>VSJF01000002.1:2400000-3140031 GCA_009739215.1 Floccularia luteovirens
TTATGCCAGCTCTCTGCTCGTGCTATGTAGATGGTCAATATATGACTCGTCCGTGGGGGTTTTGATTGCATCTGATTGCATGAAATTGTTGAAAGTTGATTGTATGCTCCTTGAAGCCATCTTGGCAGTGTGACATTCTTAAAATGGTAGTAGTGTCACTGATCCCAAGCTTTTGCCAGCACATCAAGCCCATTTCTTTAGAGTATATCACCGTGCAAAGGCGTGCCATTTTACACTCCTTATGCGTGCATGCGTGTGTTTTTTAAACCATATGCACGAGCCAAATGTTACAGCCCACTATAGAGGGTTGAGGAAGGAATGCCGCAAGCATCGGAACAGCAGAAACAAGTAAAGTACCAGCTGACATCACACAAGCAACTGGCAACAAGTCAATATAAGTACATCCAATTATTATAACATTGCTCAGGTTAATTAATTTTAATTTTCCTTCCAGCTATTGGAGATACTGCGTTACATAGCGACGCAAAATCACCACTACCAATGCGAACTGAATGTGTTACGGGAAAAAGCATGTGATGTGGTGATCACAATAGCGGTGCAAGACAGGCCTCGGAAGCATGGAATAAGAGGAAAGTGTACGAAATTGATCCGAGTCAGGCGAACGCAGGTGAACAGAACCCCAATTTATACAGCGTTTCGATTGTCACAGCTCCTCTAATGAGAACAGGTGCGCAGAGGAAAAGTAAGTTGCACATATACACATGGATCACGCCCTCATGGAGTCAAAACTTTATTATAATTAATATAGAAGCTTAACCAAGTAAATAGTCCGGAGAGATACAAGTTTTTCTTTATCCTATAAAATTTAATAATGGGATACCTCAAATGCCTCACTTTCCTCCATAAGCAGATTTTATAAGATCAGAAGCCCTCTCTGCAACCACATATACGGGGCCCTGTGTATGAGCACTGGGAATATATGGCTGGGAAGTCAAATAGAAATCAGTTTCAGTGCACAGTCAGATACACATAAAAAAGCCGCTGCATACCAGAACGGAAGCATCGACAACGCGAAGGCCGGTGACCTTCTTTACTCTCAAGTCTGGATCAACGACTCCATGGTTCGCATCTTTGGGTGACATGCTAGCGGTGCCGACCGGGTGGAAGATTGTTACGGTATTCTCCGCTACATATTGGTCAATTTCAGCATCCGTGTTAGTTTTAGCGAGTGCAGGAGAAGGTCCTAGGACATAATCATTCCAAGCGGGAGCTGCAATGAACTTCTTTGCCGTTTTAACAGCTTGACGCATGATGACCTTGTCATAGTCGGTCGATAACAGGGCAGGATCAATGACTGGGGGGTCAAAGGGATTGTTCGACTTCAAAGTGACAGAACCTCGGGAAGAAGGAGATACAACCACTGTTGCCATACCAATAAAGTTGCCAGGAGGGGGATTACGGATTGGAATACCATTCTGAAGCAACTGAGTAAGCACAACAATAATAATATGAAGACAAAAAACATATTACAGAAACGAAAATTTCATAATGTGGTGTATTGGTTCCAGCAGCGGAATCGGGATTGGGCCTCTGAATGGAGGGAGGCAGTCGCATGAAGCCAATGTGAGAAGCGATCGTATCAACAAACGGTCCAGTGTCATTTCTCCAAAGCGCAAGGTCACGGTCGAAAGCAGTCGGGTCGCGCCCAGGGGTCTCAAATGTCTGAGTTGAGTTGACGAGCCATGCGTTTCCGAGAACTGGGTGGTCCGCCATCTTCTGTCCAACATCAGGGAGATTGACAATAGATTTGACGCCAACTTTTTTCAACGACGAGGAGTCTCCAATCCCAGAACTCAGCAAGATATGCGGGGTACCGACTGTACCTGCTGATAAAATAACTTCCTTCTTTGCGGTAAGTTGATGTAATGGTCCATCTAGACACTTCATTTGTTAATCATTGAGCAGCTACATCATCAAATATAACGAACCTCCGTCCCTTTCACGGTATTCAACCCCCCGGAAGCCAGGGGTTGCATTGTGATCCGTTTGGAGTACCCGGGAAACACGTGCGTTAAGGAGTATATGCAGATTAGACCTATTCTTAACTTGCGGACCCAGATATGCTGTCGCAGAGCTAGCTCTATCCACACCATTGATGGTTGTCTGTAAAAATCCTGAAACAAAAATTAGTTTATATCATCATGATCTGATTGACAGTTCCGAAATCAAATCTACTAACCCATTCCGAGCTGCGATCCAGAGTTATAATCCAGATTGAAAGCAAATTCTCCCCCGAGGCGGTGGATCGTATCGACAACTCGTGAATCAACTGGAGTTGGGAAACCAACAAGACTGACGGCCAGATTTCCATTGAAGCCGTGGATTGATGGATCAAATTGCCCGGTGATATTATGTTTATCAGCGGGTTGTGTCCACTTCTCAAGCTTTTTGTAGTATGGCATAATCTTATTCCATGACCAACCTTGATCCCCAGTCACTTTTGCGTAGCGGTCGAAGTCTTCACTGCTTCCTCTGGTGTACACTACAGTGTTTGTGTGAGCTTAATCCTGAATAAATGTGCGTTGCCTTACTCATGTAATCTGTTGAGGACGGATTAGTGAAACATGTTAGAGTATTTGTCAAATGTCCTCACTCGCTGAACTACTACCGCCCAGGACATGGCCCCGAGGATATGGGATGGAACGACCAGCAAGGCCACTCTGCGGAACAGTAGTGTAATTGTAGTCCCATGGGGTATTTGGAGTGACTTGGACACATAGAGCGGGAACTTGGATGTCGAGAACACCATCATTTCTGCAGGACAATATTCAAAATGACATATTTAGATAGTGTATGGATACCCACGTCGGGCCAGCTTCAAGGAGAAGCACTTGAAACTGGGGGTTTTCCGACAAACGACTTGCAATCACATTTCCAGCGTTACCACCTATTTAAGCTGTGTCAGCCCCGATATAGATAACAAGAAGATATTTTTTCCCACCTCCGACAACGATAAAGTCGAAGTCCTGGTGAGGCAGATCTTTGGCATTATCAAACACATCTGCACTAACTGGGATGAGCAGAGATGAATAATATGCCAAAGCAAGGAAGACTATTGTTGAGCGCATTGCAATAAGCAAACGCAAGAGGTCGGAAATTTGATGGTCTTCTACGGAACTCTTACTTCGCCTTTATACGCAAGCCTTACATACACAAATGGCTCCGTCTGAACAACCCTTGGGTACACGAGTAGACCTGTAGTGAAACTAAGAAAATTGAAATGTTGATTGGCACTTACCGCGGCCCTACTCCTTGCAGTGCAATGCTATTCTGCACATATATTTCATAATCTCATCAAATAACGGAACCAAGAAAATGTTGGCTGAGGATGGAGTTAAGGATGATGCCATCTAGGTTCCATGTTTCACGATATATTCAAAAGCTCTCATATTTTGAAAATCCGGGTACCGACGCCTTGATTGAAGCTTTTTCTACCAAAGCGAGTCGATGATTGACATATGATAGATAACTTAGAGTAGATCTCAGAAAAGCGATCGAATTTCAATCGCTGGATAGTGTGAAGACTTTCCTACTTAGCTTGCGAGCCATCATGAAATTATTCTGTTGAAATATCTATCAGGTGTATGACAGACGCAGCATTGCTTGGGCATAATAGCCCGATCTGAGCGAAAACTTGTTCTCAATGCCATTCGTCAACAGCAATAGTCCTCGGAAAATTTGCTATAAGATCTGGAAGGATTAATCTAACAATGTATCATACTCAAAAACCCAGCTTACCCGGTGTGTTCCATTATACATAGAACGATCGTGAGTAAATTTGGCCAAGAATTGACATCATGATGTCAAAGTGTGTTTTGAATTGATGGACATGGTGTCGTTTTAATTTTGGATCTGTGTCAGACGCGATTTACGGGACGCGTAATTTGACGATTTAGGTGCTCAGGAACCTGGGTTTATTCATTTGGTCATTTTCTTGCACCAAGATGCGGACGGCCGGAAACCAGACAGCGTCAATAAGAATGATCGAAAAAGATAAGGCTGATAAGAGTGACATCGACCTGTAGCAGGAGATTATATCATTGACATTATGTGACAGTATAACATAGTACCTAGTTGAGGGTAACATCTCGCTTCCTTCGAAACATATCCTCATTTCCTAACTTTCTTAGTATATTCGGAACAACAAATTATCCAAAACTAGTATCTCACGTATCGGGTTTTCCGCTGTTTCCTGATGGTCCTGACTGTCGACATCCTGTCAGCCTGCTCTTCTTTCGTGAATCTGTTCGGGTCTCTTTGATCGCAAAAGGTATATACCGGGTCCCTGCTATAGTATACAAAGTACCTATTTGCCCGATGTTTCATCCGCCATTGACGAATTGCGAGTACGGTCACAAAACATTATTGAAACAGAGCAAGGAGGTGTGGTGCTGTGAAAGATTGTTAGGGAACTGTCAAATCGCGGAGCTGAGTTAGTGAATGATGAGACTATAGATGGCATCAATGGAGACATCACTAGGAGTCCATCTGTTGTGGGTTCTGTGTGTCTATTTCTAGAAAGGACGGGTAATATAGTGATGAAAATGATGGCTTTCGTAATGGTAATGTGGTAACATTCCAATTCCAATTCCAATTGCATAGCATTTCGTGTCTCACTGTTGAAACATTTGAGTTGCGTTAGGGCCGCGAAAGATGGTATACTCTGCTTTGTTGGCAATCCTAATTGGTAGTCTTGGGTGACATTGACACTAGTTTCTGATGGTGGCAAATGGACAGTTCTGACACGTGGTCTATTGTAACTTTCCGGTTTTTGTCAGCAGGAACCAACATATATGAATATGAATAAGAAATGAAATACACACCACATTTTCCCCATTTCTGAATAACTGGAAAAGAAGTTTCAACTAAATCCGACTGAGTCTCTTCGTCTGATGTGAAATGATGACATAATGATCTTATCCCCGCAGTGAAAATAATTGATTTGCTTGCAAGATATAGCAAGGAAAACACATTACTACTATATCTGAATTTCCTTGTATAGAGACAAGCCGTTTGTTAGACTTGCCCAGAGGGTGCAGGAACTGGACCAGTGCTCCCTCCTGTAGGAACAGTCTCTATAGGCTTCATGGCAGGGAACAGCAAGACTTCTTTGATATCTGCAAGTCAGGGTTGAGCAACGTCAAGTCAAGATTAATAACAATAAACACCCTTACTCGTAGAATCAGTAAGGAACATCACCAATCTGTCGATTCCAAGTCCCCATCCACCCGTTGGAGGAAGTCCATGTTCAAGACTACAAGTGTGACAAATTGAGTAACAAAAAGGGGAGAGTTTGAATAGAAACATACGCATCAATAAAAGTTTCATCAATACCCTGCGCTTCATCATCACCTTGTTCCTTCTGCCTCACCTGGTTCACCAAGACTTAATATGGTAAACCTGATAAAATAACTAAATGTTTTCTCACCTGCTCTTCGAAGCGTAGACGTTGTTCGAATGGATCATTCAATTCTGTGTAAGCATTGCAGAACTCTTTGCCACACATGAACCCTTCGAATCGTTCGCAAAGGCCTAGGCGGGATCGATGCCACTTCGCCAGAGGGGACATCACTTGCGGATGGCCGACTAGTATCAAAACCAGATCAGAAGGGTCATTGAAATGAACCATCAAGCAAGCTAACCGATAAATGACGGAGAGACACAAAGGGGTTCTATGAATTCCCCAACAAGCTGCGTAATGGTAGATTTAATTTCAGGAAATTATGCAGGGCCAAAACAAACCTTATCAAGCATCCGAGCATTTGTGCGTGGTTCACTGCATTCTACGTTGTGCTGATCCCATACCATGAATCGAAACTTGAAACACATGATGAAATCTGCGTACCTTGGTACAAATCTCCCTCAGCCATTTGTTAGTCTCATCTGTGTGTAATGTCTCTCCAGGCGGGAACTTCACACCAAGTTTTTCTTCAAGGGTAGTTATCATGTCATAACGCTTCCAGGGCCTCTTGAATTCCAGCTCCAGTTGACGGGCGCCTTCCTGCCCTTTATTCCCATCTGGGTGATAGATGATCTTTGTGCTCCCGCCCGTTAAATACTTTACCAATCCTTCCAACAGCGCCTCTGTAATCTCCATCACATCGGTCATGTCGGCATATGCCATATAGAATTCACATATGGTGAATTCTGGATTGTGAGTCAGATCAATGCCTTCGTTTCTGAATACACGACCAATTTCATAAACGCGATCTAGGCCTCCGACGACAAGTTGCTTGAGGTAAAGTTCGGGCGCGATACGAAGGTAGAGATCAAGATTCAGATCATTATGATGAGTGACAAAAGGTTTTGCAGTTGCTCCACCAGCCAAAAGGGATGTCATTGGAGTTTCAACTTCCATGAAGCCGAGTTCATCAAAGAAACGTCGGATGTAGTTAAGGATTTTG
Source organism: Floccularia luteovirens (assembly GCA_009739215.1). Taxonomy (NCBI): domain Eukaryota; kingdom Fungi; phylum Basidiomycota; class Agaricomycetes; order Agaricales; family Squamanitaceae; genus Floccularia; species Floccularia luteovirens. Next base: position 2,406,426 of record VSJF01000002.1, read on the forward strand.
CTGCGCGTTATGAAGAGCTTGCGAGTGTTCTCATTGAGGATTAAATCCAAATAGCGCTTGCGGTAACGCGTTTCCTGGTCTTTGAGACCGAAATGTGAGGAAGGCAACTGGTGCAGGTTTGGAGCAAGGAGAATAATTGAAGAAGGAGAAATACTAAGTTCTCCTTTTTTGGTACGGGAAGGAGTGCCTGTTACACCAACAATGTCGCCACGGCGCAGCGTTTCATGTATATTCTGGAAAGACTCGGGGTCCGCAGCATCTCTAAAGAATTTTTAGAACAAGGAATGCGTCTTTATGAAAGGACTTACTGATGATTTGCCATAATTTGGACTTTTTTCCCTTCGCCGTGTAAATCATAAAAAATCAGCTTGGAACTACTTGCGCGAATGTTGTGGAGACGGCCAGCAAGGCTTTCTGTAACAGGTTCAAGCTTGGTACCAGGTGCAACTTTGCCTTCAACACCGTACTCCTCGATATAGGAATCTATAGAACGAGTAACATGAAATTTATGGGGGTATGGGTTTGGCGATTGGGTAGTTTTGAGGTTCATGATCTGACGTGCTCTAAGCTCAAAATATTGCTATCTTTTGTATCAGGCAACAGCAAAGTAAAGGTGACTTCAGAATTAACACACGTTTGGGTTGAGATCAGCTTCATTCGTCTTCTCCTTTTCCCTTTCCTTCTCCTGAGATTTTGCTTCTGGTGCAGCAGCCTTATTAGCCTTGCTACTTTCTTTCGCCCTATGCTTTTCACGACGCTTCAACTCTCTGAATCAGGTCCATCGATGAACATTTAGCTGAATCCCAGAGTAAGAGATAGAGGGGGGTCGGACTAACGTCTTCGAGATCATCTCCCCCGTAATTGGGTCTTTGTGTAGTGTGGCTCCATTTGCTTCAGACATATTTCTATATAGCTGTATGTGATTGAAGTTATTTCTCTTGAACTGAGGTCGGTATGGGATTGAGTGCAAAGATCTGAAAAGCCTCAGCATATATACTTTTCACTTTTTTTGTCGATTGTCGTGATTCAATTTGAGTCATGTGTACTACCAGCGATACACCTGATTGGTCGGCCCTGTTCGTGACCTCAACACTTTCATCTGATAAGACACAACTGTTGCTATGTCGCTTTTATCATGATTAGTATCAACACTACAATTAGGCGGCACGTATTTACAACTCAAAATTCATCCGCACACATACACTGGCAATTAGAAACAGGACAAACACCATGTCCACCCGTACCACTATCTCCAAAAAACCACTCAAGGATATGAGATGCGTGCCCTCCATGTCTACAGGTCTGACAAATAACAATAGCTTCATCAATTGTATCTACAAAAATCTGGTCACTAATCTCTTTCAATGATGATCAGATAATTGATTAACGAACCCTTGAATTGTGAATACCCGACATCAACATCCCGCGCAGAATCTGACATAATCGAAAGTGTCATGAGACATACTGAACATCTGGGCAATGCGCGGTTACAATTTGAACATCTCGTCGACTAAATTATTATTCAACATCAATACAATAGTTCATCACAGCTAATAGTAACCAAAGAGCTCACCCGGCCTTTTTGATTTTGAGAACCCATTAATTCTTCAGGAACAGCAGCAGGCTTGTTGCAATAGTAGCATCGAATAGTAATCTGACGAGGTACCCACTCTATAGGTGGTATGTCCCCATTTTGTATGGCCTCTCCTAATATCTGACCCCTCTCAATGTCAAATCCCACGCGATGATGATACAATTTAAATCCGTCCAATAAATCCCTATACGTCTCTACCCATCTCTCTGCCCTGGAGTCTTGAATGACATGGGGACATACATACGAGCTCAAGAGAGCTACGGTTTGTACATCCCCTGTACAGTCGAGATACGATTGAAGAATGCCCATACTAGATTTCGTCAGGCCTGAAATAAGAATCGCTTCAATATCTCCTCTGATACTAGCACGTTCCGTGCTGCGACGAAGATACGAAGAAACAGATTTGTCATCAAGGAATTGAAATGCAATCGCGAGACGTTCACGGAAAGGAAGGACTTCCTCTTCCAAAACTTCGGACCAATCCCCTAGCACGAGGTGGGTCAACATTGCCCGGAAATAAGGATCTTGAAGCCGAACGATGAGTCGTTCACAGTGTTCTCTGAGTTCGAAGCCCTTCTGTGATTGTGCCCCCCCTGAATTGTGCGGTATCAGAGCTGCTACCGTTCCAGACATCATACGATGTGCTTCATCTATGATATTGATTAGATGGTATTAATAGTAGAAAGGTGGGACATAATTCACCGTCACTCCTCATGAGGAGATCCACTGCCTTTGAATACTGTCTGATGAAAACCAACCAACACGCAGCTCTTGAAATTTTCCCTTCTCTTTCCCATCTAAACATAGATATAAGAGAATAACGACGGTGATCTTACAAATACGGACCTCTTGATTGCGATCAACAGCTCTTCCTCCTTTAAGTTCCATCCACAAAGTTGTAAAGCAATTTGCCTCTGCAATAGTTTGGAAGTGACCATAGTTGGCTTCCAGGAAGACTTGTCTGCTCCCTTTCGGGAAGCCAATGAAGTCAAAGCTGCATGCCAATTGCCATGCAGATCATCTGCAGGCGAATGACTACGCTGCGAAATTCGTCCTCCAGCAGAGCTTCCACTCAAAGAATGATACATGGGGGCAGGTGATGGCAGGTCAAGAAGAAGGGAGCGATGGGCCACTACAGGAGTTTCGTCTGTATCTTGTCGCTGACTCTGTTCCTTGACAGGAGTTATACCCTCCCATATACCCGATAGACCTTGGTACGAAAAGTCGTATCCGTGTAACAAAGGAGTGGGTACAGAGAGAAGTTCATGTGAATCTACGAAAAAGTTAGTCTCGAATCTGGCTTATATCAAAGGGATCATATACGAAAAAGCCACGCCCATAATTCTGAAAGGGGCTGTGGTAACCCGTCAGCAAAATCTTCATCGTCCTGAGTTATCATTATATTCTGTTGGGGCTATAAGGGAGGTCATGTCGAAATCTGATTCACACTACGCAAACCTAATGTTACTAACCTGACTGAGACTATATCCAGCTAAAGCGCGTTTTCTCATAACCATAGAGATGTCATCTTCAACAATATGGCTTATTCCTTTAACATCTCTCTCCTTCTCTTTCTTCCGACGTCTGGCAGGACTGAGACTTGCGGATGGTTGACTAGAAGCACCCTCACTATGGTTATGTTCAACAGCAGGGAGCGTATCCGTTCGCGACTGCGACCTGTCCCTTCTCCTATCTGTATGCTCATGAGGATCTTTATACTTCCTTAACGAAGCAGGACTATAGGTCCTAGACTTTCCCGGTCTGGTCACTGATAAACCTGTTGGTTGAATTGACCCTTGGTAGCCTAAAGCAGGGAATCCATCATCTGTTCCTCGCCCAAACCAAGCTGGTGCGGGAGACGCAGTAGGGGCCGCAATCTGAGAGTTTATGGGTTTTTCTGATCGACCGCGTGCAACTGACTCTGGTCTGGTTGACGAAGACATGAAATGATCGGTACTATCAGAATCACGAGTCTTGGTGTTCCTGCGGGTTAGTGATGATGAGGCCATTTCTTGAGGACTATCGTCGTGAAACCCCTGCAACACTCTCAGTCCAGTTCCCGCACCTATAGTGAGATCTCCTCGAGCATTCCAAATGTTTTGTTTTGGTGTATCGTGAATGGCGTAGAGTTGGAGATCCCCTTCTTTGTTGACGACCATGACATTGGATGTCAGTGGGTGAGAAATATCCCTCCTTGGGACGAGTGAAAAAGAAACCAATGGTTTGGGAAACGACCTAGCTGCGGAAAAAGTGGTTTATATGTGTCCACGACAAGGAGGGTACAATAACTCACTCCTACGAGTATCAGAAAGAACGAAGGAATCGACCCCATCAATGGATGAGTCCCTCTCCTTGGGTGAATGTGGAGTTGGCTGGTTTCCAGTGGGCCAGGGTAGGTTCGGGGCCCAAGAACGTCTGGATGCTCTACTTCCCTCCTTTCCAGACTTGTTGTCAAAATCCGACAAAGCGCTCAAAACACTTCCACCACCTTCTGCAAACCCTTTGGACTGAGATATATCCCAAAATCGGACGTATCCTGAATCTTTTTCTAGCGTAGCCAAACATCCTCTTCGCGTACTTGAAAACTCGATATTAGCATAAACAGATCCGGGTCTGAGCCAAGCTCCATCAGCCCCGGCATCACGTTCCGTAAACATTAGTATTGGCTGCACGAGCTTGCGATGATCCCACACAGTAACCACTCCATCTCCAAAGCACGCAAACCGGCGTGAATCGCACGGATCTGGGGCAATCCCTTGTACCTTGGCTGCAACATTGACAGTATTGGCTGTAGGTGTACGGAGATCGAACAGACGTAGCCAACGGTTAGATATCCCGGCTAAGATTACGTGAGGAGATTTGGGAACGAAGGCGAGTGATGAGACAGTCTCCGTTGGTGCATGTTGTTGGAGAATCCGGGAGTCGGAACGCGGATAGGGGTCAACACGAGGGATTTGCGGTTGGGGACGATGAAGCAGAGGAAATGATGTTGCAGAGGGTGATTTTTCGGAAGGGGATGTAGGAGAAATGTTGAGAACAGCCGAGGAGGAGATGATGTCCCATATGATAAGACTAGGCTCTCCCCGAACCTTATCAAGTCCAACGGCGAGATAGTTGGGGTCGACGTTGGAAAATGCCAGTGAGTTGCACGAGCGAGGGCTTCGCACAGGCAGGGAGACCACAGGTCCACTCGAAAGAACGTTATTGCGACGTGCATGTTTTCCAGCTTCTATCCGAAGCAGGTCCACCCTACCAGTACTCAGGCCAACAGCAATGAGATCGTCAAAAGCGGGATCGGGAGACCACGAAAAACACTACAGAAACGACATCAACCACAAATCGTCATGAGATGGTGGTAAAATCAGGAGCAGGCAGAAATCCAACTTCATTTTCGGATGAGGCACACATGTTCTAGTACAGAAGCTGAACAGATACACACCTTCATGGAATGTAAATCATGCTGGGAGGTGACATGCCGTATCTCTGGATATTCAGACGCTAATTCGTACAGAGCTATCTGGGAGTTTCCCCCTACAACGAACTTGTTATCGCATCGCGGGTGCCAAAGCAACTTTTTCTCCAGCTGTGCCATATGAACGCTCTCCTTCGGAATAGATTCGGATAATGGGTTAAATGATAGGTCCGTGATAACAGTTCCACATTAATTGGTTGTGTCCATATCTCGAGTTATATACAATACGCACTTGACACAGAGGAACGCTGTTTTTGATGCAGTGACCCTGCCTTTCACACAAGAAACCTCAATGCAAGTTCGGATTGCACATTAGTCATCAATATTTGACATAGAAACTTAATCTGGAATACAATGTACCAATTATTTAGGGAAACTACCTTCAAGTGCCACTGTCCGAGACGAGTGAACCTCGTGGCCTGCCATGCCCTCTGCTAACTCGTCATTGATGCGCTGCTATGCCAGTGCGTCGACGATGAAAGAAAATGTCTCGTTCACTACTCTCGTCGACAAGCTCGAGGATGCCATCAAAGCAAAAATAGCTCCTCGCGTTTGGAAGTATGTACATGAGCTCATCCTCTGCAAACTCGTCACCGATACCAACTCCCAGCCATACGAGAGCTGAGATAATCATTTTCAGGCAAAGATCGAAGCGATCGAGTTTCCCGTCTAGTAGCTGTATAGGTTTTTCACAACCATCCCGTGTACTAGCTAGCAGAGCTTAAGGAAAAGCACCTCCACCCAATCATCCAATTATCGTGAATCGCATAGATCTGCAGACGACGATAGTCACACTTCTCCGGAAACACGATGAAGTACAACATAGAACAAGCACGCACCATCAATCACTTGCCAATCCACCCAGTTCGAAGTAACAGCCACTGGCTTATCTAGTTCGTTATTGTTCTGATGGCTTTACTTCACCAGGAACTCGCAGAATTCCTGGGTGACTGCATCCTAGAACATTCCGCGGTTGCAATTCAGCTGTTAGGGGACCTTGAGTTGCTACCCGCAACTGGTACGCCTTCGAAGACGTTAGCCGCGACGCGACCAAAGATGTCAACTTACACGACCGAAATTTCTCTCTCACCCGGTGTCGTCAGGGGAATTGCAAGGATAACGAACGGGAGTTCACAAGCAATAGCCATTCCAGCGCTCATTCGGCAATTCGGGAATAATGAAGGACGCGCATTATATGAAGCTTTCATATTTGAACTTTCTGCACGAACAACTTGATTTTGAGCAGTACACGATTTCCTAGCATCCTTATACCTGATGCCGGTGAGTTAGACAGCCGAGTCACTTGTCTAACCACTAAGAGACTGGCCCAGGATCATACATCGGACTCTACAATTGTATCTAGTCTGGAAAGTGATTCTTATCGAGCATTCACCAGTTGTGGTTTGGTGGTTCATTGGACGTATGACGAAACCAGACAGCAAATGGCACTCGACTTAATCAGCACTATCAAGATCCAAAGCATATTAAATTGATTCGGAATGGAATATAATGCGAATATCCGTTTTTCGTGGATCATGCGGGGCTGCGGACACACTTTACCTACACAGAGCGCATCAGGAGCAAACTCGTCTTTATTGCAGTTTCCAGGACCAGATCTTGTCATTGATTTGCAATGTAATATTTCGAAACTGTTCACTGTGTCCTCGTTGACTTGGGGGCACTCACCGACTCTTCGAGCTACCAACAACGTCCATGGCGGATGGAAGATGATTGTTATAGAGCACTCCAGATGCACCCATCTCCACAACTACACACTGGGACTCGATAAAAAATCAACGTTAGCTATCGAGTGCAGAGTCGGGGTGATTATTAAAAACCTACATGCTCGGGAACTTGTCCACGGCGACATCCGTCAAGTCAACATTCTGGCTGATAAAAGCACCCTCAACAGTTCAGAAGGGGTTTCTGTCTACTTGACCGATTTTGACATGTTACTTTATTCAGTCTAAGAAAAGATCTACATCAAAACAAAATGTTGCTTGGAAATGGTGCAGGATTATTCCGAAGATCAGTTTTTTCAAAAAACATCTCCTATTTCTGGCTTTTGAACGCTAGACCTCCTCTCATAGCAGGTTTGGTGTAAGAACGTATTATTTATCACAGTCCATTGTCGATAGCAGAGTGGAAGATAATGGAAAATATAATAAGGTGCAGTTACGAATTTCTGAACCTAAAGTCCATCGGTCCTAACTTTTATATCTTCTTTTTAAAAGACAACGTTGATGGGGTCGCATGCTAGGGTAACCAACCCGTTGAGTGTTACCTTCGCAGCACGCGACTTGCTGAGTGCTATAGAAATATTTACTTGGTGTCCTCTTGAGGGTGTATGAATGCGGACTACTTACCAAGAGGTGCCGGTGAGGACACCAATGGGGCTACGGGTCATTAACAAGAAAAGTTAACAATCATTGCAAACAACAAAAGAGGAAAGAGTATCCACAGCCAACAGTGCCAGTAAGGAGCGGGCCAAGAAAGACGGCCAGCGTACCAAGTAGACTGGTGACTGCACTGCTCGTTGCCTATTTGCGGATGAGTTATTTGCATAGGTGTTATCTCAAGATCAAAAAATTACTTACAATCTGGACGCTATCGCAGCACTGAAGTGACCCGGTCTGGCAGACGGCGGATGGATCAGTTTGGCGTTTAATAGCACTGGAAGCAACCAGGAGAGGTAGAACGAAGAAAAGCATGGTAATGAAAGTGGCAGCAGCGCGAGTGAACATTGCGTTAGATTCTCTAGTTTGAGTGAGTGCTAATCAAAAGATGTTTTTCTGGAGTGAACTGGAGAATGAGAGGTTGCCTTACTGTCTTTTAATAGTCCTCTACTCGCTACATGTTTTCAGCACACACCCAACATCTTCATTTCTTGGTCTCGGCTGACACTTTTCCATCCCCTCCCAATATGTTTACCGGAAACATAAGTGATATCCATCTATCCCTACTGGGTGTGTTTGGATCGGCCCCCTCATCATAACCGCAATAAAATATTATCCTGTATTCGACATTGCCGAAGACAGTAAATGTATTCAAAATGACTCTACATGCGGTCTTCGTACGTTTCTCATTTGGTTTATTGTCATTTTCCGTCAAAAGGTGAGATTATTCCCGACCTTTCGAACACCACGCGACCAAGACCAGTGGTGGTCCCATATGATCTTCTTTACCCTGTCCCAGGAAGGCTATTGGAACTTGGCAAGCGTTTTCTCTCGGTAGGATATACAATACGTGGCCAAATATTTGCTTTTTCGCACTTTTTTGAGGGTTCTTTTTCGCCGGCCAAAACAACCCATCCAATGTGGTAGGCTGGTACTTTATAAGTCAAGTTACTTCCAAGTCATGTACATCCTTTTCCAAAATTTAATCTCCAATTTAGCCGACGACTTTTTGACAGAACCCACCTAGTACGAATATATTCGAGCCTTGCGAAGGGTAGCAGAAGCGTAGATAAAGTCACCGTTGAGGTGACACAGGCCATCAATCAACATGGCCCCAAAATTTATTCTGTATGCTGGGAACACTTCCAAACTTGCGCATAAATTGAATCGCCTGATTAGATAACTATTTTCAGCTTTGTTCACTGTTAGAGGTGACTGTCATCCCTGCCTAGAAATACGCAGGGTTACCTGGACAATTTGATAAAGATTCACTTGGAAAAAATAAAATCAAGAGAATCTCCAATCTGTCAGCTGTGTTGTATCCTGCGTTCTCCATATCAGATAGGGACGCAAAACTCCCATCTTTACAAGTTTGAGTACATTTTTGCGGTCGGGTGCTCGCTTAAACAATTGACTTGTAGCATGGCATGAAATAGCCATTAGTTGCGCTTTTTACCCTTAGCAACCTTTAAAGTTGCCACCGGCTTCCAATAGATGTCGGGGATGTGCATACAAAATATTTGCCATGGCATGTACTTGCTCACAGAGATTTTTGTGTAAAGCGAATGACCCCGGCTTTTTGCCGCAGCTCTGTCGATGTAGCCTCGTGACGGCGAAATGGAACAGGCGAGAGCTCACGTCCGTGACATACCACGAACCAGCACGACATAAATCATGCTTCAATGAAATTAATTCCGATTTCCTCGGTCGCGTAAGTTTGTTTCTAGCTATTCTGCATTGACTCGTTCAACAGACTTTCGACTAGGTGATAACGCAAGTCTTTCCTTAGGTCGTGGAGCGTGCGGCTTTAAGGAGTAAATCGCCGATATTTCCCGCTCATTCCCCACCTCCGCCCCCTCAAACGAGGCCTTGAAAGGACTAGTATGGTTGGCTTGGTGATCGTATGAGAAAAGCATACAATTCCCTTTCAACTCGAATCTCGAATAGGACATTTGACACAACTAGGGAGATATATAATATGTTTCCCTGGCTTGATATGTATATCCGGGTATGAGCATTATAATAAATTAGGTAGACATTTCCGACAACGAGGTTTCAAAGCAAAATCCAATATCATCATGGTAAGACCATTTTGTCACAAGTAAGCACTCCCAATCGTTCAAAATTCCTTCCTAGATGTTTTCGAGTTCCTACCTTCGGTCAGTTTGTTCTGTTCGTCACGCCGGATCTACCAGAAATGATTAATGTTCTGCAACTCATCAGACTGCTGATGAATGGTTATGTATGGGGTTATCAACCTCGAAAGATTTGTTTTCATCTGATTTTTCTTATGTTTCGAGTTGATGGTTGCCCATACAAGCTCAGAAATACCCTTTTAGAAGCTGGGAGTATACCCGAGTGCACATCTCGTAGTTGGTGAGTGCTTGCTGTAGCCAGCGCAGTTTAGTCTTCATTGTGTCGTGCACTCTTCATTTGGTGTAATAGGTATTTATGATTTAGTGGGCAAGTGACTCAAAATTGGACAAGCTTGAAGGCAAGCCTACCATGACTATCGGATCGTACCGTATCAGACGGTGAACTGGAGAAAAGATCTCTTCCACATGTACTTAAGAAGCAGGGATTATTGTCAAATTCTCTTGCGCGTTTCCGTGGGATAATGAAGCGGTATCGGTAACATTTGCAATGGGGTCAATTTCGAGGCTATGTACTTAGCACAGAGGCAAAGGTATGAAAGGACCATGCGCCATTGAAAATCATGTGAAGATAGTATCAAGGCACCCCCACAGGTTAGTCTAAATATAACATGTTACAGCTTGTTATTGTACATCGGAATGTCCCTCCGATGCTTCCCTGGAAATATATCAATGGAGGACTTCTAGTGCAGCAAGGGATGTTTGAATGAACACGTTAAACTGATGGAGGTATGATTAACAAAAGAGGTGAGACCGATGAGGCGCTGATTGCAACAAGTTTTGAAAAGATATAATCGATAGAAATAGGAGGATATGAATAGATTTGTGAGCATATCTTTGGAGTTGCTGCGTTATGAATAATTGATGTGATATGTCATCAGGACGGATACGGGTAGCTTGTCCTTTTTATATATTTCCGTTTATCCTGTGCGGGTTCTGTCAGCTTTCGTCGTTAGTTTGCATGACTGGCACCAAGACGATGATAGAAGTTGGCACTTGCACCGAGTTTCCAGAGACAACTTGCTATTTTAAGATATTTCCATGCATGTGTGGGATGGGGACTTGTTTCGTGCTAAATTTGGGGTTTGAAATTTGAAAATTTGAATGCCAATGTGGGGAACATGTTACTGTATGTCCCAATGATGATTGATACTTATTTGATATGCGTCTTGCATCGAACGGTCCACCAGTCAAGAAGAATGCAAAGAATGCTGACAGTTGTCAAGACAACAAAGATGGTGTTGTCGAGTTGGATTCAGACCGAAATGAAGTCAAACCAATCTTGGCTGAGACCTTAAGGCAAGGCAAGCTACTTGACTCTACTGAGCTGGTATTATGAAAGGTTGTATATAAGATATACAATATGTCCATGGACAAAAGGACGGGTACATTTCTTCTAAGAACTGCGCGATCAAGCTGTCATTAGTGGTGTGAGAAGCGAGTTTAGAATAAACTGGACGGACACTGACAGCTGAGCTGACTACACCCGGCAGGAGGGAACGAGAAATCAAACTCCGCTCGGCCAGGAACAAAGTGACAGGCATCGAATTGCTGGATCTTTGTTATCCTCCTTACACTTTCATCTTGTCTTATCCCTCCCCTCGTCGCCGTTGTTGACGGCCACGACTGGCTCCCAACTTCGTCTCTGGCGTCGTAATTCGCTCTTTTACCATCCAATCCAGATGCTCTACCTGACCTCTGATGATTTCCCAATATGTGCGTGCTGGCCTCATTTCAACCCCACCGGCTTTTTGCTCACCTCATGCTTTTTCACAGTCGTCCCTTTCGGTGTCATTGGGTAAAGCATTATCTTTTACTAGCTTTCTCAGACTAACCATTCCTTGAAAGTTTCTATCGATACTTATGGTACCTAATTCGTATTGCAGCATCGTTCACATATAAACCGGTACCTCTCCCCGAAAATCCCACCTACATAGCATCTGAGGATGTCACCATTATTGTTCCCACCATTGATGCTGGAGATGAGTTCAAGGAAGCTGCACATAGCTGGCTCGCTGGCAAGCCCAAAGAAATCCTCATCATCACCGAAGAAAAAATGTTGGGTCCCTTACAAGACCTCGCAAATAAGGTCGACCCAGAGCGTATTCGTGTCTTGACCGTCCCATACGCAAACAAGCGTTTGCAGATGAGCCACGGTATCAAGAATACATCTACAGACATAATAGTCTTTGCCGATGATGACGCCATCTGGCCACCGACCCTGCTGCCGTATGTTCTTGCGTGTTTCGAAGACCAAAAAATCGGCGGAGTTGGTACAAGTCAACGTGTGCAACCTGTTGGCGAACGTATGACAGTATGGGAGGTTCTCGCCGCTTTTCGGCTAACCATCCGTAACATCGAGATTTCATCATCAACGCACATTGACGGCGGGATACCTTGTCTGTCGGGACGTACAGCCGCATATCGCACTGTCATCTTGAAAGACCCCGAATTTCTTCATGGGTTTACTCATGACTACTGGCTGGGAAAGTATCAGCTGAATTCCGGGGACGATAAATTCTTGACAAGGTGGATGGTAAGTCATGGTTGGGGCACATACGTTCAATGTTGCAAAGAGGCCGAGCTATTGAGTACCATGAAGCCAAATTGGCGATTCTTGAAACAAGTCCTACGATGGACGAGGAATACATGGCGTTCTGATTTACGAAGTTTGTTCATGGAGAGACATATTTGGACAAGCCATCCCTATGTGGCATATACCATGGTTAGCGTCTTTTCTTCTGTCTCCGCGCTGTAAACATCTTAGCCATCATCTCATTTGACCAGGTTGATAAATTGTTCAATCCTCTCACTTTGCTGGTTGGGCCTTGTCTTGTGGCATACCTTGTTTTCAAGAGTACAATACCCATAGAACAAGGCGGTTATCATCTCCCATGGTGGTATGTCTTTTTGCTCTTGAATTTCTATATAATGTACCGATGACCAATTCCTTAACTAGGAATATCATTCTGTCATACATGGTTTGGCTTACCGCTACCAGAACAGCAAAACTTCTACCACATTTGTGGCACCGGCCGCAGGATGTCATCTACGTGCCTGCCTTCATTCTTTTTGGCTACTACTTTGCCATCATGAAAATTTATGCGCTTTGCACACTTCACGAGGTTAGTACAATTCCTCAATTGTTAGCCTTCCCGACTCCAAACTTAAATTATGCACTTTTTAGACTGGCTGGGGCACACGTTCCGGCATTGGCGATGCATCAGCAGCCACTGCTGCCGCTGATCGACAGAATTATGAGAAAACCAATAATCCATATGCGAACCCTGGTTTGACATATAATCAAAATGACAACTCTCCGACGTCACCATTCCCTGATACACCTTACCGTGATAATCCGACACCTGTATACTCTACTAGACAGACGACCGGGCTGCAAGCTGGGAACGGTAGTGGGAATATAAATCCCCGTCGAATTAGAGGGGAAGCGGAGAGTCTTGAGATGCAAGATGGGTCTGTGAGGTAACGATAAAGCGAGTTACAAACTTTGAGGTGATGGGTCACTTTTTTTGGCCAACAATAATAACAAGAAATCCGCACATTAACATTCTGTTGTACCGCCATTTCGTTCCCTATGCATCTACCCTCGACCACCGCGCATTCTTTAATCATATTGCATTATCCATCATCTCATTGGAAACCTCGCTTCACCTGTCTAATCGAGTTCTCCCACCATTTTCACGCCACTGAACTTTCTCCATCTACTCGTCCCTAATCTCAACCTTTCTCACGCCCGAGCATTGATGATTATATCCCCAAGGCCATAGCGCATGACCTTACCTTGCATCTCCCCATCCGAAACCTTTATTCTACATACATATCTATAGCGGACAATCCACCCAGAACTTGAATTCAGGACTTGGACTACGTAATTACCCTTGTTCTCTCCGTTTATTATTCTTTTCTTTCTCGGTTTCCTGCAGCAGCATTTCGAGACTCTCTTTTTCATCGTTCACAGCGAACCATCGTTTTCCTTGTACACTTTTGGCTCGTCTGTGATCTGAGAAAAAAACATTTGGATTTGCAATTCTCCTTGTTGATCGTCTGTCTGTTGCTCTTGCGTACGTCAGTTTTAACCCCATAGAGCTCAGCAGCACCAACTTCTTTGGCCCCTCACCCCTTCTTTTCTTTTTGCTTGTTGAAAAATGCAGGATGTACGGATACTTCTCATACGCATACACCCACAGATATAGATAGCTACATTTTATTGCAAGAACAAAATGAGGTAGCGCTACTACAGTATACAGACAAACCACAGATAGATAATTAATTATCAAATTCTTTTGGGGAAAAATATAAATCCATTGGTTATTTATGAGTTTTTCATCTTTTGTCACATGGGACTCAATGACTCAATCTATCGAAGGTTCACATGCCCACCCGTATATGTGGAAACCTGAAGCTGTGGAGTGAAAGCGCGTGGGGATTTTTTAATAGAATTAAGGCTCCAAACCGTTAAAAGGGGAAGTAGAAGCATAGTAGGTAGGCTGAAGGGAGATTATGATGTAAGAACTAAAACCCTTTTCTAGAATATGTCTCATGCGCATGTGTGCGCAGAAGCCCATGCATATGTGTATGCTTCGTTGGGCTACGCGTGTTGCAGAAGTAACACCGGTACCGCAAGTGGGAGAGGCGGGAAAAGAACTTTAAGGAGGATTACCACGTACCGCCAGAATGGCCGACATATCAGCGTGATCAATGCTATTGGTTCCCATAAAAATGGAACAATGTGGAACTGTTGTTTCACTGGTCGTATTCAGGTCCAGGAGCCATTCTTCTACACTTGTTGGGCATATTGACACTTACCACATATCCAATGCGCAGTTGTACAAAATATTCTGACATGACAACGCTCTGCTGGATGTTACATGTTACACAGTTACGCACTATGTATTGCTTCCTACCACGTTCGCATCTCTTTTATCCAAACACGTACCTTTTGATTATACCCAATGCCGCGCATATACTAAGGTAACATGACACCGCAGAATCTGACACGATCAAAGATACGTAACTGGTAACTTAGAAATCAAGCCTCTACCATTGTTTACCTGCAGCCGTATTAGAAGTAGAGGACGGGAAGACATCGACTGGAAAATTGTCTCCGGGCTAGGGGTGCCCACCTGTATATATTTGTGTCTGTACACACTGAAGACGTTGCCACAAACATATGCTGCATATCTTATGGGCATTTCAACACAGCTACGCCAGCAGAGTTTTGCGCAAGCATAACAAGCCCCAAATAATCGCAGAGTTATAGCCTGTGACAAGGCTAATCACAGATAACTCTCTCCAGCAGAGAATAATTTATGAGCGTCTGATGACCACGTTTTACGTGATGCTAATATTCCAAAAATGTTTATAACATAGAAGGAATGGAATAACGTCCTGCGTTACTCACACAAGCTATGTTCATTGGCAAAAGCTAGTAAACACCTACTACTAATTATGTGCGCTCAAATTAGATCCTCTAGCCTACTTTCACTCAATCAGTTGGGCCATGCTGATAGTGTTATCATCGAAGTCGAGGCCTAAATATGTATTCTTCAGGAAAGGAATACCAATCTTGTGACCGTTTGAGATTCGAAACAATTTGCACTCAATTTGAAATACTCACAACCCATCCGTTGATTGGATCACCAACGATGACGGAGATACACGTTTCTTCAGAATCGTCAGGTTCGACAGGGATGTCTTGAGGGTTTATCGCGAACTCCTACCCACCGATTGTCAACGTTATGTTAGTGGTCATGGTTGCATGGCACTACAAATCCACAAGCATCACCAGTCGAATTTGTTGCCGGAATTAGCCCATGAATCGCTCACTCACATCATCTTTAGAACGAGATAATTTGATACCACAACGTGATCTTTGAAGAGGTGGTCATTGCCAAGGGACGAGAGAAACGTTGGTTTGTTCTTCGTCGTTTGCTTTGTAGTTGTCAGCTAAATGATCTGTTGATATGTTTGGCGCTTACCGTCTTACTCCTTGTTTCGCTAGCCCAAGACTCCATCAACCTTTGTGTCAACTTTACCCGAGACCACAGAAGTCGCTACACCAAAACTGAAGTTACTCATAGAGAACGAACCAAGTTGGATAGTGTCAGTAACTTCAGTGAAGTTAGCGCCCAGATCTGAAAGGTATTGTTGCTGCATTGGAGGGTCTGGAACCGCTCTGTTCCGGTTGCAATTTGAGTCTACAATGGTAAGTAGCGTTGATTCATGCTGGGTCACATTTTGTCGGGTTTCAAAACTCACACATGGTCCTCCGATGGGAATATCGAACTGGCAATTCGCACCGAAGACCCATGTGTCTAAAGAGAACGTGTCTATCTTGACCTGGTAACTGATTAGAGGAGTACCAATCTGCATCTTAGCAGAATCCGGCATCTTGACCCTGGATGTTAATCAAGTTAAAGCATGGTAATAGTATTAATACCAAGGACACTAACTCGATCAGAAGCGGAAAGGTCATGTTTATGGTGTCCGTCTTTGGAAGGTTAGCTGCAGCGTCTGATGAATTTGTGCTATTTCCTTGGTAAATCATGGTGAACATGATTGATTCGTCGCTACAATACATGAGAATTCAACGGTAAAAACGTCATACCTACTTACCGTGATTGCTTCCTTTGGGGACCTGCTGATACGCTTGCGCACAACTCCTGTTGACAAGTTGTCAACAGGGTCACCTGGCATACTTAGTGGGGATGCTCCAATGCCCACATCATTCATAGACACGAGCAAGACACTCATAAAAAAATAAACATACAGTAAAGAAAGTTTGACCTGCATTTATGAAAGATTGAAAATAAAAAAAATTATGGCGGTCTAGAATGGAGAACAAGACAAATAAGCTGGGAGAAAGAAAAGAGAAAATTATAACTTTCCATTATCAGGTCACCAGTGTCTATATTCCGCGATCGCTATTTCCTCCTGATCCACGACTCATTCTTCGGTGTTTCTGGACTGTTAACCCGCATAATTATAATCCTGTTTGGCCATCATTATTGTACAGCTTCGTTATAAGACTTATTTCTCTATCATCAAGATTGATACAGCCATGTACTTATGAGCGTATTGCCTTCTTCGTCATTGCATAACACCAGAGAGCAACCAGCGGGAGCCAACATGAACTCACATTGTCGTAAAATGTAAGTGTCACATCCACTTCGACACGAAGTTCCCGACGCATGTCCAGACCACAGACCTAAGACACTGATACAGGGCTGTGTGTCTATGACACGCATAAAATTGGCGAAGCTTCCTCATACTATACATAAATCGAAATAGCCTACTTGGACAAGTCTGAATCCATATAAGATTTGGTACTGCCTGCAGTCGCCAGAATCCCAGATATCAATCATGTCTTCAATGTGGTAAAAGACTGAGGACGATGAATTGAAAACACGAGGATGTCAATCCTTGTAGCTCGCCGCCTATGCATATGTTTGGACGGGATTGTTGAAAGAGATCATTGCGAGGTTGGTTGCGATTATTAGAAGTGGCAACAGTTCATTGTTTGTGATTCTGACGACATGCAACATCGTGAAAGTATGTAACTTAGATCAAATTTTCTGTCCTGTATGTGTGAAAATATAGATGTCTAACATATCTATTAAGAATTAGTTAAATATAATATAAGAAATATTGTACAATACTGACCTTGGAAGAATGCTGGTGACATTATGTCTACTTCAAATTTGGGAGAATGACAGAGTTAACGATGTCCGTGTGACTTTAATTTGTACCACACTCATGCATGGTGCATGTCTTCCCACGAGTTTGACAAAACAGAACTCTTGATCAAAACCGGCCAGTGATTCTGTTTATTATATTTAACCTAGAGCCAAAGCAAACACAGAAGAGGGGGTATACATATTCTTGGTCGTGTGCAAGATACAATTGTGCGATGAAGAAGAAAAATTATTGCTGGATGGTGCGAGAGAGGAATGCATGTTGCTATATAAATTATACAAATCTACCCACAAAACAAAAGTTCATGCAAAAAAAGACAGTCTAAGTACAACCCTAGCCAAAAGTTTCATATGGAATAACATACTACATTAAGAGGAGAAAGAGAAATGCGGAATTCGTGTTTTTACAGAGCATGCAAACAAGGGGATGAGAATGAAAACCAGAAAAAGGCAGAAAAATGAAAAATAAAAGAGAAAACGGAAAACATCAGAAGAATCATCACGATTCGAGAGTATGAAGCACATCAACAATATGCTTTAAAGTCCGTTCATCAAGCACACCATCACGTTTCAGTGCAGCTAAGAGAACGTCGGTATTAACGGTAGGAGACTTGAGTGTACTCCTATGTAAAAGAGTGGACACCGCATTTTGTATCCGCGTCGATAGGGAGTCGAGCACAAACATGATCTCCGAATCCGCCAGCTGATCATGCATCGGGGGTAACAAGTGGGAAGGGTCCCCATATGTAAATAGGGATATGCGCTGTTCTTCGCCTTCATTCTCTCCGCTCACTGTCTGAATACTTCCTTTTCGGTCCGGTAAAGGACGGAATATTCTTCCAGAAACTAGGTATTCCAATCTTAGGCATACAATTCCAAGTCTCCGCAGCTGCTCGATATTGAACTGAACCCGTGATCCTGATACCGAGTGCCCTATCGAGTCCTCCTTTAGGTTCTGACGACCCTCCAGGCCGGATGGGTAGATGACTGAGAGAATTTCAGGAAGCTCTAGACCTTTCAGTTTAACTTCACCAACTGGTACCACCACAATATTCATACGTCGTATAGCGTCAATTGCCTGCGCACTTTGTAGTTTGGAGTACTCCGTTTCAGGCTCCGTTTCTAAAACTTTTGCATTGATCTCCCTGATAATATCAGCACTACACATGATCTGTCCACCAGCAGCGTTACCACTGATACGTGAAGCTCGGTTGACCATGGGACCAAAATAGTCCATTCGATGTGTGATGGGGTCAGGTTCACAGACGGGGGAACCGCAATGCACACCCATGCGCACCGAAAGACCTCTGGCAATGAGACGACCTTCTGAATCTTCAATTGGTTTCCCGTCTTCACACTCGAGAATCTCCAATGGCCAAGGTTCGTGCAAGAGTTGGTTCTGTACAGTGAGGCACCACCATACAGCGGATAATGCATTAGGGAATGAACACATGAACGCATCACCTTCGGTTTTCACTTCGTAACCGCCGCAGAAACGTAATTGTCGCCTGAGCAAAACGTTATGGAGCCTCATTGCTGTTGGCATACCAGGATTGGCCTCCCAAAGGTGAGTCGAATTACGGATATCTGTGAAAACAAGCGCGAGATGACCGATGGGGGCATTGACTTCATCTTTCAACCTAGACACACTGTTATCCCACACGTCATCCTTCTTTTTGGTCCGATATAGCTGTGAATCCACAATCGAGTCCAAGGTTGGTTGGCGCAGGCGACCGGGTGCTTCAAACAGATCTGCAACCCATATAACCATGATCATGGTACTCCCATCCGCACCATAGCTAATAGCAAAATCTCGCAATTTCTGTGCAGCAATCATAGGATCAGGCCTATCGTTGTGTGCGACAGAATTCGCAATATCAACCGCTGTTTGGTAGGTGACGTAGTCCCATAATCCGCGATTAGCAACAATGACGAATTCGTCGAGACTTGTCAATTCATGCACGTATACATCTGGGCGAGCATTAATGACAGGAAGATGGTGGAAGAAACCAAAGGAGCGAGAGACGTCAACTTCATCATTGACCAAGCCTGGTGGTGATATCCAACCTTCCGCAGAACGTATACGAGCTGTTTCACTTCGGTCGTAGGGATCGTGTTTCCTGGATACAGATTGCGCTATACCCTGTCGTGATACAACAGCAAGGGCATTCCCGACATTCGCGACGTACATAGTCCTTTGCTTGAAGTAAATAACGATGCCAGAGGCTCCGCTTCTTAGGGTGGCGTAATCGACGGCCATCGAATTGGAAGCTCCTGTCGCGCTTACAGTTGACATCTTCCGAGCATTGGAGAATAGCGCATCATGCAAGTCCTGATTGAGTTTCAGAAATGTACGACGGATTGCATCTGGCACCCCTTCCCCTTGGTTAGGATTTAACGCTTCTAGCTGGGCACTGAATACTTGAACGTAATTATCATGAAGGAACTTTGCTAGACGGTTAGGGCTGGCTCCGACTGGAAGTGCCTTGGGAGGTTGCACGCGTCCGAACATTGCAAAAATAGCTTCTCCTTTTCTCCCGATGAATTCATGAACAAGATCCAGCATATTTAAATGGTCATGTCGTCCAAGGGCATCAGAAATTCCATACGCCATGCCATTAACGGTTGAAAGGGATGTCCTGACGCGCCGATCTTCATTTTCATCTGGAATATCGACAGTGGTGCCCATCCCAGTTGTTGTGATGGTCACATCCATTAAGCCGAGAACCCGTAACTGGATGAGATCTGTGAACCCTGAAAGCGATTGCTTCCCTTTCGACGTAATTTCTTTGCTTATACGAGAATTGTTTGGATGGCGGGGAATGTCGGATTTTATCTGAAGACGCTTGTTTCCTGAAAGGTTTAAATACCGCAGACTCTTGTTGAAGTTCCTTCGTCCAGACATGAGCCCATTTTTTTTTGCTACGGAGTAGAAAAATGCCTACCAATTCCAGTCAAACTCCCAGTTGTTGATATTGTACTTCAAGAGATTGCTCCCGACATCAAGTACTGCAAGGCCTTTGACTTTTCCTAGCTCCTGCGGGAGGGTTTGAAGCTTGTTCCCATTCAAAAAAAGTGTTGACAACCTCTTCAAACGTGGAAGATCCTCGGTGGGTATGCTAGTCAACTTGTTTCCACTCAGGTAAAGTTCTTCCAGTTCTATCATATTCCTGAAAAATGAAGAAGGAAGATCTTGAATTTCGTTGAATGACAGGTTAAGGACGCGTAGCTCCTTGAAGATCATCAGTGGGCGGATGACGAGGTCGGTCAAACGATTCTCGCCCAGATACAGTTTTTCGAGGGAGTGAACTAGTGGAGGGAGGGATCGATAATTGCCTAACGAAGTCGTTGAGGTCTTCCTATCGATAGCAGGTGATAGGAACTCATCATCAGTCGTATCGTCGAGTTGCTCGAGGACCTCTTGTACGGGGTTGACAGGAGGGTCATGCCAAACTCCAAGGAAATTAGAGGTGACATTAATTGTCATCAGACTAGCGCAGTGCCACAAGCTTTGGGGTAGTTCCGTTAGGCAATTATTGTGTGCATCGAGGACTTCGAGCTTTTGCAATTGTCCAATGGTAGAGGGAAGGGTATCAAGTTTATTGTCAGAACACGACAGTGTTTCCAACCAACTGAGTTCGCCAAGGGTATCGGGGAGGTATCGGAAGGCATTATGATCGAGTTTTAGGGTGCGAAGGGAGGAGAGTTGACCAATGGCAAAATGATCGAGTGAGGAAAGCTTTGCGTAAGATAAATCGAGGGAGGTTAGGGCATAGGGACTCATGCCAACTGGTCCGGGAATAAGGGATAACTGCGTAATGTCGTTATGACAAACATCCAAATGGGCAAGGTTGGGACCAAGGGACAAATCAAGTGCGTGCACCGAGTTATAATCTGCTTTTACATGGTGGATATTTGGCAACATGCAGATAATCGTCAAATTGGATATTTGGTTTCGTCTACAGTCCAGGTGTCGGAGATTAAGCAGCGACCTACATTCATCTGGGAATTTTGAGACCTGATTACCCACAATAACCAATCGTTCAAGAGCTGTCAGGCGTCCTATGTCTTCAGGGAGCTCTGAGATCATGTTGAAAGATATATCAAGGTCCTGGAGAGTTTCTAGTTTAGTGATTATATTTGGGAAATTTCGAAACTTGTTATTGGAGATATTCAAAGTGACGAGTGAACGAAGGCGAGGGAAATTCCAGGGTAATCGCTCTATCCGGTTATTTTGCACGAATAATGACATCAGACCAGGTATATCCTCAAGGTAGGCTTCTTCAAGATCACTGATTCGGTTCGAAGATAGGTCAAGGCTATACAAAGTAGATGAATGTCGGACACTCTGTGGCACCTTCTTCATCGCCATGTTCGACAATTGCAGTTCACGCAGAGCTGTACATGACTGTATGAAGTCGAGCGGAATTTCTATCATGGGGTTTCGCGAAAGTCGAAGGGATATAATAGAATCTGCATGTTGGTGAAGAATGACGGGAATTGTTCGTAGCCCTCGACCAGTGAGATCTATGTATTCAAAGTTTTCAAATCTAAGATCCTCCTCCTGAAAGAGCTTAGATATTAGATGGATATGATACTGGTCTACTGATGACTCACAGCAGGTCCCAGCAGTTGACTCTTATAAACGAATCTCAGTAAAAATGATAGCCCTTCACCACCCAGTAGTTCAAGTCCGTCCATAGGATCATACCCAGCTTGTTCCAGTCTCCTTCGGACAATATCAGCAGGTCGTTCTGTTTGAGCCAGTATACGTTCTAATATATGCTGGGTTAGATCTGTATGGCTGAATTAGAGAAACACCTTGCCTCTCCCTCGTTCCTTCAAATAAAGTCGATGCTGCACTCGATCATCTCCTAGCAAGAGCTTCTTATTGAGTGCTGGCGCTAAGTTCGCCACAGTAACTGAAAATGGTATCGAAACGACATGATATGTATTGTTAGCCCGGTATATGCGTATTCTGTAGGGTTTGGAAGGTACAGAAAGGCGTTGGGGTTTGGTGGTTTTTCTTTTCTTCTTGGGTGCGCATACATCTTGAGGCGTCGTGTCTGGACTGACAGGACTGGACTTATCCATTCCGCTGGGAGCCTTCACTTTTACAGCATGGGTGTGTCCATTGGCCGCGCTTTCCTCTGAACTTGTGTAATCCCCATCCACTAGATCCTCTTCATCTTTTTCCACCGCCCAACTTTCAGGGGGAACCCATGTCGGGCTGCCTGGTAACGCATTTTGTAGCAACGGTGAATGTATTGGCGCCTTATAGTTATGACCAGGAGTTCCAGGGATGGAAATGGAAGTTTTGGGAGACGGTCCCCCTCGATGATCTTCGTAGGGTATGCTGAGCATACTTCTTCGTCTTTCAGATGGCATTGGTACCGCAAAAGGGTTACTGAAGTCCGCAGAAGAGAGTGAATGCGCGCTATGGAATGTATTTGAGAAGGAATGACTAGTTGTGCTTGATCCGAAAGCACTAGTCGGTGAGTCGGAATCCCGACCATGGTTGTGTGGAGCGATTCGAAGGTCAATTATACCGTCCATCTGTTCAAGGTTTGTATCAAGTGTGTAATGGTGCTCTGCTAAATCCTTCAAATCTGATAGTGGGGGTGTCGTAATCGACTTTTTTTTCTTTTCTCGCCTTTCCTTGGGATATATAGGAGCGCTGAGAGGAAGGGTAGAGGGCGAAGCACTAGCGTTCAGCAAAGCATACGTGGGTTCCGGTAATGGAGGAGCAGGAGGGCGAAGTGAGGGATGGTCATCATCGTCAGGCGAACCAGGACGAATTTGGGATTTACTGTTACGGTTTCTGAGTTTTGTGAGTAGCCTGAGGGAGGATTTTCTTTTCCGCATATCCGCAGAACCTGTTGAGGAGCTACTGTGAGTGAGACCTCTTGAAGAATCGTTGTCTTCAGTTGACCTCCGTTTACCCTCTGATATGTTGAGGGTACTTTGTGATTCAGATGTCCGACCGTAATGACGCTGTAGGAGACTTGTGGTGCTACCTTGACGTGACGATAAGAAAGAAGTCAGGGAAACCTTGGAAGGAAACCCGAATGTACGAGAAGACTTATGGCCCGAGTGGGATGACTGGGAACAATAAGGATATAATCCATGAAGAAAGTACCATTGCAACAACTCACCTTTTCGTCTAACCAAGGAGCAATCGTTGGATTGTCGATTGAAGGTGTTGCAGAGACGTTATGATAAAAATTGTTGCTGTCAACCGTGTCATCACTCAAAAAACTGGCGTCTGTTATTGCTGAACCCCGTCGCGCCATGATGGATAAATTTGGAGATTGCTGTGGGGTAACCTGAAATGCAACCTGTGCAGCTAGTCAGAAGAAGTTACGACCTGCGTGGAGGCACCTAAGGCAGGGACTTGTATGACGGGACGGGGCTGAAGACAGACGAGGGATTGGATTATGACTTGAAAATGAACAGCCGCAAATGGACATGAAAGGCTTAATTGGTGGAAATATACCGAATGAGCGTTGATGGATTTCATAATTATTATTTATTATTTATTATTGAATTATACTTCTCTTCTTGACTCTCCTCTCCCTGCTATTTCACTTAATATAAGCTCTTCAACTAATCTCACTATCCCACGCTTGACATGCGGCGTTTGACATGCACCGTGTTGCACACCGTGTTGCACACCAAGTGTCTATCCCTCAGCATAACTAGGATTCTCTTCGGGACGGAATCAATACTAGGTTATATTGTCGACATCCAAGTCTAGGCCACATACCCACGACCCCGCACAAACCTTTAAGAGGTGAGGCACATCAACACTTAGCATCTACCAATATGACACCCTTGTGAAAAAAAAACTACGCAACAAATTTGCTTATACAGCATACGCGGCGATAGAACGAGACCTATTCACGCTAAAAATCAAATCCAGCATTCATCACAACCCTCCACGGGCACAATGGAACTCATCCGGAAGATTTCGGAGAGCCACCCAACGACGTAATAAGATTAAATCTGTCTAATCATATTTTTTTTATCAAGAACATATCACTGACCAGCATCAACAAATATTCGTTGTTCCGTAAATCAGTTCCGCCTCCAGGACTAATCCTTCGGCAATATGTCTGTCTATAGTTCTATAGCAACATATTTCGAAGCTTGAATACCCCAATGAACATATCACTTCTGGGGGCGAAGTCATGTTGGCAAGATGTATTTGTCTTTACGTGATGAATAGAAATAATATATCCTTTGGATACTACATGAATACGAACACGTTATTTATATTTCTCAAAGTATTCTAATCTTCCAAGCTTAGTGAAAGTTGAGATACGAAGGCTGATATATATCTTGTCTTCCAAACTGAATAATATGGCCTACTCTGACTGTACACTTAACTTATGTTTAATTAAGCACACTTCAACGCGAGCACGTGATTAGTGGCCACAATAATTTGAAACTCCAACACGACGACGCGACTATACTTCACAACAATACAACGATGCTCAGTGCTCGTGCAATCCAACTGGGCTCAGACAACGTATACTTCCCAACTAAAACCCCAGGTCGCTCAAGGGGCCGTTCTGAAAATGCTCATGCAGGATATGGACCCTCGATGACTGTCAATGGAAAATCGAATGGCGTATCATCCAAAACGCCCTTCCATCCTTCCACTACTCGTGGGTTTCTTCTAATAGCCTCTGTTTTGAATTAAAAATTAATATGCCCTACGGAGTTTAGAGCCTATACGAGTCATGAAGGATGCACCTCTCGAGCAGCCCCAATGGAAACATACCAATACGCGCCCAACAAAACCTTTAGGGGACAAAACGCCTTTCCCAAATCGTGTTGGAATAAACTACCAGACGCCTGGTCCTACTTCTACCAAGTTATCCAAACTATCTCTACTCGGACCAGATACGATATTTCGTCAAGATGTTGGTACTCCAGATACGATATTGCGGCCTAGCTCGACAAGAAAGCATGTACGCGTCCCAAAAAGTGCAAGCAAGAGCTTCGAGACCCCTATGAATAAAGGGAATCATTGGGATGTTGATATTAGCGACACCGATATTGTTATTCCAGAAGCAGAAATTCAGGGAACTATATTGGAGGATAATGATTTTGACGAGATCGAATATATGGCTCCAAACACTTTGGGTATGTTATGTTCTTGATCGCCGTATGTAGGTAATTGCCTGATTTATACTAATTTCTTTTTTGTCTTCAGACCTTGCATTCCAACCGGTCCTTGGTTTTGACCTTCCTGATTATAAAATTCTTGGAAGCACACTCCGCAATCTAGCACATGAATATCATTACGATACTTTCTCCCCACCTGAAATCGAAGTAACTTTGACTGATCTTGAACCAAATATCTGGGATATCGGACCGCTTCCAAATCTTGGTTCGTGGTTTTAATCTCATATTAATCAGTCCATGCATAGAAAGTCCTTACGTTGGCTATGTATTGTAGAGGATGACGATCCCTTCTCCGAAGCAAGGACACGGACGAAGATATTAGCCAAGCAGCCTTCGAAACCAACCGTGCCTAGACCGATTCATGTGCCAAAATCGTACCAATCGTCAGCCGGCACAACTGTACAACCTCCAACTAGAACTGGGGTTACGACAATCCGTTCAGGAACGTCACTTTCTGAAAGAGCTCCGTTTTCCAGAGCAGTTTCTTCCAAATCTGCTGTGAAATCCACCGTATCACAAAACCCTCCCATTCCATCTATCCAAATTTCAAAGATAACTACGATTCCAAAGGCTAGAAGCATTACTCAGAAAAGTTCTTCCATGCCAAGGACGCTCAAAACACATGCATCCAGTGTGAATTCCACTACGGCATCGTCGCGTCCTGATCCAAAGAACATTTCTATGACATACACAAGACCAGCCACAGTTGCTTCTGTTGTTCGGCCTGGCAGCAAAGCTGTGCCCATTCGTCTTCCGAAGCCTTCTACATCGCGGGCACAGGGAGGTGTTGAGCGAAAGAAGCCCGAAGGTATAGCTCCCAACAAGAGAATGACAGTCGATGAAAATTGTATTGATGATGATTGTGATGATGGTCCTGCTGTGATGTTGAAAGACTTAAACCCTGAGTTTTGTGATGACGATTTTAGATTTGATGTTTGATCGTTTTGTATATTCAGGGATGACTCGAATTGTATAGTTATACAGATCACGTTTATCACACCACCCCTCGGCGCAAGGGGTAGTATGATTTGAGATGTCAGTTAACGCCAACCTTCGAAATTTTGGTTGTAAGGCGGTGTTTCTCAAGATGGTATAGACTGCATCACACCAAAGGGAGCATGTGAAATGTGAAAAAAAATACTATCTTTTAACGCCGGTTCCGACATATTTACAAATGAGGTTTGACAGGCAAAGGTCCTAGTAAGCCAAACAGATTCTTATCGAATTCGAGTCCATTTTCTGATGGACAAGTGTGCATCCATCAACTTTTAATCACCACATTACAACTGCTTTCTCATCCTCGCCGATCAGACTGGTTTGTTGGGCGACAAAGCCAGCACGCATTGATATTGAATATTGAGTCGGGACACACGCCATGCGACGGGATTTCAATGCAAAACAATCTTTTTATATACAAAAATAGATTTTACATGCGAAAAGTACAAAGAAGCTAATCGTTCCGTTCGCATCAGCTTGCCCACGGGAAGCAGTTCGTGCGAGACAAGAACAATCATTTGAGTGATAGATACAAACGCGGGACTGTTGGATAACCTCATTGCCGGAGTCTCCAGACAGTACTCCTTCCTTTTGTTGGGTTGATTCGGTGTATCACAGTTATACCCCGACAAGGGATGAGAGAGAAGGACTGGAGTCAAGCATTGAAGCAACTAATATCTCTCGAGTTTATTCAGCCTCGAATTTCTTTCCATTGATAGCCGAAACGCGTCTTGAGCTTGATTTCGAGCAAGTGGAAGAGAGGACAGGTAGAGAGGGAGCTTAGTTTGACGCGTGTTATGGACAAGGCCCAATCACCGCTCAAAAGTGCAACATGTATCGTCAGGGGTACTAAATTAAACGACCCTGGAGAGACAAGCTGACAATGGCTGAGTAGGACCACAAAGTTTGTACGGCAAGTACCGGATCTGTCCACGGCCTTGTCTCTCAACAGTCTTGTTACTGTATTATATGTATTGATCCCACCTGACAGTTCTAAGAATATGCCAAATTACACTATGTGTACCATCCCAACAAATACAACACCATTTCTCTTTCTTCTTCCCTTCAAGACCTCCCCCTTCGTACTTCTGACCCTGATATACAGATAGCCACCACCTTAGTGCCTTCAAACAATGACGGCTACTCTCCCTACTCTCTCTGCGCTTCCGTTATCTGCACCCACCGCATTCCCTGCTCTGCCGCTCTCCGTGGAGGATGCACAAAGAATCAATTCTATGATTGAAGACGAAATAAAGGTGTGTTGAACCTCTGCAGTGCCTCAACTTTGTTTACGAGTCGTTTCACAGAGAGAGTCTATCAAACGAAGAGAGGCACGGAAAAATGAGGTGAAAGGTCGGTTTATGATCTTAACACTATACGTTTTTGCGAAATAAAGTTACCGACCATGGTACCTATTAGTTATGCTATTAGGACAGGCGGAATCAGGTACGCTTTAGCCTCTACATCTTCCTCGTATAATTTATCATATATATGCGCATTCAGGAAAATCCACTCTGCAGAAACAGTTCCAAATCCACTATGCTTCACGTACTCTAGAAAGAGAACGACCCACATGGCGCCCTGTCGTATACTTCAATGTCGTCAAGGCAGTCCGTATGATTATTGATGAACTGGACCATGAATTTTCCAACTCTGCTCCCAGCGACGACTCAGAAATTGAAGAAATGCCAAGAACACCTGTTGTCAACGGCTTTTCGCTCGAGGAAATGAAAAGTCAAATCTCAGAGCTCCGGAGTGCGCTGCTTCCATTGATTGCAATTGAGAACTCTCTGGCCTCAGAGTTAAGCGGTGGAGTTTCGATATCTGGTGGTCGGACTGGGGCATTCGTGCGGAGTGGCTGGCAGTCATTGATCATGCCGGGCCATGATTGGTCCTCATCGGACGTCAAGGAGCAGAACTCATCAAAGGTAGTGACACTAGCGGCCAAAACTCTCCAGGAGAAAGTGAACGACGTGGTGGCTTTGTGGAAACATGTTTCAGTGAGGAATGCTCTGCAATTGCGAAAGTTGAGACTAGATGATTCCGCTGCTTTGTGAGCGAATACTTTGCTACTTCAAAACCGCTATCTTACTCCATGCAAGCTTTCTGACCGAGATTCGACGTATCTCAAAGCCGGACTATATTCCGACGACTAGTAAGTGGACTTCCGTCATGCTTCAGTGTGAATGTGTCGATATATGCACCAATTAGATGATATTCTCCACGTTCGGCTACAAACGTTGGGTGTTATGGAACATTCATTTCCGGTCCATATTGGGGGCTCAACCTATAATTGGAAGTTATACGATGTTGGCGGAGCAGTAAGTTTTCCAAACCAAACCGAAGCATTGAATCCACTTCTGAATGAGTCATATCTTATTCATGACAGCGAGGTCAGGTGTGTAATTTATCCTGTTATATTTTGCCAACGTTCTCATGTTTGCCGTTATTGACAGAGACATGCCTGGATTCCTTATTTTGATGATGGTAATTATGATTCAACCCCCATTCAAATCATTATAATCGTTGGTTTGGTCTTGAAAGCTCAAGTGCTGATGTTACATCTTTCTAGCAACTGCCATAATATTTCTCGGTATGCAATTCTTTCAATTACATGAGATACTCATATAAAATTTCATCAAGCACCCATGAGTGCCTTCGATCAGGTATGTCTGAGAAGAACTTCTTTTTTCGATTGTTCGCCCAAATAGTCTACATCTGATATTGAATCTGTCGGGTAGTATCTTGAAGAAGATCCGAAAACCAACAGAATGGAGGACTCACTACAACTGTTCACCGCTATCTGCTCCAACAAATTACTCAAGGATGCACATCTCGTTCTGTTGCTGAATAAGGTTAGTAACTTCCCATACATCACACCTAGACGTCCGGCTGTGTCCAATTAGTAGTAAACACTAACTTATTCACCTACCATTTTACTTTTTGTAGGTAGACTTGCTCAGGAAGAAGCTCGATGCTGGAATCAGTGTCCGAAAATAGTACGTTAACATTGTGATGTTACGCCGCGCCACTATTCGGATTCATTAAAACTGTAATACAGTATAACGAGCTACGGTGACAGACCGAACGAATATGAGAGAGTTGCGGATTATTTCCGATCTCACTTCTTACAGGTGCATCGCCGCAAAGACCCGTATCACCGGGTTCTATATATCGTAAGTAATAGTCGTGCTTAGGTCCTATATTCTTCTCATGGTGTTGCATCTTCTAGCATTTCACTTCCATGCTGGTATGTCTTCCCTATTCGATTCACTTTTCTGAAAAAGTCTATTATAACAATAATGCTTGAAACAGGATATTAGTGCGACGCAGGGTATTATTTCTAATGGTGAGTGTCTACAAGATATCAAAGAAAACTTCAAATGCTGATCCATATGATCTATAGTTGGGGAAGCTATAATACGAAAGCATATAACAGAAATAGGACTGGTCTAAAAACAAGCATATCACCTGATTGATCCATATACCCCACATCCCCCACTAAAATGTTTGAAAACGAATTGTAATAATACCTTTTTAATGGTTTTTCCATTTCTTCAAGACTCATAACGGCTGATCCTTGGAGTTAACTGCCGACTAGACCGTTGGCTCTTGATTCCCAGTTGGTATAAGTGCAGTAACCCTCGACTTGACAAACCGCGTAGCTCTTCTTTCACTTTGACGAATTCCGAGTGAGTAGGTAAAGCGAATAAACCAATCTCAACTTTGCGTAGGGAAGAAGCAAACTCTGGACGCGCGAGGAGCGAATCAAGTGCAGCCCAGCCTTCAATTTTTTTCAGATCGGTATAGAATTCGAGACCGATTCGTTCCAACACGGTGTTTGATGTTGTGAGGAGACTGGAGATTACACTGGTTACCCAAGGGATTGCAGTCTCAGGTTCTTCAAGTGTTAATCGTATGGACCGCAAGCCCGAATTGGTTTCGAGATCCAGCGTATGCACTGTAAGGGTAAAAAAAGGGGGAAAGTCACAAGTTGGTGAGTTGGTGAAACTGTAGAGTCGAATCAAAAAGGAACAGATTTTCACCATCCAAAGAACCAGGTTTTACATGTAAGTGCTCCAGTGAACCTCCAACTGCGTATAAGACCTTTTGAACGACCACAGGATCCATGAAATGAGCCACACGAAGTTCTCGGAGGTTTTTAACGTCCACTGGTGATTTTCTTGAGTCAAGAAGCCAATAGCCGAGGTAACAGAAATCAACAAAGTCAAGAGTTAGAACCTCCAACCGTGAACGTGGAAGTTCCCGCTCTGAATATACCAGTACGTCGGAAGCCGAGCAATCTTCGTATTCGTCAAAAGAAGTGCAAAAGTTCTCATCGAGTGTATTTGATTCTTCTTCATCACCTATTGAAGTTGAAGATAGTGCGAGTCCTTTGAGGTTATGACAGTGACACAGAGTTGAAGCCAGAGAAACAAAATTGGGGAACGCCCAAGAGTGGAGACGGATGTATGTGAGTGAAGGGGAAGTGAATAGGGAGCATAATGCGCTTTTCAGTGAAGTGGAGAGGGAGGACCAATGCAATGTCGAAGCAGCAGAAAACTCGAGCCGTTGTAGATTTGAGAGCATTCGGAGCAGAGGGGGGAGTGTGCGCTCTGTGGCGACCCACTGCGTTGAAGTCGTGCCACTATGGCCATCCGATACCTGCGAGTGGTGTGCCACTCCAGGTGCTCCCTCACATATCTCCATCTCACGAATGTATCCAACGATAATTGGTGCACGACCTAACATGCGAAATAGTCGCTTACACAGGTCCTGTGGTGCATGTGCTTGAGATTGTGTATGGGAGGGAGACGCTTTGAGGGTAATCTTTGCAAATAGGTGGAGCCGGCTTGCTGGAAGCCAAGATCGGCATACCAAAGCACATGAACTGAGAGCGAGGGGATCATTGTATAAATGGTCGATAATGTTGTCTATCAGCTCTTGAGGGAGTAGTATATTGTTCGTTGAGGATAGGTGCGGCATGTCAATGGGGAACATGATTGTGTGAGAAGTTCGGGATTTTTGGGAATGGAAAGTGAGGACGGTGGGATATTGGGGCGACTGAGAAAGGGGAAGATGGGAGTGGTGGAGATCAGGTATTAAAGTTGGGATATGTGGCGTTGTGCAGGGATAGAAGAGGAGAGGGAAGACTGGAAATGATTGGATCGATATAGATCGGGTCAGCAGTCAGGATGGGGAATGTGTCTGCTTGAATGACTGACTCGTGTTTATGTATTCCTGGCTCTGCGGTGTCTCTACCCGGTCAATGAGGTTGCCATGCATCTTACAATGATCAGCCTCTCGCTTCCAGCTGCTCTCCCTTCAAACTATAACTTAGTCTCCACCTGCTCTTCTGGTACAGATCGCTCTTGCATTTGATATCGATCTTCTCGGTTCGGTAATAGTTATGTTTTGTGCTCAAGTGTCCATGTCAACTATCATAGTGCGGGAAAATGTGATTTACGTGACCCCCTGTGCGTGATGCGGGGTAGCTATATACATGCTAATATCAATGGAGATATGCACTAAATACTAGTATAACGGTCTCGAACGTTTACAATGATAACATATATCTATTATCGCCCGAAGCTGCGTGCACATTCATGGTGTGCCCCACGCATATCACAACCACTAACTTGTGAACAACACGCTTTTAATAAAACGCCCACAAGGCCTGGCTCTTTCTCGCCTCTGGCAACGCGCAGTCCAACCCTTATGCCTCGGAGAGTAGGCGTGTAACTAGAAGCTGATACGACGTGCTCTGAAGGAGATATTGTTAACAGACAGACATGTCAATTGCAAGTTTAGCGTGAACCGGGAGAACCTCGCAACTGAGATAACACGGAACGAAGAGAGCGCTCTAACTACACTTGAGTACAACTGAATTGAATTGGGTTATGTTTTTGGGGAGTATCGGTCCGGTTCGGAAGTTCTACTGGGGATTGAAGCTGTATTTCGTGAATCGGGTCTATAATATGATAGAGATTGATGATAGTGAACTTCGAATATACTAGTATATACTTATCAATGACGTCTTGAATTAAGTTACGGCGGTGATGTTCCGTATCATACACTTAAGTTAAAACTAATGGAATCCTGAAAGCTGGCGGAAAAGTGACATTCTATTTTATGTACCACCCTTGACACTGAATTGCAAAGTAAACTTCTGGACTTGATTTGTGAAAGAACTAATTCATAAGCCAAGGATATTTTTTATAAAGTAATGGTAGTTTCATGAAACTCGTTGTTCTTGCCATCGTTAAACTGTTATACTAGAAGCAGTCTAAAAGAAGTACAAGGATACACCTTTTAGGCATTCTCGTATCTTGCCATACATATGTGTACATATCCTTAATCTTAACCTTGAGGGTCCATCGTATCAAGCCGCTATAGTCATAGTTTTGTGTTGCATATATAACTATAGCTTGTGGCACACACCATCGATAGGAGAATCCCGTAGCATATCGGGTTTTGTCTGGGGTACGGAAAGACCAACTTGGAGCTTACCTTACGAGTAAATTCCGAGAATTTGTAATGGTAAGGCCCAGTTTCCGTGGCAAAATATACATTTAAATAGACAGATACGCAGACAGGACAGGTAATGAATGAATGGATGGCGATACGTGGGCAGGTGATGGGATGTAGTTGTCGACGTGATTGTTGTACATATTGTGGGTATTTCAATTGGGATATTCAGACGTCGTATGTCAATGGAGCAGACAGCTGACACATTTGATTTGTCATCAAGTACAGAATATGACCTGATCTTTTAAATGCAGGCTTTGCCCAAACGTCGACGTCGTGGTGGTGGTTGGCCATCGTCCGGAATATTATATTATCTAATCAGATAGCAATTACCACACGTGGTACCGTGAGAAATTGATTTTTTTGAAGATTGTACTGAGATACACACAAATAATATATACGACATCCACTGTGTTTACAGCCAGGGATTCAGAAGGTAATTAAAGTACAAGGAGCAGCATTCAAGGAGAAGAGGGCCTACAATGTCGACAAGTGGCCTAAAAGCGATCGCTCCTGTACCCACAGCGGCTGATTTCTTGGATATTGTGTTATCAAAAACTCAGAGAAAAACACCTACGGTATACCTCAGTGCCTTTTGTGTATCAGATTGGTTTCTGATGACGCTTGTCATTTCTACGATTAGGTTATACATAAAAATTTCAAGATTAGCAGGATACGAAATTTCTATATGCGAAAAGTCAAGTTTACACAAGACTCGTTCGATGAAAAACTTGGAGCTATTTTGACTGAATTCCCAATGCTTGATGTTTGTATTATACCACTCCCTTTGCAGTATGGTCATACTTATTGAAAAAAAAATTGAATAGGATCTACACCCGTTTCTTTCATCTCTAATGAATGTATTATACGATAAAAATCACTACAAGCTCGCACTTGGACAACTACGAACCGCCAGACATCTAATAGATCATGTTGCGAAAGACTACGTTCGACTACTGAAATTCGGCGATAGTCTCTATCGGTGCAAGCAGTTGAAGAAAGCTGCTCTTGGACGGTTGGTTTTGCTCCATCCTTTGTTTCCCCCCAAATGCAAACTAACTGTTTCGAAATCATAGTATGGCTACGATCATGAGGAGACAAAAAGACCCACTTGCATACCTTGAGCAAGTCCGGCAACATATCTCTCGCTTACCCGCAATAGATCCTAACACCCGAACACTCCTAATCTGTGGGTACCCGAATGTTGGTAAATCCTCATTCATCAACAAGGTTACCCGTGCGGATGTCGATGTTCAGCCATACGCATTTACGACTAAATCTCTATTCGTTGGTCATTTGGATTACAAATACCTACGGTGGCAAGTAATTGATACTCCTGGTATTCTTGACCACCCACTAGAAGAGATGAATACGATAGAGATGCAAAGTATCACTGCTTTGGCACATCTGAAGAG
Source organism: Floccularia luteovirens (assembly GCA_009739215.1). Classification (NCBI taxonomy): domain Eukaryota; kingdom Fungi; phylum Basidiomycota; class Agaricomycetes; order Agaricales; family Squamanitaceae; genus Floccularia; species Floccularia luteovirens. The sequence goes on from VSJF01000002.1 coordinate 2,440,888, forward strand.
TTGTGTTTTGTACTTTATGGACTTGAGTGAACAGTGCGGGTACTCCGTTGAAGCTCAAGTGCGCACCTTCTCCTCCCATCTCTAACCTCAACTTCCAAGTAATTCTCTTTGATCAGTGTAAACTTTTCCACTCCATCAAGCCATTATTCCAAGGAAAACCAACCATCCTCGTTATTAACAAAATCGACGTTATGCGCCTCGAAGACCTCCACCCGGACTCCCGTACCCTAGTCCAAGAAATTATTGACATCGAAGACGTCAAGCACATCCAAGTCTCTTGTTTCTCCGAAGAGGGTGTCATGGATCTTAAAAACACAGCATGCGATGCTCTCCTAGCGCACCGTGTTGACACAAAACTGAAAGGAAGCAAGATTAACTCCATCATTAACAGAATTCATGTTGCGCAACCCAAGCCTCGTGATGATGTCGTGAGGGAACCTTTCATACCTGATGCAGTGAAACAGAGGCAGCAGAAATATGACAAGAATGACCCCAATAGGAGACGTTTGTTGCGCGATGTCGAATTAGAGGAAGGAGGCGCTGGAGTGTTCAATATTAACCTCAAACGTGGGTCAAGTCCAAATTTTGGATTCCACTTTTCGAATGTCTGTGTACTCATGATATTACAGAGGATTATCTTCTAGCTAATCCAGAGTGGAAGATGGATACTGTACCCGAGATCATGGACGGCAAGAACATTGCAGACTTTATTGATCCCGATATCGCACAGAAATTAGAAGCACTAGAACGTGAAGAAGAGAAACTTGAGGCCGAGGGTTACTATGATAGTGAATCAGAAATTGTATGTGTTTCTTCTCTCTTCTCCACATATATCACGTTAAGCGACAACTAACTAGTTCGATTCGGACGACGAACGAGAAGCTCAAGCAGCAAGCATCTCACTCTCCCATAAAATCAAATCGCAAAGCATAAAGAAATCAAAAAAGAACCAGTCTCGACTCCCACGGACAGCAGGCTTACGCACCCTCACCGAACTTACGACCGAGCTGACAAAAGCTGGGTATGATCCAAGTAGGATACAGGAACGCGCAGAGATGTTGGCAAAGATACAGGGTGCGAAGAGAAAACATGGGGATATGGAAGGTGATGGAGATATGGATGTGGATGGCGAAGATGATGATGGTGAGGGTAGGGGTGAAGGTGAATGGATGGATGTTAATGGAGAGGAGAATACGCCGAATAAACGCGTCAAGGTGGACTCGGGTGGGGTAATGGCGAAACGTATGCCTCGTTCGAATAGGCAAATCGCTGGAATGCGTGATGAGGCTGTGCGTTTTCTGAATTTTACTTTGGTTTCTTTTTGTTAAAAGCTTTCTTTCTTTCCTCAGCAAGCAACTCGTGCTGTTAAATTACGCAACCTCGGACAACGACCGCGCAACATGCTGGCTAAAGCAGGGGAGAGCGATCGTGCTATTCGTGTTAAAATGGTGAGAAAAATACAATTTATATATATTGTGATTGATGTTTATTTTACTGCTTCAATCTCTTAGCCGAAACATCTCTTTGCTGGTAAACGGAAAGGTGGAAAAACTGATAGAAGATAATCAAATTCTAGTTGACTTGTTCTTCTTTGCTCTGTATCTTACTGGTTGTAATCCTCTAGAGGGACAATGTTATACATTCAGTCTGTACTAGGACATTTCGAAGAACTAGAGATTTAGGAGATTTAAGCAAGGTGCCAAACCAGGGAAAAGATAAAGAAAAAGGAGAAAAATTTATGATCCGTGTATGATTAGCTATAGGAGAAAGGAGGCATGTCCTACCAACATGCACTAATGGTGTTACATCGTGTTAAATAGGAGACTATTTATAGATGTGGGGTGAGTACGTGGGTCATCAGGGGAGGGGTGAGGTGTTGAGTGGACGGAGTCGGGTAAAAAAAAAGATTCATAAAAATACGTAAAACGGGGTGTCGCAAAAGGAAAAGGAGGAATCCTAACAGATAAAAAAAAGAAATCTATTAATCCCAGTCAATGGCTAATCCACCAGGTCCAGAGACAAGTCCAATGCCGCGGTCCGCTTCCCGCTTAATCCATTTCATTGCACGTTTATCTTCTTTTAGGTACGGTGCAAGTGTTTCTAAGCATCGTTGATTGTGGTCCTGCGTTTATTTGGTGATTAATGAACAATATGTGCGAAAAAGGATAGAAAATACTAACCTTCAACCACTGCTTTTCTTCTTTTGTGAGCATATTTTCTTTGACCATCTTAGTCTGAATGGGCACACATGTCAAGCGTTCGAAACCAAGCCAGATGTCTCCGTTGAATTCACCACGAGTCTATATTGTTCCATAAGCTTACAATAAAGGAAATGCAAATTGTCTGGGAACATACCTTTACCCGACGAACAATGAGGGCGGATTCAATGCGCATGCCCCATTTGCCCTCCAGATCTAGATATCTAATTAGACCATTATTAAATACGAATTAAGAACATAACACTCACAAAAACCAGGTTCGTTAGTAATTACATGTCCAGGGACCAAAGGAACATTGCTTGAGAAACTCTGAGGACCCTCATGCACGGTCAAAAAGGCTCCGAAGCCATGTCCCGTTCCATGCTTGATGAAAAAAGAAAATATGAATAAGTTAGTATATGAATGTAGACAAATTACAATTAAGTGTACCATATAGTTTAAACCATCCTTCCACAAAGCTTTACGAGCTAGAACATCCAACTGGTGACCCGAGGTACCCTCAGGGAAAACTGCGCTGTCAATAGCAATCTAGAAGCTGTGTCAGCTGTGTTATCAAGTCATTTGTAATGATTTAACGTACATGGCCTTGCAACACTCTTGTATAGGCGTCGCATTGCTCTGAACTCGGACGGCCAAAATGTACTGTCCTCGTGGTATCACAGGTTCCATCCCTGTACTGACCTCCAGAGTCACTGGTTAGAAAAATTGCATTAATATTTAATTTGTTAGTTAAAAATAAAATAAAATACTTTAGGTATGGTGTCTCCCTATCAATCATACGAGCAGTAGATTTTTTAGGGGAATAATGGGGTAAAGCCGCATGGGGTCCGCTGGCAGATATGTTCTCATAAGCAAGACCCATGAAATTCTTGCTTTTCCGCCGGAATTCTGTTAAACGCGAGGCCGCTTCGTATTCAGTAATGTCGTAACCTTCATTAAGTTTCGCTTCCAGCCAGGCCAGAAATTTAACCTGTCAAGCCGAATGAGCTTGCTTTTAAACAATTAGTAAGCGTAAATGAATCGTACATATGCAACACCATCCCTGATATAAGCTCTCTTGATTCCATCGAGCTCGACTTCGTTCTTGATGGACATCATGTGCTCTACATGAGATGGAGCAATCGTATACCGGAAGTGTGTGAGCATTAAAGAAATCGCATATGACGTTTGAGGAGAAATTAATATCTATACATATATCAGTAAAAGGAAATATATGATATAGAAATATAGTATACCTTTCCCTCACCCCAGCTTCGCTTACGCAAGAAAGCCCAAAGATCTGTATAATCCCTTCGTTCGATGCCAATGGATCTGAGATAATTTGCTACCTCATCCACGACTTTAGCAGAATCCAGGAATATTATCCCATGATCCAAAGCTACAAACAAGTAAGCCTGGAACATAGGATTATAGGGAATATCTGATCCACGAAGATTGAGCAGATATGCTATGTTGGTGGTATGATGGTTATTAAGTAAATATTGTTCCAGGCGAATTTTGAGATAACATACCAATGCAAGGTAAAGAAGTCACAAGAGTCGCAACGTGCATCTGTGAAGGCGTAGGTTCCGCCTTGGAGTATGAGGGAACAGCTGCTGGTTGCTGCCTAATCCAGTCCCTCAATTTGGAAAGCTTGTAGTTAGCATCCTTGCCTTAAGAATATAAACAACTTATCAGTATATAATCGGATACAATAGAGTAAACCGACCTGTAAATTCTATAGGCTGAATGTAGACTGGTTCCCTGGGCTTGGTTGGCTTTTCTTTCCATACCAAATCAACCAGATTTTGAGGCGGATAGACAAGCTTGGAATCATAAGCCGCCAGCTTAGTATTAAGGAGGGTAGCCTTTTCGTGAGATATCATTCTAGCATCAATTCCAATTCTAGCGCCTTTCACACGACCCTACAGTTCACCGGGTAAGGGTGTCAAGAAATGTAAAGGAAACCAATTAGACTCACAACGATCCATTCTATCCAATCTTTAGGCCCTTCGAAATCACCGGCCTTTACTAGGATCCAGTTGTTGTCCAATTGCTCTTGAGCTTGCAACCAATACCGGGAATCGGTTATGAGATAAGCAGATGACCGCGAGATGATAGCTTGGCCAGCTGATCCAGCGAAGCTGTACAAAGATTAATATCCGGACAAAAGTAATTCGAAACATTCGTGCATACCCAGAAATGAATTCTCTCCGCTTATCACTTGCTGCAACGTACTCCGATTGATGAGCATCCTCACTCGGAATCACACTAACGGATTATAATGAGTTTAATTTCCGAATATTCAGTCTACGTCACCCACTAGTAATCCAAATTGTCTTTAACCATTAAAGATCGCAACTCCTCGATTCTATCTGATGTGTCGACTTTCTCCCGAATGGACTCCACATCATTGACCTTCCGTTCATAAGCAGAGCCGACCAACGTGCTGCTGGAGTCCTGTGGCAGAAGGGGAGGACGAGGTTTGGGAGCAGAGGACCCAGTACTGTTGGATCGATGTGTGTCTTTAGTACGCCGAGAGCTTTGGGTTTTGTGTGTGTCCTGTGTCTTATACGTATCTTGTGTCCGTTGTGTCGATCGACTAGCTTGCGTTGACTTGGAATCTCGTCTGATGGGGGGTTTATAGATCGGAAGATTCTGTTGGTATTCCGAATCATGAGACTCAGCCATGTCTTTCTCTATTTCTGCCTGCTTGTCTTTTTGCTTGCCAATACCCCATCCATAACCCCACCTGGACGATGCAGTCGATTTTTTGGTGCCGGTCATTGTATTTGATCGAATGAGTTTTGGCTTGCCCTTACTGTCTTTATTGAATTCTGGAAGTCCTTTTGGAACTTCGTCGTATTTTTCAGAGTCAGTGTGGAATGTTAAGTTGTCGGCTACGGTGGTCAAAGTCGATGTCGGAGAGTAAGATGGATGTTTAATTAGTTGGTCTTGTGGACGGGAATCCCGAGACCTGCTGGACCCTGTTGACCAAGAAAGACGACGCTTAGGCTTTGAGCCCATGAAAGGGAAGCAAAGAGGTGGAGGAGGTGGGGGGGGAGGTGGGGGTGGGGGAGCCATGACGGTTGATGAGAAGAAGTAAGGAACTTGGGAGGAGGATGCAGGGATGGAGATGACCGCGCCGTATCTAACACGAGGCAAACGGAGGAGGACGAGGCGAAGTCAAGAACTTTTTTAATCAGCTGAGGTGAGCAACAGCAACACGTGCATCATTTAAATAGCTTGCCTTTTTGGGTTTGTATCACTGATATCTACTACTTGCTCTCCTAATATGTCGGACTCTCACAAGTCTCTACTTGACTAAGCTCTGTAGAGTATACCAGATAATACTCTCTTCAATGCTTTGAAAACTTAGTGGAAAGAAAAGGGTTGCCATTTCGGCATCACATGTCACTGCTAGCCCGAGTCAGGTCAGAATAACATTTTAGAACCTGTGTGAACTCCGGTAACAATTCCATCCAACCCTCTGCTAAGTGATTCGCACCGGAAAATTTTGCCGTCCAAGAAGAACGGGATTGGCCGGTCATTAGATATCTTCTCGGCCGTCAAGGACCTTGGCTAGGCAAATGCGCCTGATTTGCACTTTTGAAAGGCTTCATATTTAATCTTGCACTGGGATATACATTGCTATTATGCAGCCTGCAAGCTGCAAGGCTGCAAGCAAGGGTGCCTCAGTTCCGCAGTTAGTGGAGATGTAGATCCATATGTAGCCGTGCAAGTTTTATCTTTTCTCCCATGACTCACAAGGGCGAACGGACCCCAAACGAGGTCGCAGCATGCAGCTAGGCTCATCCCAAGAAAGAAAGGTTATCAAAGAACGATGGTGCATGCTAGTCTGTACCCTTCTCGAAGCTTCATTTGACCAAGATAGCTAGGAATTTCGAGAAACACGACCTAGGACATTCACTTTGGTGCTGTCTTGGTCGGAAATAGAGACCACATATGAGGTGAGTACCCTCATATCTAGAACGCGGGCACGTACCGAACTCCTTTTATATCCCAGTCTAAAAAAGCGCGATAACAACGCAGAGAGGAGTTTTAGAGCAACTGCCCGCGGATATTACAGATATAAACAGGGCTGATGAAACGGATAAGATAGCAACGTAAGTTCGCTTTAGTAGCTATGCAGGATGGATAGAAATTTTGAGTAATCTCCAGCACTCTGCCACACACCCCCTGGCTCAAGATGAGACTTCAATGATAAAACAAACCCCCAGCGCATATAAACTCGCCATCTAGTTGTCCTCGCGAACTTGATTATAATCAAAATAAACAGATTACCTATGGATAAGATACGCATCCTGCTATATCTATACAGTTTGGATTAGTTCCAGGACTCATATCACTTGCAAGTGGGGGACATTGCACTTTCATGTGCGAGACGTTGCAAAGCTCTCAGCAAACTTAATGACGCTATTGACTGAGAAGAGGGTGAACGTTTGAAGGGGTATTTGCCGACATTAATTGCGTCTTCTTAACACTTTGACGTAGAAGATCACTGAGTGTGAGTGCCAAACCGGAAGGGAGTAGATATTAGTGTTGACCGCAACAAACGGATATTATTCTTTAAAACTCACCAATGAGGTTGCACCCCGCTACACAAGCTCTAGCAACTCGTACCATGTATTTCTGCAGAGTGGCGCAATTGCTCGGAGCCAGCTCCCTTTGCCAACAGTAATTGTTTAATAATAAACGTGACCTGTTGCTACAGGTGTCGTATCTCGTGATGTGACACCTACATCAACGCTCTGATATTATTACTACAACAAAACATGACTTTACGAACCTTTTTTAAATTTGGTAGATATAAGTTATCGATAACTTACCCCACTACCATGCACAGGTGATATCTCGGATCTACATGTCTTGATCTTCGCAAATCTACAATCAACTTTACGCAGCTGTCAGGGTACACTTATCACAATACTTCGTCTCTCATCCAAATGAGGGCTAACTGGCACCTTCTATATTGACATTCTTCGCCATTAACCCCGTCGGCTGGTTCGTTACACTTGCTTCTTGTGTATTAACAGCGAAGAGCCGGGTCTCTGAATAACGCAGTGTAAATACAAACCATCTGCTTTCCGGGCTTCTTGAGCCATCGAGGTTTTTCCGGTGAAACTTCCAGTCGGGCTTACACACATAATGCGATATCTAATAAGCGTCCTAGTTCTCGACTATGGAGTAACGATATTCTGAAACACATATAAAATGGTTCCTCGAGAACTGTTGAAATATTATACTACTGTAACCTCTCTGACATTATGGGTGGAGGTCCTGCTATCGTGACTCAATCCTCGGGTTATGCTCATCTTATTGATAATTCGCGGCCGTGGTGGAAGAATAGTAGTATGTATCTCCTATAAATATTTAGAGTCCCATTCATATTCATTCTATGCAGGATTAATCGTTCTCAACTTGTGGATTGCACTTCTGTAGGTGCATACCCGAAACAAGTTTGTGAACATCCCTAATTCTCATATAGCCTCATTACATCGTCAACCAATGGCTATGATGGTGCGTGACTTTACTACACAATAGTTGAATCATATTTCTAAACGCTGTGAACACAGGGAGCATGATGAGTGCGCATTGAATATCCTGTGACAGATCAATTATTAACGAAGCGTCCAGACGGTCTGCAGTCTGTCGTGCAGTGGAACCGTGACTTTAACTTTCCTACTGGGGGAAAGGTATGATATATTGTGTATTCACACTTCGACCTATGTTATTCATTTTTCTGCTATCAGCTAGGCTTATTGAACGCTATACAAGTGAGCAACGAAATTCAAATATACAGTTCTCATTATCTCATCAATGTATCAGAATATTGGCTCCTTGGCAGCCTTCCCATTTGCACCATACATATCTGACGGCCTCGGGCGTCGCTCGTCCATACTTCTCGGTGCGACTTTAATGATTGCAGCAACAGCAATACAGACTGCATCCCGTAATGTTAGCATGTTTATCGGGGCCAGGTAGGATACTTTTAGCTGGCTTATGCGAATTCACTAGATCATTAATTCTTTAGGTTTCTCATTGGCTTCGGTCTCACTTTTGCTTCTTCTGCTGCCCCCCTTTTGGTGACCGAGATAGCTTTTCCATCCCAACGTGCACAGGCTACTTCCATGTATAATTCGCTCTGGTTCGTCTGCCCGTGATGCTTATTATTAAGTTTGTATGTGTACTCACTAGATGTTCCTTGTTTAGGTACCTTGGTAGTATCATGTGGGTCTCTCTCTCATTCATGTCATCAAGTTCTGACCTTCTTATTGTAGAGCTGCATGGACTGTTAGTACATCTGATATTGCTAATGTTTATATTCTGACTTCCAACAGACGTTTGGCACATTCAATATCCCAAACAGCTGGTCATGGCGCATACCCTCCGCATTGCAAGGCCTGCCTTCTGTTCTACAAATCTTTCTCATATGGTTTGTTCCTGAATCTCCACGTTGGCTTGTCAGTAAAGGAAGGTGTGTTTAACCTACTTCTGTTACGGGAATGCTGTTAAATTATACATCCTCAACTCAGGGAAGCGGAAGCACTAAAAACATTGGCCTATTACCATGCCAAAGGAAACGAGTAAGGAACTTTTTATTCAGGGGAGGGGTAGGCTGTATCTGATATCACTGTGACTTTTCAAGACAGGACCCACTTGTCGAGTATGAATTCGAAGAGATCAAGGCTGCCATTGCTTTTGATCGTGAAGTCGCAGCCAATGTGGGATGGCTAAGCCTAGTCAAGACGGTAGGGAACAGGAAGCGTATGCGTATAATCATCGCATTAGCGTTTTTCTCGCAGTGGTCTGGAAACGGTCTCGTGTATGTTTAAGTTTCATTCACGGGTGATGAATTTACTTGCTCATAGTAATTTTAGATCCTATTGTGAGTATACGTAGTATGGTGGGATTGACAAAGACCTCTAAAGTAAATTCACAGACCTTAGCAAGGTTTTCATTGCTCTTGGAAGTATGTTATCTCGATTATATCAAACGAAACTTGGTAACAATTTCCTTATAGTCACGGACCCAAATACACAACTTCTAATTGTAAGTATCCTTTCGGACAGATGGGTTTTCATCAACATATTGGAATATAGAACGGCATCCTCAATATTTTCAACTTCTTTGTCGCTATCATCGCAGGTTTGCTTTGTGATAAAGTGGGTCGGCGTCGTCTGTTCCTGATATCTACTGTTGGCAAGTGATGAAATGTATTTTTATTCCAAATATTGACACAAGTTACAGGCATGGTTGTGTTCTGGACTATCCAGACAATATGCTTCGCCATTTACGCTCAGCACAACATCAAGGCTGCAGGAAATGCTGTCATTGTCATGATTTGTATGCTAATTCGTTCTATAACTGTTCTTCATCATATTCATCGCTGTTTTATGAAGTCTTGTTCTATGGGTTTTGTGAGTTATCCTACACTTGCGCAAATAAAAAGATTTAATGACCGCTTGTTTATAGATGATGTACGTTCCTGAATCCTTTTTTGTCACTACCGAAACATTCTGAATGCGAGTAGATCGCCTTTACTCCCCTGATTGTGTCGTAAGTGACTGATTGGCTGCTCCGGTGCCTTGAAACAACGATTCTTTGTTTTAGATACACTGTCGAAATCCTTCCGTACGCAGTGCGAGCAAAAGGATTTGTTGTTTTCAATTTCTCTGTATCACTTTCCATCATTTTCAACCAGTAAGTTCAGATGGTTGTAGGTTAGCGCACAGATCTCACGCTGTCACAATCATGCAGATATGTAAATCCGATCGCCCTAGAAAAGTGAGCTGATCAACTCAACTTGATGATGAAATCTTGCTAACATATGACTGTCTGGCAAGACTTGGATGGAAGTACTACGTGAGTTCCTTTCTTAACTTTGTTTTACAAAATGCTCTAATGTGCTCTCTTTACAGCTTGTCTATGTTTTCTGGCTAGCGTTCGAAACTGTTTTTGTATTCTTTTTCGTGGTGGAAACCAAGAATGTACGCCACCCTTTTCATAAATAACGCGTGCTCCATATTGATCTGTATATTTGTATACAGCGCACCCTCGAAGAAACAGCAGCGTGAGTATCATGTGCTCTGTTTAGCGTCGATTGCTGGTGCTGATATATCCTAGTTTGTTTGATGGCGATGAGGTCGTCCATCAGATATCGGAAAAGGCTGCCGAGCAAGCTGGCGTTGCTCACATTGAGAGTGATGGAAGCCAAAGGTCCGTCCAGGATAAAGCAGAATGAGAGGGACGGGATCCTCCCTCCTTCGCTCCCCGGGGCGTGTGAAATTCGGATGTAATGATAATAATGGCAATGCGGTATGGTTAGTAAGGTACAATGTACTTATAACATTGAGTTCAAGTGTATAACGAACTACGGAGTTTTCTCGTCAAGGTTTCGATAATCGATCAGGCCGGGTATTCTGCTGCTGTGAGTCGGCAACATTAGGTCTTTGTATACTTCATTCGAATAAAAGAGACCCCCGAATGTCCGTTTACCCCGCGTTATGTCCTTATGATATCTGCGAACAATCCACGGCCACACGGATTCATGGACAAAGCAGGTTAGATGGCTGTTTGCGAAGCACACCTTGAGAAAATTTACCCGTATTGATAAATGATACTACCTAGATCAGATGGAACTGTCAAGAGCGCACATGATGATGGCATATACTCTAAGCATAGCAGATTCATTTTCATTTACCACTCGGATGCAAAGATAACCTCGCCTCGGCTGATATATGTCGAACGCGTTCCCACTAACCTCAACAACCTTTGCAGATGAGGTCGTCCGCTCGTTCCGTGTTGTTCTTACTGGTGATTGCAGCCTTGGTTACGGCGGCGCAAGTTTCGGTAGTGAGTTAGTTTCAACAGGAGTGTCATGACAGGTTGTTAACTTCTTACGCTGTTATGCTGTTGAATGGACTAGACTCATGACAAGGTGAATGTAACCAATGATCTGTCCCCGCTTCTTCCTAAACCAGTATGTCTCAGCTGAAAAAGAGCAAGGGAGCGTCGGCCTGTGAGGTGAAAGACGGATTGCTTGATTTATGTGCTGTTGCGACGAAACAAGGTAATGAAACTCAGTTTGGTTTCCTGGATTGGCCTCATAAGAAAGTCGATTTCAGGAATCGATAGGTGGCATTTGCGTAATGCAAGAGGCACTCCTGTCCCCTTACCCTCTACTTGTACATGGTGTGTATCTCACCGTATTGTAGAAACTTACCTGACATGTAAGCCATCAAGTAATAATATTTTCTTTAATATTTGGAGCGCTTGCTCGTCACAATCTGGAAACCTCCCCTTTACCACACCTACGCAATGGTTAGATATATGCAGCTCTGTACCAATCAACGTAACGGCAAGTCTTCTGTGGATCAATAGCATGGATTCTTTGGATGTCCCTGCCTGGACGAAAGTTCCTGACCAAGAAAAAGGAAACGTCAACGTTGTTACCATCACCCCTAGTAAGCCCACTACTCTGTCAAAAGCATGAGTGACATCCAAACCTTTATCACAGGGGAGGAGACAGGTGGTTGGACTACTTTTCAAAAAGTTCTGCCTGTAATCACTGCAATAGCTGCTGTATTGTTACTAATAGTGGCTTACATTCTGGTACGCCAGTGGGGTTTTCTTGCTAGGATGAAGAAAGGTCTTAAAGGAGTCATCTCAAATCTCCGGAGGACTAACATCAGGCAAGTTAAACATACCGATCGCGATACGACCTGGGAATTAGACCAATCGCCTACTACTACGACGACAAGCAGTTTTGTTGTCATTGAATTACCCTCCCCACAGGATTCAACACTTAATCCGGAGGGAGAGCAGTCACACTGGTCAAACTACTCTACACCCCCGATCGTAGGTCCTGGGCAGGGACCAGGAGTTTTACCGAAACTCACGATCCCGCAACTGCCACGGCCGCATAGCTCAGCACCAGAATGGCGTTTACCTGGTATGGCTACGATTAAAAACATACGGCAGTCAATTTCTATACCTTGGAAGAAAACATTTGTAGTAACACCAGTCCCTCATTCAAAGCGATTCAGGATTGAAGATGTTGATAAAAATACCGATACTTCAACTCCGATATCGAGGCCGTCTACTTGGAGCCATAAGACTTCAACAGAGAACGGAATGCCGAATGCCCGCACATATGAGACAATTTATGAAGACGACGAAGATGACAGTGATGATGGGACAGGTATAGGTCGAACTGAAAACGAACATGCTACCCTTATCTCAGATCATGAACGCGAATCAAATGAGGTATTTTTGATCTCGAGATCCGGAAGGGATTTCACTGTGGAGTCGAGCAGTACAGGCTCGCCTGGTTATCCTCGCGTCAATGTCTTGCCACCCACCCCTACTTCTTCGAGTGCTCGTTCGCATGGATCGATGCTTTCTGTAAGTTTTATATTCAAATTGGGATTCGTCGAATTTTGCTCAACTAGTCATACAAGTCAATTCTTCGAGTGTTTCCCCCTGCTCCAAGTCAACCAGCCCCTTTACCCCCTTCGAAAAGAAAGTCGGAGCACAACTTCCCACCTATTGTCCATAACCCTGCCGGACCACATAGACCAGTCATTTCTGCACGTGCGAAACAACCTTTGATTTCTAGAACCTCTGACCACCAGATGAACAACCAGGGTATAAGCGCCAAGATCGATGAAGTCCATTCCCCATCTAGAAGGCTACCACACAACAGTTCAGTAGAGACACTTCGTTCCCAGGTTGCATCCATACAACGCCAAGGGTCAGATCACGACAGTAATCCTGGTCATCTAGTCCTACACCAATACCACTCTAAATATCGAGAGCAAATCAAGGAGGAGCCGTATGTCGTGCTCCGAACTCGCACAGCATCGCCCACTTCTGTGTTGGATGCTCAGGTGCATACAAGAGGTAGGACTGACGCCAGCTCAACTACTGAGCGCAGCCAACACACGACATCAACAAGCACTCATGGGCGAAAGTTGTCCTCTGGAGAGTTATCCCTCGATTACGCCAGCTCGGCTGGTGAACTCCCCTATCAATATTCGGCTCAACAGTCACAACCAACCCATAATCAATACCATACAGATTCATATTCGTATCCACACACCCATATGCGACAACCCTCTGCTGACAGTCTCATCCCATTACGATACGGAAGCAATACATCCGAACACCATACGCGAAGATCGTCTTTTGAAAGCGTAACCCCGCCAAGTTATGTATCTGATGCGCAACCTTACTCTTATTTCAATTATCCGACAAATACCCAACTGCAAGCTGGCGAACATTTCAGGAGACCGCTAGCAGAATCCGTGATACCTCGACGTACCGACCCGGTTATGTTGTTCCCAGGACCTGTGCGTGGTGCGGGGTATATGTCCGAAAGCCGCAGTAATAGTCCGGAGAATGATCCAGAGGGCCGATTTACTACGGCATTCGAGGCTTCAATGGATCAATTATACGGACCCATGCGAGAACCTCCTCCTGCTGCGTATCCTCTTCGTCGTTAATGAGTGATGAAATTCTATATCTGTAAGTGGCTACACTGGACTATGTCATATACTGTTGTGTTACTGTTTATTTTTTCCCTCTATCAGTCAGAAGATGTATTCTGCACTACGATGTTTTTAGTATCTAGTCAACTGTACTGATGACTCAATAATACACTCACATGAGCTGCAAATTTTATTGTTCCAGCACAAATGGCGGTTTAACGACAACGTTTGTCTGGTTTTATGTGACCGGGTTGTCACAGTATATATTTGATGCACAAAGTTATGTTTTCAATTTTTTATGAATGATCAAAAGCTTCACTTATAGCTGATTTCAATAGAGTATGCCAAAGTGCCATTTTAGGAAAACACAATAAATTTGCGTGCGAGGTCACAAAAATATTCCTCCAGCAGTTTTGTCTCATATCTCAATGAATATACATCCGTTCACGTAGATTTTTGTACATTCGGAATCTACAGACTAGTCTACAGGTGCCCAAAACAAAAAATGTGTGATTTGACTGTCTATAAAAATTTTGGTCAGTATTCCGAAAAAATGAGCGTTTTCTCTTGTATCTCGACGTCAAATGACTCTGTGGGAGATGTAAGAGCTCGGATGTACTCCCCAGGATATCCTCCAGGTGTTGCAAAAGGAATCAGAGCAAACGGTCCAGTGGGAGACCCGCAACGATCATATTTTGTAAAAACAGAATCTACCGGATGTCTCCACAGCAAGCCTTGATTCCTGCCATGGTCAACCATCGCAAGAAACAGCAAGCAGTGACCAAGAAGACTAAACACGTTGGCCAGAAGCTCCCAAAGGCCCCAAAGTCCACCACAGGTCATGTCCCGCGACGCAAAAAAGCTGAAACACCTGAGGAAGAGGAGCCCAATGAAGTGGCCCCTGCGCCAAGGTTCCAACGCAAACTGAAGCTCAAGGGACCAAAAGAACCATCCCCTCCAACAGAATCCGAAAACTCCATCCGGAGTGAAATCACACCTGCACCTTCACTCTCAGATGAATATGTCAAGGCTGTAAGAGCTGCTGTTGGTGTTGCAAAAAAAGACTGTAGCCATATACGAAAAGCTGAACTAAAACGACTTCGAGAACCAAAACGGGTTCGTCATTACCTTCAATTCAAACTGTTTTCATGTTCTTCGAAATACCCATACTTAATTTCATTATCAATATAAAATTATTAGACTGAATAACCTGAATGTCTGAACCATCCCTCTGCATCAGCAGTTGTCACTGACCAAACAGCTTCATTGAGGGATAGATATACATTAGTATCATCCTCCTCCTGCATGGCTGTACAAATATCACTGCCTTCATGCTTAATATAAGCTTTGATAGCAGAAAAGGCAAGTCAATTGGGTTATAATTTGGTAAATATGGTGGAAGAAACTCATATCTCATGCCACTGCATGAGCAACATTAGTAAGCATCATAGAAACAGAGAAATCAAGCTTACCATGCTGTTATCATATCAAGAACCTCAGGGCATTTATGAATGCAACAGTTATCCATAACAATAATAGAATTATTGAGGGGATATGGGTTCATCTGGTCAAGTAATCCATCAATGAACTGGGAGAAGAGAACTGTATTGAAGGACCCTTCAATGATAACAAGAGATAGAATGCCATTGAGAGATAATGCAGGAAGAATTGAGTACCTGTTACATGGTTCAGAACATAAGGCCTTGTTCGGCAACACAAAACTTTCACTTTCTCATGTATTTTCACTTTCTCATATGCCAAAAAATGGACTGGTAACTTTCTGATAACTTTCTGATAACTAACTGTAATCTTTGATAACTTCAAGATAACTTCAAGGTGATTTTCAGATAATTTTCAGATAATCTATTAGGTAACCCCAGAAACTGACTAATCACACGTGTACAGCAATCTCTTCAAGTCAACTTCTCCACCAAGGTCTGGATCCCTTTGCAGTACAGCTATCTGCTGCAATCATGGAACCCGATATCAACATGGCACTCCTCAGTGATGCAGACTCAACATCGAGCAGTGAAGATGAGCACCAAGATACATATGTACTGGCTTATGTCAGTCTCCTTATTCACTCTGTTATCACTATTATATCTGGTCAATACTGCAGGCAAGATTATCATACCTCTGCTCTGTCTGGCTATGCATGGGTTTTAGAACTACTCTCAGGCCACCCGAAGTGCATCCGATGTGAACTTGGTGTCAGCCTTGGGGTGTTTCAAAAACTTTTAGATATACTTCGAGCATTGGGGTATAAAGACTCATGCCATGTTATGCTCGAAGAGCAACTTGCCATATTTCTATATACATGTGTAACTGGTCTCACTATACAACATGTTGGGGAGCGATTTCAGTGCTCGAATGAGACAATTTCTAAGTAAGTGGCTTTATTATTTCTTTTCTGCCTTAACTGACAATCATTCTTTAGGTATTTCAAGAAGATGGTCTGGTCTCTCTCATCCCCACCCTTCTATACAACTTATGTCACCCTGCCTTCTGAAAACAATCCAATCCCACCTGAAATCAAGCTGAATCCAAAATTCTCCCCTTTTTTTAATGACGCACTTGGTGCAATTGATGGAACACACATCCGTTGCTCAATACCCAAAGCTGAGCAGGCACAATCACGGAACTGTAAGGGCTGCTTGAGCCAAAATGTTCTGGTAGCATGTTCATTTGATTTGCGTTTCACATACGTTCTGAGTGGATGGGAGGGGTCAGCATCTGACTCACTAATCTACCACAGTGCACGCATGTCTGACTTTCGAATTCCAAGATCAAAATATTACCTTGCAGATGCAGGGTTTCCTTCCTGTGATTCGCTTCTTGTGCCTTACCATGGCATCCATTACCACCTTGCAGAATGGGGAAGGGCAGCTATTCTGTGAGTTAAAATATCATCCAGATTGATTACTGATATTATATATTTCTATCAAGACCAAGAAATAAAGAAAAATTGTACAATCTATGTCATGTGTCAGCTCAGAATGTTGTTGAGTGCATTTTTGGTATTCTCAAGCGCTGATTTCATATATTGCTTCTCGTACCTGAATATTACATAGACACTCAAGTCCGAATCCCCCCAGCACTCTGTGCCCTTCACAACTTTATCCATCAGCATGACCCAGGTGAAATTGATGACTTCAAAGACATGGAAGAATCCAAAGATGTTTTGGACATATTGCTGGATTTTCATGAGACAGATGTGGAAGGTGTTAGTGACTTGGCCAGTGGATATGTGGAACAGACTCAGCATACAAGGGCAGCTATACACCATGACCAGATTGCCCAGGCTATGTGGGATGATTATCAGCACATTTGTCATTCCAGAAATATGATTGATACATAATAAGCAGTTCTTACCATTTTCACACTCATTAAAAAAATACAAGTTAAATTTATTATACACGTTCATAAACTATAGCAGTAATGAGGTAGGCATACAATGGTGACAAAGAATCAATGTAGGTTGTATTTGATCTCTTCAATTTTCAATCTAACCCATTCCTTGTGAAGAGCATCACTCTTGAGACTGAGATACATATTGGTACTAGCTTTATCCTTCGAAAACAGCTCTAATAACATCACAAGTTTGTCAACAGGAAGGTCCACTTCAAGCTCTTGAGCACGTTCAGAAGTAGTGGCTGCCATTGTGAGGTCAGGATCAGATGCACTTACATATTGATCTGCTTGCATTTGTGTCTGCATTTGTACCTGTGCTTGTACCTGTGCAATTGCCTGTGCAATTGCCACTGCCTGTGCTTGTGCCTATGCCTGTGCTTGTGCCTGTGCTTGTGCTTGTGCTTGCATCTCTGCATGTGCCCTCTGCATTGCTTCCCATCTCAACTCGTGTTATTTATGTCAAACTTGGCTACGGTTCCTATTGGCTTCAATAACGGTGAAGGAAAGGTAAGTGCGAGCAGGCTCAGAAGCCTAATGGGGAGCAGCGCGTCCGTCTGCTAATTCTGAAGAAAGTTCCTTGTTGAGAACTTAGGTGGTTGTATTTAAGGAGTGGACTTATGGATTAAATAACGGAGTGCACAGTGGTAGCGCGCAGGTGTGGAAGAATGTGGACGAAGTCCGCGTTAGAGAAGCGCAGTTAGATGTGCGCGAGCGCGTTATCTTGCGGAGTGCGGGTGCGCTTGGTGCGTGAGGGATATGTAGGTTGAGAGTGGTTTTTAGACTTTAGACACTAACTGATTGGGATCGTAGAAACTTGTTCCTTTCACTATCGAAGTTACAATCTTTTATATCTACGGGCGTTGCGGAAAGAGTACTAAGTAATCGGAGAAATGTACTAAATTTAATGAATGGTAGCGGTAAAAAAAATCGCAAGGGGCATCACCAGGAACATGCGCTATACTGGTTATAGAATTGTGAAACTCACAAAAGAGAAATAAAGGCTAAACAATGCTGGAGGGCCATC
Organism: Floccularia luteovirens; assembly: GCA_009739215.1. Taxonomy (NCBI): domain Eukaryota; kingdom Fungi; phylum Basidiomycota; class Agaricomycetes; order Agaricales; family Squamanitaceae; genus Floccularia; species Floccularia luteovirens. Next base: position 2,459,034 of record VSJF01000002.1, read on the forward strand.
TGGTCTGCCTTGCGGAAACACAGCAAGGCTGAGCGTTGCTGTGCGCTCGCATCACATGTGACCAAGGTAGTCGTGATCCTGTGCACCAATATTAGCAGGAGCGCTGTTTTCTTGGTCCGAAAGGCAAATCCGCGTGATAATCCCGATTAAGACCGATGATCAGATAAGTGATGGCGCTGATACGGGGTTTTTTACCGGCTAATTTTAGGAAACGCGGCGGCCGAGGGGCTTGTGAGCTAAAGTTGATGGTTGATCGCATCAGCGGGCCGTGTGGTCCTCATTAAGCTATGTGGCGTCTGGAAGAGTGCGCTGCGGGAATTAAGAATGGGGGCGCGTGTCCTGAGCGGGGCATTTGTGGCGTCTGGGGCTTCGCAATATGAAATTTGGGTAGTCGATTGCGTAAGAATTGCTGAATGTTGCGCTTCGCGTTGTGATTGGTTGGGGAAGTTCTCTGATGCTCGTTAGGCTTAGACTATGTCTCAGGCTTACCATATCCGTTCCGAGGTAGTAGGGGTTTCCCACAGCGGAAACACAGCAAGGCTGAGCGTTGCTGTGCGCTTGCATCACACGTGACCAAGGTAGTCGTGATCCTGTGCACTAATATTAGCAGGAGCGCTGTTTTCTTGGTCCGAAAGGCAAATCTGCATGATAATCCCAATTAAGACCAATGATCAGATAAGTGATGGCGCTGATACGGGGGTTTTACCGGCTAATTTTAGGAAACGCGGCGGCCGAGGGGCATGAGCTAAAGTTGATGGTTGATGGCATCAGCGGGCCGCGTGGTCCTCATTAAGCTATGTGGCATCTGGAAGAGTGCGCTGCGGGAATTAAGAATGGGGGCGCGTGTCCTGAGCGGGGCATTTGTGGTGTCTGGGGCTTCGCAATATGAAATTTGGGTAGTCGATTGCATAAGAATTACTGAATGTTGTGCTTCGCATTGTGATTGGTTGGGGAAGTTCTCTGATGCGCGTTAGGCTTAGACTATGTCTCAGGCTTACCATATCCATTCCGAGGTAGTAGGGGTTTCCCACAACGGTATGTAATTGAGTTAAGCCATGACTGAGGCTTGTAATTGCAATGGCATTAGTAGTTTGGCCATGTTTACTAGATGTAGCAGAGTGGCTCGATATACTGGCTGATGATATTCTTCGGATAGTAGTTGAACTTGTTGGTGTTTGTAGATTAGGAGGGCTGCTTTCCATTGCTGAGAACTTCCACTTCCCACCTGCCACAACAGATGAAGGGGGTGATGTTGGTGGGATTGTTGTGATCTCATTGTCAAATTCCGAAGATATGGGATCCAAAGGGGCTAATGATGTTTCTTGGGAAGGAATAGCTGAGGTGGATTGCGTAACGATGTCTGGGTCATAGGAAGTGTGAGAACCGGCTGATTCAATATTGGCAGGGGGAGAAGGGGAAGGAGCAGTAGAAGGATTGGGCTGTGATGGATGGAATGCCCAGGTCCCCCTAGCACTACTACCACATAGCTCTTGGACTATGTCGTAGAGAGGCCAGCCCTTATCTTTCCAGGGGATTGCTCTAGGATTTTTCTACAATATGATGAGTCATGACACACACAAGTGACTAGGTTATGATAGTTGGGTGCACTGCAATATAGTCAATCCAAACACCTTCTGATTCAGTCATTGTTAAGTTTGTGCCAGACTCTGGATCCCATGAAAATCCTGATTGAGATGCAAGCGGAAGTAGAGTTGAAGTATACAGGTCCTTTAACTAAAGTGAAGAGAAGGAGTTAGCATTATACAACTCGGATTTTGAATGGTACTCACCCTCCCCCACTTAGTTTTACACTTGGAGATGGTTTTTCCACAGTCTGGAAAGCGTGCAGTTAATTCCCCCAGAACAGCAGTCCACACTGATGTCTTAAACCCGCCTCCTGACTCTGCTTCATGCCAATGTTCATAGAGCCCATGGACAAGAACAAGCTCTTGTTCAGGTGTCCAATTTGTACGATTCGATGAAGACATACTTGCACTGCGTGTGGTCATGCTGTGACAGCTCAGACACCGAGCATATTTGCTGTGAACGTGTCTTCGTTTGGCCGGTCTTCGAGTCATTATGTGGGGAGTGCAAAGTCTATCTAGGTTGAATCAGTAAGATCAGCTCTGGGGTTACCCGATAGATTATCTGAAAATTATCTGAAAATCACCTTGAAGTTATCTTGAAGTTATCAAAGATTACAGTTATCAGAAAGTTATCAGAAAGTTACCAGTCCATTTTTTGGCGTATGAGAAAGTGAAAATACGTGAGAAAGTGAAAATTTTGTGTTGCCGAACAAGGCCTAAAAACCACTTGAATAACAACCATTTACCTTCGGCCATGTATAAAGAAGGATTTTCGAAGAGCTCTCTGACCTCTTATTGCCCATCCATATCCCCAGTATGTAGTCCGACAATCTGCAGAACTTTCATCCACAAATACAAGCTGTTGGCTCATATACTGTGTTCCGATTTTGTAGGTGTAATTTGTGCGTTTCCAAACACTGCATTCAATAGCCCTTCATGTCAGCTATATGACAGAGCTCATGTGAGTACTTTCTACTGATATGCATATTTCAACAAAATATACTTACCTTTTTCATGGTGTACCCACTACGTCTCAAAGCACGCCAGATTGTTGATATTGAGACTTCAGTCCCACATACAGCTGCAAGTGAGTCCTTTAGCTCATCGAGATAGATATCACATCTGGAATTGACGGTGCTTTGAAGGAACTGAAGTAGAAGAGATTATAGTTTCATAACAGTGAATATGAGCATGTACTCAAAGCAATATCATCTGCAGAGAGTTTCCGTCTTCGGCCATTCATGCGGGGGCCATAGTGGGGACAGGTAACATTGCCAGTCTCTTGCCAAATCTTCAAAATCTGTCGTTGTTGACGGGAACTGACGTTTGTGAATGCAAGAATCTCTTCTTGTGCCATTTGACAGGAAGCCATTCTTACTATCACCCAGCAGGTGGATTCTGGGATCGTAATACCTTTAAGCATGTTATCGTTGTTGAAGAACGAGGTGTTAGTGCAATTGGCACCAGATGACTAAGATGTGCTCCCTGGTTACTTACAGTTGTAGGTCTCCCACTGGACCGTTTGCTCTGATTCCTTTTGCAACACCTGGAGGATATCCTGGGGAGTACATCCGAGCTCTTACATCTCCCACAGAGTCATTTGACGTCGAGATACAAGAGAAAACGCTCATTTTTTCGGAATACTGACCAAAATTTTTATAGACAGTCAAATCACACATTTTTTGTTTTGGGCACCTGTAGAATAGTCTGTAGATTCCGAATGTACAAAAATCTACGTGAACGGATGTATATTCATTGAGATATGAGACAAAACTGCTGGAGGAATTTTTTTGTGACCTCGCACGCAAATTTGTTGTGTTTTCCTAAAATGGCACTTTGGCATACTCTATTGAAATCAGCTATAAAGTTTCGGTTGCACCCTCGCTGGTCTGAAGAAACAGTATACTTGTCTTTAATTGAACAGCCTTCTTTCTTGACTCGAGTCTTCTGGGACTATCAATAGACGACCGCCGCAGTTGACTGGAAATGACGGCTCGGGATTTCCACGTAAAGCCAACGTGTTACACTCCTCAAAGTGGGTTTAAGTAGTAGCTTGTGTAGATGGCTACACTTCAGATCCAATGGCTTCACCCTTTCGCCGTCTCATTCAGCGTTTTTATCCTCCTAACTTAGGGCACACTATCACAATCTTGGGGCTGGATTATTCCGGCAAGACTACCCTTCTTTATCTTCTCAGCACCAGTGAGGTCGTCCGGACTATACCTACAATCGGACTTAATGTCGAAACCGTCAATGCGCCGGTTCTCCAGAATGGCGGTGGCACAAATAAATCGAATATCGTCCGCTTCACTGGCTGGGACATTGGTACTGGATGTGGATCTCATTATTTATATGGGATGTTACGATTTTATATGACGATGAGCGATGCCGTTATATGGATGGTGGATAGCTCCGACCGCGAACGTCTGCAAGACAGCGTCGATTCTTTGGCAGAAGTCTTAAAAGAGGTGGGGTCGGGACATAAGACTCGAATGTGTCCCGTCTTGATGTGATTTATTCCATTGATCTCAAGTTATCATAAATATCTAATAATATGTCCAACTCTTTGTACTTAGTTTAGCAAATAAAGCGGACAAGCTGGACACACTATCACTTGATGATATCAGAATAGCATTCTCTAAAGTTCTTTACAATCGCATAACATCAATATACCCAACCTCCTTGACCAAACCAGTAATGCAAGGCGGTCTACCGCAAGCATTTTATTGGTTACAAACCGTCCTAGAGCTCACGAAACAGTCAAATAAACCAGATGCCGAGTTGCCTTCGGATATATTGTCTTCTCAGCGTTCGACCAACCAGCTCACGGAGAAGATCAAGACATGGTTGATCCGCACAGAAAGTGATAGTTCTCCTGATGATTTCTTGTCGCAGTTCAAATCTTTCACATTGCCGGATTGGGACCACTACACACATATACGTGTAGCCTTTACAGTATTGATGATACACGGTCGTAAAGAAGGTGATTAAATTACAATAGCAATCCGTGCCAATAATAATTCATCATAAAGCCTGACTTTTATTTTCATTCCAGGGAAAAACATGATTTTGGACGGGATTGAGAAATACATTGCGAATAGTTCTCAAACCAATGGGCGCAAATTTCATTTCACAATGACATTATTCTGGATCCAGATAGTCCATTTTGGCATTCAGAGCCTTCCACCAAATGTATCTGACACACCAGCTCAGGATACAGCCTCAGCAAATTTGGACGAATTCGGGAGGTTCATCTTGCTAAATCCATATGTTGCAAACGGGAATCTATGGGGAGATTACTACTCTAAAGATCTTATGATGAGTCAAGAAGCGAAGTCGGCTATGATTCTACCAGACAGAAAACCACTTCCCAGTCTTGTAGTTCGGGACACCATAAAATCGCTTGGTGTTCATAAATAACTTGTGTATGTCGTAAGAGTTGAAGAGAATACAATACTGAAAGTAATACAAGATATCTATATGCTTACAGATTTTGAGATGCAAATGAATAAAATCTAGATACAACCAGAAAATTTTACACAGCATATAACAAGTAGGTGAGAGAGCTTGACATGTGGAAAGATGGTATTATACTAGACTAGAAACTAAATCATAACGAAAAAGTTGGAAGAAAGGAATTAAATCTTCTCGAACATCGACATGACATACTGCAAAGTCCGTGCATCAAGGCCCCCTCCCTCCTTTAATGCAGCGAGCATCGTCAATTTATCAGCGATAGATGTCTTCGGTTTGGGATGCAGGAATCTTTCCACTAAAGATGACATCGCGTTTTGAATTCGAACAGAAAGGGAGTCCAAAATATGCATCATCTCCATATCCGTCGATTTTGAATCCATCGGTGGTAGCAAACAAATAGGGTCATAAGATGTGTCTTCTAACAAATCATTGCCATTGCTGTTATCACCATTTGCCTCGCTGCCGATTATCGAGAGCTGCATATTGCCCGGAGTGCTTGTGGAAGGTTTATATATGCGTCCAGAGGCGAGAAATTCCAGTCGGAGGCAAATAATACCCAGCTGCCGCATATCTGCCAGGCTATATTCTACCCTTGAATCAGAAACAGGCGGATTAGTAGGGCCTTCTTTCAAGTCCTGGCGGCCCTCCAAGCCGGATGGGTATATCAACGAAAGCACCTCAGGTACTTCGAGACCTTTGAGTTTAACTTCACCAACAGGCACAACTACTACTCCCATTCTTCTGATCGCATCAACTGCAGATGGTGGCTGAACCCTGGAATACTCTGTCTCAGGCTCCGATTCCAAGATTTTTGCGTTAATCTCCCTGATTATGTCTGCACTACACATGATTTGTCCTCCAGCAGCATTACCGCTTATACGTGCTGCACGATTGACTATGGGACCAAAATAGTCCATTCGGCTTGTGATAGGGTCGGGTTCACAAACTGGGGATCCGCAATGAACGCCCATTCGGACTGAGAGACCTCCAGCAATGAGTCGTCCCTCCGAGTCTCTAATCCGTTTTCCATCTTCGCATTCCAGAATTTCAAGAGGCCACTGCTCGTGTAGGAGTTGGTTCTGTACTGTAAGACACCACCAAACAGCCGAAAGTGCAGTCGGGAATGAACACATGAAAGCGTCGCCTTCAGTCTTCACTTCATATCCTCCACAGAAGCGTAATTGACGACGTAGGAGACTATTATGGAGTCGCATTGCTGTAGGCATGCCTGGATTAACTTCCCATAAATGCGTGGAGTTCCGAATGTCCGTGAAAACAAGCGCCAAATGTCCTATAGGAGCATTAACTTCTCCATCTAATCTTGCAATGTTGCGATCCAAAATTCCGTCCTGCTTCTTGATGCGATAGAGCTGTGGATCAATGATGGAATCCATTGTAGGCTGCCGTGAACGAACAGGTGAATTCTCGAACAAGTCCGCTACCCAAATAACCATGATCATCGTGCTACAATCTGCACCATAACTGATAGCAAAGTCGCGTAACTTCTGGGCCGCAATCATTGGATCGGGTCTTTCTGTGCGAGAAACAGTACGAGCAATGTCAACTGCAGTCTGGTAAGGTACGAAGTCCCATAGGCCGCGATTAGCTACGATTACAAACTCGTCCAAGTCTGTGAGATCTCGTACAAACACGTCCGGACGAGCGTTGACAATTGGGAGATGCTGGAAGAAACCAAAGGACCGAGAAACATCCACTTCGTCATTTACAAGTCCTGGAGGGGAAACCCATCCTTCCGCTGCACGAATACGAGCAGTTTCTCCTCGATCGTACGGATCGTGTTTTCGAGAAACTATCTCTGCTACGCCTTGACGTGAGATAACAGCGAGAGTGTTTCCCACGTTTGCGACGTGCATAGATCTGCCTTTGAAGTATAAGGCGATACCACACGCACCGCTTCGTAGCGTAACAGGGTCGACTGGCGGGGTTATGGTGGAAGCCGATGTAATTTCCCGTTGGCTAGTGAAGAGGGATTGATGCAGATCTTGGTTGAGTTTCAAGAAGGTTCGCCTGAGTACGTCTGATATGGTCTCTCGATGCGACATAGCACTGAGCTGCGCAATGAAAGCGTTCACAAAGTTGTCATGTAGGAACTTGGGAAGCCTATTAGGACTCGCGCCGAGAGGGAACACCTTTGGTGGCTTCGCATGTCCAAAGATAGCAAAGAGAGCTTCTCCTTTCCGTCCATGGAACTCATGCACAAGGTCGAGCATGTCAAGGTTATCATTTCGTCCCAAGGTATCAGCTATCCCATATGCCATTCCATTGACCGTGGATAGAGAAGTTCGGACTCGACGATCATCACTTTCATCTGGGATATCGACAGTAGTGTTCGCAGCAGTTGTTGTCACTGTTACATCCATCAATCCGAGAACCCTTAATCGACCCAGGCCAGTAAAGCCTGAAAGATTTTGTCGTCCAAAAACCATGATATCTCGACTGAAGCGGTTCCCATCTGTTCGAATCGGCTCAGATTTGATTTGAAGTCTTTTATTACCAGAAAGGTTCAGGTACTTGAGATTTTTATTGAAGTTCCTGGATAAGAGAGCTCGTCAATATGAAGAGAAGCAACAGGATGGGGCAATTATACGAACCAATTCCAATCGAACTCCCAATTATTGATATTATACTTGAGAAGGTTACTCCCAACATCAAGAATCATTAAACTCTTCACTTTTCCCAATTCTTGCGGCAAAGTCTGCAACTTGTTACCATTCAAGAATAAGGTAGTCAAATACCTCAACCTTGGGATGTCCTCCGTGGGAAGGCTCATGAGCTTGTTCCCACTTAGGTAAAGTTCCTCCAGGTTTGTTAAGTTGCGGAAGAATGACAAGGGTAGGTCTTGGATGTCGTTGAAAGAGAGATTTAAGACGCGGAGTTCTCTAAGGATCATTAGAGGGTGGAGGACGTCATCTGTAAGTCTGTTTTCCCCAAGGTAGAGCTTCTCGAGTGAGTGTACCAATGGGGGCACTGAAAGTCCACTTCCAACAGAAGCTGAAGAAGGAGTTCGCATACGACTCGTTGGGGCAAGACTCCCATTAACAATGACAGGTTCTGGTGATGCACGAGCTTGGGGATCCTGCCATATACGAATAAAGTTTGAAGTCACATTAATCATCGTTAAACTTGAGCACTCCCACAGCGCTTGGGATAACTCTGTGAGACTATTATTATGGGCGTCGAGGGTGTCCAGTTTTTGGAGCTTTCCAATTGTACAAGGAAGCGCGTCAAGCTTATTGTCTGAACACGATAATGACTCGAGTAGAGTGAGGTCTCCAATAGAATCTGGGAGATATCGAAATGCGTTGTGGTCGAGTCTCAAGGTGCGAAGGGAGGTGATTTGTCCAATTGCAAAGTCATCGAGCGAAAAAAGTTTGGCATATGAGAGATCGAGTGTAGTTAGCGCGTAGGACCCTTTCCCAACAAGACCAGATACGAGTGAGAGCTGTGTGATGTCGTTGTGTGATACATCAAGCGACATAAGGTTCGGTCCAATCGAAAGGTCCAAAGCATGTATGACATTGTGGTCTGCACTCAAATTATGGATATTAGGGAGTTTGCAAACAATAGAAAGATCAGATATCTGATTTCGTCGACAGTCCAGCGCACGAAGGTTGATGAGATTGCAGCAACCGTCCGGGAACCTTGAAACTTGGTTGCCAACAATGATAAGCCTCTCTAAGGCTTGTAGATCACCGATATTTTCGGGAAGTTCTGGGATGATATTGAAAGATACATCAAGATCTCGAAGATTCTTGAGTTCTGTGACAACTGTTGGTATACTGCGGAATTTGTTGTTGGATATATTAAGGGTGGTGAGGGAATGGTGAGACGAAAATGCAGCCGGAAGCTTTTCGATACGGTTGTTTTGAGCGAACAGTGTCAGCAAGTCTGGAATCTCGTCCAAACCAGCATCCTCCAGATCATTGATTCGGTTCGAGGATATATCAAGTCGATGAAGTGTACTTGCATGTCGTACACTTTGTGGCACCTTTTTCATGGCCATATACGAAAGCCTAAGTTCGCGTAGGGTGGTACATGATTGAATGAAATCCAGAGGGATCTCAAGCATTGGGTTTCGGGAGAGCTTGAGGGAAATGATGGAATCAGCTTGCTGGTGTAGAATAACTGGTATTGCGCGTAGACTGCGTCCAGTCAAGTCGATAAAGTCAAAGTTGTTGTCAAAAGTTAGATCATCATCCTGTAAATAGTAGGATAGACCAATCTCAGCAATATACAAAAACAGATAGATGCATATACGTACAGAAAAGCCCAACAACTGACTCTTATAAACAAATTTGAGTAAGAAGGTAAGTCCCCCTTCGCCCAAGAGGTCGAGACCATTATCGGGATCATAACCAGCTTGTTCCAACCTTCGTCTGACAATATTTGCAGGTTTTTCAGTGGGTGAAAGTACTCGCTCTTTGAGATAGTATCAGCTTCCGTTCACATAGTATATCATGAGAATATCAACAGCTTACCACCCCCGCGTTCTTTTAGATAGAGCCTGTGCTGGATGTCCCCGTCCTTCAATGAAAGTTTTTGGTTCAGAGCAGGTATTAAGTCTGCAACTGTGACATTGAATGGCACAATCAGGGTCTCCCTGGTATTATCCGCTCGATAGATGGGAAGCAAGTAGGCGTCTTGGAAAATCGAAGTTTGGTCGCTTATAACTGGTTTGTGTTTCCGTTTCTCTGCCAAGGGCGTTGGGGATGTTAAAGCCTGCGAATACAGAAGTTGGTCGCCGGTTACAGTAGATTGAGCTTTCAGGTCTCCAGACTCTGTCGACCTTCCAGAAATTCCATTTACTAAGCTCTCATCGTCTGTATCACCGTTATCATCACCAAGAGGATCATCACCCTTCCCTAAAACTGCCCAACTCTCCGGAGCAACCCACGTAAGGCTACTATCACCATTGGTACCTTCATGTGATGTAGATCCATGACCAACACTACTTGATGCCCCTCCCCCGGAGCTTAGCACGGTAGTCGGTGAAATCCTCCTGGTTTCTTCCAAACTCCGACCTTTGCGTCTATCAGAGATTGGAGTAGTTGGAGAGAAAGGGTCTAGAAATGTTGGAGATTGGGTATCATGATTGGAGGGGATCCGGGGTCCATTCCAGGGCATGGGCGCGACATGTTTATGATCTGTGCTGTGAAATGACAATGATGATGATGATGCAAGTGATACATCAATAATGCCATCCATCTTCTCTAGGTTTGTATCAAGTTCGAACTGATGAACTTCTTTTGGTGGTGGTGTAGGGGGTGAGGGACTGGATGATCTCTTTTTCCTTTTGACGAGTTTTTCCTTGACAGGACGAGGGAAAGGGATCGAGGAGAAAAGATGGGGAGGATGTGAAGCGTTTGCGAGATCGAGGAAGGATACATAGCTTTGATCTGGGATTGATGGTGCAGGTGGACGAAGGGATGGGTGTTCATCTTCACAGGTATCTGCACGGGGGTGTGGCCTGCTCAAACGGGTTTTTCTTATGTATGTGTCCGGCAACGGAGGTTGCGATTTCGTTAGAAAGGAACGCTCAGCTTCTAGAGAGTCTGCACGAAGGTTCTTGCTAGATTTGCTCTTCAACTTTGACAGAATATTCAGCGAAGACTTCGCTTTACGCAGTTCTCCAGAACCTGAGGAAGAAGTGAACGAGGATCCAGTGCTGTGGATGCTACCACCATATATCGTGGATTCGTCAGTTGACTTTCTTAGGTTATCTGGGACAAGCAGTGTTGTTTGAGAGTTCGTGGATGGACGTGATGAACGAGTGCTTGTTGCGACACTATTTTGACGAAGAGAAACAAAAGATGTAAACGAGGTCTTGCGCGAAAAACCAAGAGAACGTGAAGAAGAGTTCTTAGGCTGTGGCGCGGGCTACAATACATTTCAAGAAATCAGAAATGACGACAAAGGAAGGGCTGAAGTAGCGGCAGGGCACATGTGCAATGAAAACATACATTGCTGCGCATCCCTCCCGTCGCAACGAGATAGTACACTCACCGACTCGTCTAGCCAAGGGGCAATAACAGAGTTATCACCTGTCGGCGAAGCTACTTCGACATACAAAGCAGCACCGTCCTTATCCACAGCATCACCCCCCAAATTGATAGTGACCTCAGTCATAGCAGATATGCGTGACATGAGAAGAACTTGGACACGCAAAGACGCAAGAGGACGAGAAAACACAAACTAGGAAATAAAGACAAGGAGGACCAAAGAATGGAAAAGGGACAGAGAGACAGGAGAGGAGGAAGAGATACAGGAAGAAGACAAGCAACGGAGCCACTTTCCGGGTTTTAGCCCAATCTTGGTACAAAGCAATTGGCATGATGAGAACAAATGTTGGCCTTGTTACTCAACACCACGGTTCCCTGATTTACTGCTGTCTACAAATTCAGTCGAGACATGTATTAATCTGACACTATGTTCTGTCACCGGTTATCACTCTGGATACTCCCGTTCTTTCTCAAACTTCAATTGCTTCGACCTGCGCTTCGCTCTACACCACATCTCATGTTTATGAATAAATACCCTGTCATGTCGACATCCCCGTAGTAGGGGACATATAGGCAGCTACCCGGGTGATTATCATTTAGGTACACACACACACACATAGAAAGCTGTTAAGCACACGAACGTGTGAACATAAGAAACGGGCACATGTCATAATCATAGATATAGGATATGATATGTAATATCTATAAAATGTTTATATTCAGAGCCTATTCCGAACCAAACCGTCAAAGCCCTTTTGTTATACATATAGAAAACAATAGTGTCGCTTTGTGTGTTAGATGTGAACTAGATTTTTCATAAATGTCATCTTTCCTTCGCTGCATCAGGGAACATCAATGAATACTATCCGAACAAAGAAAATTGTACCACCCACTTGCAACGTTATATCAGATCAGGCAGTTCTAGGTGGCGGAGGGGGCATGTACCCTCTTTCCCTAGGGACATATCCTCCTCTCCCATATCCTTGACCACCTCTAGGTGGGCCAGGTGAACGTGGTCTATCGTAGCTGGCAGGACCAGGACCAGTATAATCCATTCCAAGGGCCCCATTCGGGCCTCTCTCCCTCACATACTCTCTCTTCGGAGGAGGTCCACTCGCTGTTGTACTTGCAGAAGACGGGGGAGGTGGAGCAGATCTATCATAATAACTTCCACCACTAGTACTACCAGGCAACGGTGAGCTAGCCCCAGACCTTGGTGGATACTCCCCTACAGGTTGCCTTCGTATATGCGGTGGAGGAGGAGGATAGTATTCAGTCTGCGGAGGATAATCTTCTCGTTGCCGCTTCATTGGTGGACGGGAATCGTCGATGGGTAGACCAGTTCGCCTTGCCGGGCTTGGACTACGTTGGCGTACACGAGAATATGGTGGTATAGCAGTTGGATGCGGGCGGGTCCGGTCTCCATCTCTTATTGAAGGCAGGGGATGTACATAACCTCTGTCATCAGGGATGTCAGGTCCATGGGGTGGATACCCATCTGTGAGACGGGAGCTCAAGGAGCGAGGGCCATCATAAGAACGAGGGGATGGCGCTCTAGCAAACGGTTGCCTGCTATCTCGCTCTGTTCTAGGTTCCCATGTATGGTTCCTCGAAAGGGGGTGTACCTCTCTCTCAAATCTTTCTCTGTCTTGAGGGGACCGATTGTTTCTTTCCCACTGTGGCCTAGATTTCCAATACTCATCATCGGATACATTCCAATCGCGGCGTCTGCTATCAAATTGATAAGACCATTCACCACGGCCGGCTTCAAGGTTACCGTATCTTCGCGGGTGTTCATCGTAAGGTGGTCCACCTATAGGTGAAGAAACACGTCTGGGAGGTGAAGGCTGAAATGACTGTTGTTGTCTCGCACGGTCCCGTGCCAAATCCGCAGGGGATGGTGGGGTGAAATGCCTATACGGTGGCCGATTGTCAGCGAAACGAGCGGAGGACTCATCAACCTCCATAGTATCTGGTCGTCTATCGTCATGGTAGGGCCTATCAGCGTCAGGACGATAGTTACCAGGTCTGATATCAGGCCTCTCTCTCGACAAGTCTCTCCCAACTGGTCGATATTCACGAGGCATCCTCTGAGGAGAGGGTGGTCTAATATTACGGGTATCATCACGCATAACAGAAGGAGATCTTCGAGGAGGGTATGTACGGCGGTGGAGAGGTGGATGATTACCGTTAGGCGGTGGAGGCGTCGTTGGCCTGGGATATCTATCTCCATGTCGTCCTGCTCTTTCTTCTGGTGATATAGGTAGAGCTACAGGTTCAATAGTACCACCACGAGTACTACGTTCTTCAAGTGTCTTCCCAGGCCTAGATACTCGATCGCGATCTGTAGAAACACTACCAGACCTTGGTTGGCTATCATCAGGAGACGGAGGAGGGACGGTTCTTCCTGTAGAACCTGCCACAGGCAGAGGCGAGACAATGGAAGGAGCTTCACGTTCCTCAATCCCAGCTTGACGAGTAATAGTATTGCCCCGCTCATTATCTGTTACGGGTAGGACACGTCTTGGAGACGAATCTGGAGGTGTCGGGTGATTTATACGACTCTCGGGAGGAACTTGTATTCTTGTATTCCTATCTTCTACATGAGCAGAAGGTTGTTGAGGTGGTACACGGTCTCGATCTTCGTTGAGTTTTACAGGTCCTGCTCCTGGGGCATCAACTGGGCGAGCAACAGGAACAGGGGGTCGGATAGCACGGCCATCACTAAAGGAAATCCCAGAACGTTCTTTTCCAGAAACAGGCATTGCATTATGATCAACAGAAGGAGCTCGAACATGTCTGCTTTCCAAAGATGGAGCCCGAGCATTCGGAACATGAGAATCATTCGGAGGTCGAGTATCTGCTGGAGCACGAGATATACGATTGTCATCAGAGGTATGAGGAGGTACAATTTTATGTTCAAGCCCTGGAGGTCGAGCATCAGACATACGACGAATCCCTCCAAGACCAGGTGGATCTTCGTGTCCCTTATTTTCATAGCTTCGCATGTGAGGAGGAGGCCGGTCGTAATCTGGTTCATAATGTCGTTGCTCTGGTGGAGGTCTGCGCATATCAGTCACCCTAGAATCACGAATACGATCATAACTACGTCGATCACGGTCTCTATCATAATGCCAATCTCTTCGAGGCCGATCTCTGTCTCTGTCGCGATCGTCTTTTTCGCGATCAAGAAATTTTTCGTCCCGTGTAGGAGGTAACGCGGGGACACCACGATCTGCAGGACCCCTGGTATTATCGTTCCCAACATTTACACCAAGACGATTTGAAAAAGCTGAACCAAGTTCAATGTTTCTGTCTTCCAGAGACGGCGGACCGTCTCTATGTGTCCAATGTGCATCTCTTATTGGCCTGCCACCATCATCCTTACCGTCAAAAGGAGCCCCTTTGTCTACAGATATGTCGCCAAGTCCAGATCTTGTTATGCCGAAATTGTCAGGAGGACGGGATGAGTCATGTGGCTGGTTGAAATTGTTTGTAGAAGGTCCACTGTGTGTTGATGAGTCGTATTTTGCAGGCCGTTGAGGAACTGACGAAGCAGTAGCATTTTGATTAGAACTAGTCTTGACTTCCATAGAATGTTGTGTATCATGAATTGTCTTGAGGTTAGTTGAATGAGTACCTGAGATATCTATGTTGCTGTTGCTTAGAATGGATGAGTTGATGCTGCTAAGAGTTCCAGTAGATTGTTGACGGATTTGCGCATGGTTTCCTTGAGGGGTCTGGGAAAGGAGAGGACGATTAGCGGAAAACAAGGTTTGACAATTCAAAGCATTAGATTGTGCTGCGCCACCTACTTCGGACACGTTAGATTTTCTCATGTTGGAAACATCCCAGCCATCCTTGTTCTGCAAACGTGACGAGCGTCGACCAACGTCCATAGGTGAAGAGGGAGCAGTCTTGACACTAGCTTGAGTTTGAGTAGTGGATTGTTCTTTGACCGATTCTGGAGCCTGCTCAGGGTGGTGTGGCACTTGAGACTGAGATGGAGCAGTTGGGCCCAGATAGAGACTAGCCAGAGCTGCAGGCTGAGGAATAGCCCTGTAGAACTCATGTTGACCGTTCTTGATCATTTCTTTGAGTTTTTCCAAGATTTCAAGGTCATTCTTTCCTGGAGGCAACATGGTTGAAGTTGGTAGCTGAGGTGGGTAGAAAGCTTGAGGCTGTGATTGAGTTTGCGGAGGACGAATGTTGCCATGTAGTGAAGAAGAGAGGCCGTTATAACCGCGAGTGTAAGGGAAATTACCTGCAGGCATCTGATAGCCCTGCGAATTGATGTTGTTGGGATTGCCAGCAGAGGACGAAGCGACTGAGAAAGGAGAAGACATGATCTGATTATCCTCGGTGAGAGATAAGGAGCGTTGGATTGTTGGGTGAGAGTGGCTACAATACGTTCACCAATGGTAGCATCGATGCCGAATTTACGTTGATTTTTATTTATAATAAATAATTCGTGCTAGCCTTTGTTTGTCAATATCATCAACGAGAATAAAAGTATTCAAATATTCTATTCAACGTTTTACATTTTCTAAATAGCAATCTCGTAGAACCATGTTGCCAATCCTCCACCCTCTTCTGACTCAGTAAACTAAACGTAGAACTCCTTACTCCTACGAACCCTTCCGCTTGACTATGACTTACAATATCCACTAGTGGCAGATACCAGGCTCCATATTTTTCGAGTGTCATCTCCTCAATGTGGTTTATGTACCTCCACCCAATTTCTCTTATATCTGACCAGAACTGTGGTTCTACCTCGTCTGAGTGATAACATCAGTAAAAACCCTCTTGTTACTAATGTTAACACTTACCAGATGTTACTAGTACTTCAGTAACATTCATACCCTTCTTCGCCAACAACTCGTCTTGAACTTCTTTGACATGCTTTGAGTAGGCTGAAATCGATGGGAAACATTTCGTGGCAACTCCTTCTTTATCCATACAACCTTGTTCGAAATCCCCATGGCGCATGTGGACCGCAATAAACTGAGAAACATAGATTAGTGGTCTGTTTCCATTTCCTAACAATAATTAACGCTTACAGGAGGAATTATGTCGTTATTAAAGGTCCTTCTCAAGTACGATTTAGAAAGATCCATCAGCGGCTCGGTGAACCTCAAGTACTTCCCATAAAATCGCCATTCAGGACTCCACACAGTTTCCCATTCAAACTTCTTGTGTGCTGTTGACATATAGTATAGCATGTCAAAACAGGACAACTGCATGCTGGGTGGTAAGGTTGATCCCATCCGGGACTCGGTAATGAGCTTATAACCATCCGTTTTTTCTCCCGGAAAGATGAGGGCAGCCAGGGCATAGTAAGACACGAATAGCTCGTTTTTCTGGTCAGATGCTTGACGCGTCCAACTTGGAACTCTTGAATAGGACACATCGAGACCGAGGTGGTTCAATACCGGTCCCGTGCGTAC
Organism: Floccularia luteovirens; assembly: GCA_009739215.1. Classification (NCBI taxonomy): domain Eukaryota; kingdom Fungi; phylum Basidiomycota; class Agaricomycetes; order Agaricales; family Squamanitaceae; genus Floccularia; species Floccularia luteovirens. Next base: position 2,475,564 of record VSJF01000002.1, read on the forward strand.
GGCACCACGATCCTTCTCAGAATTTGTTGACCAACAACCTAAATGCTCTACTTCGGAAGTGGTTTTTTTACACCACGCCATTCGAGTACTGGAATACGTGTAGCCTCTCGAAAATGGGTTAAGTTGAATATGTCTCCGAAAGGAATTATTCCCGCCGACTTTGCTGTTTCAATGAGGTTATCGACGTTGATGGTAGTAGTTTAGTAGAATCCGCATACATAAATGAGAGTTTGGAAAGAAAGGAGGAATTATGGGTATGCGATTCGAAATTTGTTCCATAAATATTACGTTGACCTGTGTCGTAACGAGATGCCAATGAACAGATAGTAAGCAGTATAATTAAACGATTTTACCATAGCCATAAATTGATTTGCTAGCGGTTTGTTTAATATAGATCAACGAGTTGAGAACTTGAATGCTCACAGAACCCCGCTGCGCTCCATGTCGTGACATAAAATGTGTCATTTCGCAGATTATCTGGGATATTCGTTGTTACCAGATGTCAACAATAAGTACATATAATACACACCTGCGAACCGGTCAGTGGGTGGACCCAAAACATAATTTGAAGAGTCCCAATCTGGCAACGAGCCAGCATCTTTAGAATCACAGATATCAATGTGAAATTGATTTGGGGTAGGAACGATATTATAACTCTTGGGAAGTGAACCTATGTTGACGTATAGGACTGACAATCCAGTCACGAATAGGAAGAGAGATATCGCCAATGTCCAATTAACATGTTTGAACATTATGGTAAAGTTTTCAATGGGGCTACAGTAGCTCGATGAGCGTCAGTAAAGTCCAGTTATGTCGAATTAACCATCCTCACCCAAGTTTGTCTAGAACGATATGATGGTAGTATAGTCTATTAGTAACGAGTGAATCTAAGTACAGTCAGCTATTGTTATGAAATGGAGAATAAAAAATTACTAAAGCCAAAATGCATCAACTTTACATCAGCTTTGGCTATTTTTAGCTTTCACAGTCTTCGCTCGATGGTACAACATAACCACATCTGAGAAGCTACAGTAATAGCAATAACCACACTGAAGGCGCAAGGAAGTATGGAATGGATGGTTGATATCAACAATTTACAAACCCTTGCTGCATCTTCCGTTGTATTCATTATTCACTAGATCAACAATCTTTTGTCTAGTCCAACGCATTGCAGAAACGTGATTATCAACGGCAGTGTATCGACTCGAAGAAGGTGAGATCATATTCTGTTGAGGTTGAGGAGATTAAGATGAAGATAGTCCATGCAATGCAGCTGTGAGGAATGTCAGGATCCTGATTATAGTATTACATACATTTATCGTTGTACTATTAGTATTTAGAACCAAAGATAATCGTCTTTGATGCTTTAGGTTCTTTATATGTCTTTTTACATGTTTTTTGTCTTTGGAAAGACGAAAAAAGACATCTTCAAAGGCCGTACTTTTTTGCTGATGCTAGCTAGAGCTGCGACATGTTTTTGTAGATCAACAACTGTTTGATTGATCGGCCTCACTTACTAGATGATTGATAGGTTATGTTGAAATAACTTGTCTTAGATATTAATTTTTACCTACAACTTGAGCATGGAGGAGAGATACTAAGTATTGACACAGTTTTGCAAAACTGTCACGGTGTAGTCATGACATGCTAACTACTATAAATTTAAGTACAAAACAAGCCATGGTCAAACCAAAAGTTACCATACTTACCCGACAAAGGTGTGTAAGCAATATACAGATTTTTGTTGTTAAATTTGTTGAAATTGAACTTTTTTCTCTTGAATGATAATGGAAGTTTTTTCCACAGTTGCGACTATGCAGTAGCAGGAATTTTCTTCGAGTAGAGTAAAAAACAAATGTTCACTGTTTCAAATGATTCAATTCGAAATGTACAGTATTTACAAGTGATTGAAGTGGTGAGACTTATGCTTTTGTTTTCTAGGTCAAGAAAGATGGAGAAACTTTTTCAATTTTGGTCTTCAACCAGTCTCTTGGCAGATTTCAAATCGGCGTCAACCATCTCTCTTACTAACGTATCAAAGTCAACTTTGCGTCGCCACCCAAGAATACGTTCAGCCTTGGCTGGATTTCCAAGGAGCAAGCTGTAGAAAGTGAACTTTTCGTGAGGCCCGTGATAATATACATAGATAACCCAAAAACGCAATGAGGGGATACGTACTCCACTTCTGCAGGGCGGAAATATCCAGGGTCAACCTTGACAATTACTTTCCCTGATTTAATATCAGTAGCTTCTTCATCTATGCCGTTACCTGACCATCTTCATTAGACAGATTTTGTGAGTTGGTTGTGGGTAATCTCTTATGATGAACAGAAGTTATCCTACTTTAGTTCGATACCAAGAACCCTGAAGGACTTCTCGACAAACTCGCGAACGGCATGAGTTTCCCCCGTGGCAAGGACAAAGTCTTCAGGTGTAGGTTGTTGTAGCATGAGCCACATTCCCTCTACGTAGTCTCAAGCTTTGATATAGGAAACGAAAAAGGTTGTTAACGTGCGGTTTACCCGTATGTTGACACAGCCTCGTACCATGTCCCCAGTCACGCTTGGCATCGAGATTACCGAGGTATAAGCAAGATTGTTTGCCTAGAGATATTTCTGCAGCAGCCCTTGCTATTTTCCTGGTAACAAAGGTCCTCCCTCGTCTCGGACTTTCATGGTTGAATAAAATCCCATTGCAAGCATATAGCCCGTATGACTCTCGGTAATTGACTACAATCCAATACGCATATAGTTTGGCACATCCATAAGGTGAGCGGGGGTAGAAAGAGGTGGTTTCACTTTGAGGCGTCTCCACTACTTTCCCATAGAGTTCAGAAGTAGAGGCCTGGTAGAACCTGACATGTTTCTCAAGGCCGCAAGTTCGTATCGCATCGAGAAGGCGCAGGGTACCAAGCCCATCGACATCCCCAGTATACTCTGCCATTTCAAACGATACCTTGACATGTGATTGGGCTCCGAGATTGTATATTTCCGTAGGTTGCACTTGAGAGATGATGTAGACGAGATTCGTGCTATCGCTTAAGTCACCATAGTGTAACTTGAACTTAGTTGGTTCTGCAGGATAGTTAATATATATATACTAACTAATCATTCGGGACGACAAACTCTCGTGTTGATCTTCATAAAGATGGTGCAGACGACCTGTATTGAAACTGGATGATCGACGAATGATACCATGGACCTGATATCCTTTTTCCAGCAAACACTCCGTTCTTAAAATAACAAACACTGGTCAGAAATGCACATTGTGGATACAAAATGGTACGCGACCCACAAATAAGAACCATCCTGCCCAGTAATTCCTTTTGGCGGAAACAAAGATGAGTGAGCAAAGAATAACTAGATACAAGTTAGGAACATGAATACCCGATATTAACGCGACTTTGCGTTTTCGATATTCCTCGGGTGGAGGTAAGTCGTATTTTGCGAAAGCAGGGGTAAACTCCATGGTGGACAAGATATTGTAGGTTAGGTAGCTTTGAACAAGGTATGTACTTTAAGTAGAATGGAATTAGTACAAGTAATTGATTGGGAATAGTCCAGTCATAGACTCACATGCATTACGCGGAGCCAATAAGTCATGTCATAACCTTCGAAGAATGTCCTGCGGGGTGTGGTGATGAACATAAACTACTGACAGGTCAAGGCACACAGTGTCGACATCCACGAGGACCCCTCAGGTTAGGCGGGAAATGGCCATAATTCGCCGAACTTGCAGATTGGCTATATCAGATAGCGAAAATTTTTTCTCATTGAGAGCTATTCGACAGAAGACTGTGATATGCAACTTCTCATTCCTTCGTCGGGTAACTGAGTATCACCCTTGCATGTTACTTTGTGAATTTCGGATTTTGAGAATGTCGGCGGCAGCATGGCATATTAACTTCATTCATTTACTTGCTAAGTAAAGGACGAGAACATTATGCGAAGATTCCGAAGGTTCTCTCTGACGATGACCGGATTTGTTCTTCTGCACTTGGCTATGACACCCATGGTTTACAAGGCGTTGCCCCCAAAAGTTACAAATATGCACCCCAATGAAAAGTATAACACGTACACTGCAATTTATGCCTTTGAGTATGTTCACCAATTACATGTGCACCTATTGGGAACTCGTTGGAATGGTATCTGAAATAATAACATAATGTTAAATCAGCAGCCAAGACTTACGAGATTAACAACATTGAAAGATGTCCCTGTATGCAAAGTATTGTCATGTCATGAGTTGAAATGAGTGGGAAAATATTAATAAGTAACAACATGTGCTGACCAGCAGAAAGTATTCTATCATCTATTTCTATCTGGTGGTATGCGTTGCGCACGAAAAGCGGTAAGGTTCATGCAGCGGGGGGCTTTGGCGAAAAGAGACCGCATTTAAAGGAAACACTGGGTTTATAGATGCTTTAATATACCACAGGTACTTCACATTTACATATGGAGGGACAAAATGCCCCAAAACACGCTTCGAGGGGAATGGTGGTGCGTGAATATCGTTACTAAATGTCATATTATAATATGTTTAATGTTGGAGGTGTTTCGTTGTAGGTCAGACTGGAGTTGTGGTCTTTTATCTCGTTGCAGCTTTGGCGGTGAGCTTATATTCATATGTGCGAAACAGATGTTTCCTTACAATGAACCTTTCTGCGTAGATGGTAATGGCGTATGTGTTTCCGCCTTCGCAACTCTAATTTTGCTTGAACTGCAGTTTGCAGCAACAAATGGGTCTTGAACACGACGACAACTCCTCTTTTCTTCCTTTGGATGCAACTCTTGATAGCGGTGTTGTTATTCTTGATTTCAGACGTTCTGCGTCTACTTCCAGATAAATTAACGTTCGATATCGAGACCTGCAAAAGCTTGGTATCAATGATTTCTTTGAATGTGCTAAGCTTAAGGTATGCAGATCAGCACTTACTGGAGCTATACACAACTAACTACTACCATGACTCTCACCACTTCATCTCATCAATAGCTTCAGCAACTACACACTAAAATATGTAGACGCCTCATTTTACCAAGTCGCCCGTGGCCTTGTCTTACCGTTCACTGTCTGCGTCTCCTTCATCCTCTAACACTCCCGTCCATCAACCCGCATTCTCATGTCGTGTGCAATCGTAACCATTGGCTTCTTCGTCGGAGTGTTCCTTGATGGCACCCCAATTTCCCTTCTCGGAATCACATTTGGTGTTGCTAGTTCCGCCATCACCGCTATCCACTCAGTTGTGATCAAGCAGAGTCTGAGCGTTGTGAATGGAAGTGCTTTGGCACTCTCCTGGTACACCAACTTGTTGAGTGCGATAGTTTTGGTTCCCATTTTCTTGTTGTTGGGAGAGGGCCCGGGGATTATCAAGTTGGTGTTTGGAGTAAGTGAGCTTGTTAAAGAGGCTAACACGATGAGCGCGTTAGCCACTTTCTTGTGGGGTTCGGCTATCACTGTAAGCATTATTATCGTTAGGAATGCTAGTTCGCTTATATACTAATGCTTAGGGTGTTCTGGGTTTCCTTATGTCGATTGCCAGTCTACTATCCATTAAAGTAACTTCCCCCATAACACACATGATCTCGTCCGCTGTCCGTGGAGTAGCAGCTTCGTTGTTAGGAATGTGGTTGTTCCATGATATTATTACAAGGTTCGCATACCCTCCTTCTCTTTAGACATTGAGAAAAAAACTAAAAACTCTGATTTCATAACAATTTCATACAAAAAGTGGTAGAGGGTCTTCTATCGCCATCATTCTCCTTGGCTCAATCTATTATACATGGGTAAAACATGTGGAGACACAACCTGAACCAGCTCCGAAAGAGGTTGATTCGTATGAAAGAGTCCCCTTGGTAGAACTAGAGGGTGGATCTGAACAAGAAAAGTAATTTTTCTATACCGAACATTTTATGCATATACTATCCCAGTACCATCCTTCCGTTGACCCCATCTGTAAGTTTGCTCCTATATCTCCACTTCCTCTCTTGTCAATAGCATAACAAATAAGATCTAGGTAGCTTTACATGGTAGTATACATATTGCAAGAGAAAGGTGGAATTCTCGTGCTTGCAGTGGTTTCATCTGAACACCGGTTGTATAAGGTTGTCAGCTAGGCTCTTTAAACCAATAAGCCCATAAGGTGATGCTTTTTGCACGGCGTAGCCCGCTAGTAGTCACGCGCACGGCTTAGAACATTTTGTCCACAACTGTATACTATACATCCTCAGCCACACATCGGCCAAATCATCCTTTTGTCGATCTCAAAGTATATCGCCCATATCTTCAAGGCAAAGCAACCGAGAAGACTGATAAGGAGTGTTGGAGTGTTGGGTGAGAATAGTTACAGTACGTTCACAAATGGTTGCACTGATGCACGCTTTACACACAATTGTTTTGTTTGTTACAGTAGCTGATCTACAAAGTAACAGTACTGTTAACGCTCATATCTAAATAACAATCTTGTAAAACCATGTTGCCAATCCTTCACCCTTTTCTGACTCAGTAGACTAAACGTAGAACTCCTTACTCCTACGAACCCCTCTGCTTGGCTCTGACATACGATATCCACTAGTGGCGGATACCATTCTCCATATTTTTCGAGTGTCATTTCCTCAGTGTGGTTTATGTACCTCCACCCAACTTTTTTTATATCTGACCAGAACTGTGGCTCCACTTCGTCTGAGCGATAACATCAGTAGAAACTCGCATACTTGACCGCTAATGTTAACACTCACCAGATGATATTAGAATTTCAGTAACGTTCATACCCTTCATTGCCAACAACTCGTCTTGAACTTCTTTGATATGCTTTGAGTAGGCTGAGATCGATGGGTAACATTTCGTGGCAACTCCTTCTTTATCCATACAACCTTGTTCGAAATCCCCATGGCGCATGTGGACCGCAATAAACTGAGAAACATAGATTAGTGGTCTGTTTCCATTTCCTAACAATAATTAACGCTTACAGGAGGAATTATGTCGTTATTAAAGGTCCTTCTCAAGTACGATTTAGAAAGATCCATCAGCGGCTCGGTGAACCTCAAGTACTTCCCATAAAATCGCCATTCAGGACTCCACACAGTTTCCCATTCAAACTTCTTGTGTGCTGTTGACATATAGTATAGAATATCAAAACAGGACAACTGCATGCTGGGTGGTAAGGTTGATCCCATCCGGGACTCGGTAATGAGCTTATAACCATCCGTTTTTTCTCCCGGAAAGATGAGGGCAGCCAGCGCATAGTAAGAAACAAATATCTCATTTTTCTGGTCAGATGCTTGCCGCGTCCAACTTGGAACCCTTGAGTAAGACACATCGAGACCAAGATGGCCCATAATCGCCCCCGGGCCCAGGGCACCACTGCTCTTCTCAGAGTTTGTTGACCAACAACCTAAATGCTCTACTTCAGAGTTGGAAAGTGAGTTTTCTGATGTTGGCGGAAGTAGTTTTTTTACGTCACGCCATTCGAGTACTGGAATGCGTGTGGTCTCTCGAAAATGGGTCAAGTTGAATATGTCTCCGAAAGGAAGTATTCCTGCCGACCTTGCTATGTTTCAATGAAGTGATGGACATTGTGGTAGTAGTTTAGTAAATTGGACTTGCATATATGAGAGTTTGGAGAGAAAGGAGGGATTATCGGTATGCGATTTGAAATCTGTCCCAAATATATTGTGTTGACCTGTGTCGTAACAAGATGCTAATAAGCACACAGCAAGCGGGTGGATTAACGATAACCGATTCACCATAGCTATAAATTGATTCGCTGGCAGTACGTTTAGAATAAATCGACGAGTTGAGTATTTGAATGCTCAAGCGCTCACTGAACCCAGCTATCCCCCACGTTGTAACATAGAATGTGTCGTTTCGCAAATTATCTCGGGGTTAATTATTACTAGATGTTTACAACAAGTGCATGTCATACACACCTGCGAACCGTTCTGTTGGTGGACCCAAAACATAATTTGAAGAATCATGGATATCAATGTGAAATTGATTTGGGGTAGGGACGATGCCACGGAGTTCGTAGCTCATGGGAAGTGAAGCTATGTTGATGTACAGGACTGACACTCCAGTCACGAATAGGAAGAGGGATATCGCCAGTGTCCAATCAACATGTTTGAACAGCATGATAAAGTCTATTAACGAGTGAATCTAAGTGCAGTCAGTTATTGTTATGAAACGGAGATAACAAATTGAATTACTCACACTTTGGTTATAAGGGAAAGTTATAAAGTGCGATTACAGGAATATCAAGGTATTTAAACGAAAGAGAGAGAAGGATTGTAAACAATCACAATGTGCGAGTGTGACGTAGCTACATGTTGTAGCTACATATCGACATGACGCGTATGACGCAAGCGCAATAAGTAGTTTGACTGACAAAGACATGCTATCTCGCCGAGTGCATTATTCAGGACTATAAGATACAAAAGGTAGAGCACAGCCACAATTCTTTGCAAGCAGAAAGGATCCTGGTGAACTTCGCTCAAATATAAGATTATGCATGAATCATCGTTTATTGATAGATACTTACTTGTGCCAGGCCGACCCATTGGCCATGGATGGTAAGGGTTCTGCTGTTGTTGCTTTCAAAACTTGGAAGTTTACTGAAGAAATATCTCTAATTTGTACCATTCTGAGTTGCATTTAACCCCAATATCGCAATATGGGTAATTTCACCGCACCTTCCTCTGGTTTTTTGGTTTACACTTAGATCTCGGTTTCCTCTTGTTCTTCCCCTTAGCTACTCGGTACATGACTTATCAATGGCATAATGAATGGGATCTGGATGGTTCTTACATGATGGTTGAATGGGCGTTTGAGAAGGGTGATAAAATGAGCAGTTTTCAAACTTACTTATATACCACTTAAATGTGCCAGAGGTGTTTAAACTGATCATGGCACACCAAAATATATTGATGATCCTGCTGTGCAAGCCTGATTGATGTGACGAACGGAAAACTGACTGACCCCGGAGTAGCCGAGTAAGGCTCAGTCCACAACTGTATCCTATCCTCAGCCCACACATCGGCCATCTTTCGCCACCTCAAATCAAATATCTCGCTCATATCTCGACAAAGTGCTGAGAATGGAGATGACATGGCGAGCTGGAGAGCCGGGTGGGAGTAGTTACAGAACGTTCACGAACGATTGCACCAAATGCACGCTTTATGTTGGTTTTTGTTTAGCGTTGCTGACGATATCAACTGAGCGGTTCCGGTTACTGTATGTAGTACACAATTCCTTTGTTCGTCACAGTGTCTAATGCTTATATCTAAAAACAATCTCGTAAAACCATGTTCCAATCCTTCACCCTTTTCTGACTCAGTAGACTAAACGAAGAACTCCTTACCCTTACAAACCCTTCCGCTTGACTATGACATACGATATCCACTAGTGGCAGATACCACTCTCCATATTTTTCGAGTGTGATTTCCTCAGTGTGGTTTATATACCTCCACCCAACTTTTTTAATATCTGACCAGAACTGTGACTCCGCCTCGTCTGAGTGTTTTATCAGTAAAACCTCCCATATTTGACTGTTTATATTAATACTCACCAGATGTTACTAGCACTTCAGTAACATTCATACCCTTCTTTGCCAACAACTCATCTTGAACTTCTCTGACACGCTTTGAATAGACTGTTGTTGGTGGGAATCATTTAGTGGCAACCCCTTGCTCATCCAAGAAACATAGACAGCAATAAACTGAGAAAAGTAAATGATAGAAAAACATCAATCAGTATTCAGCTTCCGTTTCCTAAACAAAATCAACACTTACAGGAGAAACTGTATCGCTATTAAAAACCCTTCTTATATACAATTTGAGAAGATCCACCAGCGTCTCGGTGAACCTTAAGTATTTCCCGTAATATCGCTATTCAGGACTCCACACAGTTTCCCATTCAAATTTCTTGCGCGCTGTTGACATGTAGTATATAGAGCAATGTCGCGATTTCAAGTGCGCAAGATCCAGTTTTTCTATGGTTACCTTCTGCCGCAGACGAACGACGAGTTTGAGTTACAAACTCCTGCAGTCCTCTAACGCAATTATAATAAGCTCGTACTTTATGAAGTACTTCCCACCGCACAAAGCTTGACTTTAAATAGTAATGATTCCACTTCATGCTAATCGTATTGCTTGGGCCTACCAGCAAAACAATATCCTATCATGTCGTAAATTCCATTCGAATAGAGATAAACGGAAGGATACCATCGGTGAATAATTGTCGTTCGAATTGATCTTGGTGACAAATTTCAAAAGGTCAAACTGGAGGCCTTACTCTGCGAAACAGAACTTACTAGTGAAATACTCAAGACGAGTTGGTGTGGTGCATGGGAATATATTTTCCCGTTGTTACTCAGATGTATATGCTAAAGAAAGAACACAGCGCTCCAATAGCTATAACTTACTAGTACTCGAAGGTTTTAGTCCCGTACATACTAAAATGTGGTAATGATTCTAAGGCGACCTCAGTTTTTCCCCCCCCTACTGTCTAGCATTACAGAGTAAAAAAGAAGGGTTACAAATGTGTGTCTGCGCATATAGTCCAGATAAACAAAAGAAATAAGGGGAAAACGTTCATACAGCTTGCTCCGCGTACTTAGGGAAGGAAAGCTAGGAATGTGGTATCCGGTATGGAAAGAAATAGAGGAAAGGAGGGTGAGAAGGTGTAAAAAAATACGACAGACTAAGCCTCCCCATATCATGATGTAAGTAAGACCGATAATTGATAAATACTCCTCACACCTTCATGCACCTTCATGGCGAGTAAGGAAGAAAACTTGAAGCTCTACTGTTGTCTATGGCGCTCATCGTGTTGCACAAGACGAATTCCACCTGACGATGGAAATGATTCATCTGTGTCCGTATCAGTTCCACGTTGCCAAAGACTCTCACTTTCCTCTCTATCAATATCATCTCCACTTCTAGGGTATCTTCGTGATGAATATGGACGATCCTTCTCCTTCTCCTTCTCTCGATCCGAGCGTACAGTGTTCAGAGTTTCCAAAGTTTCCAAGTCATCTTCGCGATACGACTGGCTCGGCGATGACTCTGTTACAGAAGGGAAAGAAATTAACGTGCCTCGTGTCCCAGCTGTGCTCATATCTTGTGTATTATTGAAAAGGTCTCGTGCGTTTGGCTTCGGGAATCTCGCGAAAACTGCGGGTGGTGCGCTGTGTATTTGAGGTTCTGTTGGTCGAGGTGGTGGAACTGAGATCAGTTGGCCTGGTTCTAGTGGTTTCAAGGGCGAATCAACTTCAGGACTTTCACTGAGATAATCTTCAGGCTCTTCTTTATCAAGGGATGTCGTAGTAACAGGATGCGGGGGGAGAGGAGGGTATCCGTCGTTTGGTGGTCTCGGCGAACCTATCGCTTGTCGGTGTTCGTGAGTAGCAGCATTACTACCTGTCCCAGGACGATTGTATTGATGTACAACATCCTGGCTATCAAATTTAATCGTTGGTCGTTTATTCATTAATTGTGAGTGAATAGAGGCACGAGACGAAGCGTCATCAGCAGTCGGTACAGGTGCATCGTATAGTTGATGGCGCTTTATGCCAGCTAGATGGTCATTTCCACCAGTTGTGGGTAATGAGTAATGATGGTCAGAGTGTAAGGATGTTGGGTCGTAGGTGGAGCCAATGAATCCTTGTGGCCGCGTGCGGAAGTTTGGTCTGGTACTGTTCTGGCTCATCCTCTTTGCGCTGCGAGCGCGGATAATACTTCCTACAGTACCAAATGACCCACGTAGGGCGTCCATCCCTGGATCCTCAACCCCAACAGCACCCTTCTCTTCCATCGTTTCTGTTTGAGAGCGTGCAGCTTGCAGAAGGATAGTGGACCTCCTATCAAGTTTTGTAAGCTGTACAGGATCCACTTTGGACATCTGTAAAATTGTGATTCCAACACAGATGACCAAGAATGCCATGGCAATAGTGATTATCTGAGCTGCAGAAGCTTGAAGTCCTTTGAAGAGTACCTGGAATGATGCTGAGAACCTTTATCATGGGGATATATGATGTCACGAGACCCACCACAGTTGTGACCATGGAGAAAAAAGTGACTGATTTAGAACATAATTAATAGCTGAGAAAACTGCAAGTAGTAAAAGGAAACTTACAAGTGACATAGTATGTCGGCGTAACTAGTGGACATAAAAATGAGTAATTTTTAGAAAAACAGCAGATAAGCGCCATACCCATAGCTACGAGGGGAAATCAGGATCTAGAAAGAAACATAAGAATATGGAATGACATACCAGTATTGAAAAGTGCAAGTGCAACGTTGAGGTAGTATACTTCAGTTACTGATTGAATGTGTTAACTTGAGTAACCATGAGGGAAAATACTAAAACTCACGTAATGTAACGACCACAAAAGCCATCAAAAAATACATGAACCAGAATTTAAACTGACCATTTAATGATCAGCCCTGCTCTCATCATAGAAGATATTGATAGTGATATACTGACCTGGTTATCACCCATAGCAGTTTGTACAATCGCGGCACCCAAACCAGTAGTGACACTAACAGATATGCCACCAATCATACTACAGACTGCGATATACCATAGCATACTCTTCTTTCCATATCTAAGCAACATCAGTACAGTTAATAAACGGTGGTGCAAGCGAAGAACTTTTGAGATCGCCGAAAGAAATGAAAAGACTAACCTGGGTGCAAAATAGAATATGATAGCCAGCGATATAGCAATCAATAATGACGTGTATACGAGGAATCCAGGAGCTAGGAAGAGTTTTTGGAATTCTTTTATTTGCCCGACGGAATCCTCATGTGGTCCTGCACAGCCAAAGATTATCGGCACACGATCAAATTTGAATATGGAGGGAGGGTAATACCATTCAAAGCAATAATGACAGATCCCAGCTAACAGCTATCTCAGCGAAAATTACGGGGATATAACTGGTTTTACATACAATACACAGACCACACCCCAACCAACCGAAAAAGCTCAACTTTTCATTAAGGAATATTGATGACAGGATAGCACAGATAACGACTGAGAGTGCGCCCAGTGGTGTCTAGAATCAAATTATCAAGTTAGGAGCAGTCGCCAAGAAATATTGATCGTAAATACGAACAACGACAATTGCTTCTACAAATGCGTATGCTAGGAGACAACGGTTTGAGAAGTATTGTTGCATGAGAGTGTAGATACGCACCGGCAAAATTACATATTTCTCCAACAATCATCACTAAAAAGACGTTTCCAAAGTATTTCAACCAACCATGGAGCATGATACTAAGAAACGTACTAGTCATTCCTATCCACCAAAGGGCCTTATAAGGGTACAGTCAGTTCATTCACAGATACTGGGTACAAAGATGCCCTCGCAAGACCGCTCACCGATTTTAAATATCCAACACCCTCTCCAGCCACCCCGCCCGCCTGCGCGCGGAGGAGACCTTTCTTCTTAAACACAAAACTCGATCCTATGAGTAGTCCACTAACGATTGCGAGTATGATACCAACGAACCTATGCGCCCAGATACTGAGAACCCAAAATTAGTAAAACTTCGCATTTTGTGATGACATGCAAGTTGTTGGAGCATGCTTTTAAGTACAGTACCTTGAGGTTTTTCCCTGCTGATAGCGTGTGTGTCACAGCCGACGATGTAGCTGCGGGTATCTGTGATGTTTCTGTTGATGATATTGCAGACGTCGAGGACATTGTTGGTGAGGGGGATAGGGAGGATTTGGTCGTAACAGACGTTGGGCCCAGTTGTGGTTGCTTTCGAAAGGCCCAAGCACACAAGCCTAATTACCGGTTAGGGCCAGTTGTTACTTCGGATCACCGAGGCTACCTTGTATAGTAAATCACCGGCTAACATATCCATGTATGGTATCTCTCGGATCTCTCGGCAAAAGCCAAGGAAATTTATTATGATCCAAGGAACTCGGAGCTCATGCTGTGCTCAGCTGTGTTTTGCTGTGTCCTCCACCGATCAGTCACTTCTAGCTTCTGTGATTTTGTCCAATTATTTATCTGCAAGCTTGTTGCATCGGAAACTACTGTGGCAACTCATAAATCTAAATTCTTTGCACATAACAACGAGTATTTCATCTCCACCATATGCGTACATTCCCATGAGTTAGTTCATCAATCAAACACGAACACTCCATATAAGCACCTCATTTATCATTTTCAAGAATAAACATATCTTGATTGATGATGTATGATGTATGTGTATGGACTAGGATTTAGGGGTTTATAATGCAAACGTGTCAACTCAAAGTTATAAATGGTGGGGTACAATGAGGCTGGATGATGGAGTACTCATTGATAGGGGAACGGAGTAGGTTACGGTCTGTGCAGTCCGAAGTGATAGGAGCAATGTGTAGGATCCTAAAAAAGAGGCTACACAAAGAAAATACCTCTACTTAATTCTCGACTTTGTCTGGGTCTTCGAAACCATCAACCGTCGCGTTCCACATCCACCTACCATCTTGGAAACCTATTGCGGTATCCTCCAACATGATCTCATTCCGTTTTTGCACATATACCTGCGTGATGAGATAAAAAGTCAGATAACCAATAACATATATTAAATGAGGATATGCACTGTCTTGTCTGTGACTTTCTGTCTTAAAGATGGGATATTCTCTGCTTCAATTGGCGACTCTAGAAGTTCGGAAAGATCCTCGACTGCCTTCTCCAAATCTCTGTTACAACACAAAAATATTAGTCTTGTATCTACACGACATGTAAAAAGCGCACCGTTGATTATCTTCAAACAAATCCTTCTCGTTACCACGTGCCAGGTAATATGCCATGGCATAAGTCCACTTCAGTGTCATCCTGCATTTTTCCACCTCTTCGACAGCCTTCTTCATAAACTGCACCTCGATCCATGTAAGTTCGGATGTGATCTGCATATCCTCCATCTTTCTCTCTGTCTTGGCATACAGATCTACAGATAATTTAGCGGATTGTTCGTGGTTTGCCCATCGGTTGTAGTACTAAACAAATAATGACGCGTATGAATAAGAATGTGAGAACCGGTGGCCATAAATAAAAGGACATACGTGTAGGTAACGTTCTAGGGATGCCCGGCTCTTGCTTTGTGCGTCTCGGGCTTCTATTCCTGCTTTCTCATCGTAACGGTTGCATGAATACCACGCCGTTCCGTGTTCGCTCCACGGCCCTGCCGATATCAAAGATTGATCAATACCAATAAAGCTTGCCAAAAGAGACAACACACCCATGCAAACCCAACAGAATTCATATTTGCACTTCTTGCAAGTCATGTGACTGTAAGGGCAAAACAATCAGCATACACGTCCCCGATGCAAGGCTGCCCGATAACAACAAATTAACTCACTTGCAACCTCCATTCTTTTCAATCGTGCTCTGGCACTGGCTACACTCCTTTGTATTACTCTTGATCCAATTAGCTGTCTCACTATCATCTCGACACTTCTTCAACCACATCTTTGCAACACCACAAACCACTGGTCGGTGGTCGCTCTCAATGGGACATCCAAAACAGAACTTGTGCTCTTTTCCAGCTAAGCCCAAGCCATGGCCTTGTTGGCTTTCAGAAACACTCTCTCCACCCAAGCCACGAGCACCACATGAGACAGTGGGAACAATACTCGTCAAGCTCGACTTGGATGCAGCAGAAGGGCATGAGACGGTGTTCGTGCATGATGGATATGGACAGAATTTGAGACTAGGATTACACCCTACAAAGTGGCGTACAAGTAGTTCTTGGAACCGAGTCCAAACTTTAGCATTGTCCTGGTCTTGTGCTTGTGTGGTGGAGTTCTCGGCAGATGCGTCAGGCTCAGGGATGAGAACGCTGTTAATAAACCCATCTGGTAATACAAGTGAGCAAGCTTCAGCCATGCAACGAATCTCATGTTCGCTCTCTTCTCGAACTTTAGAAGTAATGTATGACACCCAACAATTGTTGCAGAAGATGTGTTCGCAATCTAGCGCCATCGTCTTAAGACCCGGAGTGTCGTCAAAACAAATGGGGCACACAAAGGGCTCCAGTTTTGAGCCTTTGAGAGTTTTCGGGGTTGAATAAGTTGAAGTTGGTGATTGGGGTGATTTGTGAGATGATTTTGATACAGATGCGAATCCTAGTATTTTGGAAGTGCTACGTGACGGGCGGCGGTTTGAATTCTGTGAACCAGAGGGTGATGTGTGAGTGCGTTTAGGTGAGGCAGAATTGGTTGGTTCAGGCAAAACCACGCCTGCAGCTACGAGTACAGTGGTTGGGTTATCCATATATTTCTCAATGAGGCGCTCTTTGTTCCATTTGAGATGTCGCAAAAGCAGACCAGCTGTACTCGCCTGTTCAATATGTTCATAAATGTTGAATAGAAAGTACAAATTAATAATAAAACCAATATAGAAAACGCACATCGACACCGAGGATACCGCAAATATGATCCACGTCTTGCTGCATAAGCTTCTCAACAGTGGCTTGATTAAGGGATTGATATTCGATTTCATAGGATTTACGGTTGCCCTTCGGAGTGACTTTGAAGTCATCATTATATTCGTCCATGTCCATGTCATCGCCTGAAACTATAAAGAAAGAATGAATAAGCAGGAGCGAGGAAAGCGGCGCCCAAAGAGACTAACAGTCATCCTGAGTTCCATCTATCATGTCTTCATCATCATAATAATCTGAATCGTTTGAGTAGTCTGAAGACATTGTTGTTAAGAAAGATGTATGTAGAGTTGTGAAGAAAGAAGATCGATGGGGGGAGAAGAGAGGCGGAGGCGCGCACCTGGTTCTGAGAGCAGGCTTGACTCGTGCTCCAGTCCCCTTAAAGCACTCCAAATCACCCACGTGACTCATGCAATTGCTGTGGTTCTCGAGTCGATCGCCAACTAAAGCGTTGATTTTTAGAACTACATATCACCACTGTCAGCTCCAGAAATGATTAATGACTGTTGAATTCAATGAGAAAAATATTTTCTCTCATCACCTGTAGAACAACAAGGGTAACATTGACATACACATCTCTCTAATAATATCCTTCCTAACGTTCCAACATTTAACAATAATAGAAGTTACATCCAGCATCAGTTTCAGTTCTCCTACGTAGAACAATATGGACCTCAATGTTCGCACTAAGGACTAGTCGAAAGAAGGAAGTCTTTTCACAGGAAATTTGGGAACAGACGCAAGAACATCTCACTCGTGCCTTTCCGCGATCATACGTAAACAATAAATCCTTCCGTACTATCAAATTGGTACAAACCCTCTTCTATTCACACATCAATAACTAACTAGATTTGTTATACACAATAATGATAGGTCCAGCAACAATCGTATCTTCCATCACATCCGTTTCAGTAGAAGTCGAGATCACAGCATATACTTGTCCCTCAAGCCCTGCCTTTGGTATAAGAGCTTTCTTATCTCGGATGGGAGAAACTAACCGGCCGTTGCCAGTTAAGAAGACCAGATAAAGTGGGGTGTTTGAAGGTATACGGGAGGAATCATACTTGACCTCAACAGTTGCGCCGGGATTCGGGGTTTCTCCAAATCCAAGGGAGGGAAGTATTTTTGTAGGAAGTTCGGGGTTCGTGGACGGGCAGCTAGTGATGAGGTTCAAAGCTAGGTTATAGGCTTCATTCATCCCTAAAGGCGTCTACAAGGCTCGTGCGTTAGTTACTTCGGATCTATGTCAGGTTGTACTGACATCTAAGGAACCAGCCCAAGGTGAGGCTTTATTCACAGAAGCAGCAATCCAGCTGGCTTCTCGTGCTTTGGTTGAGAGAATACTCCCAGCAACTTTGACGTATTCCTTATTTGTGAGTAGCTGCGTAATCTTAATGTATGCAGAAACACCTTCGTTCCGGTTAGAATCATTTTTCAGGAAAAAGTGAGGAAAGGTATCTTACTGACGCCTCCTAGGATTTGACTGAGACTGGCGAATGATGTAACATCATTATGAGGACTGTGTTGCGTTCTAGTATTCAGTATTCCAAAAGGTTCAAACACAACTCACAAGGTATACTTGCACGGCTTGATGGCTCGATAGCTGAGGATAGCTTTCAACAACTCGACGTGGGTATTTCCATGGTTAGCCACCTGCTCGAAGCGATAGCGAGTCCCTGCAGGTAAGCCTGCATCTATGAATGCTTTTTCGTCGTATTTTTTAAGGCCCTCGGTATAGAAAGCATTTTCCAGGTATTCTAAAGTTAAAGAGAAGTTCAAAATTGCTGTATCTGAAATATCTCTTTTAATAGGCGGACCCGGACGAAAGATGATGTGGAGGACTACTACCATCCATAGGAATTTGCTTATTTGAAGGCGCTGCAAATGCCAGCACACAATGAATGAGAACAACAGTGACAGCGCAGCGTATTTTCATACCGAAGATTGATGACAAGAAACGAAACTGGGGAAAAAGTGGTGAGGAGCGCCCACTGATACAGCATAATAACAAACACAAAACAGTATAAATACTGCAAAGAGTATTGACTATACTGGATATGTGGAACACTTCCGCTACAAGTTGAGCAGAGAAAGCTAAAAGTAGCAAGAAGTCTGAACGAGATTTGCATCCTTTGTTTCTTCGTGGTTATTGTTGGGTGTCTTACCACCGTCCCAGAAATGAATCATATGCATGTCGCATGTTTTGGCAGTTCACAAATTCCTGAGACAGAAATGAAGGCCTCTCCACATGGTTTGTAGAGAAACAAACCGATCTCTATGGACTTGGCGTATATATAAATCTGACAGAAGTATTCATATTGTTAAATACTGTTTAATTAGATGTTTCAACGGTCTTCCAGTGATATGAACTGCCAATTATTTCAGTCAGATACAAGAGATTTTGTGACTAAATTCTGGAATTTTAGTACCACTAGGTAGGTATGAAGAATTGTGGACTGCCATGAGCTTTTGGGTCCAGTTTCATGTATCCAAAGTTCGCAAGATGAGAAAACAGCATCGGCAGCTGTTTCATGTTAAGAGGTAGCCAACCGTAAAATCCAGTTCTAGCTTGAACTATAACAAGAACCATGGACAAAGGAGGAAGATGTTTGTTTGTTCCAAATGCCAATAATACTAAGTGTAAACAAAGACATGATCATCAATCATTGGCAGTACAAAAATATAATGGGAAATCGTAGGTTTATATTTCTATGTGAACATGTAATTGTATGCTGCTATCCCCGGCACTATTAGTTACAATCGTAGAAAAAGAAAAGAAAACTAGGCTAATCTACATCCATCTCAGGAGCCTGTCCATCAGCCTTTGGAGGGGGAGGAGGGGGTGTGCCAGTAGCACCCGGGTCTGGGGTGTCAGCACCACTCTTCGGGGTTTGCGTACCCGACCCAGGTATCACAGGCGGCTTGGGCTTGGGCTTGGTAAGAATAGGAGTAGCAAAGTAAATAACCTCATCTCTCTTCTTCCCGATCTCCTCACTGGTCAACACGGGATCGACATTCTTCGGACGCTCGACTTGTTTAGCGATTTGGTCTTCAAGCCATTTTTGAGCGAGAGCGACTTTCTCAACAACAGACTGCTTGTCCTTTTCTTCAATATGTGCAAATCGCTCTTCGGTGGAAGTAGCTTGAGTCATATAATTGTTCAATGTCTCCCGAAGTTGAGCGATTGCCCGTTGACGCTCGTCATTCTCGCGATAACGGAAAGCGATAGGGTTTCCGATTACTTTGAGTGAATCAAGACGGGCAACGTAAGCGGATTTGGTTGCATCTTCGCCTTCTTCAGTGTAGAGCCAGTCTTCAGCTTCTTGGAGGGCAGCGAGTAATTTTGACTTCTCCTCTGCTTGAACGAAAGGCGCGTAGCGTTCATCTAACTTGCCACGGGTATCATAAACATACTCTTCAAGGGCGTTTTTGCGATCCTGTCATCTCAGTCAGCAAACTTATTCTCAGAAAATAAATTGGAATTACCTCAGTGTCCATAACGAGTTTGTCAGCAGCATGCATCTGGGACTCTTGTTCTCTAAAGGCTTCGAGCGTGTTTTTGTCCAAAGAAGAGTTTGTTGCATTGAAACCGATCGGTACCTTCTTGATGATACGTTTCTTCTTCGGGGTAGGTGGGGCTGCTCCTTCTGCGGGAGGATCGACGTCCATGGGCTGTTCTTCTCTCTCTTCAATTTCTTCTACATACGCGGCTCCAAAAGACATGATTCCATGCAAATTAAGTCTTGTCTTTATTTTAACACATGTGACCTCGCCCTTGGGATCGGGTGGCACAGTCGCTGTACTAAAATTGGAAATTACTGGGTGGATATCTCCAGGAAGTAATTGGGGTTCCGCATATACGGACTCGATTTCGAATCCTTCTCTGCGGTAGAACGATAAAACCTTTGTTGACGGAATGCCGTTTCCTTGGGGGAAAACAAGAAGTTCGGTATCATCGTCTGGATCAGTGGGAAGGGGTTTCCATTGTACTTTGATTGGGAAGTGATTGATGTCATGAATAGCAAAATCACGGACACGGAACACAGGAGAGAGCATAGCGCAAGCAAATGTGGCTCCACGCGCAATAGCTTCGTCTTGGTTAAGGGTGGTGGAGAGGGTTTTACCAGGGAACGCTTCTTGGATGCATTGACGAACAGCAGGCACGCGGGTGGACCCACCAACTAACTCAACAGCATCTATCTGGTCGATGCTAAGACCCGAGTCAGCCAGTGCACGTTTGAGGGGGGCAACTATGCCAGATAATACACCCTTGATCAAGCTCTCAAGTTGGTCGCGAGACAACTTGGATGCAGCATCTACATCGTTCACGATGGACTCTACATTCAAAGGAGCATCTGCGTTGGCCGAAAGAACCTTTTTGAGCTTCTCGCATCCAGCGGAGAGTCTGAACGTCGCCTTTGGATTTGACATGACATCGATCTTGTATTTACTTTTGAACTCTTCCGAAAAATGTTGCAAGAGAGCGTAATCAATATCGCGTCCTCCAAGATTGCGTTCGTATGCAGTGCTTTTAACGTCCAATTGTCCTTTGGAGAACGCCACAACGGCAACGGAGAGAGATGAGTGTCCGACATCGACGAAAACAACGTGCCGTGGATTTTCTGGATCTGGGAGGTCGGATTTAGTGATTCCGTATCCAAGGGCCACTGCTGTGGTGTCGTTGATGAGGCGAAGGACATTGAGTCCAGCAATACTTGCAGCATCAATAAGAGCCCGACGCTGGATGTCTGTGTACCACCCAGGAATAGCGATGACAACATCGGAGACATTATTTTTGAGTTCATTGCCGGCGATATCACGCAGCTTCCCCAGATACATCGCAGCCAGCTGTGTTGCTGAGAATCTATGCTTTTCGCCTAAGTAAGTGACCTATTCGTCCCGATTAGTCTTCCAGATCTCAACAGATGTATCTGTTGGAAAAACAGACCTCTGTGCCTATGGTTCCTTCAACATCGATTAATTTTGCATTGATAAACTTTTTCTCTACATTTTGAACTTCTGAGTCGTTGAGAGTACGGCCTATTAGCCGTTTCAAGGATCCGATTGTATTCTTGAAATTTGAAGTCTCTTGCGTCTTTGCTGGTTCACCGATTGCTCTCTGTTTTGGTCCAAAGGCAACAAGTGATCTAGAAATAAAAGGAAGTTTATTGATTAGCTTGTATGTATTGCAGAAGACGTACGGTGTTGCACGATTTGAGACTTCATTGGTGATGATATCTATACCTCTGTGCCTTGCTACCCCGATCTATGAGAGGGAGAAGATCAGAAAGATTTGCTGGATGTTATGGGATGAAGAAGAATACCTTTGAATGAAGAGTACCAAAATCAATACCAACGACAGCCATGAAGATGAAAGAGAGATGGACGAGTGGTCCAAAAAATTCTACAGAGCGAACTGATCGAAAAAGATTTTGAGCTTTTTTAAGACGATTGTGGCTGTCCGCTTTTCCTTTTCCGCAACATTCGAGAGACTTCTAAGCTTTTCCATGCTTTTCTATTGTTTTTGTCCTTTTTATTTTCTCTTTCGTCGTTGTTTCTGGTTGAATTCCTTCTCCCTGAACCACTGGCAGTGCAAGTAAAAATTAAGTAAAGGTGCAGTCAATTTAAAGAATTCGGTGGTCACGAGACTGGCAATCTCATGTACACGACTTGTCTCTAAACAAACGATGCTACCCACTGACGACGACGGCGACACTCAAACAATTTTTTCTTTGAGCCATATATTGTTCATTGGGGCCGATGACCTATGGAGATCGTTACATGTTTTTTTTGTGTATACTAAGGATATCTGATAAGTAGAATGTATGTATTGTACATAAACAATTACTCTCATCGTCCTAAAAGACGAACGAGTTCAAAATGAAACGAAACCCAATATTCCTTATATAAGCCAAGATGATAGCGACAAGTCTTCTGACAGTGAAAGAAACCACTGCAGTCTCAAGAATTGCATAGGAATATTCTTTTCTCACTGGTATCGGAATGGGTACGAAGGTATATACTGGTTTCGCCCGGCAAAAAAATCCTTTAGCTCATCCAATTCATCTTCACACTGCGTTTGTGTACATGTAGCTAACGATAGCAATAGTAGTTTATATTTCACACCGGGCGCTACAAACACTATAATATAAAACTGAAATACGGCCGGTTAGAGATGAGTGTTGTTCCAAATCGAACGCACTACGAAATCGGCTGGGTTGGGACTCTTGATACGAGATAATGCCGGGTTCTGGACAAATTTCACTGTTGCATATGATGAGTCAGTGAAGTTCACCAAAAGGGTACCAGATATGAATGATTAAATCCTTCTAGCAAAGCAATGAGGAAGGGCGAAACGTACATGTGCGTTGTATCCCTGGAATCAGGTAGAATCCATTCGATGGCACGCCCGTCTTCGCATCGACGAAAATCCCCATAGTACCTGCAGGATGGTCCATCCAGGTCCAGGCTGCAACTCCTCCTTCCGCTGAAAGTGTGAAAGTGAGGTCTTTATTTCTCGACACGGAGATCTTCGGATCTACAAGATGGGCCTCCGCTAGAGAGGTCGGGGTGAACTTGGGGAAACATCAAGACCTCAGAAAGATCAAGGAGTATGATATTGATGTATTGCTCACGGCTTGTTCATTCGTGACCACTTTCCCATCCGCCTGAGCTGTAAGATTGAGAAGTAACCACACATCAGCTGCATCACGGCCTGTGGGCAGGAGCGAGGCCAGCCCAGTCGTCTCAAGTACAACAGAATTGTTCAGAGATGGTACAGCAAAATTATGATGGCTCGTGCTGATTTCTGCACCCTTCCAATCATACCATGTCAATTGTGCGCTACCCTTAACTTCTTCCCATCGGTCCGAGATAACGAGGAACCTTGCAGTCTGGTTTGCTTCGGTCCAGAATGGATAGATTGCCACAGGGGAGAAGATCGTGGCCAGACCATAATTCAGGACCTTCCACCTGCCAGAGTACTCGATACTAGACCAACTCACGCCCTGCCAGATGTCGTTGAGTTGCCATACGAGAGCGCCGAGGTTGTTCTCGCCTTGTCCAGCACCATGGCGATACCAGGCAACTTGCGCCACCATAGCCATTGATTGGAAAACTTGGGTACTCCAGCACCACTGTGCGAATGTTTGATTAGTGTCCGAGGTGGATGGAACGGGTAGCCAACGTTCAACAGCTTGTGTCAATTGTCCTTGACCAACAGGCGCGTTGGGGTTTGGGAATGCGAGGTTTCCTGCTGGGGGGTGGTGGTCTCTGGACATCACCACAGTCGAATTGAACGAGAAGTCATCAGGTGATGTGAGCACTTCTTCCCATGAGTAAAAGGAGGGCATAGAGTGGAAACTTCAAAACGGAAATTTAGTTAGCTATACGTCTAATTAGCTTCGCCTCAGCTGACCCAAACTCATTCATGAAACTATTTAACGATCAGAAGCCATAATAACACTTATGTGAAAAAAGACATACCGGGTGACAGGGAATGTGCTATAATTGAAAGCTTGATTGGCATCGTAGTTGTACCGTTCTTTGTTGGATTATAACGATCAGAGGCATGATTGCATGGATGTTCAATATATACATACCACCATTACCGTAAATCTCTCCCGGGGTGCCGTTGAGCAGTCTCAACTGATATGGCTCGAGACTGAGAACCCCCTTGGTCGTAGAACAGTCTGTATATGGTACCTTTTTACGAAAAAGTATAAGTGTGAGAATACCAAAAAAAGTAATGGAATAAACATACAGATCTGGTTTCAGATGAAACGATACCTTGCAAGAAGTCTTGGAACAAGGCAACAAACTGAAGAAGATCCTACGTCAACACATACTCGTCATCAAAAATGGGGTAAAGGCAAATATACCTCATTCAAATAATGTGTTGCATTTGGGAGGTTAGGATTTCGAAGAGCATCCGTCACAATTCCCTCAATTTCGTTACCACCAGCCCATTGTGCATTACTGGGGTGCCTATTAACTCTTCTGACATTTTGTCGAACTTCAGGCTCGATGGACTCCAACAAGAAGTCGTTTATGGGGTACATAGAATCCGAGAAAATCAACTCAGACCAAGCGAGTATCCCAAGTTCATCGCAGATCGAGTAAAAATCGTATACTCCGCCGGCGACTGAGGAATCTGAGGGCTGATAAGTGCCTCCTCCCCAGATACGTAACTGAAGAGAGTGTTTTAGCAAATAAGTTACCATTTGAAACTACGAAAGTCGCGTACCATATTTTGTCCGCTCTTCACGGCACTCTCCAGTACCCACCTCACCTGATCGGTTGTTGTACGCGCATAGAAGGGGTCAAAAGGTATTATATTCGTACCCAGGCTGTAAAATGCCTTGCCGTTAATCTCGAAATGCCACTGGTCCCCCGGAGTGATACCGCGCTCCTCAATATTTTTCTGAGTATAGGGCGACTGGACGAGTTGAATGGTGCGGAACCCAGTCCTTGTTGTGAAGCTGATAGAGTGGGACCCTTCCGCAAGAGTAACTGTGAGATCGTACAATTTCGGGGTACCAAGGTTATGGGGATACCACCGTTGCGGAATATGATCCGCAATCCGCCAAATAGCATTAACCCAGATAGTATCACCAGATACTCGGCTGTGTGAAGTTGGAGTCACCTGGAAACGTTTGGAAATCTTGAGTTCCGAAAATACGAGGGTAAGACTTGTAGACTTCAATGGTACCGAGGAACGCAAGGCGAGGCTAACGTTCACTACCCAGTCTACATTCTGAACAGGCGGTACTGCGAATGACTGGCCAACTTTATAGATGTCAATAGAGGATTCTTCGATGAAGATTGGTCCAGTAACTGCATTGTTGTCCGAAGAACCTTGGGGAGATATCGGAGGACTAGTAATCGTGTCTTTGGAGCTTTTTCCCGACTTTAGTGTAACGAAATAGGCGGGTTTGTATATTCCGCTAGGAACGAAAGCTGGGCCCTAATGGGTCGCAATTTAGACATGCAAATATGATAGAGAGACTAGATAAGCCCCACCCAATCCCATCCGAAATCAGATGCGACCTTACGGATCCATTGACGGACGCCCGGATATTCGTACTAATAATAAATAAACCTTTTCAGTTATCTAGCTGGCATTAATTTCTGTTTGGACTGACGTTATCGCTGGTTCTGACATTTGTCGGGAAGAATTCCGCATCTGGCCGA
Source organism: Floccularia luteovirens (assembly GCA_009739215.1). Lineage (NCBI taxonomy): Eukaryota > Fungi > Basidiomycota > Agaricomycetes > Agaricales > Squamanitaceae > Floccularia > Floccularia luteovirens. Next base: position 2,501,189 of record VSJF01000002.1, read on the forward strand.
GACGTGACATTGAGACCGTAGTCCCAAGCAGATTCGAAAGCGACAACCAATTGCGTGTCTTTAGGTGACGCGAGTATGGCTGACACGTCAAAGGAATACTGGCGGAATTGGTTATTGACCCAAGCAATCGGATGACCTGCCAGTGTCTTGTATAAACCTTTAATAAATATACGAAAATAGTTCGCATTCATTTTGCTTACAATGTTTGCAATAGTATCAATACCATAGAAAACTAATTGCGTTTGTTGTGATTCCTTAAACGCGTTGCTCCTGATAAAGGGACCGATATCGGCGGTGTAAGTCCAATTTTCGTCAACCACCCAACGCTGAGTAAAATCTAGAATAATAAGGTGAGTCACTGGGAAGGTAGTCGGAAGACAAAGCATGCCATTTATTCCTAGTAGTGGCTCGGTAATGAGACCAGCATGCATCAAGTCGATATGGGCTTGGGATGGGGGTCCCTGTGCTGGTATATGGATGGTACCATTCTGGTTCTTGAGTGTCCACTTCAGCAGAGAAAGATCAAATATTTCAGCAGTTGCATGAGGCAGCAGCGAAGCCGTGAAAAGAAGAGAAAGGGGAGTAAAACATAACATCTTTCACCACATTATGGTCATACAGAATACACTAGTTTAAATATTAATAAAATTCGAGGCTAGTTCCAGGGACCCATGAGGCAGATGAATAAGATGCTGCTTGTCGCTCCGCATGCCTTGTGGACTTTGAGAGACTTCTGGAGCTAAAGAATTATGTATTCTGCTGACCATATATGCATGAGAAGACTTGCCATCATGTGTTCTCCATGATTCGCGTCATGAGTCCCCTATCATGAAAAGCTCCTCCTTTGGGTATCAAAAGTATCCCTTTGCAAAGCATGAATTTGGAGCGTCAGAATGTCGCACTGTAGTAGTGATAATAAGCATCAGTGATCAGGAGGTGAATACTAAATAAACCAAGAATGACGCACCAGCATATTTAAGATGGATCAAACCTAGTTAGTCAATGTGTTCATATGACCAAATCATTAACGGTGGGTGGTCCGGTACTCCTGAGGTAAATCTATTAATATTATACACTCTAATCTCATCCTGTTTTGCAAGTTCTAACCATATGAAGACAAGTTGCCGTTAATATAGAATACGCGAAAACGTACATCTATGCACATGATATGCAAACATATGCCAAACTCTCGCCCAGAATATCGCATACTGTAATCAGAAGGGTTCGATATTACTTTACCTTACAACTTCCCAACCTTCTGCTTTTCTCTCATGTACGAGTTCTTGACGTAGGATAAGATCGCGTGATGCTATTTGGCAACGGAGCAGCTCGCCGGGCCGCTAAGTACCGCCCCTAGGCATGTCGGAAGATACCACTGGCAGAAGGAGGCACAGACAAAACCAAGAGCATTCAATTGGGATAAACATTTTTCAGTACATTTGACAATTGGTAGTTTATTTCTGAGCTCAGAGTTTCATTCTGTTAGGAACTATTTCAATCCAATAACTGAACAACAAGTTAAATTTGATCGCATTTAATAGAGAAAAGAACATACCCGTCTGGGTCCAAAATGAACGCAATGTGACGCATCTTTCCATCACTGGGCCTCTTTTTGAATGCAACCCCTAATTTCTCAAAACGTTCACACGCCTTCTCGACGTCGTCAACTGTAATTGCGATGTGTCCAAATCCTTTGCCAGGCTCACTGTTACCACTTGAATAGCCCTTGAACTCGGGATCGGTCTCGGTTCCGTGATTGTGCGTGAGTTCGAGGACACCTCCAGTGGTGGAGTATTAGAAACAAATTTATAAGTTCAGGTTTCAGTTTAATAAAGTTACCTTCTCTACCAAAACGAGATTGTGCCTTTTCATCCTCAGTCAACTCCTTGCCAGAATGATTGAAGGCAAGGAAATATAGTGTAAAATCGGAAAAATCGACTTCTATAGGAAACATAAATCGGCGCGTATGACCATTGCTTCAAAACGTACTGGAGAGAAGATCCATCCCAATAACCTGTAAATCATTCATTTATCAATTGAACTACACATGAGATGCGCGGGTTGATTACATTCTGATAAAAGTCGAGGGACACTTTTGGATCCTTAACACGGATCATGGTGTGATTGAACTATTTCCGAAATTTTCAAAATTCCCCATCGTAAGACTATTGGCTTCGCTTCACGTACCGCAAAGCTTGCTGTTTCTGCTGTGCGAGGCATTATGATACACTGGTCCAAGGAAGAGATGGGAATGAGATTGTATGATTCCTTTGTTATTAGTTATCAAGTCACACGAACATGCTATATATGACGGAGTGGCATATGATGCATATATGATGTATGATCTACACCCTTCGAATTCCATATTCCAATTTTGAATCCCTTTGATATTTGAAGATATTCTCGGGGTCAAGTTTTGTTAAGCCCTGGACCTTAAGCTTCAAGAGCAAGCCGTAGTTCAAGTTGGAAGATTGTTCAATTTGGACGGCAATGATTAAACCAAGCATGCCAGCACTACAACTCCGAATCATCTCCGACAGAATGGGGTTCAAATACAGCAGTGCTGAGCTGCGCGGATGTTTGAAAATGGTGATACTATTACTTAGTATTGACCAATGAAAATTGACCCAGAATAATGCATCCTTCTCTGTAGAGGGTGATGTGTAAACCATGGTTAAGTATATCTCTCGAATGACTTCGCATTGATAATGAAAAAAGGAGCACCGTTCCAATCATCTTCCACAGCAACAGGTAAACTAACAAGTGACCGCAAGCGGTTAAGAAGCGTCGAGTATCGAGCAGAGAAGTTCGAAGTCGCTTGCAGAAAAAAGTCGACCAATGAAACGGCAGAACGTTTCCAGCTGATTTTTAATATTAGAAGTTGTTACCTGTAGATGTTGGTAAAAATAGTTTTCCTTTAGGGTGGGAGATGTAGGAACCTAGAGTTGCTGGCCCATCGTACCGTTTACGCCAATCCTCGGTAGCGTCTCATACTGGGCGAGGTAATGCTCCAGTTACTCGAAAGTCGGAATAAGGATACTATGCGATAGTGTCGCAAACAACAGACAAATTCATGAAGTGCGGAGATCAATCTGAGGGGTTCGTGGGGCTGTGGTATCTGGGGTTTAATACTCGGCAGCATAAGTCGACAAAAGTGAGTGTTTCGTAGCTGAAGATGTTTATCATCTACTGTGATTATGGACATGACACGGAACATACCGACAATCATTCTGTTATGATTCCGCAGGTCCTAATTATGGAATTAGCTTGCTGAATGACGGGAGGGCACTAGGGTGGTGGGCCCAAATGGTTCAAGTAGCTATTAGACTTTTAGAAGAAGGTTCAAGACCTACCGCCGAAAGCGCAACAGCATACTTGGAGCATTGTCTGAGTGATGTAAAAGAGGATTGTGAGTGTATGAGCTATTGATAGCAATATAAAAAAATGCCGCGGACGATTCGCTTCCGCCCTTCGACTGGTAATGGTAATGGAATGACAGGACATGATGATATCAAGGCGGCGCTGAATAAATGATGAAACCGAGTTGGAGCGAATGATTGTTTAGTGTAAAAGTTAGTTAAAGACCGTTACGATGTGTCTGAGTTGACTCGAGTATATGGATCAGAGCAGTTTTCTTGATTGATACGAACGAGTTTAGAATGATGAGAAAACAAGCAAGTGATATTGGTGATTTTATTATTCTGATTCCCAAACACAGGTTTCAAGTGATTGGAGAGTCGCGGAATTCCAACCCGTGTCCTGGTAGCCACTGGACCTGATGCGATTCTGCAAGCTTTCAAGCTTTCAAAGCCCATTGGATCGATCTCGTAGGGATTTGCGGAAAGAAGGCGGACCGCGAATCAAAATCATTTTGAAGTTCCGAATTTCCACGTGAGCTAACCACAAGCGAGCGACGCGCCCATCACGGGCGTACCATAACACCTCAGTTCGTTCCGTGTGTATCTTTTTTAAGGTACTCATCAAACTAACAACGCACTCCAGCATGATACCTGTTTCCGAATGCGTGGCGCTTCTATCAATCAATAATTTGACTGTTCATCACCCGAGTGCCCCATATCGAGTTTTTTTTGATCATCTACGAGATGTCGTCGCTCTGAAACAGCCCCGACGGCATAACGCGCTTTCATTCTTTCCTCCGAGTTGAAACATTCGGGTTGATGAGGTGCTGGGTATGTCTGGCTTTCCGGGCATGCTATGCTATGCTGCGACGTTGTAACAAGGGCTTGTGCAAAACCCTGGTCCACCATTTTCAGAATGCTGACAGTTTTGTACACTTGTAGCGCCTCAAAGCTTCGAAGTACTCGTCATCTAGACCTCATCTTTCCGTTAAGTGCCTGACGCATTTGTCACAGGAATGACCTGATTATGCCACTTGGCGAATCGATTCGGTATTTGCTCCATAATTCTTTGTTGATTAGGCACTGCATAATGCTATTTGGCAGGGTACCTTAAGCTGTGAATTTCTGCTTCTTGTCATTGATGAATTCATACTCTGGCCTGTTCGCAGACCTAAGCAGGGTAATCGCGAACCATTTTCGCTACTACGGCATTCACACAAGTAATGCATTTTGTAGGGTCGTATATACACTCTTTCTATAAGTACTGGAGGCATCCTCGCTGGGATTCCCAACCATCGACATGCATCTTCATCTCGGTGCTGCAGCTGTTCTTACCTCTCTGGTCTCTCTTGGGAGTTCCAGGCATGTCTCTATCAGAGCCCCCACAAAGTCTGACTGGCAGGCTTTAAACACTTCGGTTGAAGGTCGCCTGCAAGTTGGTGTACCCTTCGCCAAGCCTTGCTTCAGTTCATTCAACAAGCAACCTTCACAACCCGACCCTGTAGCATGCCAAAGTGTTCAACAGGTTTACTTCAACAACAGCCGTAGGTCTTTTGTTCTGTGTCTTATATTTTCTAAAATCTGATGTCGTTTGTTAGTTGAGCGAAGCAACCATTTTGGCGCTTGGAGTGCTGTATGTATGGTCATTACTGTCGTTGTCGTCCTGCTAATGTACAGCCTTAGACCCAATGGGAGGAGTGCATGCCCGAAAATACCGAGTGTGATCTGAACTGGATGAACCCCTCCGACGGTGCTGCTTTCAATGCTCCTAAGGACTGTGAGCAAGGAGGTGTGGCAAGTTATTATGTATGTATCATGGAATGAAGTAGCTTCTCCTGGCTAATTGTTTCTTTAATAGATCGATGTTCGTAAAGCAGAAGATGCGAAAGCTGCTCTCAAATTTGTCAAAAAAACGGGAGTGACTTTAACAATTAAGAATACTGGTGTAAGCTTATCTGTTCAAATCGGATATTCACGTTTACCCATATCTACACAGCATGACTTTAACGGCAGGAGTGCGGCTCCAAACGCATTAGCTCTTTGGGTAAGCTCTGCTTGGCAAAATTCTTTGAACACTATGCTGACTATTGAATCACAGACCCATAACTTGAAAAATGTACGACATAGGATCTGATGCATCTCCATACTGAAGACACTAATATGTGTCTTACCTTTATTTAGATCACACATAGTACATCATTTATTCCGGAAGGATGCTCTTCCAAAACCAAAAAGTCAACTGCAGTCACATTCGGAGTAAGCTGGGTGATTCAACATTATGTATGGTACTGACTATTGCAAATAGTCAGGTGCACAATTCGGAGAACTCAGTTCTTATACTGAGGCCGTTGGTCTTTTCGTCATCACTGGAACCGATGAAGGTGTGGGCGCAGCTGGTGGCTGGGGACAGGTTAGAGTCAACTCTTCTTCCCTAATAAAATTATCTAATCATCTGATAGGGTGGCGGGCATTCTTCTATGTCCCATGCACTTGGCATGGGAGCTGATCGCACTGTAGGTTTCTCAAAGAATGGAAAGCAAGATGACGCTGACGTGTATTACCAGTTGCAATACAAAGTTGTTACTCCAGATGGTGTGTTGCGCACTGCAAATGAATGCCAGAATCAGGATCTGTTCTGGGCACTCCGAGGAGGTGGAGGTGGGACGTTTGGAGTTGTTATGGAGGCTACTGTGGTCGCGTCCCCTCGCATTCCCTTGAGAGTGTATGGAAATTCATAATGCTGAATTCTGATGCACACCCTGACTTCTGATCCCATAGTACAAGCATCAGCTGGACGCCTACTGATGACAACTACAGACAAGTTCTGAAGATGTTCATTGACAACGCGACCACTTTCGCTGAGCAGGGTTGGGGAGGTTATGTCACGGTCAGCTCCTTTATATTCACACATGATCTATATTAATTCGGCATCATGCAGATGAATATCGGAAATATTGTCATGCAAACCCCGAAACTCACTATGGAAGAGGCACAAGCTTCTGTAAAAGCGCTGGTCGACCTCACAAACACCATGGGAGGCCAACCATCCGTTGTGTCGGAAGTCAGCTCATACCAGAATTGGTTCAACCAATATATGCAGCCAAACAGTGGTTCGCAGGATGTAAGCGTTTACGTGGCAAATTGACTTACTGTTAGCTTACCTCGAACCTTAGGCTATTGGTCTACCAATCGTCTTCTCATCTCGTATCGTTCCCAAAAAGAATCACGATACGGAACAATCCCGTGAAGAGTTATTCGAAGCGCTCTTTGAAGCTCAGAAGAAGGTGTTCTGGACTCAGATCATGTTCACCACTCCTTATGGGTCGGGCTTCGACGGCAAGGACACTAGCGTCAACCCTATCTGGAGGTCGTCCCTATACCACGTATGCATATTTCTCACAACCTCGTCCTAGTTTCTTAGAGCAATCTTCAGGTCATGTTGGTAAACACTTGGACTTATGGTGCAACACTCGCTGACAAAAAGGAGGCATGGAAGGTTGGTGGAGAGGCTGCAGACCTCTTGCGCGCTGTCACCCCTGGAGCTGGAGCTTACCACGTGCGTCCTTCTAATCTGATTATATTTGTATTATCTTGAATGTCTGACGCGGCCCCGCGAAATTAGAACGAGGGAGATGTACATGAACCAAACTGGCAATGTGAGTCTAACCATATAGAGATATTTGACATATATTGATGCGCTTGTTCAGACTCTTTCTGGGGTAGTAACTACCCGAGATTGCTCTCAATTAAGAAGAAATAGTGAGCCTATCACTGGTGTATGTCTCCTGCTTCATCTCTGACCCTCTCAAAACCTAGCGATCCAACCGGAATATTGGATTGCTGGCACTGTGGTATGTCCATCACTTGTATGCATCAGTAAATATCGCTTACAGAATACATGTAGTTGGCTGGCAAGGCGAGAAGAGCCCAAGATTCCGCTGCTACGTTTAAGGCAGCGAATCAGCTACAAGTTAAGATAAAATCGGACTATTTCTTTGAATTAGACGTCCTTTTAGACGTATTATTCTATACACTAGTTATTGTTGTTTTACTCGAGTATAAAATAATTGTTGTGTTTACATGTTACGAGAGCTGAGTATTCTGTAGATCCGTTGATCGATCAGGTATGAAGTAACACTTGTACGTTACAGTATCGGCGGCGCCCTGAGCAATGCGGGAGCTATTTCGGTACCCGATGTCGTGAGCCCGTCAGCCAAAAAAAATTTTGCATTGAGGACCAGAGTACCTTTTGATAGACATTTTAATGTCCTGATGCATTCCGTGTTGGTATAAATTTAGCTCCACAAGATTGATGTACTTATATGGCATCACGAAACCGCGGAAGCGATGTCGCGACTCGATACCTTTTTTTGTATCCAATCCAAGTCGTGGGCATTTAAATAAAAACCTGACAAGACCAGAGTGCAATTAGTGCGTTTTGAAAGATTTCGGGCTTAGTAAGTACTATATCAACCTCGAATACACGTCACATACACCACATCTTCAGAGATGAATACCAATGACTCGCTTTCATCCAACAATGTTTCTTGGTTGGTAAAAATGAGAGTTACAAGGTAACACCATTTCAACCTTTCATCATCCAATGAGTGTTCAAACGTTCTTCTTGTTTACCCAGGATCGGAACGAGAGTGATTGGCCGAGGCGAATAAGGATGAATTCCTAAGGATATCATGGACAGGAGGTTGACAGTCTGCGACACATAGTTTGGTTGGACACTCTTCCATTGGTTCAACAACAAGCGGATAACCTTTCCGTGCTGTTCTTTATTATCTTAGCACCCTGAGTATCACTTATCATAATAGGCAGCTTTTCCAGAAGGTAAGGTAATAGCCTACATACTGATGTTTGGAGTGAGAAACTCGCGACTAGTCCGAAGCCGCTTGAGTTTGGCCAATTATTGAAACTAAGAAAAGATGAACCTTTCGCCGCTCTATGGAACAAATCAATTGCCAGACCGTATGTATTGAAATACACTGGGCTCGCCGCGGGAAGGAACAGTCCTTCAAGCTAATAAATCGAAGACGCTTTCCAGAAGACTGAAAATATTGTGCATCGGATGGACCCTTATCGAATTTGTCCTTGTTTCTTACCTAGTGCCCATCTGGCCCTCCAGACCATAACTGTTAATGGAATAATTGAAATGCGGGAGGCTAGCAAACGATCAAAGGGATAGCGCTAGCTGACCCCTTGATGAGTCTGACACAGATAGAGGGAGGAATATTTTACTCTGTTACTTGGAGTGAGGGTTAGATATTGTGTAGAGAAGAAGTTTATGAGTATATGGATAGGAAAGGGACGTTCAAATGTTCGATTTAAGATTCGAGGCTTGTTGTAATATCTAGAGGCATCTTGTACGACACTGGGTTGTTTCGCGAACAAAGCTCACAGATTTCGGCATCACGTGGGATAACATTTTTCCTGACAATAATGATCGTTGCATTGTTCTTTTCGTGGGTTCGCCCTTAACACCATTCGAACTCTTTTTCTTATTGACTATCATCTCTGCATCTGTATTGTTTATGTTGTCAATCTTGAAAAACCCGACCATACCAAGTTGTCAGTTCAAAGGAGGTACAACCGTCGTGTCATGCACTTGTGTGTTGGAAGTGGTGATGGGATTGTGAGTGTTCTTTATTATATACTGTGCATCCATTCTCACCAATCAGAATATATTCTGTAGGGTGTGACCCAGTCATCGACGAGGATATTGTAAATTCTGTTAATTTAGGTCCATCTCGCCACGTTCCCCCGCGGTACTTTTAAGCCTCCATACAGAAAATGGGAGAGACAGTCTCTGGGTACTTCCGTGGTTTGGAACATCTGTGTGGCGGGGGAATTTTACTCTGGGTCCTGACCCTCTTCAAATTCAACTTCCATCGGCTTCCCTGTGGTGCTATACGACGATGCTCAGGGGTCGGTCAAGATGTATCATTTGTGTCAACATCAATGGCGTTCCTTACTGTATGTTTTGCTACCTCCCACCCGATGCTCCATTGGTATTGCTCTCCTGATGCCACACAATCTGTTTCTGCAACATTAAGTAAGGTCCTAATTCTCCTTGAGACATCTGATTACATCTATCTATATCCAATGCTGAATGTAGCCAATGTTACCACTGTGCGATTTCTTCTACCATTGCATCATTCCACATTGCAACTCAGAATTTATGCATTACTGACGCAGCTCCCAGATTTCTCATTTGGTGATTATGCTTCCATGACTTCATTATGACTACTTCCCAGGCTGGTGTCGTAAGCCCGAACTTGACCGATCTTATCAAGAAGTGGGTGTTCCATCGATTGTTTCGTCAAATTCATATAGACTAAAAGGCTGTTTTCTTGTCTGAAACCGCAGCACCCGAACATTTCAGACTACTAGCTTCGCTATGCATTAAGCGGGGCGACCAAGCCACCTTGAGTTGCCGTGGATCGTTGGAAGACTTCCATCGACGATGACCGAAATAACGGGCCGGAAGAGTCTCATGACATCTGGGAACATAATATTGAATCTCCGCAAGAAAACGCGTTTACTTGCCCAACGCGCTTCTCCACGTGATCTTCACCTTATCACCTCAACATCCATGTCGAACCCTCTCCCGCCCTTCTCTTCTCTCTCTGCCCGTACTACAGACCATTCTCTAACCACAAATATACACCTACCATCGATAACAACATGGTCACATACGTACATCAATACTGCAGACTTACCGTCATCTCCACCTCGCTCATCATCACCACCAAAGACTCCGTATTCAACTCGTCACATTCCTTCTTATGCGTACATCAGAACCAGTCCTCGCTTAAGCACTGACTCTGTAATGCGTGGTATTAACTATCATCCAGATGATTTATCGGCTTCTTGGGATCGTCATTACAACAACAAACCAGGATCAAACTGCAGTCTTCCCAGTTTCAATTCTCTATTTTCCAGTGATCTGAATGTTCCATCAACATCTGAGTATGCCAGCTCTGAAGCGGGAGATAATACTAATATTGACTCTCCAAACCTCGATATTGCTGCAGCCAATCCTGTCTTGGATGAAATATCGTCCATGTTTGGACATGATGACGAAATTACGCCAGAAGACGAAGAAGAAGGGTTTAGTTTTGAAGAAGAGACTGCTCGGGTAACTTGTTTCCGTACTTCTGCCGAGCGTGGAAGGTGGAAAGACGATCCAAACGCATTCAAGCTACAAAATTACTTGCAAATGCGCAAATCTGTTCCGATACCATCTTCTACATGTGATACAAGTATGATACATCCACAACGACTTATATCGGAGCCTGCACCTTCAACTATGGATCCACAAGTAGTGCCTGGTATATTGCATGTGGGAAGTGTTGAAGACAATAACAGTGGTTTAAGATCCTTCCTTCGTAGTTCCACAGAAGATTGTAGCTCGGTGGATCGAAACGACCTATCTTTGATACCCTCCCTTTCGCATGATAGAGACACAAGTTCAGAATTGGAAGATTTACGAACGCCCTCTTCCCCACTACCGCCCTCTTCACCGCTGTCCCCGATGTCGTTTTGCGTCTCCCCGATGTCCCGATCTGTCTCCCCATTATCTTTTGCCATGACATCGCCCGTGATGCCTATAGTCACCCTTTCTCCACTAGCTTCAGATAGCACATATATTCCTGAAATCTCACCATGTGAAGAAAAGCCGTCTTTGAAGGATGAGATCCGGCTTTCACCCCCTCTTGCCAAGATTTCTTATGAAGAGCTAGCCAGAGTCAACCAGGTAAGTCCATGTTACACCTCTGCTTAATAACATTTACGAAGTGGTCCTATGATGTAGCTGGACACAAACTCAGACCTCGAGTCCCTTTCTGATGACAGTACTATCTCCGCTGCACAAGATCCTCTTCTATTGACTGAGCATGGAGGACTCCAGGTTCCGCATGGACAATCGGAGACTTGCATGATGACGAGTGATGGCACGGCAACTGACGAAATTGCAGATCATTGTAACCCCTCTTCTCTCGATGGGGCATCGACTACTGGTTCCGAATTACCCCACTCCAATGCCCATCTTCCCGTTGCTATTTCACCGGTCGTAGACCCTGATTTGTCGTGTGAAAGGAACGACATCTCTTCAATTGTGGACAACTCTATTAACACACTTACACATGCATCCATCGACTCTGTGGATAATCAAACGACTTCATGTCTTCTGGAAATTACACAGGCCGCGGATCCATTCAATAACATGGACAAAGGGAAAGCTGAAGAAGATTCCAAGGACTCCAAGGTGCTTCAAATCAAAGAGAGTAATGTGATTATTCAATCAAGTTCAAACATCGGTAAAAACATATCAAGGGCAACACCTCCATCGGAAGGTGTCAAAAAAGCAAAAGAGAAACGCAACGACAAGAAAGACGAGGAGAAATCTGCTGAAGGACCGGCTAAGAAGAAGCGGCGAATCGCCTCTGACTCCAATTCCGAATCCCCCCGCCCTGAAAAGCTCACCGGTGAACCCAAGAGGGTGATCAAATTAAAAAAGTCTGTCAAAGAGGGAAAACGGAGACTTGAGGAAGAGAATGATCTTGAAGCCTGTACAGAAGGATCGAACAAGAAAAGGCAGAAAAAATATCAAGCTTCGTCAGCCTCTACTCAGAAAAATAAAGTCAAAGGGGTTTCCCACAAAACCCCGCCAGCCGGCAAATCGGGAAATAATGAGAGCTGTCATGTCCTCTCGGAAATTGACACTGTAGCCGCCGCTCTGGATACAGAGATATGTGGTATGCTTATCGAGTGCATGGCCCTATCTCGAGCGTCCTCCTTACCTGTCTCTTCTTTACACAAGTCTCTGATCCAGAGCCGGCCTTCTATGAAAGATGAGAAGAGTGAAGAGGAATGGGTTAAAGTCATTGATCGGGTCTTGCGAAACGGTGAGGCTGGCAAGGGAAGTGGTGTTTTTGGAAAAGTGGAAAGTTCAGGAAAGGTATGTTCTGAACAGCATATTATTTACCTAGGTCTCAATGATAACTAATGGTCTCAGGATGATTGCGACCGACCCTTGGAAGCCAGGTGGTTCTATATACCAGAGTTGGATGAAGACCAGGAAAGAGCGACGCTGATCAGGAGTATGATGCCTCGTCCTGCGAAACGAAATGAGACCAAGAAGTACAAGCAGTATTATTGGCGCCCTTTGGAAAAAATATCGAGGTGGGATCCAGAGGACGAACTGTAACCCCTACTAGACATTTCATTTTCGTTGCTTGAATTGTAGCACTTGCGACATTTGTATTTCTAACAAAATTCTGCTCCGTATTATTATTGCTCTTCGATTTTCTAGTTAAAATACCATTTTTTATTCGAGTAATTTATCTCATCCAGAAGCTGTTGCCAAACACGTACAATTAGAACCTCGAGATCACTAATATGAATTTTATTGCTCTCTGGTACGCGCTGTGAGCTCAGTTATGAAGCGATCATCATTATCAGAAATGTCTGATTCACCTAAACACAAGAAAGCCAAGACATTGTCCGATACAACAACCCATACCTCAATCCTAGCAAGCGGTTCTAGCGGTGGCTGGGAAGATAAAAATCGTGATGATACGAGCAATTGGACAAAAGTGGATAGACGGAAACAAAAAAAGGCTAAAAAGATAGAAATTAAAAATGATGTGGGTGACCTTTGTGTCTATGCGTTCTGAAAAATCTGATATTTTCGTTCCGTTTTATTTTCCTCTTTTAAGACGACACAACCCAGGTTCATGTATTCTAACGCAGAGATTGTGAAAAGGAATAGTGCTATTGGGATTGAGGTGAGCTTCTTTCCCTAATACAGAGGTGTATTTCCAACCAAATCTCAGGAAATTAGAGATGTCATTCTTCACATTATCGCAGATGCCCCCCCTCCAAACTGGCTCAGAATAGATGTACGCGCTCATTTCATTTCAGTTCAACTTGTCTTGGTGTTTTGTTTGTTTACTTTGTAATCTGATTATATACCGTGTTTTTCACTTGCAGAACGCTCCGCTTATCCAGAAAGTAGTGGCATTGCTAATTCCTGGGCTGACACCGGACATTCTATCCCTCCCCGCCCTCCCCACATCCGCTACAAAAAACCCGAATATCCCCTTAGCAATCCCTCTGCCCCCCAAACCCGAAAACGAACCAGGTTCATCTTCTCCAGTGCCAGACACGGCTAGTGTGCCGTTCATTGCATCAACTTTCAGCCATGCATGTCCAACTCGTGCACCTGGTGACCAGACCAGAATGCATAGTGTACTGAGTACTTTCTTCTCGGTACCGGTTAGTGGGGAAGAGAGGAAGAAGAGATTGGCCCGACAAGCTGTTTGTACGTCAAATTCGTTGTTTTGGTCTTTTGGACAAAAATGTTGTATCCGTGAATTACTGAACATCGCCGAAATAGCAGAGTTGTCGAAAGACGACCCGATGCGGTATGTCATGCCTTTAGAACAAATGATTGAGAACGATTATCCCATCCCATCGTACATGGCTGATATTTTTGAAAAACCACCTGGGTGGGTAGAGACACCCCAACCTGGATCTGGAGATGATGCAATAGAAATGGCTACAGGTGATCCAGTAAGGAAGGTATATGCGATTGATTGTGAAATGGTGGCGTTATACCTCAACAAATCTCTATAATTCTTCTAACTTGGACCGTATTTTAGTGCCTGACAGAAGATGGCAAAGAATTAACTCGGGTTTGTATAATCGACTACCACTCAGGTGTTGTTGTATATGATAAATTAGTCAAACCAAGCAAGCCTATCACGGATTACCTTACCCGGTAAAATTTCTCTACGCATTCATTCACAATTTATTGATTCTCGCGTCAAGATGGTCAGGGATTACAGCAGAAGCACTGAACACTGTGAATACCACATTGTCTCAAGTCCAAGCACACGTTCTACGCCTCTTGTCTCCACCCATCGCAAACCCCTTTGTACCCCAAAAATCAGCAACACCACATAAAACCCCAATTTTACTGGGACATTCACTTGAATCAGACCTTAAAGCACTCAAGATCTGCCACCCACTCTGCATAGATACTGCAATAATATATCACCACCCACGTGGCAGGCCTCTCAAGCCTGGATTAGCTTGGCTGACCAAAAAATGGTGTGGCCGCGAGATTCAGACACGTGGAGAAGGAGGTCATGATCCAGAAGAAGATGCGAGGGCTTGTCTTGACTTACTGAAGAAAAAGATTGATAATGGGCCTGGATTTGGGGTGTTCAAAGTTGATTTCGAATCAATCTTTGAACGGATGGCACGTTCGCATAGGAGGGCAGGTGGCGGGGTGGGGAGTATCAAGACTGCTGTCGTTGATATTGGAAATCCTGCGGTGATGCATGGAAGTAAGGCAACTACTACAGTTGGGTGTACGAGTGACGAAGAGGTGTTGAAGGGATTATTGGACGTTTTACCTTCCCATCATTTTATATTTGGAAGATTCATGGCGCTGGCCGAAATCTCGGGATGTAAGTGCATTTGCTTTACAATTTGATGAGCTGAACGTAATTCTTAACTGTAATAGGGACAACACCCAAAGCAACACCCGACAAGCCACCACCACCACCCACTCCATCTGCAGCACCAGAAGTACTCGCACGTGTCGCCCATACTCTAAACAAACAATTGCAGACATTGCATGCTGCACTCCCGCCCCGTACTGCTATAGTAATCTTCACAGGCCATTCAGACCCGCGCCGCATGTCTGTGTTGAATGCACGTAAAACTGCGTTCGAAAATGCAATTCGATCGGGACGAGTCGGAGAAGAAGTAAAGGAAGGTGGTGAAAGGTGGACAGCAGCTGATGCGAGGGATTTGGAGGAAACTGTTGAGCTTGCAAGGAGGGGTTTGCTGTTTTTAGGAGTGAAGTAGGCAGTATAGGAAAACTTCTTTTTTTGCGGGTCAGGGCCATCAACCATTTGAAACTATACTACATTTACGAACTTGAATGCCAGCCGATGTAGTCGTTGCATTTCTCTTCTCTTTTGCGGCCACTGACTAACGATGAAGCAATGGACCGTCTCACTTGTCCTTTTTACTTTGGCAGAATTATTGTTGTGTATAGGCATCGCTAATACGCGACGTACATACCAACAGTTATTCTTTCTACCCGTCGTGTTTATTTGCATCTATGTCATAGAGAACTGCGACACAGGCAACGCCACCCTTGACTACTCCCTGGGATGTTACATATCCACCGTTATCTTCGTCGCATCAGACTACCTCTTACTAACGGATGCCCAACGTGAGTTGCGCCCAGCCAAACTACAAGGAAAAGGACATCGGGACATAACCCAGGCAACGTTCATGCAAAGACTTTCTTGGGCGTCCAAATTGAGATGGAACCCCCGCGGAGTAGGATGGGCACATGAAGCAAAATGTCAGGTTGGCACTCATCTCAAGTGTAACCGCAAGACATTTATCGCGTCCCAAACGCGCTGGCTTATCATATATGCTATCCTCTGTGATATCTCAAACGTTTACTGCAGAGCACAGCCTTCTTTTGCTCGTGGTGGACCGCGCTTCCCATCCGTTCAATGGAGTTGGGAGGCTTGGCTTGGGAGATCAAAGTCACTTGGCTTTGTGCTTGGAACGTACGGGACGTTGGGAGTGTTACACTCCCTTTGCAGCATTATATCAGTTTGGTTGGGGATCAGCGAGCCCGATGAGTGGCCTCCCTGGTTTGGGTCCATATTCAACGCATACACGGTGCGCAGGTTGTGGAGGTGAGCATACGTTGGTATTTTCATTGAAATCTTAAATAATAGTTGTCAATCGTTTTAGTCGTACATGGCACCAGATGAACAGACGGGTGTGTTAATATTCGCCACCTCGGAGTCAACACTGACTGTGGTTTTTCCACTATCCATAGGTTCTCACATCTCATGGAGATTTCATCGCTGACAAGCTCTTGCACCTCCCCAGACATGGTATCGCACACACTAGCATCCGAATATCCGTCGCTTTTTTGGTCTCCGCGCTACTCCACATAGGGGGTGATTGCGTGATTGGGCACCTACGAGATAGCCAATCCCTTCCTTTCTTCACAATGCAAGTCCTCGCTATCGGGTTTGAGGAACTCGTCATGGTCGTAATGAAACATGTCGCGCGCTTTCCGAGTCTAAACCTGAATTTGAGCCACCCGTTGTACAAATTTGTGGGTTATCTGTGGGTTTTGGGGTGGTTTACATTTTGCGTTCCGTTGTGGGTTGAACCGATTGTTCATTCTGGTGCGTTCGAAGATGGTATTAGGTTTAGTATTTTGTATGGAGTCATGCATGGGAAATGGATGATTCGTTAACATGTAACACTTGGCTGTCCATGATCATGTACTATCCATGATATATCCGTGCTAGGCTTGACTTGTATTTCTTACAATGAATAACATATGTGTCCCATTCGGGAAATATCATCCCACGACCCAATCGCTGAATGTGAGCCAACTTTCGAAGTTGTTTTCTACAATATCACCACTAACAACAAAGTAATGGCAACAGTTCACCCATCTCGTATCGGACTTGTTCCACAAGATTCACATTCTGCTTATCGTAGCACAAGACGTGATCGCTCTCCATCTCCAGGGCGGAATAGAGGGGAGCAAGACAACAGAGACTTTGAGAGAAGCAGAAGTATGAATGGAAGGGAAAGGGACGGGGATAGGGATAGGGATAGAGACACAGATAAGGCAAGAGATGGAAATAGGGAATGGAAGGAGAGAGATGGAGGCAGGTCTGTTCGACGTGCAAGTCCAGAGTATGATGACTATAAAAGACCCCCGCCGCCTCCTCGTTCTGAAGCTCAACCTCCTTGGAGACAAGAAGGAAATGCAAGCATGTACACTGATCGGCGAGATAGACCACACAGACCTGGTGGCGCTTACGCTGGGCCCATGGGCTCGGATTATTTGGAGAGGTACGTCAAGATGTATTACGGAGGATTTTCGGTTGAAACAGCTACTTTACAGTCGAAGGATACAACGAGAAAATACTGAAGTTAACGTCTGGCCCCCTTCCCCCAAAGCACCTGCTCGCGAACTGTATATTTATTCATTTATCACTTTTCAATTTGTTATTCATTCCCTTCTAAAATAGTTCCCCAAAACGAAGCAAGTCGAGCAAGAAATCTAAAAGACGGAGGTCTCCTTCCTCCAGTAGTACCTCCTCTGAAGAGGAACGCAAGAGACGAGAAAGGAAGGAGAAAAAGAGGTCACGTAGACGGGATAAAGACGATGATGAAAAGAGCAGAGGTAGAGGTAGAGAAACGGAAAAGAGAAAGGACAAAGCCAAAGAGAAGATGGATGATAGAGAAGGAGATGGGGATAAGAAACTTCGTCGCTCACGCAGCCGCCATCGCAGCTACTCAGATGAAATTGAAGATGACCGGAAAGATAGGCATAAAACCAGAAGCGAGCATTCCAGGACTAAAAGCCGTAGCAAAAGCAGGAGCAAAAGTCTGCAGCCACCACCACATTCTCCAAGCCCTGCTTCGGATGCAATGGACGAAGATTGGGTGGAAAAACCCAGTTTTACACCATACTCGAAGCATATGCCTCCTCCTTCATACATACCGTCCAATGACAGAATCAAAGAGCCCAACGAAGGATATTTGGATGACGATGACGATGATGATGACGATGATGTCGGTCCAAAACCTGCCTCAAACACCGGAGGTATGCGACGAGTGGACGAACGGTCCTATGGTGGCGCTTTACTCCGTGGAGAAGGAAGTGCCATGGCAGCTTTCCTTCAGGATGGAACCGAGTCACGTATCCCCCGACGCGGTGAAATTGGGTTAACTTCGGACGAAATTGCGAAGTACGAGGATGTTGGGTATGTGATGAGTGGAAGTCGACACAGGAGGATGAATGCTGTGCGTATGAGGAAGGAGAACCAAGTTATCAGTGCGGAGGAGAAGAGGGGAATCTTGAAGTTGCAGAGGGAGGAGAAGGAGAGGAGAGAAGCGATCTTGAGGGAGGAGTTCAGTGAGCTGGTGAATGAGAGATTGAAGACCAGTACTTCAAAATAGTTGACGTTATAACCGACCCTGAAAGAAAACTCTTTTCATTAGCATGACTGGCTTGTATTTACTTGCCCTTTGCGAGCTGCTGCGCTTTCTAGCCATTCTATTTACCCCTTCACAAAATCATAATTTGTTCTTTTTCCCAATCTTCTTCTTTGCCATTCTTATATTCTTCTTACCAAATGGAAATCCCGCTGACAACTATCCGTTAGGCTGTGCCGCAATCACCTCAATCTTTACAGTAGTTGACAACATCTTTTTGACCAATCACAAAGTAGAGCTATGCAAGCAAGGACAGAAGGTGTCTATCCTAGATGTTCCTCTAGTTACGCGTTTCTGGTGGGCCCTCGACCTTGTGACGAATCCGCGAGGAATTGGTTGGTCGTATGAGAGATGTAGGCATGGTACTAAAAGTGTATCAGGTACGATCGGGTAGTTCAAAACGGGCACCGTTCAAGTTTGTTCTGCTGCGTACAGCCCAACTTCATACTTTGGTTATGCGTTGTGGAGTTGTTAGGCTTCCTGACGCGTACGAGCGTGTATTGGAGAAAAGCTGGTCCTGCACTTGTTGAATCGACTACGAATCTCGGATGGCTATCAGGTCGTGTAGCCGCCCTTGGAATCCCAGCTTTCCAAGTAGCACAAATGAGCGGAACGCATTGCTTGTTGAGCATCATTTTCGTGCTTGCTGGTGCAGACCCACAGGACTGGCCCCCGCTTTTTGGGCGGCCTTGGGAGGCATACACTCTCCGAAGATTCTGGGGGTGCGTTTTCTTCGCTCTTCCTTATGCTATTACATCTAACTTCTGCTCATAGAATTGTCTGGCATCAGATGTTTGGCCTAGTAAGTTCTTCAGGTTTATTTTGTCATTGTCGCCAATGACGGCAGGCCAGTTATGTCGCATATATGGCCAACTTGTAGCTCGCAAATTCCTCCGTTTCAAGCAGGGCACCGTCTTGTCCTCATTCACACAAACCCTTGTGGCATTTGTGGTAGTCGGTATTATCCACGCTGGTGGTGACTTGCTTGCTTTCCGAGACTTAACAACTGGTCATTCATTCAAATTCTTCATTTACCATGCATTCGCCATGATCATCGAGCAATGTATCATGTCTATGACAAATATCCTGGGATTGAAGCTACCGTGGCCACTCTCTCGAATTTTCGGATATCTATGGGTTTCATTGGTCATTTTATATTTAATGCCCATCTCTGTACAACCGCTGTTGAGGGCGGGCGTAGGTGACGACCTGGCAGACTTCAGCCTGATAGGAGGGTTGATGTATGGAAAATGGCACCCAATTACTGGATCATAAAATGCGTTGATATACCCTAGACTTCAATAATAAAAACCTGGAGACAATATATAACACTAGCTTGGATGATGAGTATCTCTGTCAAGATCACGTACCCTCCACCTCCTACTCTTCGATACACTGGACTTCCATTCAGAGGGTAAGAAGGAACCGCTGCAGTCAATCTCAAAATCCAACTTTCCATGCGCATACATTCTCATAGATAGGAGTAGGATTTCAACGCTTGACACTGACTGTTTATATCGAACTTTGGTGGACTAAAGTAGACGCTATAAGGCATACGCCCGTACGCTGCGTATTCAGTCTTCCGACAACTATCGTGACGACATTTATCCCCTGCAACAAATACAGGCAGAGGAGGGAAACCCAGAACACCAAGAGATGACATTGGAGTGCGGGAACTACTCCTTCCTCGGCTCAATGGAACCTGAGAAGGGAATAAAATGCATGGATGGTGTGATGTATATGATATCGTGTAAGATTGGCCTTCATTCTAAGTGTTACCTACTCGAGTATGCACTTGAACAGGAACACTCATGCAAAATATCACTTGGGGGTACTCCAACTTTCAGTTGGTTCGAACAACTCAACATTCACTGTCTCTGTTCCTTCAGTTGCAGGAAGGTTAGTGGTGCCCGGAAGGACCCTTTCAAGGCCTCCCTGGTAGTCACGGTACAGCAGGCGATGGAGACTGCAGTTAATTCCAGATGACCTCCCTAGGTATATGAACTGGACAACTTATTCATGCAGAAATCTACAGTCAAAACGATACTGCAAAGTCACATTAATATGCTCAACATGCTCAGCAACTCGCACCAGGCTGGTTTATGTCTTGTCATGTTTATGCATATACGAGAGACCGTGTCATAACTGTGCCGTGGGGATTTTGCCTGCCTCTCCCACTTCTTTCCTCTTCGGTGTCTCACTCTTCACCAGTACATGGTTGCTACGCTATGAAGAAATGGAAATGGGCCACAAGCTTAGATGTTAAGCTTCGTCCTGCGCCAGTGCCGGCGTTTTGCGTTGTACTACGAAAAGTTATGTGGTGATACACCATTTCTCAATGGAAATACACACCTGAATTTTTGTATCCGTCTTTAGACGAAACCATTGTGGGATAGGCCTACGCGTCGTGGTCAGATCGAGGAATTCGTTGACTTTGCAACAGAAATTTGAAGCAGCCGAAAACACACCTGTTTTGGCGTTGAGCCTTTGCGAGGATTCGTTTTGTGCGGAATGATTTTTGAGAGGGCTATGAAAATAGTATCAGTGCGTAGTCCTGAAAAATAATTAACAAGGAGGGACGTACCATGTTCGTCGACAGCGGCGGGTTCGATGAAAGCAAAGGTGTGATTCGCTTGTCAGATTGTGGACCTCAAGAAATAAGGTTTGGGAGATGCGTGAGACTGTATAGTTAGTCCCATGACATCGTGGGACCTGTGGGACTGGATCGTGCGGTAAATCCACGTGATTGAATTCACGACCAAACAACACGTCACGTTCTGGAAACGTTTAATGGAGTTTGTCGTGGCAGTATTCAGCTCGAACAACCACAAATTCCAGACGATAATGAAAGTTCTCAGTTGGATATCCTACACGTTATTCGCTGTTGGCGTGCTCGCAGCAGACCCTCCAAAAGAACTCCAAATTGAGACCACTTTCTTACCTAGCGAGTGTCCTCATAAAGCAAAAACTGGTGATTCCATTGAGGTCCATTATGTACGTGGACATGTTCGTGTTGATATTTAGTTTTATTCATCTTATCTCGGACTACTTAGACGGGTACCCTCTTCGCAAATGGAAAAAAATTCGACTCTAGGTCTGTTTTTTTAACCGACATCCAAGTAAATTTGTGGTTAATCAGCTGTCATGCATTCTCTTAGTCATGACCGTGGCAGTCCTCTGCCCTTGACATGTAAGTGCTTTCCCACATCCGTCAGAATATGAAGTTTCTAAAACATGCGCATAAAGTGGGTAGTTGGACAGGTTATCAAAGGCTGGGACGATGGTCTCCAGGGCATGTGCCTTAACGAAAAGCGCACACTCACAATTCCCTCTACAATGGCTTACGGTTCGCTGACATGGCACAACTTGATTGTAATGAATATCTAACATGCACCTACAGGCTCTCGTGGTTTTGGGGATATTATTCCTGCACATTCCGCCTTGGTATTCGAGGTAGAGCTTGTCGGACTCAAGCCATGTCACCCGTGACGAGCTGTAATTTATTGATTCAAGAATTTTTGCGTTTGAATCATAATTTTGCTTTTATCGTTGGATTCTCCCTTAGCCCCCATCAATCTGTTACATAGGTGATTTTAAACTTCTCAAGTGCGACATAGACTCTCGGCTTCCGAAGGCAGAGCTCTGATGATCCATTACCTCTGGATATGACTAATTAGTAAAAGGCGAACTCACATCCAATGATACCAATGCGACATTGGCTAATAATTCCCGTGAGTACGTTTGGTTCCAAGGCCGTCCTTATCTACAAGGGCATTGAGAAAACGGCAGGCTTGATTACTGTCTACGGGCATGATAATTCAAGTGACTTCATCCTAGAACTAATACGTGCATGTAAGAATGTCCTATGTCTCGAGGTTGAGAGATGTACAAAAGTAGTTTGACAAATTCCAAGAGTCCATAGTATTCAACCATTTACTGCTGATAACAAGGAATAGCTGGACAAGGTTTCTGCCTACAATCATTTTCTGAACAAAATTCATAAAACACAGCCATAGCGAAGCAATCACCGTCGGTCCAGAATTGACTGGGCAATAAGTTGTTTCCCAGCCACCGTCAGCAACAAGTGTGAAATGGGACAATGGATATAGATAGTGCTAGTGAGGCCTTGATCTTGAGGGGTCATGTTCAAAAGTTGCCATGGCTCCAGCATTCCAGTCCATTATCTGGAGACATATCCAATAGACTTGATGACTCCAATCAGAGTGAGAATATATTCCTGTTAGAAGCTGCAACTTATCACTTGTGATCCATCGTTTTCCATTCTTTTGATGTAAGTAAAACAATCCATATTAATAAAATTGTTTACTCAATACAATACACTTTAAACCTGTCCTTATCTCCAAGACAAATGTAACGGAATATGCTTTGCCTTGCAGACTTGATTTCGATGAGAATTGATGCCATTGAGATTGATAAATCCACCTACTAACAGCCGTATATATTATCTTGTTGACATTGACCGATCCAGCTGCTAAGTAATTGTTATAGTAAGTGCTCACCCAAATGAGTAGATAGTAAGCATAGAAGTTGCACGTCCAAAGACATGTACTTAACGCCCAACGTCCGTACAGCCACTAACCCGGCAACATATAGGACGGTACATTAGTTTGTTCATATCGCCCTCTGACAGTTTGGGGTGTCGCAGGTCGGGCTCTTGAGAGAGGTGTGACCCTATCTCGTTACCAACTGTAATGCATGACACAGGCTATTTAGGTAATTAGGTACCACAAGAATTGAATGGTAGAAAATGAATGGCAGCTCAATGAGTGGGCATTGGGTTACTAACTTGCTTGGAGAGGCGAGCGTAATGCATCGCCTTAAAGTTGGTGAAAGGTACAAATATTAGAGTCAAACAGTGTTAGAAATCTCATGATTAACCTGAGACCTCCGGGTAGATGGACTAAGTTGAAACTACTGGATGCGCCGCATAACAATGATTTTGCGACGCCGAGTGCAATTCAAAAGATGCTGCGGTCAGTTGAAAATGATAAGATATCGGTTTATCCCTTCCATGAGCACGTGACACATCGCAATGACAGCTGGCGCGTCAGGTCCATGTGGGCCACGCTGCTCAAAACTTTTGTGTGGCACCAGGCGACGTTGCTGTGTGTTTACGTCTCCTCAATCCCCGTTCTCCCTGTAATTGTCTTTCCTTATACACGACCGGTTGCCGAGGCTCCAAGTATAGGAGCTGTCTAGTAGAAGAACATCTCAGTCTGATTCTTAGAGAAGCCATCTTCGGCCGACAAAGAATGTCCCTACTGCTTACGATTTTTCTGCTTGTATTCGTCACACAGCTCATCTCATGGATTGGGCAGACTGTTCTTCTCGAACTGGTATGTTTCTAAAATACTTTTCTGTTCTTCTAGCCGATTTCTGCCCTATCTCTTGTGATTCATACTGACTATTCTGAATTGTTAATTGGATCAGACATATTCACTGTACTTGCGTATCACGCGCTCTCCCACGGCGGCGAAGCAGCGTGTTCTGCGAAACGAAATACTGTCATCAAAAGCTGAATTGCTGAAGACTAGTGCACAAGATCAGTTCGCGCGGTGGGCGAAGCTGCGACGAAGTGTGGACAAGGGGTTGGCAGATCTTGAGAAATTGAGTACGTGCAGGCACCAGCCATTATTCTAGTTATTCTTTTTGTTTGTGCTGAAGCTTCTGTGTAGATGCACAAATAGCAAGCGACAAGGCGTCCTTTTCACTCAAATTTAATAGTTTGATATGGTTGTTGACGACAGGGACGCAGTTTGTTGTTGGTTGGTGGTACCGCAGGGAGCCTGTGTTTTATTTACCTCCAGGATGGCTTGGTCCTCTTGCTTGGGTGTTAGCACTGCCCTTTGCCCCTAAAGGTATGTCTAGAGTTTTTCTTGTCTTCATGGTGTGGTTTTAATTTTAATTTTCCACAGGATCTGTCAGCGTGGGAGTTTGGCAGATGGCTTGCCGGCGGGTGCTTCTCGTCGCAGAGCGTGTTGTAAAAGATTTTGTAGCGTCACCGGAGACGGAAACGGATGCGAAGACGGAGAAGCAAAAGACTGGATGATAATTGGTGCGATATATGTATTTAATTTTTATAATTACATCCGTAAGTACAGCCCAAATCATTTGGAAGATCCTTGCCGTTTCCAAACGGGTCACCGACGGCGTGTTGGATGTTCTTCATTTGTCGAGCATCCATCAGGGAACATCTGTGTTCCTTCCGTCGTGCGTCCGCGTAAACTGCTGTCTCTCCTTATGTATTTTCCAAGTTATCCCTTTATGGTTTCACCACAGGGGTCTGTCTATTCTGCATATCCCTATACCATATACCAAGAATGTTTCCCACTCCCCAGCACACGTGTGATTGACACGCATATAATTAAGATGTTCAACTTATGCTCCGGGAATGTGAAATGTACTACATAAAGAGTACCTGGAGCAAAATTGAGCACCGCGTGAGTGCGTAAGCTAGATATACCGGGCCCCAATTGTCCCCCAAGTCCCGAAGTCATTATCTGCATCTCCACGGAAGATGTCGATGATCCACAGATTAGAAGACTCTGCGTCGTGATATCACATGTGTGTTCATACTTTCGTGTTCAACAGCTCTCTCGCATCGAGTCCATCGTCAAATGAATTCTTTTTATTTTTTACAAAATTGCGGTGCAGACGGCCGGCCGTCGGATTACGAACACAAGTCACTATTGGACAAAAGTTCCGTTCTCGGCATGTGATATGAAGTATGTTCTACAATGACACAACGCATTCCATTCGGAAGTCGGAAACGGATATCACGGGGAGCCGAGGAGCGTACAAAACCAAGGTCGCTCAAGCCATGTCTCTTGTCTTTCCCATCCTATCATTATCTCTGAAACATCTTGCTCAACATGGTCAACGGCGTACAGATCCACTCTAACGTTGCTTCCAAGGCACAGTCAGAACTTTTTACAGACGGCGCGTTGAAGTTCCTTGCTGCTCTCCACAGAACTTTTGAATCCACGCGCCAGTCTCTCCTTGTTGCCCGCGAGGATGCGCAGCGTCGGTATGACTCCGGCGTTGTTCTAGACTTTCCTCCAGAAACTGCCCACATTCGCGCTGAGCCCTCATGGCACTGCATACCACCTGCTCCTGGTCTTGAGGACCGCCGCATCGAGATTACTGGACCCACAGACAGGAAAATGATAATCAATGCGTTGAACAGCGGCGCAAAAACTTTTATGGCAGATTTCGAAGGTGAGATTTTGGATTGTGTATTTCCATCAACATCATTTTAACGCGTTATTCAAAACAGATTCCAGTTCTCCAACTTTCGCGAATATGATTAACGGCCAAATCAATCTTCGAGATGCAATTCGTCGCAAAATCGATTTTGAATCTGGGGGCAAACCGTACAAACTAGTTGAGGACCCGGCCGTCTTGATTGTTCGGTGCGTTATCTTTTATCGGCTGCATTAGCCGGTTGACGTCGAATAATATCTCACATGTTAATTGCTGTGTCTCTTTCAGTCCTCGTGGTTGGCATCTTGACGAACCCCGCGTAACAGTAGACAACGCCCCTGTCTCAGGCTCCATTTTTGATTTTGCAATGTACTTTTACCATAATGCCCATGAGCTCGTTAAGCGAGGATATGGGCCCTACTTCTATCTCCCCAAGATGGAGCATTACCTTGAGGCCCGGCTATGGAACGACATATTCGTGTTCTCGCAGTCCTATATAAGCATGCCCCACAACACAATCAGAGCAACGGTGCTCATCGAGACTCTTCCGGCTGCATTCCAGATGGAGGAGATATTATTCGAATTAAGGAATCATTCTTCAGGACTGAACTGTGGCAGGTGTGTAAAGCCCCTATCTGTGTTTAGAGCCATGACGGCATTGCGGTGAATCTGACTGATAACGGTCTATTTATAGATGGGACTATATCTTTAGCTTTATCAAGAAGCGCCGGGCTGACCGAAGTGCGGTTCTTCCTGATAGGAAAGATGTTACAATGACCGTTGGATTCATGGACTCATATGTACGGCTTCTTATCCAGACGTGTCACAAGTGCGTTTTCGGGTATTAAGCGAACTTCTTTCTGTGCTTCTGACATATTGTGCCTATAGACGCAAAGTTGCGGCAATGGGTGGAATGAGTGCACAAATTCCCATCAAGGACGACCCAAAGGCAAATGAAGTCGCTATGGCCAAAGTACGCGCGGACAAATTACGTGAGGTTACTGCGGGACACGATGGCACCTGGATTGCTCACCCCCTTATCAACAAAATTGCACGCGAGGTGTTCGACCAAAACATGCTCGGTCCAAATCAAGTACGTCGGTTAGTATCGCTTACGCTTTTGTGCTGAACCATTCTTTTAGTATTATGTACTCAGACAGGAGGTCAAGGTCGCCGCTGCTGATTTGTTAGATACCAAAGTCCCGGGAAAAATAACTGCGGAAGGCGTTCGTGAGAACGTGTCAACCTGCCTGGCATATGTTTCTGCATGGATCGGTGGCAATGGATGTATCCCTCTCAATTACTTGATGGAGGATGCCGCTACTGCAGAAATTACGCGCATCCAACTGTGGCAGTGGGTGCACTATGGCTCTCGGGAAGATAGTGGGCGTCAGATCACAGCAGAGTACATTGATACTCTGACCGATGAACTCATGATTAGCGTGAAGAAATTGGTGGCGGGTGTCAAGGATGAGAACATCAAGATTGCTGCTGATTATTTGAAGAAGCAAGTACGCCAACAATGGCCAAGTGAGTTCTTGACAAGTGATTTCATGTCCCACCTGGCGGCAGCCGATGGTGTACAACCTTCTTGGCAACGCGCGGTCCTATAGAGCATTTTTATATATTACATTATGTTCTCCTGGGTTGCATTTCTGTGTCTGTGTTTATCTCGTGTATATGAGTTTCCGCTCGTAGCCCTACCGATAGTGTAGGATGAAGTGCACTTGTGCAATGTATAAAGTACCTTCAATTTTTGTAGATCTTGGTTCTTTGATTAGTTTGATCCAATACATAATACATATTCAATGTCGTTTAAGTTGGGAAATAAGGGCGATGCCAAACAATCAACAACAATACAGAATTTTGGGCGTTGCGACTTTACAGTCACCGCGCGCCTTTGAATCTCCTCGAATTCTTGTGTGCTACTACTTAACGACAACTTGGACATCGCATTTTTACTGCCAACATCACAGAGAATCGGAGAGCTTAGGTTAAAAGTGATTTGTAACACCTTACAACCATGCATTTGTACAATTTGACGTTACAACCTCCAACTGCTGTGACCCAGGCTATTGTTGGCAATTTCTCAGGGGCTAGGCAGCAGGAAATTATTGTATCGCATGGAACGCGTCTAGAACTTCTTCGTCCCGATGTTTCCACTGGGAAAGTCTCGACCGTGATCGCAACCGACGTTTTTGGTTCGATACGTTCGCTCGCTGCATTTCGACTGACTGGCGGGACCAAGGGTGAGCACTCCGTACGTATCCTTTGTCTTGCGTGCATTTACAAAAACTATATCTTAGACTACGCCATAGTAGGCTCTGATTCTGGGAAAATCATTATCTTGGATTATGACCCAAAAACTAGCAGTTTTGTCAAACTTCATCAGGAAACCTTTGGAAAATCTGGTGCTCGTCGGATCGTTCCCGGACAGTATCTTGCAACAGATCCAAAGGGTCGAAGTGTTATGATTGCTGGTATGGAAAAAGCGAAGCTCGTATACATTCTGAATCGGGACGCTGCTGCAAACCTTACAATCTCTTCGCCTCTCGAGGCACACAAAAACTCGGCAATTATTCACCATATTGTTGGACTGGACGTGGGATTTGAAAACCCAATGTTTGCAGCATTAGAGGTTGATTACTCAGAGTCTGACCAAGACCCCACTGGAGAAGCATTCAATAATGCTGAAAAGGTATTTCTGATATCTGATGATCCGTTTGGGTAGTTCTCAAGTTTTTCTAGATGTTGACATATTATGAACTGGACTTGGGACTGAATCATGTCGTTCGGAAATGGAGTGAGCCTACAGATCCTCGCGCCAATCTTCTTGTACAAGTTCCAGGAGGACAACTAGCTTCTTCGGAGAGATTTGACGGGCCATCAGGAGTTCTTGTATGTTGTGAAGACCATATTATATACCGACATACCGACGTTCCGCAACATCGTGTACCTATTCCTCGCCGTAAACACCCATTAGAAGATCTTAATAGAGGCATAATTATCACCTCAGCTGTTATGCACAAGATGAAGGTAAAATCTTAGATGTTTCAGTGATACTCATGCTTAATATGATTTTCTCTATAGGGAGCTTTCTTCTTTTTACTCCAAAGCGAGGATGGGGACCTTTACAAAGTCACAATCGAGCATGAAGAAGAGGAAGTAAAATCACTGAAAATCAAATATTTTGACACTGTGCCTGTTGCCACGAGTCTATGTATCCTAAAATCCGGTTTCCTCTTTGTGGCGAGTGAGTTCGGAAACCAGTACGTCCTATACTTCAGTCTACGAACTGCTTCTCTAACTGGGAACCCAGTTACCTGTATCAGTTCCAGAAACTTGGTGACGATGACAACGAAGCGGAGTATAGCTCAACGTCTTACCCATCTTTTGGAATGGCTGACCCTAGCACACCTCTTCCTCACACTTTCTTCCGTCCTCATCCACTCGATAATCTGGTTGTTGCAGACGAATTGGAATCATTAGATCCAATTATAGACTCTAAGATCCTAAATCTTCTCCCGAATTCTGATACACCTCAAATATTTACTGCTTGTGGGAGGGGTGCGAGAAGTACATTACGAACCCTGAGACATGGTCTCGAAGTCGAAGAGTCTGTCAGCTCAGATCTACCAGGTATCCCTAACGCTGTATGGACGACGAAACGTTCCGAGGAAGGTGAAACCTCAAATCTAATATCTCAACCGAATTCCTAATACCTGTCTTTTAGATCCTTTTGATTCATATATCATTCTTTCCTTCGTGAATGGTACACTCGTTCTGTCTATCGGAGAAACCATCGAGGAAGTTCAGGACACAGGATTCCTCTCATCTGCCCCAACCCTCGCAGTTCAACAGATCGGCGCAGATGCTCTTCTACAAGTCCATCCACATGGTATTCGGCACGTCCTCGCAGACCGGAGAGTGAATGAATGGAGAGTACCGCAAGGCAAAACGATTGTCAGTGCGACGACTAATAAGCGACAAGTCGTAGTGGCTTTGAGTTCTGCAGAGCTGGTTTATTTTGAACTTGATTTAGATGGCCAACTGAACGAATATCAAGACCGGAAAGCAATGGGAAGCACTGTTCTTGCACTGAGTATCGCTGAAGTTCCGGAAGGCAGACAACGGACCCCATACTTGGTAAGCAGTATATTCGCCTTTTTACATAACATCTAATCACAAACTTCCAGGCTGTTGGCTGTGAAGACCAAACAGTTCGGATTATCTCACTGGATCCTGAGAGTACTCTGGAGACTATTAGTCTGCAAGCATTGACTGCCCCCCCATCGGCAATATGTATTGCCGATATGTTAGACGCGAGTATCAATAAATCTCAGCCAACCATGTTCGTTAATATTGGTCTACAAAATGGTGTTCTTCTTCGGACTGTATTGGACCCAATAAACGGGCAATTGACGGACACAAGAACCAGGTACACCTGTCCTCCTGTTCAACTTGTCTAATTGGTCTTAACAATCGCTTGCGTAGATTCCTAGGAACGCGTCCAGTCAAACTTATTCGAGTTCAGATTCAAAGAAACCCAGGAATATTGGCCTTGTCATCACGTTCATGGTTAAACTATACACATCAAAATCTGATGCACTTCACACCTTTGATTTACGACAACTTGGACTATGCGTGGAGTTTCTCTGCAGAACTCAGCCCAGAGGGTTTGATTGGTATAGCTGGGAGCGTACTTCGGTATGTTATATATATCGTTCCTAGGGAGTATACCACTTATGCCTACACCTATCAGAATCTTCCAAGTCACAAAATTAGGAACCAAACTCAAACAGGATTCGATTCCTCTATCATATACACCTAGAAAATTCATTACGCATCCAGAAAATCACTTTTTCTATCTCATCGAAGGAGACCACCGAGTGATGGGTGAAGATGCTGCCAATAAACAATTGGACGAAATGGTAGGTGATGTTTCGGGGATCAGCCAATTTTTTGACTGATATGTAACCAAATCAGCGTCAACAAAACAAAAAGGTAGATGAAGAGGTTGTTCAACTCCCTCCGGATATGTTTGGACGGCCAAAAGCTCCAGCAGGGACATGGGCTTCATGTATCCGGATTATTGATCCTGTAGAGGTATTTCACCCTACTCATTTGTTTCTGTCATAATTGAGCGTTTCTTCTAGGCAAAGACACTTTGTGTGATACCTCTAGAGGATAACGAAGCAGCTTTCTCACTTGCTATCGTTCCTTTCTCTGCCCGTGGTGGCGAACTGCACCTTGTTGTTGGGACTGCAGCAGACACCTTAGTCTCACCCCGCTCATGCAAAAGTGGTTTCTTGAGAACTTACAAATTCACGGACGATGGTGCAGGTTTGGAGCTACAACACAAGGTGACCTTTAGTCATATCCACTGCTTTGTGTGTTATCTTAAAATGAATTTCGTAGACCGAAATTGATGACGTGCCTTTGGCACTTCTATCTTTCCAAGGCCGGCTTGTTGCAGGAGTAGGCAAGGCTTTGAGGATTTACGACATTGGTAAGAAGAAGCTGCTCAGGAAAGTTGAAAATAAGGTACTTCCGACTAATCACAACTAAACGAAAATTATTCATATCATATTTTATAAGACGTTTTCTTCGGCCATTGTCACGCTTCAAACTCAGGGGTCACGAATAATCGTTGGGGATATGCAAGAATCCATACAATTCGCCGTCTACAAAGCCCCAGAAAATCGTCTACTTGTGTTCGCTGATGATTCACAACCCCGGTGGATCACTGCAGCAACAATGGTGGATTATAACACTGTTGTTGCTGGCGACAGGTTTGGAAATGTCTTTGTGAACCGACTTGATCCCAAGGTATCTGAGCAAGTTGACGACGACCCTACTGGTGCTGGTATATTACACGAAAAAGGCCTTCTAATGGGAGCTCCCCATAAGACAAAGCTGCTAGCACACTTCCATGTAGGAGACTTGATTACATCGATACACAAGGTATCGCTTGTTGCTGGAGGACGTGAGGTCATATTGTACACTGGCTTGCACGGAACCATTGGAATTTTAGTTCCATTTGTATCAAAAGAAGATGTGGACTTTATCTCGACGCTGGAGCAACATATGCGGACGGAACAAAGCAGTTTAGTAGGACGAGATCAGCTCAGTTGGAGGGGATACTACGTGCCTGTGAAAGCCGTTGTGGATGGAGATTTATGCGAGACATTTGCGAGACTACCTGGGACCAAACAAAGTTCCATTGCGGGAGAGCTAGATCGCACAATTGGCGAGGTTTTGAAGAAGCTTGAACAGTTGCGGGTAACAACAAGCGGATTCTAATTATAAAATGTAACACCCTCCTCTATCAGCCTTGTTTTTTAATGCTAGTTTGTAGTATCCTTTGCCCGTAAATGTGATTCTAATATACGTGCATCTTCTGGTGAGCAATGTAATAACTTACAGTATTATGCTCGATGAACAATGTATGTGTTCCGTATATTTGAACTTCTTAGCTCGAGGGCAAAGCACGATTTGAAATGATAACACGTATAACTACATAAGACATTGAAGAACCCCCTCCCTCCCTGAAACTGACACGCAATTGGGTCGTTTTATATAGATAGTAGCCTCCCCACAATTCATTCTTTATCTACTCACTTTCAACCCATAACACTTTTCATTGCAACAGAGGTTATCACAATGTTATCAAAAATATGCATCTCCTCGGCAGGATCTCGGACACCTATTTTGTTATCAAGTTTATGATACTTAAGAACTATCAGCAGCGTACAGAAGTGACAAAAATATAAGCACACCTTCTTGATCGTTGACCAGTCAGTCAAGTTCTGTAGATCAGCGATAAGTTGTAATTCTCCTTGAACTACAGACTTCTTTGCATACTCGATTTCCATCGCAGATATCTCTGGTCCGCATATTTTCACGACAATAAGTGATTTGTTGTCATCGGAAATTCCGTATCTTCTTATAGCCTCTGTTGGGGTATATTTAATTCATGTGGTGGGGCATACATTGTTCGTAGGATTTAGAGCCCACAATATCTCAGAATGTATGGTCTTCGCGTGTAAAGCACCTTGTTGTGCTGCAAGTATTGCTTGGTGTTTCGCTGTCTGGAGGTGTAATATACCCGTTATCTGCGGCGCTGATATCATAAGAAAGCTGGCATCAAGATGGAGGCAACAAAACTGACAAGACGGGTATCAATAAACGCGAAGTTGATAGCTTCGCGTTCTTGTTCCCCTTCTACACCCTTTGCAATCGACGCTTCGATGATCCGTTTCCGGATGGCCTGGACATTTGTGACATCTTGGAAAAGAGCAACATAGGCACACGAAAGCTTGTCCTTGTAATGCGGAAAACAAAAGGTTTCCATGTTGATAAATCCGTAAGAATAGACGTCGACTAGCGATAGAACGCTAGCTTCTCAGACTTTACCATCCAGGTATAGGCTTTACAGTTGGACACTTTGACATGAACAGAACAAAGTAGTAATGTCCCTGGCGAGGTAATCAAACTTGGGCCCCATTGATAATTACCCACACCTCTATTTACCATAAAGCCAACCAGACTCTACCATTTTCGTCCTTCAAACCTTTTCAGCGGTTGTTTCATTCGCAATTTTTCGCGAATGCTGGTATTCGACTCACACCAGATTATTTTAAAGAATATACGAAACATACAGTAACTTTCATTGAACATTACTCGCCATACTGTGGCCACTGCCGCAAATTTGCACCTACTTGCGAGCAGCTGGTCGAAGAGGGGATAACAGAGACACCAACTGTGAGGTTTGCCAAGGCTAGTATTTGCTAGCACGTTTACTGGCTAAAAAGTAAAGACAGCTCTGTCCTTATACACCCAGACCTCTGCGACGGGAACGGTGTCAAAAGAATATTCTTCCTTAAGCACATTAAGGATGGAGAAATTTTGAGTCGTCTATGATATGAGTGGGATTGAGCGTGTTGATTGTCACGGTGAATAGGTTGGACGGGACGTACTGTATAGTTCTGAGATAAGGAAGAAGACGGCGTCTCCTCACAGCATTTCCCAGATGATGATATATTGTAAGCGCCCGCGAAGAAGTATTGAGGGGGATTGTCCGTCTTTTCGCACGCGACCCGTATTTATATCACTTATATGTAACTTACAGTGGGGAAAACAACAACCCCAGTTAACATCATGTACACTCTTGTTAGATCCTCATTGCTCAATAATTCGCGCATATCATTGGCCGCTCTCCGGCCTACTACCTTCAGCTTCCTGCCTTCGAGGTCTATTCTCACATTAAGCGACCACAAAGTAGGTCTTTATTGTACCAGAAGCCAGAAGTAAACCTGACAGTACTTTCCTTCTAGTACACTGCGCATGCTACTGCAAAAGGTGCAGGACGCAATGGTGAAGTGAAATCTGGTTCTCTGGGCCTCAAGCTCGCCACTCCGAAAGAGTTAGGCGGCAATGGAAAAGGGGAGAACCCGGAACAGTTGTTCGCGATGGGTTATGCGTGTAAGTTTAATTACATTCACCACATTCTTTTTGAGGAAGTGGTTTAAACTTATGTTAATGTTTTCGTTTCTCCTTCTAGCTTGTCTTTTGGGCGCAATCCAACTTCAGGCAAAACGGCTTGAAAAAGCTGATATGGGGAAGAACGCGGTCGTTCATACAAAAGTACATATTGGTTCACCAGTATCAGAGGAGGGCTTCGGTTTGGCTGTCGATATTGAGGTTGAGGGCGTGGATGAGGAAGTTTTGCAAGCTGGCCATGCGGTATGATGATTCCATATAGCATATATCTGACTAAATATATGCTTACCTTTTATATCAGTTCTGTCCGTATAGCCGCGCATTGAAGTATGGCGCGCAGGTTAATGTAAAGACTGCACCTCGGAAAAACTAGAACTTCCATACGTTCCACGTCAATGTGACTAAATACAGATAAAAGTTTTGTTTCGAGGATCCACTGTGCTATTAGGCACCATATGAAAGATAAAGCTTAAAGTCCAATTCACAGCAGATCTCTTACCGCGCATAAATCAAGCAAAGCCAAACTGGGACATAAGTACGGATGATAGTACATACGCCCCTCGAGACGAGGCCTATGTTTTGCAACTGGTATTTTGGTGTTTATTGGAATACAGTGTGCGTACAAGAAAATCAAAATCAAAATGCTATTGAACAATGATTTAGACATGCTTTATACTTGTCGCTTATAACTTGGACGCTGTCTGGATCTGTACGGGTTGCTGGCATTCCTCATTTACAAAGTATGGCATGAAATCTGAGGTCATGAAATCGCTGAGCATGTCCCGTCGTACTTGGTTCTTCAGATAGTTTGCTGCCATAATAATGTTCTTGTCCTCCAAACCTGGAACAAGATTCTTGACACCACGGACAACTTCGTCGGTCACTCGGTCCACATATTCAGCGGTGATCAGGCGACCATCTTTCTGGCGGGCACCATGACGCACCCATTGCCAAAGTTGGGCCCGCGTGATTTCTGCAGTTGCGACGTCCTCCAATAAGTGATCATAAATAATGACACCATTGCCACCAAGGAACGCCGCGGTGTAGGCCACGCAGACTGATACATTTTCCTTAACACCTTTTTCAGTGATAGATCCTGGAACTGCCGAGTTGAGGAGGTCTGCTGCTGCAACCCTAACGTCCTCCCGGCGAATGTGGTACTACCAGAACACTTCAATATGAATGCACGAAAATAACAAGATGAAAATACCTGGTTTGGCCCATGCATATAATCATTGAAAACCCCCATGGCCACATCCTTGATGAGTGGATGTGCAATCCAGGTACCATCATGACCAGCACGAACCTCGCGCAACTTATCTGTACGTACTTTTTCCATTGCCGCCGTGTGTGCTTCTACATCGTCTTTAATAGGAACCTGCGCACTTAATCCACCCATGGCAGCTGCGTTACGCCTAGATAAGAGATGATGAAACCCCTATTACGGAACACATGGCGAAAAAACTTACTTATGGCAGGTCTGGATAAGAAGGCGGACATAAGCGTCCATAAATGGCACGGCCATTGTCACATCTTTACGGTCTGGCAACAGAGCGCCGCGGTCGGTACGGCGCATCTTTATGTAACTGAAAATGTAATCCCATCTACCAGTCATGGTTAGTTCAATCGCTCTGATTGCCAAAGTAGATATTTTTTCTTACCGACCACAGTTCAAGCCTGCAGAATGGTTTCTCAATTCAAACAGTATCTCCTCCATCTGGAAAACTGCTGGAAGCGTTTCAATGAGCGCAGTAGCGCGGATCGTATGACACGGTAACCCGATATATGATTGCGAGAAAAGGAAAATGTCGTTCCATAGGCGTGCCTCAAGGTAGTGCTCCATCTTCGTAGGGTAAAAGTACGGTCCCCTTCCTTGTTTCACAAGCTCGTGAGCGTTGTGATAGAAATATAAGGCGAAATCAAATATAGCGGCGGAGATGGGCATTTGATCGATTGTGATACGAGGTTCATCGAGGTGCCAACCACGGAGACTACAACATTTTCGTCGGTCACAATAGAGCGCGGCCACGAAATAACATACCGAATTATCAATACTGCCGTTTTACGATCCAATTGATGGAACGTGCCATCCTCTTCGTATGTCAGGGTACCTCTAATGGCATCGTAGAGATTTAACTGGCCGTTGAGCATATTAGCAAAAGTCGGCGCGTTGGCATCTGGCAATAATACATGATGTACGACTCAACCATTCGTTGTGAACCAAAGACCTACCTTCAAGGTCAGCTAAAAACACTTTTGCGCCGCTATTCATGCCATTGACGATTGTGGCTTTGTCGGTTGGTCCTATCACTTCGACTCGCCTATCCTCAAGCCCTGGCGCGCATGGGACACAATGCCATGATCGATCTTCACGCACATCTGCTGTATCCTCTAGGAAATCAAGAGGTAAACCAGCATCAATGCGGTGCTGTACCTGTTTGCGAGCGGAGAGGAGCTTCTGTCGCGTATTCTCGAAAGTGCGGTGAAGGGCAGCTAGAAACTCCAGAGCGCCAGTCGTCAGGATGACTTTTTGGGCATCCTGGGCGACATCGGAAAGTATTTGTACTCCTTGAACCATGATGAATTATGAATGTAAAATGACTGGGTTTCTGGGTGATTTTTCTTGGGGAATTGTACGAGTTTTTATACCTTTGGGATCCCTAATTATTGGTTATATGATTGGATGTCGGCAGATTTTGGATGGATGCACAACAACGTCCCCACAGTATGGATCATAACTTTCATTTGTGATTGAGTTAGACTCAGATCCCGTTTTCCCCCCTGGGCAAGGGGATGTAAACGTGAGACAGATCACTTTAAGAATTCAACATCTACTTAACAATCAGTGTGCCTTTGGTAAATGATAGCTGAGTGGGAATGCATCGCGCGATCATTGATTTCAAAGTAGTCAATCGTTGCCACTTGCTTCACCGCTCATTTGATGATACGTACGTACCTTGCAGGTGTTTCTACATGCCA
This sequence comes from Floccularia luteovirens, assembly GCA_009739215.1. NCBI lineage: Eukaryota > Fungi > Basidiomycota > Agaricomycetes > Agaricales > Squamanitaceae > Floccularia > Floccularia luteovirens. The sequence goes on from VSJF01000002.1 coordinate 2,538,331, forward strand.
GATCAACACACCCAGACCCAGCTAAACGGTATACAGCTAGACCCACGATGGTGTAGACGTAGTTTGGGAATCATGCTTCTTTTTGTAGGAAGAATTCCCTTATAAATGATAACAAATTGATATATATTGAAAACCTTCTGCCGCTAAACTACAACAAAGATGCGGAAGCAAATTATATTGTATATCTGAAGAGGAGTTAGACGCGCATTGTAAGCTATTGTGAGCCAGGGTATAGATAAATAAGCATCGTACCGGAACAGTGGACTTTCATTCCCCATATCTTTATATAGATCTCTTTTACTCGCGTTGATGCCTTCCCGTTCACATTGTGCGATTTTTTTGCGGTTTATCCTGGTATAATCCCACATGGCAAAGAGGCTGAGAATGATCCTGTTGAAACAGATAGCATTTAGTGAGAATTGTCATATATATATATATAAAGAAAACATACGAGAGTGAGAGCCATCCCATGATGGTCCCATGACCGATATGAAAACGGGGTGGCGTGATGTAGATGAAAGACGAACATATACTGTATAAAGAGTTACTTGTCGGGATAGTGTAAAAATAGAACATGATCTTACCCTCCAAGATTTCCCAACCCGATGACCATGGCAATCGTGACGCCTATTGGTTGTGTAAACGTTCCTTGACTAAAATCAATTGTATTCACCTTTTCTAATATCACCACCTGCTGCGGAACCTGCCCAGGCAAGATCTACTGCAATCGTTGGGTACACCCCGACTGCCGCAAGGATAGATCCGAAGTAGCCGACACCAGGAGATTCTTGTGTATACAAAACGATATAACCAATTAGTGATACTAGCGCTCCCCCAACCACAAAAGGTCCACGTAGGTTAAATTTATCTGAATATATACCCACTGATACAATATCACGATATGCTGCGGGTACCAAACACCTGACACTCACCTGCAATTGTCGCAATACAGCCAGCAACAAACGGTGGGATAGTTAGGAGTTGGGCATTCGCCGCGGAGTATCCTGTACGAATTCATTAATTTGACTATCAATAATGTATAAATCGTCTCTCACCAAGCTCTTTCACTATAGTAGGAGTAAAAAGGGCAATTGCATATACTGGAATAAGAAGACCTGTAATCATAGATTAGAAAGGTAGTGATGACTATGCCGAGTAAATAGAATCACCTATATAAATGCCAATTTGTACGTAGGTTTTGTAGTCTAACGTCGCCTGCCATACGAACTTTATATCGAAATGTGTCGCAAGGCCTTGGGAGTCTTCCTTGAGCATGTCTATTACAACCGCCTTTTCTTCCGAGGTTAAAAATCCTGCAGTTTCCGGATACTGATCGCAGAGGATTAGCTTGTACAGTTGCTTGTTGACAAAGATGTGTCACTCACGTCGTACATATAAAAATACGCAATGCCCGCGATGATCACAGTCGCTGCAAGAAGAGTGTTACATGTCATTCTGCAAAACTTAATTCTTGAACACCCACCAATCCCTTCAAGACAGAACTATTTGACTGCTTTCAGTATAATTTAAAGAGGGATATTTGGAAGTAATTGCATACAATCCATTGCCAGCCATGTAAATTGCCAATACCCTCCATTCGCTCGATTCCGTAGCTAGATCAATATATCAAATTTCAGGGAAACAATGTCAAAGAAGTTCACAAAGCATACGCAAGAAGTCCACCAAAAGCACCTACACCACGGAAATCAATAAAAATATCTAGAAAAGGGACCGCATATTTACCTGCAATTGTAGCTGCTGAAAAGAATATGGCAATTCTTTTCGCGACGTCCTGCCTTCGATACCATAATGAAAGATAAAATGTAATCTATGAAGAAGATTCGGTGAATGAAGAAGGTGAATGATTATTTTGACTCACACCCGGAAATAAACCAGCTTCTGTTAAACCTAAGAAGATGCGAGCGCTGGGCAATAAATATAGTATGGTACGTGACTTCTGTCTTCTTAGGTTTCAAAAAGTAGCTTACACAATGAGACCCTCATATGTTTTGCATAAACACATCAGCGTCATCACAAGTCCTGAAATCAATCGTGATGATGTGTGTCAAGCACAAAGCAGTGGCTGACATACCCCAGGCAACCATTATAGATGGTACTGAAGGGTGATATTCGATCATTATGCCATTTACAAGGGCTGCATAATTAACTCACTCCATATCGAGGGGCGGAATAACTTCAGACAGATATTTCTAAAGATAGACAAAGTCAATCACAACCCAAAATTATAAAGTACGATCTCCCTACGAGGGTACTTCTGCTAAGGCATATGGAATCTTGTGCCATTTTGTTAAGGATAGGTTCAACATGTGATCACGATTGGACGTACGAAAAATACAGCTGCAATCTAGTGGGTAATTTCAAGATTGGAGTAAATGTGATATTATTTCGGAGCTTACGACGTTATACTTCAGACCGTCTAGATGGACGTCATCAGCCATGCCTGCAATTCTCGCATTTCCTACCGAGAATCATCTTCTATCAAGGATCAAGTCTGTAAGAAGTTCGGGCTTACCAATATTCGCCCGGTCCCTGTTACAAGCAGTATGAGTATCGAGCTTCAATAACTCTTCATAAACTATCCTATCACTTACAAAAAAGACAATAAATAAAGCAAAGAAACGAAGGGTAATAGGTGGAGGTCCAATTTCCTGAGAACTTTGTTGCGGTCCTTATCAGTCAAAGTTGTGATTGGCCCCGTATCGTCAGAGAGTTTTGTGACTTGATCATCGAAGAGAACCTTCTCTGGATCCTTTGTAGAGAGATCTGAGTTGATCGTCATCTGTGTGATCATACACGCTAGGTGGAGGAGATATGTCGGGTTGAAAAGTTTTAAAGTGGATGATGTGGTGGTTTATATTGTTGGACCAGTCACAGAAGGTTATCTCATGATGGCTAACAGTCAGGCTGAATCTATTGATCATATTTCTAGCGAACAATGAGCATCTCAAGCTCGCTTATATTGAGATCAAGCCAAAACTCACTTGGAATTGAACATCATGGGGTTTGGTCTTGTGTTCGTTTTATCTAAAATACTGTCATCTTGCTCCTCACAGCTTATTCATTACTAGTTCACATTCAATAAATGGTGGTTTATTACAGGCCCATGGAGATGCACGGATGACAGATCCAAGCTCCTCCATGATATTCGGATCAAGTGGGGATGCGGGGTGATATGCGGGTTTATTTGGTGAACACATATCACAAGGACGAGTAGTGGCGGTGTAGCCTCTTGGCCAAAATACGATGTGGCACATTCGCTTGATGTATCCAACCTCAGATAAAACAAGTTGGGAACATGAGAAAATGGGGAAACGTTCATCGATTGAGTCCGGATATGCAAGACGGTTAACGTCGGTTATCATATCACCACATTGTGTACATATGGCACACTGCTGAGAGTATCTTGTGGCTTTAAAAACTTACACAATTGACTCGGGTTTCAGGAACAAGAATTGAGCATTGAACTCGACAATCTCGTTCACTGTATGCCCGGGTGGCTGGGAAACGCAAATTTTTGATTCTTATGTTGGTAACTTTGATCATATTTAATTTTCAGCTCAAATTATTTACTAGTTAATGAATAGACATACTAAGAGACTTACCTAATTTAAGAGGAAGGACATCCGAGTCATGGGTGCCAGGAAAGCACATTTGGCAAAGCTAACACATGATCACACATCAAATTGGGACGGCAACAGGTTTGAACATGTTTGCCGAGTGCCGTGGTGGACAACGGAAATGTACTGTAATAAGTTTGAACTCGAAACTTTTATAACATGAACCATTTATAGTGAAGATGAACAGTACAAGCAGCTATTCAAAGTTCTTCTGTTCACAGACACAAATCCAAACTTTCGAATTTGGAAACAAGTACAACCCGATTTATAGCGTTTAACATACCCTGCAGACCTGGCAGCCGCCTACGACCTAACGAACGTTAAGAAAGCTGTGCCACACGAGGAGAACTCATTAAACGCTCGTCAAAGCACTGAACTCCTTAACCCCCTCACCCTCATATCACAATGCAGAAACTTATTCTTCGAGACATCTCCTCCATTACTAAGTTACAAGGAACTGCCAACCATGCCTTCATCTAAAAGAGATCAGCGCATCAATGACATGTTGACTGCAACGAAGCAGATTCTCGATACCTCAAGGGAGGCACTCAGCTCCGTTCCTATTCCAGGATTACCAGGTTCCGTCTCAACACTATCCACCCTTATTGGTACGATTTTGGTGGGTATATAATGATGCTATCTTCCGCCTCGACACACAATTTAACTTCGGTTGACTAGATTGCTAGGGGAAACGACAATTTACGGGAGGACCTGGCAAATACCATCAAAATACTCATTTCGGTCATCAAGGAGACAAGGAGAACGGCCGAGTCTATCTTGGGCACCAACGATGACAACTTGACACGCATCCGCCTGGTAAGCTCGCCCGAGTTGAAGGAGAGGGTTGGTACACTGGAAAAGTGAGTTGTTATACGTTACACAGATCAATGTGCATTTCATTTATCCTCTAATAACCGTAGAGATCTGAAGGACTTGGCAAATGATGCGGACAAATTTGAGAAAGGAATCTTCAAGTTACTGCTAAGCAAGAAAAATTCAGATGATGATTAAGATGGGAATTGATGATGCAACTAGAAAATTCCAGGTATGGCTGAAACTCTTACATTTTGATTCCAACTGATGGGTAGTGATGATGTATAACATAGGTCCAAGGTGGGATCACCATTAAGATGCTGATCAATGGCATTGTGAATGATATTGAGGTGTGTTTCTTCTCCTCTGGAATATACAATTCTGTTAACATCAGCCCACAGACCATAGAGCGCACACAACAGCAAGAGCGTAAATTTTCTCCCTTCCATTACCACAATTACCTACTCACTGATCACCTTGCAGTTGATGAAAGGGCACTGAAAGGCCTCCCTCATGTTAACGCTGGTTACGCTTCCACTTTGAATCCAACACAGTCAGGAACACTGCCAAGTACCAGAACTGCGTTGCTGGAAGAACTTACGGGGTGGTCGCTTCGACCAGACTCAGCCAAGGATGATTCTTTCATGTATTTCATTACTGGAGGTGCCAGTACGGGAAAGTCAACGATTGCGTTTGATGGCACAGAAATTGGACGAGGTCGGGGCACTTGGGGCCTCATTCTTCTTCATTCATGGTGCCGAGAAGTTCAACGCCATGACATACGTCGTAGTAACAATTGCCTATCAATTAGCATACAACAAAGCAGACCTGTATCCTCATATAGCAAACGTAGCTCGAGAGTACACTCGAAAGGGAAAACAAGGCGAACAGCTGCGAATGGATCTCGACCATCTCATCATTAAACCATTAATGAATGTACCTCATCACATAGGCCGATAACTATTATTTTGGACGCGCTCGACGAGAGTACCAAAGCAGCCCAAGAGGAGGTTGTTGCGTATGCTCTATCTGCTTATGCAACAGATACACAAAATACGATTTCCTGTTCGTATCCTCGTTCCTAGCCGTCCCGAAATGCATATCCAAGATGCTCTTGATGACGAGGATATCCGTAAGGTTTTGAAGCCGCCCTACAAGTTACACGAGATACCAAGGTTAATTGTCGATGCAGACATCAGACTTTTTCTACAAGCACGGATGAAGGGTTTGAGGTGTTACAAGGACGTGTACAATGCACGCCCTAGTGTTATCGACGACCTCACCAGCTGGATTATTGGATTATCTATATACGCTGATACCGTCGTCAAATTTCTGGCTAAAAACCCTTACCATGCAGTTAATGTCCTAGAAGCCCCCCTATCCGATAATCCATCAGATGCGGCATTCAGTCTGGAGAATCTTGACCGGTTGTATATCGCAATATTACAGCATGCTCTCGATGATACTTGCCTAAAAATTCCGCATATGAAGGAGTACATTCAAGTTGTCCTTGGTAGTTTGGCATCACTTCGAGACCACATGTCGGCTGCCGTTCTGCAGGATCTGGTTGACATTCCAAGGAGATATATCCAGGAAATTCTAAGTCGACTTGGATCAGTAGTCATGAAACCAGAAACAGACCACGTCGAGATACAGATGCTGCATGCGAGCTTTCCTCAATTCCTTACTGACTTCCAGCGCTGTACCAACCCCATATTCTACATTAATCCCTTTATGCACTACCGCCGGCTCGCATTGACATGTCTGGAGGTGGTGGCAGCAAAGCACCCACTCAAAAGAAAGATCTGCCAGCTGGAAGATCCAATGAGGATGAAATCGAACACTCCTGGTCTGCAAGACATTAGTCTGTACATTCCGCCAAGTCTACAATATTCGTGTGCTCACTCTGGGCTACACACCTATCACAATGCAATGATCCGGACCTGGACATTTTGAATGCGGTGACAGAGTTTGTGAGAATGAAGCTACTGGTGTGGGTGGAGGCATTGAGTTACATGGGCCGGCTTGAAGTTGCTGTCCCAGCTTTGCTCGCAGCACTGTCGTGGTGTAAAGTACGTGATTAATTGACAGACGGATGCAGGAGGAACTGAAGTATTGGTGAAGGTGAACATGCAGGACGAAGAAGTCATCCAATTGATCAACGATACATACCACATAGTTCTACAATGCTATATACCCATGACTGCCCTGAACATCTCTATATATCTGCACCTCTACTGGCACCATCACGCGTCTCCCTAGCACAACAACTCTAATAACAACCACCCCAAACTAGAAGCAAGGACACCTCGCGAGCAGGAATGGGATGTTTGTCTCCACACAATTCCAGTGCATTCAATCGATTGTCGTGCAATGCTTTCCCCCGATGGAAGCTTAATTTGCCTCTGGCTTACGAAATGGGGAGGTGCAGATGTGGGATGCCAGTATCGGGGTTATCACGGAGGACGTTAACGGGATATACTGGGGCTGTTCTGTGTTTTGCATGGGCACCTAACGGTCGCTTGCTTCTGGTTCTTCCGATGGGACGATAGGTGTTTAGAATGTTACGTCTGGTGCACGGGTACATTTTCAAGGGGTACAAGATAGGAATTGCGCGGTGTATGTCATAGCCTGGAGCAAAGACGGAAGTCGGCTTGTTACCGGGACTGAACCAGGCGAGATAGAGGTGTGGGACACTGTGGTTGACAAGGAGCTTAAGGGGAGGATGACAGTTCCTGCAGCACAAATGGTGAAGACGATATCTAGCGACGCCTAGACGTGCAGTAGACTGGACAGGCAGAGGAACACTTCGAGTTTGGGACATTGAATGTGACGATGGTATTATTCTGAAGGAGTTGGCGGTACAATTTACCGTATATTCGGTCGTGTTGCTGCACAATAACACACAGGTTGCCTTCTGTGGGCTAGACAAAGCTATTTACTTGTTGGACTTGGACCGGGCAAGTGCACTCCCAAAGTCGAACTGGAATCTAGAATCACAATGGTCGAAGGCAAGAACATCATTCAAGGCATCAGCTATATCTCAAAACGAAAACACATTTGCCTTGTCTACTATTGATCGAATCTATTTGTTCAACACGAACTCCTGGGATTTACTTGGTTCGTTCCAAGGCTTCTTTAATCTCACAGCATCATTCTCTCTTGATGACCGCCGCCTCCTGACCTCACATAGCACTATCCAGATGTGGGACACTTCATCCGTACTTGCACCAAAGCCACAAATTACGTCCTCGACTCTACCAATTGTAAAACACGAGTCGGCCATATACTTCGTAACTATCTCATTGGACGGTGAAGGTGTAGCTGCTATGTCTCGCGGACATCAGTGTTTGGTCTCTCAAATCTGCATCGCTATTCTGCACTATTCGAGGATCTTTTGCTGGTTTTGCTGCGTTTTCTCCTGGTACACAAGAGATTGCAATTGATGAATTTTACAAGATTAGTAATATGGGATATTACAACAACTCGACCTACTTTCACACGGAGTATACTTACTGCAAGCAATTTCAATGATAAAATTACCTGGTCCTCCGATGGACTTTGGATTGCTGGTGTAGCATGTGGTCCTGATTATATAACTCGAGGACTGGGTGTATTCAATGCGGTGACTAGGTGAATTTGTGAGATATCTAGTGCTCAGCAATCAAGGAGTGCTCTGGGATGTGGAATTTTCGCATGATAACACTATGTTATATGCAGAATGTGGCAGGGCTGAAACAGTATTTGAGTGGCTGGAAGGGAGGCAAGTCAACCTCGACCAGCACAGGTGGGAGACAGAACTAAAACGGAGGGAAAAGTTCCACGAGTATGCATGAATTATACGCGAGCACGATGGGAAGAGGTTATGTTGGGTACAGCAGCCATATCCAGAGCCCCTTGCGCGGTGGGGCAACTATTACGTTGTGGGTCAAGATTCAGGTCGGTTAGACATTTTGCACATCGAAGAAAGTTTGTAGATAAAAGTTCCTAGATTGTTGCGCAAACCGTTCATGATATTATCACACATGACTATAATTTACATACCAAATTTCTAGTATGCAGGGGAATCAAAATTTTAAAATTCATACACACTAGACATTTTGTTATGAATCCAGACACGTAGGAAATCATCACTAGTGAAAACTAATATACGGCGTATTCTTCGGAATGTCACTTGTCTTGAGTGCAGCGCTTGAGTTGTATCGTAATCCTAGGTCATTCAACATCTATGTACTGGCGCTGAGTTCACTAGATGGAAGAGTATCAAATTGGTGCCCTATCATTACGGTTGTTCGATATAGAAATATATTTTACAATAAGGCGTATGATTACATTCTAGGGTATATACTGACCACTTGCCCCCGGCATTCTCTGATGGTGCCCGGTACGTTATAATCATCACAAAGTCATGCGCTCATCTACAACTAAAATCCATCAGCAGCTCTGAATCCCGATCTTTTCGTGGTTCCCCGGTTAGCTCTGGTAGGTCCCTGACCACGTCCTCGTCTCGTCGCAGGTATCGCCGATCTACTTAATGATCCACTCATTGAACAGTCTAGAGACAGAATTACAAAAGATATTCAAGGCCAAAATGTTATTGCAAACCTTTTGCCCAATGGCCGGTTGCACCGCAATTGAAGCATTCGCCTGAGCCTTGTTGTACATTAGCCCTGAAATCCCGGGCTTTATTTGGACACTCTAGAACAGCAGTTAGTAATTGAACAATACTGCACGAGAAAGCCAAAACTAGTACTATTTATATAATGGCCTGGTTGTTGGCAGTGAAAGCAAACGTCAGATGTGGACGTAAAAGGACCAGAGGTATTAGTGTTAAAGCTAATGCTTCTGGGACGCTTGTGTCTGTTGGCTTCTTTATTAGGGCAGGCTGCAAGAAATCATAAACAACGAGAACATAATTTCGATAGCGAGAATCATACAACGAGCCCAATGCCCTTCTTGGTTACACTAAATTTTTGTCAGAGATGAAGTATAGGATGGGTGACTGATATTTATTTACCTCTAAACATGCTCCAGTTCGCGGTGTAGGGGCTGTTCCACGAAATTGATTACCATGGCGAGGTGGCTCATCGTCCCATTCAAAAAAGTCACAATTAATTTCGGATTCCCTTGGACATTTCCAAAATTTACGACCCTGGTTCGGACCTTCTTTGTGGGTCACATTAGACCGAGCTGGTATTTTGCAGAAACTGCACATGCGAGCTTCTGAAGACTCAAGTCCCTATTGATCATAATGTCGTACGTTTGAATAGAATCTGAGGTGAGATCACGTACTGTAGGATATTGTCTTTTTGCTGGAACTGAAGTACCATCCGTAGCATCCGCCATAGAAACGTCATCGATCCATTTAAAGAATCCGCATGATATTCCACTTCCACAAGCCCAGAACTGCCTTCCTTTACTCGCTGCTTTCACAACCGTCCGCCTGGCTGCTGCCATATTACAATTGCACTTCACTTCTGCGTCGTCCCCTCGGCCTATGACGACTGAACCTCGGGCCCCAGAAGATACTGGCTTACTCCCACTGGCTACCACTGCTGTGGAAGAGCCACCTAGACGTGAAGATGAAGCGTTCGCTGAATGGGTTGATACTGCAGACTTCTGAATTTTATGTGTTGACGTAATTCGAGGGACGCTAATGATTTCTGGAAGGGACTGTTAGCTGAGATTGATTTATTAAAAGGAATACATGCCAACATCCCGGTCGTTGTCCTCGGGGGTAAGATCTGTTGCATGGGCTCTGCTACTTCCGTTCGCACTATTAAACGGAGGGTCTCCACTCCGGAGGCCGGGCCTGCCTCTCTCCCCACCACTACCTCTCCGCCCCCTACCTCTACCCCTGTTTGAATTACGACCAACTTGATCTCCTTCATCCCTACCACTGCCCCTCCCTCTTCCTCCTCCGCCACCCCTTCCATTGCCACCACCACCCCCTCTTCCTCCTCCTCCCCCTCCTCCCCCTCCATCAGCATTTCTACCTCCTTCCGCGTCTCCATTGTTATTAAGGTGTTGCCTTACGCTCTGGCAATCCGTTAACTCAAATATGAATATTTTCCGTTAGCACTTACAGCGACAACTTTATCAAATTCTCTGCATGTGATACGGAACATTTCCTTATATTGCTCAATGCTCTGGGCGAGCATGTCGTTTTTCGTGCTTCCGCCTTCACATATTTGGACCATCCGTCTTTCTGTCTATGTAAATTGATCAAAATTGTTTTCCGGGAAAAACAGACACATGAAGAAAAATTAATCACCTCACGCCTGAGCTGAGGTTTACTAACACTCTTGTTCAAACCAATTTGGTTGTATCCCTCAATCAGACCGACTCCCAGTGTAGAGGGGACAAGGTATTTTATTGCACCTTCCATACGTTCTATAACGTATTCCCTATCAACGATGGTTTGTATGTGTTGGGCGATTGTAGCGTCCGTTCCTAATGAAAGTTCTAGAGAAAATGTGAACAGCATCAAAATACTAACACACCTATTCCGTTCTTGTCCATCAGATTGACAAGATCCGCTTCCGTCAAGAAATTAGGTCTTGTAGTTCGTCCTTCTTTCAATTCACATACTGAAGGTTGGAATTCTTCTCCTTCATGGAATGTAGGGAGATTGTTGCTTTGCCACTTATCATACGGGTATACGTCAAGATAATGCCTATTTAATACAATCAAACCTGCGAATGAGGACTTAAAATCAGTCAGTCCAATGTGATGTCATAGAGATACCTGACACATAGAATTCTTCCGTTCCGCATACAATATCGACTGTAGTCTGCCATCCTTCCGCATCTTTTGAACAGCACGCTAGGTACCGGCGGGTAATGAACTCGTAAACTTTCTTTTCGTCTCCAGCGAGATTACCAGCATGTGCAGTGGGGTGGATAGGAGGATGGGCTTTATCATTATTCTTTCCTTTCCGTGGGACACTGAAACCTCCTTGCTGAAGTCTATAAAAACTGAGTTAAGGCATCGTGCATATAGGATGAAACTATAATTGAAACCGTACGAAACAGCAAATGCTCCCCATGCGGGGTCCACAATTTGTTTGTCAACCAAGGCCATCAAGTCGAATTGCTCATCGAACTGATCCGTCTCAGTGCGTGGATATGAAACAAAGCCTTGTTGGTATAATTTTTCCGCGATCTATTAGAAAATAGTCAACCGGGCCAATGTCATAAGAAATCAACAGAATTGAAAGCGAACATCCAGGACTTTCTTTGGCGTTAATCTCAATAGTCTGGAACCAGCTTTCTGGAGCTCTACAGTCGTCAGAGGAAGTGGTTTCCTATTTCGCGTTAGTACTCAGAGAGAGAAATACGGGCCATGAGACTTAATTCTTCACCATTTCTTTGTCGCTTTACTAGTAAGTTTGGTTACCCGGGCAGTTGGACTTGATAAAACATATGAATAAATGTTTATCGCAGCCAATTCATCGAACAAATGTCCCCTCCTCCAATTGAAAACAGTTTCTCGAGTTTCTTCTGATGTCGGTCGAGATAGAGATAGATATATATACCAAAACGGTTCAGGTACAAAGGCTTTGACCTTGTTATATTGTTGAACTACAAATCCTAGAGTAGGAAACTGACAAGGACCTGAAAAAGGGAATGAGACAAAAGCATCATGTCACATTCGGAAAGAAATCAAACCATATGATACAATACTCTTCTGATCTGCAAGTTGCCCAAGTTGTGCCTGTAAAGTTAGAGTTTGTAGTCGAGTAAAAGCTGCTCCGACTTTAAGGTCGAGGAGTATTCTGGCTTCAACCGCATCCGCTTGCGCGAGATCGAGCTCTACGGGATGCTGAGCTGCGCGATGAATTTGTCTATAGCATTCAATTATCAAGAAGCAAAGCTTCAAAGATGGAGCAAATGAGACATACTCAGCGATAATGGCACTAAATCGTGCACGTTTAACGGTGATATTCCGCTTCGCCCGTCGACATATTTTGACAATTTCCAATCCAATATGCTCTCCCTCTCTATCGCAATCAGTCCAAATCATCAAAGCCTCTGCATTTCGCGCCTGAGCAAGCAAGTTGCTTTCGATCGTCCTTTTATCTTTCGCGACTGATGTTTCTACTGCTGCATCGAACAAGGCTATAGGATCACACGAGTTCCACTTGCGGTGTGTATCGTAGAAGTCATATTCCATTAGGTGTCCGGAGACGCAAGTCACAGTGTAAAACGAATTTGTTCGGGGGTATGTGAATTCATAATTCTTGATAAATTTATTTTGTGTGCTATGCTTAAGAAAAAAATGCGAGTTTAGTTGCTAGTATGCCATAATAGTATACCCCAACTTACTGTAGTGAATTGGCCACCTGAAAGAATCTGACTGATCGATTTGGCGATAGAAGGTTTCTCCGCAACACAAAGAACGCGCATATGGTAATTGCTGCTGACCCGAGCGTTATAACGAAATGGTTGATCACCTACACCTATAAGATAGCCGGAAAGTATATTCAAAAATAAGGCGCACAAGGTACTTTATAAAGCGGATGGGACAGTTTACGTTGACGAAGCTCATCGAACACGCTTCCAAAATTGGAACTCGGGCGCTTACAGTCATGTGATCTTGTTTGGTCTTGCTGTCCAAAAGCTTCAAGATTTTCTCAATTTCGATTTATTCCAAGTTAAAGGAAAGGGAAGAACTTCAATACAATGGACGACGGCACCGTTACAACAACTAAATTATTGACTCTTCTGAATGTATCGGCAACTAGATCAAGAAAACGTCGATCACCTGAAGACGAATTTGTCCCTTCAGAGAAGCTAAATAAGCGACGGCCAATCATTGTAGAACAAAATACGCCTGTAGAAAATCAGGATGAAATTACTGTGGAGAAGATCCAAGTAGATGGGGTAGATGAGCTCAGTGCAGGTGGTAAATTTGACGCTGAGGATAATGATAAGGACGAAGGTACGCAATGCCTCATTTATCTACACATTCTTATCTAAAACGCTCTTAAGTCGGTGTAGACAACTATGAACGACACTTTGGAGCCTCCCAATCCATTTTGACCGAAGCTTCGAAAGCCTCGGCTGACCGGGGGGCTTGGATGCTATCTAAAAAAAAAGCTGGAAAGTCCGGTATAATTGTCGTATCGACTCTGGAGGGAGTAACAAATGACATATCAGAAGAAGGAAGTAAACCTGATGTAAGACTTATCCCATATTATCTTGTCCACCGCTCTCAAGTCTTTCAGATACTTGAAAGACTAAATACACCATTCACATCGCGACAAGCCAAACAATCTGCGAGTTTGTGGCTCTATCCCTCTTGAATATCCAAGTTCTTAGTATATGTTTCCAGGTTCTACTGACCTACAGAACGATCTTCTTTCCACTCTCTCTTCGCGGAGTGATCTATATATAACTAATACTCCGATTGAGGCCCGAAAGTGTACTAGAGAAGCAATCGCATTGCATACCCTCAATCACGTTACCAAGTACCTTTCCCCCCTTCAGTTGGCATTATTATCAGTTGACTGAAACTACCACTTCAACAGAAAGCGGCGCCGGGTGCTTAAAAACAACGAACGAATTGCACACGCTGCAAAAACTAGCCCAAATGATCCTCCACCGGAAGATGTACAAGACCAAGGCTTTACGCGCCCCTCTGTTCTCTTCCTCCTCCCATTTCGCTCTTCAGCGCTCAATTGGTTTCATGCCCTCACTTCACATACACCACCCCCTTCCTTCCAAATTGAGAACCAAACGCGATTCCTGTCAGAATATGGCTTGCCATCACAAGCTGTTGATAAACTGGCTACCGCGGAACCTGGAACGTATCCTGCAGATCACGTAGAAACGTTTAAAGGAAATGTGGATGACAACTTTAGAGTAGGAGTGAAGTTGACTAGGAAGAGTGTTAAAATGTTCACAGAATTCTACGGATGTGACATCATACTAGCGAGTCCACTTGGGTTGAGGAGGTCTATAGAGAAAGAGGGGTAATTTCAATCCATAATATCCAATGCAAACAACTAATCTTTGACGGTTCTTTGATAGAAATGCTGACTACCTGACATCCATTGAAGTATTAGTTGTTGATCAAATGGATGCGCTAACCATGCAGAACTGGGAGCATGTAAAGGTACGTTAGTTGCCACTTAGAATTTTTTGATGCCTTATCTAGTTGTCGTAGTTTGTTATGTCGCATCTCAACAAACTTCCAAAAGAGTCACGCGACACCGACTTTTCAAGGATAAAACCATGGTATCTGGACGGAAAGTGGGTGATTCTCTCATTACTCGTGTTTCCGTAGTGTACTCAAATTCGAAAAAATAGTGCTGAATACCTTCGTCAATCCATTATTTTATCTGCCTATGAAACCCCAGAAACCCGATCCCTGTACAACTCCTTCAAAAACGTTGCCGGCAAGGTCAGGACTGAGAAAAGGTGGCTACCAGTTGACATACCCGAGGGTGTAGAACTTGTAAGTCAACACACATACTGCGTTCTTTTGCTCCAAACTCACAAATTACAGAAATTCAACTATTTTGATTGTCCGAGACCAAAGGATGATCCTGATCGACGTTTCAAGGAATTCACCACACAGGTATGCCCAGCGATTCCAAAACTTGCTCTACAAACTAAATAATAATTAGACTCTCCCTGCCATACTCAAATCAGCAGTGTTAAGCGCCAATACCGTGATATTCATTCCCTCATCCTTCGACTTCATTCGTATACACAATTATTTCCGCAAACAAGCTGGGGTATCATTCACAGTCCTGTCCGAGTGCGTGAAGAATCTCGAATTCGGTATCCAGGAATAAGCATCCTCACTCATTAATTTTTTTTCTTAGATATTCGTCAAATCAAGATATTTCTCGTGCACGACAAGCTTTCTTCAAGGGAACAAAATCCCTACTCCTAGTTAGCGAGCGATTCCACTTTTACAAACGGTATTTCATTTTTCTTATTCTTATACCCCCCATTTTTAAAATATAATTTCTTAGCTATAAAATCAGAGGAATCCGCAACCTTGTATTTTATGGTCCTCCGGACCATCCACAGTTCCTGACAGAATTTCTTTCATATCCATTCCTTGACGATGACGTCGAACCGTCAGATGTGACTTGCTGTATACTGTATTCGAGATATGACTGGTTCAAGATAGAAAGGATCGCTGGCACGGAAGGTGTCGCCGATATGATTAATGCAGATAGTCACCCATAATGCATGTACATACGAGATTTCCCCTGATGGTGTTTCGAATAGAACAACAGATAACAGCATATATGTGATTGCAATTGGTACGGCTCATAAAAATAAGAGAGTACAAATATAAGCATGTCTGTATATCACAAACGACTTATCCGTCATCTAAAACATTAGCGTATTTTACATCGCCGTAGAAAACATGGGTAGGAAAACATGATGAAAACGGGTATTTTGTCATTAGCCCCTATTACATTGTAAACTTCCCAAGGCTAGAACGACGTCGTGGAGTCGACTTCAATGGTTGGGACGATGGATGCGATAAACTTGAGGAACACAACCAGATAGAAATCTACACGCATTCCCTCCACTTCCTCCTCTTCAGAAGCTACTGTCTTGTCCTCTTTTGTGACTCCACTTGACTTTCTGCCAAACGGCCACTTCTTCTTTGTGTCTTTACTGCCCGATGCTGGTACTTGTGTACCCGATGCTTTGCGCATCGCAAGTTGCTCTTCAACCACAGTGTTGTTCATGCGCTCAATGACTTTCTTCATAACACTGGCATGTTTGCAAGGATGGACAGAAGCGGCTTGAAGGGAAGCAGAATGAATGAAGGGTTCGATGGTTACAGTTTTGTGTGCATGATCTGCGGATATATCTTGGAAAATTTGTGACGGAGTAAGAGGAGAACGATTCTTCACATGTTCAATATTAGATGAGGCTTCAATACAGCTGAATTGGATCATACCTCATCATAGCCTATAAGCCATACTCTAGGTGTTTGATAGTATTTATCGTAGGTTATCATCACATCATACGTGCGAACTTGTAACAAATTGCCTTTCGCGACTTCCACTTGACTACCGATCGCGATAATAAGCAACCATCAGGGGTAATGTTATCTTGCAAACGTACCTCGCGTCAATCACACCAGATGGTTTCGTCACTTTCGGAGCGGCAGTAGCTTCGTCACCTTCTTCAAGGTCCTCCTCTTCCATGTCAGGAATGTCATCTAAGTCGGGCGTATCCGATGGCCCTGCATCTAACCTGTTCAACGACATAGCCGAGAAGCCAGGGGCAACATCATCAATATCATCGCCATCTAAGTCTGGTATATCATGTATCTCTCCTGGGTTCTGTGCAGAATCCATGGTTGGCTTCCTGCCAGCATGTGTTTCAACCCATTCATCACCAGCAGTGTTAGGGGCCGAAGCGTCACCAAAAGATAGGAGGCGCTCTGCGTCTTCGTCAGCATCCGTATACGCTAATGAGGTCGCACGACGCAAACATGGTACGCCGCGAGTAACAAGGTATTGTTTTTCAGGTGGCAGGAAAATCTCTGATTTTTGAAGCATCACCCTTTTCCCTAACAAAAGGATGATCAACAACTAGATCGACGTACATCCCACAGACATGACGTACCATGTCCAGACGGGAAACTTGTATACCAAGAAGTCCCCCGCGGCCACAAACTCCTCTAAGTGAGACAGATGGGATTTGATGTGATGACACGTAAGATAAAACGTACCAGGCGTGATCCTTCCGTGTTCCTTGAATTTGCTCTCTTTGAGGACCTAAATTGCTCAATCGGTGAACTGATCAACGAAAGCCATCAAGTTTGATCTTACAGGGCTGAGATATTCACGGACAGCGAATAAATGTGACTGTGGCATGTAATAAGTATAACCTCAGTAGTTTATGTTAATATAACTGACCTGTATAGCTTGCATTGCGAGGTGAGTGTTGTTGGAAGAGTTGAGAGCGTCCGGAAGCGATCGATTCAAGCAAGTACAAATGTGCTTTAACACGTGTTGAGGATCCTATCAGTCAATAAATTGAGGCCAATCATTCATCACTTCAACTATGTCTTCTTTTGACACTGTACAACCCCATATTGAAAGCTAAGGATAATGTCACCACTTTTGCTTATCCCTTGGAATATATGATGCATAGCGTTCTGATACACGGACGGACTGAGATCAAGCTCATTATACTTTCCTGAACAAAACACCATCAAATCAATTATATTTTAATTCCATTCTCAGACAAAAGATGGAGTATACAACACGGAATAGATCAGGCAATGGGAAGGAGAATGGTGGAGACAATTCGTCGTATGATTTTCATCATATACCGTACCTATCTCACCAGAAATAGTAGTATCATGAGAGATATAACTGGTAGTGTTGAGTCGGCAAAATTGTGCGGGCTGTGGCTCCAATAGCGGAATGATTAGAACAACTGGAGGTCTACCTGACTTAAATTGAAACAACAGACACAAGATGGAGAATCTCCTCCTCTTTTAGCCGCTTCTTACTTTTTTTCTTTTGGCCTTCCTCGTCACTGGACCTGATTTTCTTCTCTTTTCTCTCCTTTTTCTCTTTCTTCTCTTTCTTCGCCTCCTTTTGTTTAGATACATCGACGTCTGGTGCATCACTATGTGTCTTCTCCCTGTCTTCTTCACTTTCCTTGTTTTTCTTTTTCTTTTCTTTCTTCCTTTTGACCTCTACTAGCTCCTCTGTAGTGGGCTCAACATTTGCTGTGCCATCCTTTGACACCTTTTGCTTTTTACTTTTGTTGCCTTCTTCCACCACTTCTGCCTCTGAAACAACCGCTTTTGACAGCTCTTTGCCCACTACTGATTTCTCTCCTTTCTTCTCTTTCTTCTTCTTGTGTTTCTTCCGATCCGATTCAGTGTCTATCGCGTCATCCACTTGTTTCTTCTTCTCTTTATCATGTTTCTTCTCTTTGCTATCTTCGATTTGTTTGGAGTTATCGACTGACTCTGGCTCATGGCTGAGCTTGGTTTTTTTGTTAATTGGTTCGTTTCTAGCGGTAGCCAGAATCTTTGCACCCATTTACATTAACATACGGACAGCCCATTATGATGTGACTTCACTTACCGGCTCATCAACTGGAAACTTCCGTTTTCTTTCTACAGGTATTAAATTTGGATTTTGAGTAATTCCGTAGTCATTCGGTAAGAGTTTTTGGGTGGTAGAGGTAGGAGGGGGTGATTCGGGGGTAGTTCTTTGAGGAGTACCTAACGGGGTATCATTTGCTCCCGTTCCACGGTATGTTGGTTGTCCCCATGTACCGCGACCACGACCACGACCACGACCACCTCCTCTAGCACCATACCCCCCTCGACCATTTGTCCAGCCATTCCCCTCAGGTGTCGCAGATTGGGGTGGATAATTATTTTTCGGAGCAGACTTGAAGTAATTCAGAGAACATAAATTTCGTGTAAAGACTCAACATACTGTTTTCGGTCCTTTATACAGACCTTTTTGGTATTTTTCGGCTTCGCTGATACATTGAGTATGACCTTTATATTCAGCTGGGGTGTTGAATGTAGTCGAGCAATCTATGCAGTCAAATCCTTGATGGCAACGAGCTCTATGGGTATCTAGTTTGGGCTTTTTAACAACATCACCACATGCTATTTCAGCTTTAATCAGTGAACGATCTCGGGCAAAGTATAATAGCTAACCATGACATCTGTTATAACGTTGAGATCGAGCATACTTTGGATTTATTTTAGTGCTCACTGGAAGGAAACCATTCAGAACTTTTTTTCTAAGCTGATGTCTTATCAGAGATTATGTTTTTGGCTTATAGCCAATTGTTCTAGAGAGCGGTTATATGGATCCGTTTCAGACACGGTTTGTCACTGGTACAACAAAAACTTTGAAAATACTGATTGATGGCACGTGCTCGCAAATACTGGTTCTTAAAATGAATTTTTTGTCTTTTACTGCAAATTCTATACTTTAAATCCTAAGCTTATATACCAAAGTTTAATCACGTACGCTGTGGGTTTTCATAATTTTATCAGTAGTGACTAGCGATCACGAAAGATATCTCTGCAGAGCGACGTTCTTTCAACATACTCTAAAATTAAGAGAAAAAACACTCTCGTATTACTAGACCAACAACAATATTGTATCAGTAACACTGGATTAAGTATTTATCTTTGACAACTAGTAAACCAGAAAGAAAAACAGGGGTCCTTTACACAAAGTCTCCGGCTCGTTAATAACCCGCCTGACCCGTCTAACATGACATTCATTGCTTGACGTGCTACATGGTGTTGCACCAAAGATACTTCGAACCTTGGCCTTATCCCTGGATAAACGCTGTCCAGCTATACCCGTACAACCATCAAGTCATTGGGGCTTGACATATGTGGAGAGACAACATGATAATTAACCGAATCACATCATGTGTGTAGATGGAAGTCAACATTAACTTACTTCAACTTGATGATCAAGCTCAAGCTTCAAGTACTACCTCCGATCATCACGAATCACACTGGACGTAATCTTGTTACTTGAGTAGACGACGACTAGAATGCTTTTTTTTCGCAGAGTCACTGACATGTCAAATGTTGAAGTCCGTACTGGACCTCAGCGAAATTTTTCTTGGAGTCCCTGATATTTCCCATGATGAAAGTCATGCCTACCATTCCGCGGAGTCTGTATTTCTGTGGTTAGCGCTGGTCCTTAATTATAACTGACTCTTAACTGGTAGCCATTTAGGCGCGGGGACTCGGGAATTCATACATTGCAGCGTCATTCAATTTGCCCAGTATAAAGCCCAATCAACACCTCGCGTTGAACACCTAACTTTAGAGGCTACATCGCCTTAAATCTAACAATGCCACCCTGGTCAAACCCATGGCATGCGGCACCTCCTTACTTCCAGCAACCCAACCCGAATATCTACGTTCCCCCTCACCCTTGGCCCCGTGGACCAGGCGGATACTGGGAAGGAGCACATGGCTGGAATCCAGATGGGTATGGACCTAGGGATCCTCAATGTTCGTATACAAATCTACATCTACAACTTGTTTGACTTATCAGCATACGTTTATAGCTACCACAGCGCGATCTCACAAATACCCTAATCTGAACCCCATCCTCGCGGCTGATACCACCCTATTACGGTTTGACATTAAGAAGAAGCCTCGTACAGAGATCCTAGCATCGACATATTACGCGAATCGCCATTCACCTGCAAACGCTAATCCCGTCATGCAGATGCGACTAATTTCCAAAACCTTCCCCTGGTCGATCGATATCATGTCACCAACCAATATAACTTGCGAGGATGTTTGGGACGCATTGTTTGCGGCCCTGCAAGACCCTATCGTGGACTCGGAATGGGGGCTGATCGTCAATAGTAAGAAACAACGGGAAGTGGTGGAAAATGCAATGAAGAAAAGAGTGGAAGGGGATCCCACAGCTGACAAGCGGCTTAAGAGAATCGACTATCTTGGAGAAGTTACGATGTTTAAAGGACTTGAGAAGGATGAAGACTTCGAGAGGGTGCGAATGGTGCCTGGTTCCCAAGGTGCTGCAGAGGTATGGGTTGTTAAACTATCACAGTAGCTTACATGACTGTTTTATGCATGTCGATCCTATTTTCCATCCTCTCCCAATTTTCCTCTTGCTTATTTACTATGATCTACTCATTTGCTTTGATGTTGTAACATAATACTATGATCCATGCTTTCAGAAGATACGAATAATAGATTGTAGTTGTTGTTTCTAGTAACTTTACTACCCGTGGACGGGAGCAGCAGGCCTGATAAGGACTAAAGTACTAAAGTACTAACTGTGTAGATGACGTTTTCAACGTCCTGTAACTAGTACTATTATATTGCCGCTATGGGTGCAGGGACCAAACACCTGTTTCCAAGTCCTTTTGTTCTTAGAGCCTCGTCTCTTCATCGAGTGTCGCTAGAAATACCAGTTTGAAAACTTGTTGGACGTTTGTAGAACAGAATACCAGTGGGACAACCCATTCTGGAAAGATTTGAGTCAGAGAACTCAAATGGTAATGAATGTTCGCGGCAACATCTGCAGCTGCAAACAAAATTTGTCAGATTAGCAATTGCTTTTCGTAGCAATGTGACATTCCTACTTACAAGTCGGGCGCTAAGCCCGATACGTAGACTGAGTCAACTTAAACCTTCTTGTTCGCATTTGTTACACATATATGTACCCAAACGGATACAGCTACAATGGGAACATGTGGTTGACACAGCTACGCGCTTATTGCTAGTCGAGTCATATCAACTAATATCTCAGGTGATGTTGAATGAACGTGTAAATTTACCTGAATGCCTGGCTTACTTGTTTGTCGCATTATCAACCTGCAATTTCCAACAGAACTGGTAACAAGATATACGATGAATGAACGCCATGTTCATAAAGTTGTGCATATTATTACTATTTTACTCTATAATAGTCAATATACACAGCTGACCACATTGATGCCCAGTGCGATGAAGTTATATACCACTTCAGATAATTCTTGGGCATGTTCCAAGGAACCTCGTTACCATTGTTGCACGCTGGGAAGGGTCAAATGAACAGTCATGAGTAGGTTTTCCATGCAACTGGTGGAATGTCTTTGGATTGCCGGCCTCGGGGTCTGCCAGAATTGAATTCTCGGGCGTGTATGAAGAACCTGATTTTGAACATTCATAAGCAGGACATACGATCTATCCGTGCAAAAAAGAATGGGTCTCCTGACCAGTCCACCATATAAAGCACTAATTCGGTCCCCTGTTTCTCTATGAGCGCCTGCGTGCAATGTACAACGGTCCGGTCTGCAAGGAAAGTGCATATACTTCATCTGCGTCCCAATTGACTTCCGCCAAGGAAGCTAGATCTAGAAAATTGTGATGTCAATTTTGACATTCCACAGGTAACTGGACTAACTGACGAAGATGATACCAAAATCATGTGCCGAATTTTATCCTAAGAGTTTTATGGGTAACACCGCCCCCTCAATACCGCAGATGGACGTCCTACGGGAAATATTGACATGTACATTAGTCCCGTAACAATCCCGTAGAGAAACCGCAGTATTGTTTTTCATCTCCACCATTATAAGCCTTGACAAGCGTTTATATATTGCGAGCATTGCTTTTGGGTGATATCTTATACAGCCTACTTTACCGTAAGTTGAGTGAAATCCGAGCAGGGATCCACATCCATCTCGATAAGCGTAGCACCGGCTGCTTCACTCTTCAACTCCAAGTTGTGCCTTTTATTGTGCCTTCTAAAATGAAATATGGGGTAGTGGATGACCCACGCGTGTCCACTCTTGGTTCAGAGGCACCTAGAGTTCATAGGTATGCATTTATCGAACAGATTGCACCAGAAACCTCTTACCAAGAATAGAGAACATCGAAGCCTGTATGATAATCCGTCCAATGAAGAATTGTCGATGGTAAGATATCGTTAGATGTAAACATGAAAAATGATACCAAATATTTTAGGCTCACTTTATCCCATGGCGACTATGACCTTAAAGACATAGTGGTAAAGACAATCAAAGTGGCAAACGTGGACAATTAATTTTGCTTGGACGCAACTGTTAGGTGGAAGCATCGTCGTAGCAGTTGGGACAACTTATACTTGTACATGCCCCTTTGTAATCAGCAACGACCTTTATGAGTGATTACTTACTTGGCCTCGACCAGTGACCGTTTGTTGATTGTGAGGATAGTTTGAAAGCCTCGCGGGTATTGCTTACCCTGTATATATCTATGTCTAGACTGAAGCGCGCGCTGACATCTATTGAACGATACTTTCCGATTGATGCAAAATTAAGACTAGAAATAACGTGGTGCGTTGTTATAAATTTTTTTCCAACTTTCTTCCATACCGTAATTTGGTGTGGGAATACCATGTGTGTCTAGATCTTCGTTGTGGTTATATTGCGTCTTTTGGACGCTAAGTCGGTCGAAAAGCCTCGCGCAATGCAAAGAGGTATGCTGTTCAGCCCAGTCATGTTAACATCGCACGTACAGGTTGCTTTGATACATATATGCTGTGAAATGCAAGTAAGAAAAGGCACTACAGCCTTGGATTATCGTAAGCAGTCAGGTTCATTTACAGTTGAAAGGGACCCACTTTGACTGAATGGTATTGTATGTTTGTCAGACGGTCGAATATGAAATGGTACCTGGTGCCAAATTTGTATTAACATTAGATAAAACCTAGATATATGTACATGTAAGCCCTTCAACTTTCCACACCTAAGCCCTTAGAGTTTTTGGCAGCCCGTCACTTCCGAGCAATGTTTCCTCCGCAGCTAGTGCCCTGGGCCCGTCACCTACCCTTGTATGGATAAGCCCTTTTACTGCACCTACCTCAAACTTCTTCGCCACAGCCGGATTGAAGCCGTCAACCAACGAGCCCTGTAACTTGCCTCCTGCCTCATTGTTGAACAATCCAAACACATCTTTGAAAGAATCGTCCGTTTGAGGGAAATACGAGACAATGAGTTGAATAATATCCTTAACATTTTCTTTCAGGGTGTAAATTACTGCATTTGGACCAGCATCGTATGTGTATGCGGCTTTGTACCCGCCTCCGTTCGCGAGAGATACACGGTTGTACTCCACAATAAGAGCGATGATCGCACGGCTCACATCGTTCATGTAGAAAATGGGTGGTTCGGTGTCAAGCGCAACTGCATGGAATTGGTTGGAGTCAGCCATAGTAATTTTTGCGAACGCGTCAAAATCGCGCTTGAGGATGGCCGTGGATATATCAGCCATGCGTTGGGGTACCACGTGGTTTATGCGATGTTGAAGAAGAGGGGAGGTTTCGACAGTGCGTTGCATTCCGCTGGTCGAGGAAGTGCCTTTTTTATCATCGGAGACTACACATATCAATGCGTGCATGTCGGGCCAGTGTGACTGCGGCGCGACTTGAACTGCGAGCGAATCGGAACCGTCAGAAGATATGCCTTTCTCCCAAGCGACAAATCCTCCCATGAGTGAGCGACATGCAGACCCAGAGCCTTGCCGTGCGATTAGGGATAGGGAAGAGGGGGATACTGGAAGAGCATATAACTGAGCTAGAGAAGAAACGAGGGCAGCAAAGCCGGATGCTGATGAGGCAAGACCTGCAGCGGTAGGAAAGTTGTTATATGATGCAATATGAACGAACCATTTCGAGAGCTTGGAAAAATGAACTGAAAATTCTGAATACTAAGTCAGAGTAGCATACCTTGGGTTCGTTGGGATTTTTATTCTCAACGAGGTCTCGGCGTAGTCGCTTCATTTCTGCAATGCAGGTAGCCATGCGCCCTCCATCTTTGATCTCTTCTTCTGAGCCATTGAGCCAAAGCCTGTCTTTTCCGAACGAGGAATCTGCGCGAGAAGTTGTGGTAGATCTGAGGTGATCTTGGTCTAGGGTCACAGAGAGTGAAGAGTTTGTTGGTAAAATAAGCTTAGTATCGCGTTTACCCCAATACCTAACGACATTAGGCGAGACAGAAGGTCCAGATAGTCTTACTCACTTGATACACGCGATATTTACAGGAGCAGAGGCGGTCGCTTGGAATATAGTGGACATTGTGGTGGTACGATTTCAACGTTTGTGATCTTGGATTTGTGTTAAAATAGCAGATCTTGATGCAGTGCTGTGATGTTGATTCGATGTAATGAAAAACGAGGATCCGTTGTACAAGGATCAGACGGATACAACGGAAGACTTAACAAGACATGCTCAAGTACTTAAAACTACAAGGACGAGTAATCACCACCAAAGGAACTTGCCGAAAGTGGCAAGGCATACCGGGGTATTAGTCACCTTTGTTCCCACGATATGACCTCCGACCCGATGCGCCCTTTGTTGTTACAGTCGACGTCGAGCACAGGTTATTCCCAAACCACCATCCAAAGTCCGTCTTTTCACCTCGTCGCTCAATACATCCCAACAACTCCTCAAAATATCACCAATATCTCCCATTTTTCACTGTTTCATACGCTGTCGTCAGGAATCACATCTTTGGAACCAACTAGTCTGGTTGGCATCTTAGATTGGGAGCCCAGGTTCAGGCTCCTCTCCATCTAGACAACTTGGTTTTACAGGTCTCTAACCGAGGTCACTTCTATAGCTACGCATTCTTTCACTCTTTGCTTATCGTTTTCTAGTTGCTGGTGACGCAAATACTGTATTTGATTGGATCTAGGGCGTAAGCCGCACTCCCTTTTCTTGGTTTAGTTTCCGGGCGGCTGGCGTGCTTGCAGATGCGATGTACTATCCACAACAATCACCAGGTATCTCGCAAAAACTTCCCACACACCATGACCAGTCCCCATGGAGCCGTTCACATCACTCTATCCTCGTCCCTCCAGGCTCCCAACCCAATGTTGGCCCCCCTCCGCCCTCTCCAGGTTACGCTATCTACACCAACGGCACTGTAAATCCTTTGCAGCACCATCCTGGACATCACCCTTTAACCCACCCTCCAATGCATCACCGCCAAGCGTCAATCTCCCATTACCCTTCGCCTCCCAACGGTCACTCACTTCAACAACACATGCTTAACCAGGGATCACCAGCAAGTGTTGGCAGTCAGATCATAACGCCACATTGGCAGCAGCAGTTGTTGAAATGTGAAGTGCGTCATTATGATTTTATTTTTAACCGAGATATAACGCCGTTGTACTTTAGATGATTCGTTCTTCGCGTTCGCCTCACCATCGTGCTCGTGCGAATGCCATGGCCTCGCGAACCGTCACGAAATCTGCAATTCCTATCACAAACCCGAATCTTGTCAAACCAGCCCCTGAAACAAATGGTACTTCAAAAGATTCAGATTCCTCGCCTACTGCCTCGGAATCTCTGCCAAACAGCTCTCCAACTTCAAACGGGGCCGTTAATCATCCCTCATCCACTGTTGCGCCTATCGCGGAGGCACCTCGTCCGACAGCGATCAAACCCCCCGAGAATACGTGGGGTTCTTTGGATATGGGAGGCGTGAACATCAAGAATATTCCTCCGACATCTGGGCTATTCTCGTTCACTTTCTTGATTAACCTTTATCTCAACCACAACTCACTATCTACTGTTCCTCCTGAGATATCCAAATTGCGGCATCTTGAGTTGCTTGACTTATCTGGGAACAACCTCACATCAATTCCACCAGAAATTGGAATGCTCACACAACTAAAGGAGTTTTATGTCTTTGACAACCATCTGACAACGATTCCTTTTGAGCTGGGTACTCTGCACCAGCTACAAACCCTAGGGATTGAAGGGAACCCCATGGATGCATCTCTGAAGGCAATTGTCCAGAAGGATGGCACTCCAGCCCTTATATCTTACTTGCGAGACACATGTCCACTACCCTCGCCTCCTCCGGAGCGTCTATGGCTGAGCGTACTCAGTCAACCAGAACGGGATGCACTCAACTCGGATTCAAATACGGAGACAATCACCGCCCTGTGTTATAATATTTTGTGTGAAAAGTACGCGACAGAGCGGTTGTACGGTTACACCCCTTCATGGGCTTTATCCTGGGAGTATCGCAAGGAACGGATCCTGTCGGAAATTCTCAGTCATGACGCTGACTTTATGTGCCTGCAAGAGGTCGACACCGCACAGTACGAAGATTATTTCATGAAACATTTGAGGGAGCGCGGATATGAAGGGGTGTACTGGCCAAAGTCAAGGTACAAGACAATGAACGAATCAGATCGTCGGCTGGTTGATGGATGTGCGACATTTTACAAGTCGAACAGGTGAGTATACTCTTGCATATAACTGTACAGCTGACCAACTCCAATAGATACCAACTTGTGGAAAAACATCTGATGGAGTTCAGTGCTGTAGCTATGCAAAGGCAAGACTTTAAAAAGACAGATGATATGTTCAACCGTGTTCTTGGAAAGGATCATATCGCTGTAATTTGTCTTATGGAGGACAAAATAACCGGTACGCGCGTGATAGTGGCAAATGCTCACATTCATTGGGACCCTGCATACCGTGATGTCAAGCTAGTACAGACGGCCCTATTAGTAGATGAACTCGAGAAACTTGCGCAAAGTTTTGCTAAGTACCCCCCGCGTCCACCAACGACCCCAAGTTCGTCTAAAGAAGATGGTCCAGAACCCCCACAACAATCCCGACCACCGCCAACGTACACTGACGGTACGAAGATTCCATTGATCATTTGTGGAGATTTCAACTCTGTGCCGGATTCCGGAGTATGCGATTTCCTCAACAATGGTTCACTACCTCCCGACCACCCGGACTTCATGTCACATATGTACGGACGGTATACTTCCGTTGGGCTACAACATAAACTTGGGTTGAAAAATGCCTATGCTGTACAAGGCGCAGGGGAGCTTACCGTTACGAACTATACACCAAGCTTCCAGGGCGTGATCGATTACGTGTGGTACTCGGCGTCGAATCTCGCTGTCAATGCTCTTCTTAGTGAGGTAGACAGGGGTTATTTGGAGAAAGTAGTTGGGTTCCCGAATGCTCACTTCTCATCTGAGTGCGTGTTCTTGTGTTGATCAAGGATTTCCCCGTTTACTAACATTCACGTAACAGCCACGTTTGTATCGGCAGCGAGTTTCGCGTGAAGCCTCCCAAAGAAACACCTCCGCGTGCGCCACCTGTATTCTCATAGGTGCTCAAAGTTCGGATTTGTCTCGTGTCGAACAATTGGCGATATTTACCGTCCTGTGCGCCTCTTCTTCTTATATTTCCCTTTATGCATTCGAGTTTCCTATCAAAAGCGGGAAATTTGTTTGTTTCTCCTTGCTCTCCTTTCTCCACGTTTTCCATACATTCTAATCAACCACCATCTTTATTCCCGGCACGCAAGAATATAAACGTCGGTATCAGCATTGACCGAAATTCCTTGTTTTCAAACTAGTTTCATGTTCTAAACGCCTTCATTCCTTTCGAGATCATGGAGTGTCATATAATTGGTCGTTTCTAATTTTTATTAGTCTTCAATTTTCTCTTTTTTCTACGACTTACTTTTTTTACAATTTCGAGTTCCAGTTAACCCGATTCTTTTTCTTCCACTTCTTTTTTTTTGTCGTATCTTTTTTTTCTAATTTTCCTATATCCAATGCTGTGTCACTCGTCCCTGCAATTCCTGCCGTGTTTCTCTTTCCATCTCCCCACCCTCCTCTTTATCTCTCCTCGATAGCATCGTCTGGTCTAGTCTGTGTGTAGCAATTTTTGTGCGTTGTAGGCTGTCAACTCGTCTGAAATCAATTATCTCCATTCTTATCTATTCCTTCCCTTCGAAAATTATCTTGGGTTAGTTTCTGGGTTAGAATATCGTAACCCGTGTAAGATACTACCATGACGTTAAATTCCATCTTTCCTAAACCCTCTCTTGTTGGAATTGAGAGATATGTCCCAAGTGTATATAATTTCAACTCAGTGATCAGTACTAGTTCCCGCGGAGTATTGCAAGGCAGCGGCTGGGGGTGAGTGACTATATGGAGTTCATGTATTGTACAACATCCGTTTCGGGAAATTCTCTTTCTAATCATTAGTGACGAAAAAATATGGACCCCAATTTCTTGAGTGTTCCAGTTCCAGCACGAGGTTTGACAGTCTTCTTAAAACTTGGTTATTTCGCGAAGTCTATGCATGAATGTGCACTGATTTCTTTACATTATAAAACTCAAGCACTTACGGATATAAATTCATGCTATTAATACCGGATTACTACATGGAAATACTCTCTTATCTGCTATATAATTGATGAGATGGTAAAATTAAAAGATGACACAAACATTGACTGCTATTTTCTATCATTAACACGAACCTATGTCGCAAACTAACACATCCTACCCCCTCCCAACTCTGCCGCTCCCAGTTGTCCCCTCCGTCAACCCACGCACGCCTCACGAGATTTGCGGGTTAATCCATGCACCTAAACCACCGCCAGGTCCGACACCAACGCTCCCATGTGCCCGGCGCCGGACGCAATTCACCGCAACCCACACTTTGAGCACGCACATCCTCCCTGCTGCGCGCGCCCGTAGGCCCACACCGCCAGGAGAAATAGCTCAAGTTCCTTCTCATTTGAGTAGCAGATCTGAACGTGCTGCTTGGGCGCGTGAGGCATGCGCAGCGCTTGTGCAAGAGAAACGTGTGGCTGAGAGAATTCGAACGGGACGTGTGATACCAAAAGTAGGTTTATGGAGTGTCGTGAATCGTTATGCACGCGTATCTATAGCAGAGGATGGGAGGCGTGGGTTAACGCTCGTTGCCGCGCATCCGGTTGGGTTCAGCAAAGAGGTCAGCGGGGTACAGCTTTTGTGCATGTTTTTAATATTAAATTTCATAGATGTGGGAGCCAATGTTCAAGCGGCTGATAGAGATAACGGAATCTTATGAATCGTCGGTTAGGATTGACGAGATATGGTCGCTAGATATGGCAAGTCATGGTGATGCTGGCCTTCTTAATGCCGGAAACCTTCCAATGATATGTGCGTAAATCATTTTGTCCGACATTTATTTCTTTATAAGATGAGACCGAGAGTAGCAGATAGAGGAGATTATGGACTTGACATTGCCAATTTTTGCGTATATTATATGCCACACCATCGAGAATACGATGGCACTCCACTTCCCGTGCACTTACCACAAGTCGAACAAAGGTTGGCGAATGAGAGGATGAGGAACGGATACAAAGACAGAACCATTGTTGGACTGGGCCACTCTTTGAGTGCAGACGCTCAGTAAGTTATCGAAGGATACCTTTTACCAATCATTGATGCTAGAAATACAATCAGGATAGTACTCGCGTTGGCTTACCCAGAAATATTCTCTGCGTTAATTCTTTCAGAACCAACTATATTCCCGCAGACGACGAATTCATTTTCACGCTCAATATTCCTTGGATCAACCACATTGCAGCGTAGGTCGTCATGGAAGTCAAGGTACATTTACTTGATTTATTGCTGTATACATTACTCACTTTATCAAGACAAGAAGCTCGGGAAAGCTTCTCGAAGTCACCCATGTTCCAAGCTTTCCACCCCGACATGTTAGATGCTTATATTTCACATTGCCTATTCGATGACCCAAAAAATGGCATAGTACGGTTGAAGTGTGATCCTCGATTTGTCAGTGAAGATCTTTATCTCAGTAGCCATAACTGACTACTTCTTGTGCTGATAGGAGGCAGTAGAGCTTCTTGAGAATAGAGTGAATAATGAGGGATGGGAGCTACTGCCAACCCTGGATGAGCGTATTGAGTTGAAGTGGATTATGGGAGCAGATGAAAGTGCAGGTGTCTGGTTCGTAACACACCTTGTATGGCCCTGCTGTTATTAATAAATTCTCCATGTCATTAGGGTTGGTGGTGTGGATGTCATACAAAGAACAGTGTGGCGGCGACAAAATAATTCGTCGAATGTTAAAATACCAGGTGGAGGACATCTTGTGAGCTGTATAAATTGTTTCAGGTGAATGCTTCCTCTGATTGCTCCTATTATTAGGTTGTGCAAGAGAAGCCATTCGAACATGGTAAGTATCGCAATACTTGCGTCAATGACTTGAGCCTTTACTCAATTTGTGCAGCCGCGGAAGTTGCAAAGTTTTTGATTGGCAAATATGCGGTAAATGAGGATGTTACAGAAAAAGCAAGGCTGTGAATGACAACATGTTTTTGGTCGTGAGAATTGAATAACCTCGAGGAACCCTGTGAAAAAGAAGTTGACGGTGAACCTGATTCTACGACATAAACTGTCAAAATGTTGTCAGGCGACCAGGTTCGGTAAATATAGTATTATTATTAGCGATACTGGACGAAGAACACCTCCTCGACAAAAAGTAAAGTAAAGACTCGAAACATGCTTGTCCGAGTCAGAAAGGAGACAGGCCCGACAACGTCGCATTTGATGAGTGCGTTGATAAACAGAAGCACTGTGATTGGTCAGACGGGGGTTTTATAGACAAATTTGGAAAGATTTAGAAAAATCGACACCATACGAGAGAAATTAAAATTAATATATAAGTTGTCTTTGGTTTCATCAAGTTTTCTCCCTACACATTCATCAACCATGTCTTTCCTCCGTGCTGCTGCTCGTAATACTGCTCCGTTACGCAGAGCAGGAACTTTTGCACCTCATTTATCAAAGGCTCAGCCTACGCGCGGCGCCTTCCGTCGTTTCGCTACTGAAGCTCAGCAGCCTCCAAAGCCACAATCGAACACTGCTCTATTTGCAGGACTCGCAGCAGTTGCCGTTGGTGGACTCGCTGTCTACTTCTACTCCGACTTAGGTAAGGAGGCCGGCACCGCCGTCAAGTCTGGCGTCCAGGTCGCGAAGGTCAAGGCTAACTTTGTGCCTACGAAGGAAGACTACATCAAGGTATGGTCTTCTTTCGTTGGTGTAGAAGCGGGCTAATGGTAGCATAGGTGTACAACAAAATTGCCCAAATCATTGATGATGCGGCGGAGTATGATGGTACATTAGCTTTTTGTGATGGCCCTTGACTCTTGGCTGATAAGGTTTCAATTAGATGGATCCTATGGTCCTGTTTTACTCCGTCTTGCGTGGCACGCATCTGGAACGTACGACAAAGACAGCAAAAGCGGTGGCAGGTGAGTGACTAAAACCACCTTATGTATATCGGCCTATAAGTTGATGAATTATAGTAACTATGCTACTATGCGCTTTGAGCCAGAGTCACAGCACGCTGCTAATTCTGGTTTGAACGTCGCGCGCGACCTCATGGAGAAAGTCAAGAAGGAGTTTCCCTGGATTTCTTATGGTGACTTATGGACTTTAGCTGGTGTAGCTGCCATTCAGGTCTGCCTCTCATGGTGGTAATTTCATTGGAGTTATTGTATTTATGGAATCCTTCTATATAGGAAATGGCGGGCCCAAAAGTACCCTGGCGCCCAGGCCGAATCGATGGATTTGCAATCCAAGCTACGCCTGATGGACGCCTTCCTGATGCCACTCAGGGTGCTGACCATTTGAGACATGTATGCCTAAATACTCCTTTTCGTTTGATAATTTTTGATGATCATGATTTGCTGTAGATTTTCTACCGCATGGGGTTTGTTACGCTTGACAGTCTGTATCATTCACACTTATAATGAGCGTTATTTCAGCTTCAACGACCAAGAAATTGTCGCTCTGTCCGGTGCACATGCTCTTGGACGTTGCCATACAAATCGGTCAGTTAACTGGTACTCCATTTTGTTCCATGTCCATTGATCTCAATTGTTTGCAGTTCCGGATTCGAGGGTCCTTGGACATTCTCTCCTACCACTGTTACCAATGATTATTACAAGCTCCTGTTTGACGAAAAGTTTGTTTGTCTGTTTTAACCTTATTTTGATTGGCTTACAAATTCGCGTATAGGTGGGTCTGGAAGAAGTGGAATGGGCCCAAGCAACTTGAAGATAAGACCACTCGCACTCTTATGATGTTGCCGTACGTTTGTGAAATATATTTCAGATGTTAAATCAACCCACTCTGCTTTTCAGGACGGATTATGTTCTCACCCAGGATAAGAGCTTCAAGAAGCACGCCAAAGCTTATGCGCAAGATCAGGATTTGTGGTTCAAGGAGTGCGTAAATCTTCTGTTTTATATATCCGTCTTTAAGATCGCTAATTCTATCGCAGCTTCTCGAATGTTGTATCACGGTTGTTTGAACTCGGTGTGCCAACCGAGCAGTTCACAACCGCTGAGCCGTGGATTTTGCCAACTATCGAAGAGCAAAACACTGGAAAGAAGTAGACTCTTGTTCAAGGCAGTATTTTCGATCTGAAGTGATATACGAGCATGATTTATGTGAGGATCAAATAGACGGTTCTAGATGATAATAGTCTCTCAGTAGAGTTATTTTACGCCTTGCTTTCTGTCGTAGTAAAAGGTTTTGTCGTTTGTGTGTTGATGCTATTTGAATTACATAAGCTTCAAATAAGTATTCTCAACCTCAACCACTGATTCTAAGTTCAAACTCTGTTGCTAAATCCTAAGCAGTCGCTGCAGCAAAATGCGTATGGTGAGCTGTGTGACCGCTTGGCGATGTTTTGCTAACCAATTGATGCTTTTATCAGCTAGAACAGGAAGAGGAGAACGATGATGCAGCCGAAGTCACTTGGGGTGGGCACTCTTTGCACTCCTTCACCTGCTTAGACCGACAAGTGTCAATTCATATTATCTTCGGTATACGAATCAGAGGACCAGCAGCGAATCAATAAATTTTCAAAGCTTAATACAAGACTGCGGAGTATTGAAGGTACACTTGGAGATCTGAAGGTGCTAGTGCTTGGTTTCATAACGACCGGATCTGCCTGTTGAAGGTTGCTCTGGACTCATAGCAAGAAAAAGAGGCCCTCGATGATCTTGGAACAGAACTTGAGCTTGCAGATGAGGATGAGCTTGTTTTGTACGTGTCTTTCACTTCTATATTTCTTACTTAGGTCCCATCACAAAATGGCTCCCTTAACATCAGCTGTACTGATTCGCCGATCAGGTACAAAGTTGGCGAAGCTTTTTTGCACATGCCACATGCGCATGCACTGCGACGGCTTGAGCGAGATCAAGCGCTAGTCGATGCTCGTGTACGGACGCTCTCAGAACAAGTGGATGAGTGCGAGCTAAGAATGAAAGAGCTGAAGGTGGTATTGTACGCGAAGTTTGGCCGGGCGATCAATCTAGACGAATGAACTGTATTCGTTTGAATAATGTTGTTCACTGCATCAATAGCTACTATACTAGTAAGCCTTAGTACAGAATTCCTTGCAAAGGTTTTGCACGTGAAATAAGTATGATTACATAAACCAAATCTTTACCAGTCGGTCACGGGCCGGCTACGAATATATATCATATGTCAAGCGGGATTAGAAACTTTGAACTTGGTTCTCACCTCCAACCACTCAATGTCAACAATACGCAGAGACCTGAAGACATACATATCAGTTTTGCGGTCTGCGTTAAGCCTTGATAATACTAAAACCGTTCTGTTTTGGTATGTCATCCTTACGCAGTCACTCAAGGCCCACAGGCATCTCCGGGCACGGGGTATCTCTGCTTCCGTTAAGGAGTTGTACCTATGGATCTCACAAGTCGGTCTTTCGTTACGCAACTACAACGCTTTGAACTGATAATTGAAATGCATTAGTGTTTTATACATCTATTGTTGCGGACACCTTCTATGAAAAAGAAAGTCGAGACACAGATGAATCAAGCCAAGCTACAAATTGAGAACAAGCTTATTGCTAAGGGTGCTGAAGTTGTGAGACATCTGTCACTTCCTGAGGAGAGCAAATCTCTTGAATGGATCCTTGCGGAGATGGACAAAATGGATACTGAACTTAATAACACGAATTGGCGTCACGGCAAGCTCTCTGGAGCCGTCTATCGTGCGTCATAACTCTTATATGGAAATGGTACAGGTACTGACAAACGCCACAGACGGTGGAGATGAACTACAGGAGGTCATTGTTACCACATTCCAGCGGTACTGCGTCTCAAACCCACTGCACCCGGACGTATTTCCTGCTGTCCGGAAAATGGAGGCAGAAGTTGTCGCCATGTGTCTCAAAATGTACAATAACCCTGATGGTGCAGGTACCATGACATCCGGAGGGACGGAGTCTATCATAATGGCCGTCAAGACATATCGTGACTGGGCAAAGGCCGTGAAAGGCATAACAGAACCGGAGATGTAAGTATTATATCTCTATAATTCGTTATATTTGGGGTCAATATTTATTCTATTTACTATATAGGATTATTCCTGCGAGTGCACACGCTGCTTTCGATAAAGGCGCGGCATATCTGAAAATCAAAGTACACACAATTCCAGTTGACCGATATACTCGCAGGGTAGACATCAAACGCGTCAAACGCGCTATGTAAGCATTCACCACCCACTCGAGTCTCGATCGTATTGTTAACGTATGTCATACAGTAACGCAAACACCATCATGGTATATCTCGTGTTTTCCAAGTCGCTGAGCAGACCGCTCATTATATGCAGCTAGTAGGATCCGCAGTTAACTTTCCAGATGGTTGTCAAGATGATATTCCCTCCCTTGGTGCACTTGCTGCCGCACATAAAATTGGTTTGCATGTTGACTGTTGCCTTGGGAGTTTCATTGTACCTTTCTTGGAGGTAACTGGTCAGGCAGAAGGAGAGGATGGAAGATACAAGCTATTACCATTTGACTTCAGAGTAAAAGGGGTGACTAGTATCAGCTGCGATACACACAAGGTTTGTTCTATTTTATCACTTCCATGACATTCCATAGGTCAGAGCTAATCACTTGCGACTGTTATCTCATTTAGTATGGTTTTTCGCCCAAGGTGAGATCTATTTGTTGTATAAAAGAGCTTTGGTTGAGCTATCGAATTTATAGGGGACGTCCGTAATTATGTACCGTGATGCAGAGCTTAGACGGTATCAATATTACGTTAATTCGTTGTGGGCAGGTGAAACTAACTATTATAAGTTAATTATTGCTGTACTCACGCTGATGTGCAGGTGGCATTTATGGGAGTCCAAGTCTCTCTGGATCACGGTGCGTAGTTCCATAGAATGTTGTGTAAATACTTTTGACAATGTTATGCGTTCACAGACCAGGCGCGCTGATAGCTGGTACATGGGCTGTAATGAATTATTTAGGCAGGCCGTGCGTCATCTATAATTTCTTTCCTCACGGGGCGTATTAACGCGTCGGCTCGCCTTTAGGGGTTATGTTGAAGCTTGCAGATCTATAGTCGCATGCGCGCGAACAATTGCCAAAGAGATCAGAGAATCAATACCGGAATTATTTATACTTGGTGACCCCCCAGCTTCTGTAATAGCGTTCGCGTCACAGCATCCAAAAGTTAATGTCCTGGAGGTGGGAGATGCCATGAATATACGCGGCTGGCATTTAAATGCGCTAAGCAATCCTCCAGCTGTGCATATCGCTTGTACGGTTAGTCATGCTTCTATTTGTTTACTTTATGACTTCTGACTCCTGCTGAATACATTCGTCGGATTTCCGAATTTCCCAATCCTGGTATACACTGCCGTCGGTCCTTTCGCATTATACTGTGCTCTATTAATACACATTTGCCACACATAGCGCCTGACGGTGTCAATGGTTGACACATTCATTGCCGACCTTAAAGACTGTGTGAGGGAAGCCAAAGTGGCACCTTCAGGAAAA
Organism: Floccularia luteovirens; assembly: GCA_009739215.1. Taxonomy (NCBI): domain Eukaryota; kingdom Fungi; phylum Basidiomycota; class Agaricomycetes; order Agaricales; family Squamanitaceae; genus Floccularia; species Floccularia luteovirens. Next base: position 2,574,949 of record VSJF01000002.1, read on the forward strand.
GGGACCATGGTTGCTATATACGGTACGCTTTCCCCCCTCAATTCTCTTCCTTTCAATCCCTACTTTGCTTTTTCTTTCATTTTTGTATGGATCACTCCCAGGTCGTTCAGTTTTACAATTGGGAGGCCGTGATCAGTTTTTTTTGGTATCGGTTTTGAACTCTCGCGTAAAGGAGCTAGCAGGTGGATAATGCTCCCCCGAATTCATAATTAGTAGTGTACCGACATCGGCTGCACAACTGTCCGACAAACTTTTTTCTTTGATCTCGCTCGGCTCCCACCATTTTGTTCATTCATTTTTGGACATCGGGCTTACATGGTTCGACCTCTGGGGCCCCTTCCATCTTCCCCCACCCGTGCACCTCATCTATCATATTGGGCATGGGTACCATCATTTGCTTTGTGTCCTTGGGACTTGTCCCTTATTTGATGCCATTCGCTTCTACTGCATCACTTTCCAAACTAATCCTATCCCACCGCCGACGCCGATATGCTAACTGTGACCTATCCTTATTTATAGGACTCGGTAATTCAAGTGCTGTAGGTCCATCCATGGTCGCACATATGACAACGGCGTTTTTGGATACATTATACAAAGCATGATCCCAAATGTATGCCAATCACATCATGGTGTATGGATGCCTTGATAGCTTCATGTACCCGTCGGGGATATAAAACGCTCTACGAAGTAGCAGGCGTTTCATGTGTACTATCTAATAAAACAGACACATATATTGTCTCATAAAAGCGAGATGGCATAAATGATTCGAGCATTTACTCCTTTTCATCAGAGGCTGTGATGCCAGTCACGTGGCGCAACATAAAGCCTATGAGATTAGAAGTTGCGTCAAAAGCAGAACTCAGAATGTCTTTTATTGGTGAGCACAGAGTTTAACCCCATCGAATAAAACGTTACCTCGGTTCAGGTGTCCATTAACGCACAACAGCATGAACAGCAAGTGCCAGATATATATACCTATCAGTAACTTGCAGGTAACATTGACAATACGGCGGTTGAACCTCGGGAGATCAATGCTTTGATAACTTTGAGGATCCAGTAACAAGGGTCCAAGTGTGTCCTTTTTCTCTTATCTAAAAGAGACCCGGCGGTACCGAGCCGAAGGGTAGTTTCTCCGATTCGTATTTGTGTTCATGATCAGTTTCCCAAAAATTTCGAGGTCAGTTGTCAGTTGTCAAGTGTAGATTGGAAGATCTTGAAAGAAAGAAAAAAAAAAGTGATCATGATCTGAGCTTGTACCCTTGATTAAGGAATGGAGGGTTGGCTGGAAAAGGTAGGAGTGTTGATGTTTTATGGAATTTTGATAATGGAACGTTCGCTCTAATACCTTTTTTATTTTTCGAGGAACTATCTGATCGAGTATCTGGGATTGCAGATCTAGATGCTCTACATTCAGTATGCGAAATGCAGTGACGAGAAGCTTTCAGACGGCTCATCTTACAGAGCGAGCAACGTGCGCTGTTCTGCTGTATAGCCTCACGACGAAGAGATAAACCTGGTACCTCTGATGTGACAGAGCTCGTGTTCTGTGGATAGCAAGGGTGCGCGACATCGTGTACAAGCTTCAAACCAGATCTTCATCTTAAAGATTCCGGGATTGGAATGTTGCCTGATTCAATTCTGCCTTTTTAGTCCTCATCAGAGCTAAGAGCGGTGTTGGAAGTTGATGGTGAGAAGAGTGGTATCTTATCATATGTTCAAGCGGTGTTGTATCACTGATATCGAACAGCAGTAAAGAGTGCTTCCATTTTATTCATATCGAGGGTCTTGGTATTTCTGACCGCGAATGTTCTGGTTTAGGCGAAGGTGAGGCCACTCTCTTCCTTATTATAATTGAGGGTTCACACCAGAATGTTTTATTAAGAATGGAACTCTCCACCGATGCGCGAACTGCATTACAACTCCATACTGAAAATAGGGTGCTCAGCTTCAAGAATATAGCTACTGTAATGCTGTACTCATGTAATCGGATACGCCATTTGTGAGCCAAGTTAATGTAAAATATTCTGCTTTCGCGACCAAGACTATGTATAAAACCCGGGAGCAGATACAAACGTGTATCATTTCTTTTGTTTGTGTGAGATAGTGAAGGGTTATATCATGGAAGTGTTTCCATTCAATCACATCATTATGTTGTTCTCCAACCGTTTTACCCCAAATATATACAGTTCAGAATTTAGGGGACTCTGCTATCCATTTACAACTCACCACGTCTGGCAACGTCCGACTTTTTCCCTCTTCGTTATCATGTGTCATTAGAGTGTGCAATGAATAGCCGAAACCTACTGCTGTATATATAACCCAAGGGTGCCGTGTTGGTTAAAATAGTACACACTTCTTGATGGGAGAACACATGAAAGCGCGTGCGTCGCAGACACTAAGGACAAGTCTGTCAGAACCTTGTTTCGCTTCCGTACCTACAGGAGGGTCTGATCTGTTAATTGTGATTGTCGGAGAAACTCGGGAAGGTTTGTGGATGCCAATTCCAAGAAACATTCTATAGGAGGTGTGCTACGCTTTTGCAACAATTGAGTGGTGACAGCTGGGTGAGCATTTGGAGTAAGTCGAATAGCATTTGATGTACAAATTTGTATTCTCGTGCGAATTGGCTTTACCCTCGTTTATTCTTTGTATTGGGATCAGGAAGGAACCGAGGAATGGAGCGAAGCCGTTGGCCGGGGTTATTAATAGAACTTGTCTGCAAGCTCAGAGTATCACACGAAAGACTAGTCAAAAATGATTTCGGGTTCGAAACAGGAAATACAAGGTAGTGAGAGAAAATTGTAGTGTCATGTTTCTGTCGAATATATCACATAGAGATCAGATTGTATTGTTTCGAGATTACTTTGAATGATCTATCTCGGTATCTGATCAATGTTAAGAGTTTATATATACTGCTTTAAGAACTAAGTACGCACCTAAAATCAGGTTGCCTTTGAAGAATATATTTCTCCGAAGTTCCTGGTTGTGCATAGCAGGTTAGGTGTGTAAGAATAGGATACCGACACTATCTCATGCACACCTCGAAGATATCACATGAAGTAAAGTCCACACTGCTAGATGGCTGTACACACACACTGAGCGGTGTGGAAATTTCCTGGTGACAGATTGATACATCAAAGAAGTTGAGCGGCTGAACATACCATGATATTAGAGCCTCGAGGGATCAAACTCCTGAAAATCAGGAAAATTATACGCATACGGGTAACCTCATCCGTTAGGTTAGCCGCTCCGCGGGTTGTTAAGCGCGCAGTAAAGTTGAAGCGCTCCTAGCAATTTATTCGCGGTCGGCATAACATCGTTGCAGATAGTGGGTCGGAAATTTTCGGACTAACATTGTAGTCTGTGTTTAAATCTTCTATCATATATGATAGATGAAAGGCCTGAATCAATCAAAAAAGATGTTTTGAATCAAAGAGTTTAGTAGCAATGAAAGTGAGATCAAAGTATCGGAAGAGAGGATGGATCAAAAGCCGATGAGCTACAAACTATTTGTTATTTCTGAATAACAAATTCATCAGAGATTCGGCGCTACGGTGCGAGAGATTCGAAAGGGACGGATGAAATCGGTGCGATAAGATTTGTTAGATCTTGAATCTGACACGAATCCATACTTATAGCCTTCACCGACACAACGTAACATCCTGCATGAATCCTTTCACTTTATAGCGAATCCCTATCCACCCCCAAAGTCCGTATCTTCAAAAGTACGTTCTTGTCCAACTTATCACAACAACCTTAACCCCCGTGTTCAGCTCTCGACGATGTCTTTCGTCTTACGCTCATCTTCCCCCTCTCCCCCACATGATGATGACCTCGCTAGCCCTCTGCCTCGTGTCAACTCCTCTTCTCAGCTGTCCGACCACGACACCACCACCAGAGAGAAAGAGAAACCCCATCTCGAGATTATCCTCGATTCAGAATACCTGACTCTCCGTGGCACTGGCCCTGATGTCGAGCCTGTGCGATTGTCTGGCCATGTTGTCCTCAATCTCACAGAAGCCACGTCAATCAAAGAGATCACACTTCAATTTAGAGGGAAAGCACGAATACCCATTCCTGCTTCAGAGTCGTTAGTGAACTCTTATTTTCTATGGCTTTTGTTCGCTGACAGGTACGGTTATCAACACCAGCAACTCCTTGATATACATCGTATGCAATCACGAATGGTCCTTCTTAGAAGGTGATAAGCGCCATAGCCGCACCCTTAAAGCCGGTCGTCACTTCTTTCCATTCCAGCTTCAGATCGGAGGTTCACTACCATCAAGCATTGCCACGTCGGTGTTTGGTGGAGCCTCTGTGTCATACAAACTACGTGCTCATGCGGTGCGTCCAGGACTGAGCCACAACCTGCAAGCTGTAGTCCCGGTACATATAACGCGTTCTTTTACAAATGAGGCGCTGGAGTATCAACAGACGCTTGAAATTGAGAACACATGGCCGGAAAAGATTATGTACTCCATTATGATTCCACACAAAGCTTGGCCCGCGGGTGACCGGCTAACAGCTGTCGTGAAATTCGTCCCCCTTGCAAAGGGTGTGGTCGTCCTCAATGTGACATCCAGTATCATTGAGACGACAAAAGTCTATGCTCGGTCAGGTTCACAAGAGGATTCACGTGTTATTGGAATTGTGAGGCATGAAATCATCGGAGGGAGGGCAATCGAAGAGGAGACAGAGCGGAATAGAATTGGTCAATCACGAAGCAGCCGTGCCTCATCTCCGTCGACAACGAGTTCGTATCTTCCAAACACGGGCTCGACCTCGCAAGATATTGGTTGCACTGGTTCACCTCAGCATGGCTCCTCTGCGCACGCCAATGCCGGGCCATCAACCTCTCAAGATGTGCAGCATGATGCGGATTTAATGAACGATAGTGACATAGTCACACGGTTGCATATCGTGGTTCCTACGACTGCTACTCCCACCCATGGTCTTGAACCGATCATAGTAAGCCATCGCATCAAATGGAGTATCCTCATCCTGAATCTCGATGGGCACACATCTGAATTACGCTGTTCTCTCCCCTTGCACATTCTTGACCGTCGTCTGTTTGCCGAAGCCCGTGCATTTACATCTGCTACTCGTCGTCTCATTTTAGGTGAAGGTTCAGATGGAGACGCAGGTGTGGCTAGAGAGGAAGAGGAAGACCGAGAATTGCCGAGCTATAACGCGCATGTGAGGGACAGAGTGGCAAATATGTTCCTTCCAGAAGCGCAAACCATGCGGGTAACTAATCCTTGGGTTGTTACTGGCACGAGTCCTACGCAAGACACCCATGATTCTATTCATACTCAGTCTCAATCCCATCCACAGTCTCGTCCACGATCTGGGTATACAACACCTCTAGAAGCTCACCTTTTATCTCATCTTCCCGCTGCGCCTCGATCTGGAGAAAGTTTACAACTTGATTGGGTCAATTCAGAATTATTAATCTCGTTATCCGACACTCCTCCGCCACCATTGACCACTAGAAGAGAATCGCACGGAAGCCGTGAGCTGCATACACCACCGGACCAACATGATCAGGCAATGTCAACTACAGCCACTTCAAGTCGGCCACACAGCAGGTGGCCGAGTAGACCTCCCAGTCCGGATCGCGATTTACACCCTCCACCAATCTCAGGAGCACACGAGACATATGTGCATAGCAGCAATGCCAGCCGCAATCTGAACAGCTTGTTCAAGGCAACCATGAAGCCTTTCACGTCATTTACTCACCCATTGGGTCATCATCACCACGGATGGTTGTCACGTGGTTCACACTCTCATTCACCAAGTGTATCGCATGGGACTGCGACACCACCCGATCAGCATAGCCAGGGTCACCAACGCATAACCATACCTGTACCAGAGAGTGGTTCTGCGCTGTTACATCGTGCTTTTACCGAGGTTCCAGATTACTCGATCGCATCCCGTGGATTTATTGGTGGTGTTACCCCGTTGGAAAGTATGCGTGGTTTACCATCTTATGAAGAGGCAGAAGCTGGCAGGACTAGGGAAGGCTCGAATGGGAACCCTGATGGTACACACCTTCCAACGACGCAAAGCGATTCTAATTTAGCTGCTCTGTCTGCTCAACCAGTAGCAGGTTTGCATGGCAGTGCGTTGACGCGCAGACAGTCGGCAGGACGTGCAGAAAGGGTTGCGAGACCTCAAATGATTACAGGAACATCCTCGTAACCTTCCTTCAGACTTTTTTTCTCTTTTTTAAAAATTAAAAATTATTGGGTTTTCTTTTCTTATCACTATTTTGTCTATGGAAAGGTAGATTTACACCTTCTCATATTCGTTAGGCATATATTTATCCATATACTGTATAACATTTGGCTGGGTGTTCAAGTACTCTATAGACAGTCACGCATTGTATTATAGCACATCAAAACAATAGATGCTTTTAGCAAACTTCCTCACTTTTGCGGACCTAGCTCACTGTATTATACATATCCTTATCCAACCGGTAATCAAGAAACAGGATACCCTGATGCCAAGGGTTTGTGATCCATGGCGTAAACTATATCATAAACAAGGGCAGGGGCGATAGGGAAAAACATGAGAGCATGCCTTTGCCAAGAATCATGCCTGCGGATACATTTATGAAGGACATTATGCCGTGGTCTTTCTTACCATCTCCACCCCACTCTGGTCCACCTCCAAACTGCCTGCAAGTGATTTTTCATTCTCCGAGTCCTCCAGAATGTCAATCCAAACATCTCGGTATATTAACTACAGTAAAGCCAGTGTTTCCTCATGCTATCGCCGCCGACTCACACGAAGTAGCTCCTCGCAGAGTCGCAATACAATAGTAGTTGGTTGATGGGGTTATGCCGTAGGGTAAATCGTTACGGTTACATCAAGTACGCCATTTTGCCCTACATCTTATTATCATGTATGATAGCGTTTTAAGTCCGATGTGGAGTATGAAGTAGTTTTTTACAGATGAGAAATTCACATTTCACGTCGAGAGTTTTTTGGCACCCTTCGCATTACTCCCTGGGAGTCAAAAGTAACTTCGGCCGGAAGCTCAGCGCTCATCTTTTAGGAAACACACCCGTCAGAGTCGTAATATGCTCAATAATATGTGACTACTTTGAGCTTGGAGATAGCATAAGAACTACTTATTCCATTCGTCTATATTGGTAATGATTTGAAAGGTTGGACCCTACGTACACATCAGGACGACTAACATAATAATTATCTATTAAAAGATCCCGCGACCGATGTAAGCAAAATGGAATGCAGCTTGCAATACGTTCGCGGAACACACCTCACTTGAAGCGGAATGGTCATTCATCGAAAGTGTTTAACTCAGACTACTTTGGAGAATGCACAATCCACCTCATTTTTATTCCGTTCGGGGATTTCAATAAATCATGTCGTCAGTTTTCTGCTATCTCTGATTTCATTGCAAGCGTTTCCGACAGCTGTTTATGCAAATCTATTTATAGACTCGAAAACAGTGCTGCTAGTGCTATCGCATACCATGAAAAATGAGAGCGGAAGTTGGGTGAAATTTACAAAAGTGATGTCAATGACGAGACTGAGCTGCGTCACTCAGCAGGTATCTAGTAGTTTGACGACGTTGAGTCGACATTATCTCTTCTCTTAATTCATTATCTGCTTCGCATACATACAATTTCGTGTTTTGCCTAGTCAGTGGACGTCAGAAAACATGACATTGAGCGTATGCGTAGGATTATTATCTTGAAAACACATATACAAAAAACGCAATACAATTCAAACGACATGCCCTGGTCTTTCGTTTCCTAAAATTCCACTCTGGTCCACCAAATCTAACAAACTGCCTGAGGGTTGCTTTTCATTATCCGCAAATGAATTCCAAAAGTCCTTCAAACACCTCGGTCCGTTCGCCATACCTAGTGGAAGACAAGCCTGACAGGTGTTTCTTGGTAATATCATTACCAACATCCTCATCTAGCTCCATTGGATCTATAATTCCCCTCAAGGCCTGCATACTAACATGCATTGCATTGCCCTGTTCGGGAATGTGTCTCAGAGCTGGATGAATCTTCTTCCTCGTCAGAAATACGGTTCGTCCAATTTCCGTCGCCTTGGCTGTCTGGCGTATTTGGACGAGAACGCTTCTTTGGCCTGGTACTATCATACCGAGTATCATCTTGTTTCATACTGGCCTTGAGGGAGGTTGATGAGTCAGTTGGGGATATCGAAGAACGTACGGAGGGTAATGTAACAGCAGGTTGAGAAGGCTTAGCAGGAGCAAGGAGATGTGTTAGAAGAGAGCGAAAGACAGTTTCTTCCTGAATATCCGCATGGTTGACAACACTAGAGACCTTGTTTTGCAAAAAATGAAGTGCTTCCACTGGCGTTGCGTCCTCGCACATTTCACGAAATCTAGGACAAAGTTACTACAAGTGGAATTTTAGATTTTAGTAACTCACTGCTGGCCGCGAAGCCTAAAAGCAGCCCGTCGAATAATCTCTTCTGCGCTGGGTCTGCGTAATGTTTCGCAATCAAAACTTGTACCACTAATATAGGTAAACAAAGTTACCTTCTTAATTCCATTTTCCAAAAGTCATCCAATCGTTTCTCTTTCCCATCCGAGAATTCCTTTGGGATATCATCCTTCTCTGTCACTCCATCTCCGTCAGCGTCTTTCGCATTCCCACTATTAAAATTCGAACGCCCGAAGACGCTAAATCCTTCCGCATTTCCACCATGCATATACGCGGTTCGAGTTTTTGGATTATATACAACTTGATGTGCAAATCTGGGCATGGGCACATCTGCTCTACCAGCGCTTGTTGATTCACAATCACAGATAATGCGTGTCCATTGGCCAGGTTTTGTGTCATATCTGTATACCCAGTTGTACATATATAGAAGTGTATTGTGGGCACCCGCCGGTGAATTCCGTGTCAAGCCGCAGAACCTGCATTAGGACTGGTTAATTGAATATGACATGTTGCATGATGGAACTAACACATAAATCTCCTTCAGATTGTGATCAATTACAGCTCTTTGGGTGAAACATGCGTCAGGGCCACCAGCAGCCGTGAAATTTGAAAAAAGCTCTGTCGCATTGTTGGTGGATATGTCGTAGGCATACATATCTGAAAGGTATTTATTCTCCCTTTGGCCAGCGAAAATATACAAAGTTTTCGTCTCTGGCTCAAAAACCATTGAATGACCTGAAGGCTCGTCAGTAGCGTAGGAGATACCATGACTTGAGAAATAGTAAATACCGAAGCGAGACGGTATGATAACTTGTGTCCCAGTTGGGGTATTTGGATGTCTGTGTAGTATCAACTGGGTTGATAAAAGGAAGGGATCGGATTACATACTGAAGAAGTCTCCACTTGCTGAGACGAACGTTGTAGCTATACAAGCCTGAGTATTTGTAAGAATCCCATTCACCATCCACCACCCTTCCTCCAAAAACATATAGAATTTGAGCATCACAATCCATTACCATCTGATGATCAAAAATAAGTGGAGGGCCACCAGATGTCTGCAAGTGGTGAGTTACTGAATCATAATAGATAAGCAGAGACCGGACGTACGGCGGTGTCGAAAGATAGAAAGTCCCATTTGCCCGTGTCCACCCCCCGGGTATGATATCGGTAGAATTCTGAGCAGTACGTTTTCGCAGTCGGTGTATTTGGTCCATCGCCAGTAGAAGAAGGCGGAGTTGCTGTTTGTCTCGGCGGTTCTCCTGTCATGGGTGTTGGTGTTGCAGAAGCGGGTCGCAATCCATCAGAGTCATTCAGTCTACCAAGTAGGTAGATGCTTCCTGTTTTTGTGTCAAACACCATCTTATGACAGCTCCTAGCTCCTGGCGCATTCTGTTCGTGTGATGTTGAATGACTCAGAACACGCCAACGATCGTCCTTGATACTATACACCCAAAAATCGTCAAGGTCTTTCTCACCATCCCAGCCCCCAAACAAATAGATCATATCATTTACTGGGTCCATACATGTTGCATGACCACCGCGGGCAGGAGGGATATCACCATCCGCATCAGTTCCATAAAGCCTCGTCCACTCTGCGCGTGGTTGACAGGAGTGAAGGTAGGACGAGAAAAGGCCAGCAGCGCTCAGGCCTTGCAATAACCTTTCGGCGCGGGACCAGTCACCCTCAAGAACAACTGCTCTCGTGTAATTTCGTGATTAGTGGATGTTCGAACTGGAGGTTGGTCCGGGACAGGATGGCTTGATATGGTGTGAGGAGGCGTCGCTGTCGAAGGTGTTTGAGAATGTGTCTAAGCACGGCGGTTTCTCGATACTGTATCTATTCAGCTATATGAAACGACAAAGTATCTCTCATGTTATACCTCTTCGTGGTTCGTCCGTGTTTTTTCAACATATAGTGGATCAACGATCCCAGCCATGGCAACGTGCCATATTGATACGTGGAAACTTTGTCCATGTGCACTAGATTTCTGTCAAAAACCTAAAACTAAGAATGAGGATGGCCCTTACCAAATTGGAATTATTTTTACAAAGCGAGTCGGGAAGTCTACACCCATACTGTTGGTGTGTCTGATAGGGAATGTTTCTGGAACGATATCATTTTTCAAACCCGAATGAAGCACTTCTTTCATATGGTCCTCGTCAAGACCAACCAAGACCTTGAACTCTTTCATATTGCATGGGTGTGCTACATCCGCGTTAGCTCATCCGTCCTCAGGCTACTCTTGCAATCAACTCACGTTTTCCAAACTGTAAGCATATTGATAATATAAACCATATCAATATACAGGAATTTTGATCCTACCTTTCCGAACGTTATACTTGCTGCAAAGTCAACTCTGGATTCAGTCAATCGCACTGTCTATATGATCTCGGAGACACGCAACTGAGAATAGCAAGCGAATCGAGGCGCAGAATTATCCACTGGTTGGCATTACCTTGATATGCGCCACTCCATCGACTTGACTGGTCAACGGGTTTATCGACGATGACATTCTCTGGCCGATATCGACCGCTATGCGGAGTAGAATGGAATATGGAGTATGTCAAAGCTACGGAGGGGGGACCTGGCTGTTGTGGGATGTCCGACATGGAAACGTTTCCACAATAGCGAACTGTTGTTTAGAAATCACACAAGGAAACCTCGCGTGGAATGTTTATCTAATGTCAAGAGCGTCGCGAGTCTTGCTACTTGGCAATGGCAGCGATTGGCGATCAGATTCTAGTACTCAATGGTGAGTAAGTCGTTGAATAGATCAAAGGAGTCGACACATTGTACAATTGGCGCGCGTCTGCTTCCTCCTGTTTTTCACGTGACACAAAACATTTCAGTAAAAATTTATTCAAGTTCAAAAACTACAGAGATGAGGAGCACACCCAACACATACCAGTGTTTGATTTCACCACAATCTCACCCTGTGAGCAGATTCTCCCCGATATAAGACTGCCGATTGCAATTCAGTTACCCAATTTTTGTGACTGGGCATGAACAAGTCATGCATGTGTCTTCAGTAATTAAGCAACTTGGATTCATCGCGAATAGACCTTCACCCATAACAAGTCGTAATTCTAGAATGGCAACATCGAACTACTGTGCTACCGTAATGATGTTATTGCCAATTGTGAATAATTGTAATCCCCATTCATGGCCTCGACCGGATGAGACATAGTGTTTCCTTCCGCGCTTATAGAAGCCCCGAATCTGCCGGAAGATCGCAGATCGTAGGCTGTCTTCCATCACAATTCCGAATGACCATCATATATGTGACACCAGTATGTTCGGATGTAGTTGTTTTTATCACGGAGATCACTTTATATGGCACAACAAAAATACGCTATCGTCCTTACAGTTCCTACGGTATGATACCGCGATGCACTGGTGGTGATAATCGGTAAGCATCTGTACAGACCAGGGAGGGCAACTAGAAATTACAAAAATTCTTCCCAAAGCCGTCCATGTAGCATTGGCGTTACCAACATCACAGTGTTGCGGTTATTTTTTCTGTCTTCTTGACTATGTAACTCATGGTTCCAAATTAACAGCCAACTCCATTTAAATCTATCATACTTGAGCGCTTGAGCTTTTGAACCGGGTACCATGAGGGTCATGCTAATTGTTACAACTCAATTTTATGATCCCCTTTTAGTTTAAGAGCATAACCTCCTCACTGGTAAATGACATCACTCGCTCGCTGATATATATCAAGGTTGTATGGAGGCAAAGTTAATCGCCTCGCCGTTTTCTGTCACGGACATGAACAGTTGTCAGTATTCTCTTGTGAAATGAACTACTTTTTGTGATACCAAAAAAATCTTCAAAGTAGCAATGGTCTATTGTCTTCACAAGCATTGTTGTCATCACGGCCGGGCCGCTTGCAGCGCTCTTTCTAGCAATACAAGCATTCCATGAAATGTCAAAGGTTGACACTTGTCCCTAAGCGCAAACGTTGTTGAAGTTAATTCTGTGTATAGTTGAGCCCAAATCCAACAATTGGACCTTCCGGGATCCTGTCATCATATATTGGTGCCATCAGATTTCTGCATCATTGGCAAGAAATGATTGAAGAAGGCTATAAAAAAGTATGTGAACAAGCCCAACGAGCTTTAAGCCTATTTACACGAACAATAGTACCGCGGTGAATCATTCAGAATTTCAACCATGTACCGATAGTTGATTTTCGTGAGCAAACGTGAACACATCGATGATATGCGTCGAGCAACTGAGGAGGAAATGGCTTGGTCAGTCCCTCAATTACTATGTCGTGCATAATGGTATGCTTATCTACGGGTACTACTACTCTAGCCCTGGCTGATTCTTTGTTGTCTACGAAATGAAGATAATGCTTGCCCACGTCCTCCTCAATTATGATGTCAAGCTTGCCAAGGATAGACCTCGACCTCCGAATAACGTTGAACTTCCATCCTTCCCCCTAACGCTGAAATTTTCTTTCGTAAAAAGGTTTCTTGATGGTATCAAAAACCCTTTTGATGTCTTGTGCAAATAATCAACATCCTCTTTTTTACGATGAAGGCTGAGGCCATGTCGTCTTATTTATCAGTGACCTTGTTAACTTAGTTTCGAATATACGTCTCTGTATGATCAACCATAATGCTTCAACTTTATGTATTCATTGTCCAGATGGCGTTTTGCGTTGGAGAATTATATTCATGGTACCAATACACAAGAGTTCAATCAACGAATAAAGATATAGCAGGTATCACCAAGCACAAGAGGAGCACTTTCCATCCGTCATCAATATCAGACCCACAATTAACAGAAACTCCACCAGTGCCTCCAGTGCCACTACCGTTTACTAGCGGACGTTCTGCACCAATGTATTGTTTCCCCAAGTCATTTATTTTTCCGCTGCCATCCATAAGTGCATCGGACTGGTATGTGATTAGTTACAATTAATGGAGGAATGAAAACATACATACAGGATTGACTCCTTGGAGGTCTTTCATTGCCCCTAACCAGGCATAACGTTCCACAAAGTCTGTTGAATCCATGAAAGTCTGAGTCGCGGTAAGGAATTTGATGATGTCATCTGACGAGCACTGCGCTTCAAGATCCACATAATTCTGACATGCCCATTCCGTCACCCAGATGGGTCGCTGAAATGTATTGTGGAAATCGGTCACGTAGTTGATAAATTCGGTGGCATTTGTCCCATACCAATCTGAATATAGTCATTATGGATGGTGAGAGAAAGGTGATTGTGGAAGATAGCTTACGCATAGCAATGAAATCAACTGAACATCCACCCATACAAGCATTTAGAAAATCCTGCAGCCAAACTTTCCCTGTGGGACTACTGGATGGTGCAGGACTCCCAAGACGGACTCCTTGCCCATGTAGTGGTTCAAGGTATGTCTTCCAAAGCTGCACACCCTCTTCTGCAGTTAGATTAGATTGTCCTGGCTGTTCAGGTCTAATACATATCAGAGTCAGCAATCTGGCAATGGTTGCAATGGTTGCAGGACTGTCTATCACGTACTCATTCATACCAAGTACAGCTGTCACATTATGTTCTGATTTAGCTTTCTGGACGCTCGCGGGAAATTGTTCGATATCCTTTGTACCCCAAAGCATTGGCGCGAATTCCAGGTCAGTTGTAATGGGGAAACTTGACCATGTGTAATACCTGATAATTAGATTAATTACTGTTCTTGGTGGTACAGATAGATGACTACAGTACCATGAGACCTTGCCAGTACTTAAGTACTGCGAGATGTCAAGACTATCACCGTTTGGCCAAGCGAGGCCAGCTTTTGATGCGTTATGTAGTGGCTTTGGTTGAGCTAGAGTGGTCGACGGGATGGTTGCGATCAAAACAACAATGTAGATGGGTGTAAGATAATTTGCATAGAACATATCCGTTATTTGGTCATATCAAAAAAAACTTCAAGTGATTCTTTTGAATAAATACGTTTTTCGATACTTCCAATGTATCATCATAATGGAGCTTGATTTATGTACTGGAGTGTAGCTGTGCATTGGAGCAATCAGATGACGCGCATAGACCTGGAAAGCGTGGGACTCAGAAGAGTTGAAAGTGACACAGCTATGATATGTAGATAGTATGATTTATGAAGTTATGGGGCATCTTCCAATGCTATTTGAGTAGTACGATGGTAGTGACTAGTGAACGTTTGAATTTGAACGTTGAACTTTGACGTCAAACAATGAGCAATGTCACATGGTAATTGGTATACACAAAAGTTATGCGTGGAAATTTATACTTACACATGTTCCGACAACAAACCCGAACTCTTGCAGTTCGCACCTCAGATATTGTACGACAAGTTGCTGTTCAACCAGGTCTTCGAGGAAAATACAAGTTCAGCCATAGGCTTTACTCAGTCCCGAGTGTCAAGAAACACGAACATTCTACCAATCTGGCTAAGCAATTGGTTCTTGCGCTCCCTCCCCGAGTAAAAGGCTGGCCAACTCCATGGCTCAATGAAAGTGAAGCAACTCAGTATCTTTACCCACTATATTCCAGAGGATGGGAATATAACGTTGTATCTAAGAAGGTTGGGGGTAATTGGGCAGCAGTGCGTACTTCCTTGTAATTTCAGCGATACAGAGCGCCAGATATTATCAGCAGGTCGGGCACCTTACGACAACATACAGCTTCTCGAATTTTAGATCTGCAATAGATTTCACAAAAGACCTTGCAGATATTTCAGACAAAGAGAATGTGAGTTTCCATACCACCAAAACCGCGTATACACGATTCAGTGACGAGACGTACCTAGCATCACCCAACTTCAATACATATTATAAACGGTTCCACAGTTAAAGTTTCGGTGTCGATCAATACACATTCAGCACTACGTCCCGAACTCAATAATTCATTCCCCATTGAAGCTCCCTGGAGTAACTCTCCGTGACATTCGGTTCGCTGTCCTGTCGGATACGCATTTCAGCACTGTGTACGTAGCTGACGGCCGTGGTGGTGACTCCAAACATATTCAAGAAGATTCTCTATTTTCCGCATCTCGACCAGAGTGGAAGACAATATTGCAGCAACTTGGCACTTAAACAATTCCTTCCGCGATTCAATGCCCTACCGTATTTATGGGTAGGCGCAAGACTCCACTAAACCTGTTTACCATTTGCTGTCATGCAGTGCTCCGCTCCACCATAAATACCTTTACGGCCCGAATTCACGAAACAATGACCATGCAAAAATCCACTGATACGGAGCGCCCTGCCAAATTTCAAAACCTTGTTTATTCGAAGCACATTCAAATATTCAATACATAAACTTCTGACATTTATCTTATTTCACTCCCCATCAACCCTTAGCGTTCAATTCCATCCTAATTGTTCCATTGTCCATCCCCACACCATGTTCTTTTCGTTAGGCGCGTTGCAAAGGCGCTGATTGCGGTCGAGCTTGTCAATCTTGGCCACATCTTCTGCCTCTAAGGTGGGAAGCTGTTCACGAAAATAAAATCACCAACGCAGGTGAAGGATAGGTTGGACAGCCACTTACATGGAGGTTCTCGCGCTGTCTGGCACTGTCGGCACTCTTTGCGACAATGAACTGTATCGCGTGTCAAGTGCCATGCGAGCGTAATTTGATTTGGTGAAACTTTATACTTCCCCGCCAATTCAATGATGAGCGGGTCGTTACGTACAGTAGCGTATCCTGTTATATGCGAGATGAAAGCCCACGAATGAATTTTAGGCATGCGAGTGGTAGGATAGAGTATAGCATACCACTGGGAGTGTATGCGGTTAGCACAATGCCTTTCGATTTGCAAAACGATACAAGATCATTTTGCGCCAAATAAGGGTGTAATCTAAAGGCAAAGTTTGGTTGATCTATCCTAATTTTCAGCAAGTGAGAGTAAAGCACTTACTCGACCTGATTGACTGCAGGAACGATATTCGCATTGTCCAATAACTGAGTGAGTCTGTTCTCATTACATCTCGTCAGCAAACTCGAAGTTCAGAGGATGAAGAAATTCCGGACTGACGTCTTAATAGAGAAGTTGCTCACACCAATGGCCTTGGCTCGTCCAGAACGATATATCTTCTCTAATTCAGACCAGGTTTCAATGAAATTGATACCTTCGTCACATTTTGGAGTCCCATCAGCATCTCTAATGAGGCGTTTATTTTCGTCTGGTATTTATTGGTCATTGGGATTAGCCTTCTTCTGGACGTTGGTTATATGCTCACCTGCCAAGATTGCCTGAGGCCAATGAATAAGGTACTGCAAAAGAAGGTCAGAACTATGTATGTAACAATTGAGGAATAACATATACTAGGTCAACGTAGTCTGTCTTAAGATTTTCCAGGCTTTGTTTGAATGCCTGGGCAACATGACGTTGGGAGTACAACCTACTCACAACCAACGAAATGAGATTGGTGACAGAAGTTAGTGTAGCGCGACTGACCCAAGCTTGGTGGTTATGTAAAACTGTTCACGAGGGATTCCGGACTCTTTGATCACTTCACCGACAACTCCTTCGGTATCTACATACGTGATTAATTGCATTTCAAGATACGAAAGATAACAAATATTACAATATGTTTCGGCAGTGTCAATATGCCTGAATCCGTTCTAAATATCGATGCCTCAGAATTTTATCAGTATGAAGATCCATGACAATTTATTCACCTTGATGGCACTTGCAAGCCAAATCTTTGCTTCTGCACGAGCTTCGGGGGTGTTTGGTGCCCAGGATCCTGTACCTATAAGTGCATAGATGTGATTGCGATAAGCGCTTTGATCTGAATGAGTGCATTCAAACAAATAAGGAAACATACCAATGATCGGAATGAATGTTTCATTGTTCAATTTGACTTTTCGTATTTCGGGAGTGGCTGACATGGTCAGCACTGTTGAGAAATATATTCAAGGGGGTAGGAACAATGGATTTCTTCTGCAAAATCTGCTTGCTGATAAGTAACCAGAGATTAGTGGGCTTAGTAATGCAGAATCGTCATTCGTCGCCATTAATTCATTGCTTAGTAAAGTCCTGTAGATCGACCTGATGTAATAGATATTCGGTCATTAATTAACCGTTCGCGTTAACTCTTCCCTTTTTCCGTGGTTCAATCGTACAGTTCAAGCTCTCTCTCCCCACGATAGAAAATAATCCAAGTCATACGCATAAGTAATGATAGCTATTGTTGGTTAGTCGTTTACATATGAACGTGTGGAGTTTCTGTACAAACTAGATAATAAACACGTTAGTTCAGTGTTTGCGTGGTCAAACGACTAGTATTATTTACCTAGATAATTAACACGCTAGCTACTTCACTATTAGTATAATTTGTAAGAAAGGAAGGAATGTTCTCACCTCAGTGTTTGCGAGGTGTTCGGAAAAAATATCAAGATGTTTAAATATTAAAGAGCGGATGGGCTATACCTTTTCGAGATAGCGTAAAAAGGGGAAACAAATGAATTTACTTTTAAGTGATTAAAGAAGGACATAAAAAAGGAATGGTAGTATGATGATGAACACGGGTGTTAATAAAAGGAATAGTAGAATAAAAAGGAGGGGACGTTATGTAAGATAAATTTGGGTGCGCGTTTGGACTTGCGCGCGCTTGTTATTTCAACAGAACGTGCTTATCCAGGAGTTATAATACAAGTATGCTAATGTTCTAAGATTTGGACGTGAATGTGCATCAGATGCAGTTTCTTTCATTCTTATTCCTATCTGAAGACGCACCTTAGTTTCCCATGACATGAATAGAAAAGTCATCAACTTTAATAAGTCAAGTTCATGTCTAAAGCTATTCGAGAACGCATATACATAACATGTGTGCACAAGAGGCGATGTTCACGATTAATCGACGATATAGCCCAAGTCCTTCTGACATTTGGATACCTTAAATAGTGTCAATTCAGTAAGTCATAGAGAATAGAGACATCCGCATGGAACATGCGAGTTATTCGCGAAATCGTTGATCATGAACAATCACGAATGCATGACTCTGTAATAATTTGAGATTTTTGACCCATTAGCGATCAATTGACGTTATTCAGCAATGTACTATATATATTGACTAACGTTTTCTTTCAAGGTCCATAGTGCATTGTTTTTTTTTTTTTGATTTACATGATGCTCATTTGTTCTATCTCCATATCTTGTATCCTGAAAATCCCTATGTCACGTAAATCAAGAAACCACACTGTAAAATTCAAGGGGTATGCTCGCAGGTCTGCCATTTAGTGTTTGATAATGGTATATGAGAGATGCGTGCGGACCGAAATCACGAACTGATAAACATGCAATCATTTACCATTTGCTGTCATGCAGTGCTCCACTCCACCATAAATACCTTTACGGCCCGAATTCACGAAACAATGACCATGCAAAATCCACTGATACGGAGCGCCCTGCCAAATTTCAAAACCTTGTTTATTCGAAGCACATTCAAATATTCAATACATATACTTCTGACATTCATCTTATTTCACTCCCCATCAACACTTTCTAGCGTTCAATTCCATCCTAATTGTTCCATTGTCCATCCCCACACCATGTTCTTTTCGTTAGGCGCGTTGCAAAGGCGCTGATTGCGGTCGAGCTTGTCAATCTTGGCCACATCTTCTGCCTCTAGGGTTGGAAGCTGTTCACGAAAATAAAATCACCAACGCAGGTGAAGGATAGGTTGACAGCCACTTACATGGATGTTCTCGCGCTGTCTGGCACTGTCGGCTACTCTTTGCGACAATAACTGTATCGCGTGTCAAGTGCCATGCGAGCGTAATTTGATTTGGTGAAACTTTATACTTCCCGGCCAGTTCAATGATGAGCGGGTCGTTACGTACAGTAGCGTATCCTGTTATATGCGAGATGAAAGGCCCACGAATGAATTTTAGGCATGCGAGTGTTAGGATAGAGTATAGCATACCACTGGGAGTGTATGCGGTTAGCACAATGCCTTTCGATTTGCAAAACGATACAAGATCATTTTGCGCCAAATAAGGGTGTAATCTGAAGGCAAAGTTTGGTTGATCTATCCTAATTTTCAGCAAGTGAGAGTAAAGCACTTACTCGACCTGATTGACTGCAGGAACGATATTCGCATTGTCCAATAACTGAGTGAGTCTGTTCTCATTACATCTCGTCAGCAAACTCGAAGTTCAGAGGATGAAGAAATTCCGGACTGACGTCTTAATAGAGAAGTTGCTCACACCAATGGCCTTGGCTCGTCCAGAACGATATATCTTCTCCAATTCAGACCAGGTTTCAATGAAATTGATACCTTCGTCACATTTTGGAGTCCCATCAGCATCTCTAATGAGGTCGTTATTTTCGTCTGGTGGTTATTGGTCACTTGGGACCAGCCTTCTGGACGTTGGTTATATGCTCACCTGCCAAGAGTGCCTGAGGCCAGTGAATAAGGTACTGCAAAAGAAGGTCAGAACTATGTATGTAACAATTGAGGAATAACATATACTAGGTCAACGTAGTCCGTCTTAAGGTTTTCCAGGCTTTGTTTGAAGGCCTGGGCAACATGACGTTGCGAGTACCACCTACTCGCAACCAACGAAATGAGATTGGTGACAGAAGTTAGTGTAACGCGACTGACCCAAGCTTGGTGGTTATGTAAAACTGTTCACGAGGGATTCCGGACTCTTTGATCACTTCACCGACAACTCCTTCGGTATCTACATACGTGATTAATTGCATTTCAAGATACGAAAGATAACAAATATTACAATATGTTTCGGCAGTGTCAATATGCCTGAATCCGTTCTAAATATCGATGCCTCAGAATTTTATCAGTATGAAGATCCATGACAATTTATTCACCTTGATGGCACTTGCAAGCCAAATCTTTGCTTCTGCACGAGCTTCGGGGGTGTTTGGTGCCCAGGATCCTGTACCTATAAGTGCATAGATGTGATTGCGATAAGCGCTTTGATCTGAATGAGTGCATTCAAACAAATAAGGAAACATACCAATGATCGGAATGAATGTTTCCATTATTCAATTTGACTTTACGTATCTCGGGAGTGGCGGACATGGTCAGCGCTGTTGAGAAATATATTTTGCAAGGAGGTAGAAACAATGGATTTCTTTGGCAAAATCTGCTTGCTGATGATAAGTAACCAGAGATTAGTGGGCTTAGTAATGCAGAGTCGTCATTCGGTCGTCATTGCTTAGTAAAGTCCTGTAGGTCTCCCACTTTTTTGGATCGACTTGATTAACGTAATGATTCGGTCATTAACCGTTCGCGTTAACTCTTCCCTTTTTCTGTGGTTCAATCGTACAGTTCGAGCTCTGTCTCCCCACGATAGAAAATGATCCAAGGCATACGCATAAGTAATGATAGCTATTGTTGGTTAGTCGTCTACATATGAACATACTTATCCAGGAGTTATAATACAAGTATTCTAGCCTGTTCTAAGATTTGGACGTGAATGTACATTAGACGCAGTTTCTTTCATTCTTATTCCTATCTAAAGACGCACCTTAGTTTTTCATGACATGAATAGAAAAGTCATCAACTCTAATAAGTTAAGCTTATGTTCAAAGCTATACGAGAACGCGTATACATAGCATGTGTACAAGAGGCGATGTTCACGATTAATCGATGATATGGCCCAAGTCCTTCTGACCTTTGGCTGGCTGAATTATTGAAACGACCCTAAATAGTGTCAATTCAGTAAGTGATAGAGAATAGAGACATCCACATGGAACATGCGAGTTATTCGCGAAGTCAGAACAGAAAACAGCAGGCCGAACACGCGTCACGACCCAACCCGAATCGTATCCTCCCTCCTTCTGTCCCCAAAAAAGCCAAAAGCCAAAAGCCAAACCCGTAAATGCCAAACCCCATACAGCCCACCCAGTCTAAGCCCCAATTCCCCCACCTCCGTTACAGCCCATGCCCCGATACTCAAAACTCTCCACCCCCCCTTTTCCCGTTTTTCTCTCTCCTTTTCATTTTCATTTTCATTTTTCTTCTCTTTCTTCTTCTCTCACAAAGACCCCCATTTCATTTCACCTCGTCTACCGCATCCCTTCATTTCACTTACATTTCTTCTCCCTATCCTCATAACATACAAAACACTCCATTTATTCTCATCGTAACCAACACAAATAATACTAATATAATCAAATACCCAGCGAATCTCCTCATGTTTAGGTCACCGCAATCCCCCTCTTTCCCCATTGGACAACGTAGAGAATACACTAGAAACAAAAGCAACAACATAGTCAGTAAAGTAAATGCATGTAATGATCTACATAGGGCCCCGCCCCATTGATCATAGAATGGATTTAAATAAAATAAAATAAATATTCGCGAAGTCGTTGATCATGAACAATCATGAACGCATGACTCAGTACTAATTTGAGATTTTGAACTACTGGTGACTGATGTTATTCAGCAATGTACTATATTTATTGACTAACATTTTCTTTCAAGGTGCATATAGTGCACAGGCTCCTAAAACCAGCCGCTCACTGCGTTCTACGCTTACTAATGAAGTTCGGTCTTATCCGAAGGCCAAATAAACAAATCTAGTTTGGCTCACGGGTAAGTCGAACTTCATAGTAATTATAGAACGCAGTGGTATATGAGAGATGCGTGCGGACCGAAATCACGAACTGATAAACGTGCAATCATTTACCACTTGCTATCATGCACGGCTCCGTTCCACCATAAATACCTTTACGGCCCGAATACATGAACCAATGACCATGCAAAACACATTGATACGGAGCGCCCTGCCAAATTTCAAAACCTTGTTCATTCGAAACACATTCAAATATTCAATACATATACTTCTGACATTCATCTTATTTCGCTCCCCAATCAACACTTTCTAACGTTCAATTCCATCCTAATTGTTCCATTGTCCATCCCCACACCATGTTCTTTTCGTTAGGCGCGTTGCAGAGGCGCTGATTGCGGTCGAGCTTGTCAATCTTGGCCACATCTTCTGCCTCTAGGGTGGGAAGCTGTTCACGAAAATAAAAATCACCAACACAGGCGAAGGATGGGTTGACAGCCACTTACATGGAGGTTCTCGCGCTGTCTGGCACTGTCGGCACTCTTTGCGACAATGACTGTATCGCGTGCCAAGTGCCATGCGAGCGTAATTTGATTTGGTGAAACTTTATACTTCCCCGCCAATTCAATGATGAGCGGGTCGTTACGTACAGTAGCGTATCCTGTTATATGCGAGGGAAAGGCCACGAATGAATTTCAGGCATGCGAGTGTTAGGATAGAGTATAGCATACCACTGGGAGTGTATGCGGTTAGCACAATGCCTTTCGATTTGCAAAACGATACAAGATCATTTTGCGCCAAATAAGGGTGTAATCTGAAGCAAAGTTTGGTTGATCTATCCTAATTTTCAGCAAGTGAGAGTAAAGTACTTACTCGACCTGATTGACTGCAGGAACGATATTCGCATTGTCCAATAACTGAGTGAGTCTGTTCTCATTACATCTCGTCAGCAAACTCGAAGTTCAGAGGATGAAGAAATTCCGGACTGACGTCTTAATAGAGAAGTTGCTCACACCAATGGCCTTGGCTCGTCCAGAGCGGTAGATGTTCTCTAATTCAGACCAGACTTCAATGAAATTGATACCTTCGTCACATTTTGGAGTCCCATCAGCACTTCTAACGAGGTCGTTATTTTCGTCTGGTAGTTATTAGTCATTGGGACCAGCCTTCTGGACGTTAATTATATCCTCACCTATCAAGATTGCCTGAGGCCAATGAATAAGGTACTGCAAAAGAAGGTCAGAACTATGTATGTAACAACTGAGATATAACATATACCAGGTCAACGTAGTCCGTCTTAAGATTTTCCAGGCTTTGTTTGAATGCCTGGGCAACATGACGGTGCTGGAACGGCCTATTCACAACCACGAAATGAGATTGGTGACAGAAGTTAGTGTAACGCGACTAACCCAAGCTTGGTGGTTATGTAAAACTGTTCACGGGGGATTCCGGACTCTTTGATCACTTCACCGACAACTCCTTCGGTAACTATATACTTGATTAATTGCATTTCAAGATACGAAAGAAAGAAAAGTTTACAATATGTCACGGCAGTGTCAATATGCCTGAATCCGTTCTAAACATCGATGCCTCAGAATTTTATCAGTATAAGATCCATGACAATTCACTCACCTTGATGGCACTTGCAAGCCAAATCTTTGCTTCTGCACGAGCTTCGGGGGTGTTTGGTGTCCAGGATCCTGTACCTAAAATACATAGATGTGATTGCGATAAGCGCTTTGATTTTAAATAGAGTGCATTCAAGCAAATAAGGAAACATACCAATGATGGGAATGAATGTTTCATTATTCAATTTGACTTTACGTATCTCTGGAGTGGCGGACATGGTCAGCACTGTTGAGAAATATATTCAAGGAGGTAGGAATAATGGATTTTTTTTTGCAAAATCTGCTTGCTGATAAGTAACCAGAGATTAGTGGGCTTAGTAATGCAGAATCGTCATTCATCGCCATTAATTCATTGCTTTTGCGCTTTCTGAGGTCACAGCTATGTCCATACGGGGACATAGCGCCTTTTCAGATAAGTATCTCCTTTAATCATATTTTGTCTTAGATAGCGGAAAGGTTCTGTATTCATTCAGCTGATAAACCTTGAGCATTCATTTGCTTTGACCACAGCGAGTATTATGCTATCATGTATTTTTTAGTATATAAGTTGGTAAGTCCGTGCTTTGTGCACAGCAGAGCCCGCTAACGTTCACGTGAAATTAAGTTGAAGTTGGGGGTTAAAGTGCACAAGGAATTTGTTTTAAAGTACCAAGTATATTGATGTACTACTAAGTGGTAATTGACATTTCAAAACAGGATGTAAAGTTCAAACACTTATCAAAATCAACATGCAGTATATGAAGGAGTCTGTGTAGAGGTCATAATTTTCATCGGCAATGAATTGGCATAAAATTTCGATATGAAGCTCTTCACACGAAACAACATTTCGAAACTGAGATGAAGAAACAAATCATACACAAGCACTTGACACTGACTGATAACAATCACCATGACTGATATGGGTCATTAAACCTGATTTTTAATAGCATTACAAGTAGCGTGTAATTGCTGTATTGTGGAACTGCACAAGAGTACAAAGATGCTTAATGGATGTTGCATCTCGATTTCGCCAAATAACGTAAAAATGTGACATAATGAGATGCATGGACAGATCATCTGTCAGAAATGATGAGGGCACACAGATGACTCGGAAAACACAAATTAAAATTTCCACTTTGGACATAGATATGAACAAACACTTGATCACATTCACTGCAAGTCAATGGAAGATACATCCAACACTATGGAACCATACATGGTATACATTTGAATGATGGATGAAAATATAACTATCACAAAGTGAACAACACAGACCGGGTTTCACCGAACGACAAACAGACCTGGGTTTCACTGACTTTTGTGGAGACATGTACAAATTGTTTCTAATGATATGATCGGCCATTACAAAAACTTTTGTAACCAAAACACTACAACAGGCGAAATAGACAGGAAAAAGGTGAAATTACATGAAAATTTGTTTCAATCCTGCAAGACCCACTACCTAAAGGTGGGGGGAATAAGTAGCTACTGGTCTGTAGTTTTAGGCAGTCTTTTGCAATCTCAGTTTAGTGTTGGCCAGTTCAGCCCAGCCTGAACATGCGTGAGACTACTGTGAAAATCTATATTCTCGCGCTTAGTGAAGTCCTGTAAATCTCCCACTTTTTTGGATCGACCCGATTAATGTAATGATTCGGTCCTTAACTGTTCATGTTAACTCTTCCCTTTTTTCGTGATTCAATCCTATGGTTCGAGCTCTGTCTCCCTACGATAGAAAACGATCCAAGTCATATGCATAAGTAATGATAGCTATTGTTGGTTGATCATTTATATATCAACATACTTATTCAGGAGTTATTGCTTCTTTCATTCTTATTCCTATCTGAAGACGCACGTTAGTTTCTCATGACATGAATAGAAAAGTCATCAACTCTATTAAGTTAAGCTTATGTTCAAAGCTATTTGAGAACGCATATACATAGCATGTGTACAAGAGGCGATGTTCACGATTAATCGATGATATAGCCCAAGTCCTTCTGACATTTGGCTAGCTAAACTATTGAAACGACCTTAAATAGTACCAATCCAGTAAGTGATAGAGAATAGAGACATCCGCATGGAACACGCGAGTTATTCGCGAAGTCGTTGATCATGAACAATCATGAGCGAATGACTCAGTGTTTAAAAAAAATGCTAATTTGAGATTTTTGACCCACTAGCGATTGATGTTATTCAGCATTGTACTATATTTATTGACTAAGAGTTTTTTCCAAGGTGCATAGTGCATTGCTTTTTTTGGTTTTACACAATGCTCATTTGTTCTATCTCCATATGTTGTATCTTGAGAATCCCTATGTCACGTAAATCATGAAACCACACTTCAAAATTCAAGGGGTGTGCTCGCAAGTCTGCCATTTAGCGTTTGGTAGTGGTATATGAGAGACGCGTTCAGACCGAAATCACGATCTGATAAACATACAATCAGCAGGATAAGGAGGGGAAATAACAAAACTGACTTTACGGCAATGCATTGCATACACGTGATGAAATATCGGCTATCTCTGACCCGACCGGGTAGGGAGTGTGCTTCAGACGTAAAATAAATTTGGAACTTGAACTCGAGGCATAACCTGAAATAAACTGTGATACAAATGCTTTTCATCAAGTACCAGTTCCGACACTGTTGCGAGGGGACAATTCATAATTATGTCCCCACACAATTGCAAAAAATTGAACAATCTGAGAGTTGTAAAATTAGAATTAGGTAGAGATACATTGAATTCATGTGGTTGCGGTGCCTCCAGAGCCTGATCATTCAAAGTGTTCCAACACTAGGTAAGCAATATTAATTGGACCCCATAGTAAAAACCACTATAGTAGATACTAGTCCAATTATGTATATGAACTGTCAGTCAACCTGACACGCGGTGTAGTGATAACAACCTATGATATAACCTTGACAGCCATAAGGGTGTGAAGAAGTTGTTGGGGTTTTATACATAGCCATATTACGTTCAGTCTTTTGTATGTATTCACATGCTACCTCTCATGATCTTAACCTCAGGCGCTCAAGCCCATATCTTAATGAAAATTTCTCCATTTGTCCGATCTTGTATAGCCATCCTAATGACATGTCGTGAGTACTTTTATTGACTAGCGACCGCAGGGATCGGAATGTGTCTTGAAAATTCTCCATGTGATGCCACATAGTTCTGATGTTTATCGCATGACAGCTCTGCACAAATCGACAAGTTGTTACTTAGGTAGTTCTCTAACTCTCTCTTAATTGAACTATTCGCACTCCGCCGAACTGAACAGAAATAAGCGTTGTTTGTTTTGGATGACTCCAGTTCGAAAATGTGTGTCCGTTTTACACGGCAGATCGTTCGTCGGTTATAAGGTATCACATCACCCCAAAAGCAATCACCCCACCAAAACCGGTTTACGTCTACTCACAGCTCTGGGTTGTTATACTTTACAGCATCTATACATATTAGTTCCCTGTAAGTAGGCGCCCAACTACCTTTTTCGTCATCTGCGGCGTGGTAATTGATGATACTCAACCTTACAGATCCAAACACCAAGCCCAATGATGCTGTTTAACGTATCAAGTTGGCAGTACTGACTATGTAGAAAGGGTCTAATACAACGACTAGGCGGAAGTCTATGTATTGTGATGCCTTTTGAGGACAATTTACTCATTGCTGTGTTACGGTCATCCCAACGTGGGTGTACTAGTTCCTGTGGTGGGACATTGTCCCCAGAATTGCTGTGAATTAGACGCGCGGCCAATGCGGGGCCTGGAAAGTCTTAGCTACTTAAATGGACGACTAATGTAGGTTGTGCGGTCAGTTTCATCCTGTGACTGCACTACCCGTACGAAGAATCTTCCTCATCCACAGTTCCTACTCAAACTCGGTCTTTGAGCTCATGTCTGTTAGACTAGATGGTGTGTTCACTTTCAGGGAGAGACTGGGCATCTTCTTTACGATAGAAGCTTCGAGGCAAGTACAATTGGACAGTTATATCTAATACTTTGGATTGATGTTTCTTATTTTCAGCTTGTCTCTTGTTGCCTCGACTGGTATACTTTGCTATGCCACGGTGAGCTTCAGAAAAATTCGTCCTGTCGAATGATATTGGGTTCATTAGCTTACCGCGATACAGTATCGATCAGCTAAGAAGGCCTTATACAAGTGGTCCGGACGAGAAGTTATAATTTTATCGGATGCCAGTGATTCAAGTCTATTTATCAATCTCATGGTCGCAGATATGGTGCAAGCTATTGGTCAGCGAGACATAATCATACATACAAGTTAATCAACCTCATATGGTATCAATCTTTCTAGGGAATTTCCCCAACATCCGGTGGATGAATGACGGTGTATGCATTTTTTTCATGCTCAATTAAGATTTTTTATCTGAGAAAAACTATAATACCGCAGAAAATTACAGAAGGGTCACTCTGCACGGCTCAAGCTGCCATAAAGCAGCTAGGTATAGTGGCTGTTGCCATGACGTGAGTTTATTTTTCGCTCATGTCTTGATTCAAATATTTATTTGGCAAACAGATCCCTAGTAAGTTGGGTCTATATGCGATATGCGGATCAATTTAACCCGTGGTTTTAGGCCATCGCTATCCAGACATTTGGGGTCCTGGCACTTCGCTGGAAAATCCACCGGCATGCAGGGAAATGCATCATTGTGTTTGTCTGGATATTTTCCGCATTAACTATGGGGATCGGCAATGCGGTTCACAGGAATGACCCTTATTACGGTGATACCGGATATTGTCCGTATTTTTCCTCCAGATTGCCATTTCATTCAGGTTGTTAACTCGTCTTAGGGTGTTGGATTCGCGAGCCATACAAGACAGCACAGCTACTCACAGAGTATCTGTGGGTATGGCTAGCTGGGGTCATGATGGCCATTTTGTACGGCATCATGGCTCTGGTTATGCGTGGAATATTGGTGATAGATAAAGGCCTGCATTTACGCAACAACCGAGACCGAGTAAAACTGGATCTCTCAGCTGCAGGCAGTGAAGAAGAAAGAAGAGCAAAGGATATTGCGAACTTAATGCTTTTGTAAGGGTTCATCCGTTTTCCCGGACGCATATAATAAGTCTGAATGATAAATTATAGTTATCCTGCTGTTTACATTTTTGCTGTGTTTCCCAATACTCTTGCACGCTGGCTCTGGTTCAGCGGTTTCAGAAACATACCTTCAGGCTTTACTTTGTTCGGGAACTCGATCTTCGCTCTTTCCGGGTTCTTCAACCTGGTTCTGTTCATGTTCACAAGACCACAATTGGTCAAAGGCGCGCCTATTTATTATCCACAGGACCATCGCCATGCAGGCGCGATCGTCGACATTCCATTAAAAGAACATCAACATATGCGCAAGGCCACTAGATATGGACATCTTCCCAACCGTGACGAGCCAGACTTCTCCGATGCAGAGGTCGGACACTTGCCGGATACAGGCAATGGTTCCAAATATTTTCCAGAACAGGACTTACTGAAATCTCCACATTCGGAGCCACGCGACTTGGGGCATCTGCCGCCGACATAGCCTCTATCCGCCTCGGTCACCCTACGTATTTAGCAGGAGCACGCAGATCTACTAGATTCACGTTATACAAGGTTATCTATCTTCCACCTCATGGAACGCAGTCTTAACATAACATCTCTTTGTAAGCTGCCCGCTTGTTTTGGTTCAGTTGATCATTTGTGACTGGTGGGGTATACAGCCTCACTAGCACTCTGAATTATGGGATCCTCATGCTACATGTACATCAGTTCATACTGTCTCATATCCGACATGTAATGAATTATTATGAATTTTCCTATTATATCCATCCTATTAAAGCTCGGAATAAGCTCGACTTAATGTTTATCCGAGTTGAACTGTGAGGGAATTTGTGTATTTGTGGATGCTCAATCCAACGTGCGGTGTGTGGGATAAAAAAAAGTTCAGCAGGTTTTGTCACATAAACGTGTTGACGTGTGATGATTATGAATTACTACAAGCTGAAAACCTTACGTTCTACAAGTTTGTATATATTCTTCACCCAAGCGCAGTTAATGAGCAGGATCTTTTGGATATATACTCGATTTTTCAATGACAACGGAACCAAAAAACCATTGTTCATTTCTTCTGTAGTTTGGGTCCGGCTTTATGCCCCGATTTGAACAAACGATGTTAAATCATACCCCCAATAGGTTCAAAAAATCAATTGAGCGCCCATTCGGTCAGGTCGGATGATGTTTGTTTTCCACAAAGTAATTATGATGTTCATTCTTTTCCAATTGGGGTCCGGGGTTTCAATCGACGTTGTAATGAGAGCTGTTAATGAGGCTGTTTTAAACATTGTCATGGAAAAAATCCATTGGGTTTAAAGCATCCGTGGTCTGCGAGCAAATCACGTAACCGAATAACATATGAGACGTTGCAAATGAAGCAACGAGATAAAATGAATGTAAGATAGATAAAGCTTGAAGCTTGAAGGTTGCTCTGGAGCTTATCCTGAGCATTCGGGAGAGTCTTCAATGATTTGAGGCATATGGTGGGGTAAAAAGAGTACGAGATTAAAAATAAGCCGAAAGTCACATTACATATGGCGAAGCCGTGATGCCGGACGCTACATACATACATGATCAGTTACAGACCTCAATAAATTCAAGCCCTGAAATGATCTAATCTTTCATTGCTACATCATCATCGCTGTCTTCTTCCTCCTGGTCTTGTAACCCAGCCTTCTCGAGGGCTTCTTTAGAAGTATAGTCGACCTTGACTCCACGAGTTCTTCTTCCGGGAAGTATGTCAGAAGGATCAATTCCCTCAAAGCTCTCTTCGGCCTGAAAGCAGATAAAATTTTGTCAGGATATATATAGGTAGGAAAATAAAAATAAGGGAATATCATAAACACAGTTTACACTGAAAAAGGACGAGACGCATCACTAACCTCTTCGTCTTCATCCTCGGACATGATTTCATCGTCGTCATCGTCATCCTCCTCTTCATCTTCAACTTCCTCTTGGGTTTCGTCTGTGTTCATTTTGCGTTTGCCTTTGCCTTTACTGGCAGGACTAACTGGGTTATTACTTGACGCGACAAAAGGGTGAAAAAGAGAAATTGGAGTTGTGTAGGTACGTACTTTGTGGTAGAAGGATCGGTTACACTAGAAGACATGGTGGTTGGTTTGAAAGACGCGTTATTATGGCATGTTTATGTATTGTGGGAATGAAGAGGAGAATATTAGATAATATAAGTGTCACACAGGACTATAAATGGGAGTCGCGCCCATCGAGATATTTATGGAACAACATGCAATCGACCTATCTTTACTCGATCACAGTTGACTGTAATGCCAGGCCCCCTGCCCTGCCCTGCAGCTTCACACACCGTTCTTACGGTGACCCGTGTCCCGATTGTTCTGGGGGCATTTACAAGCTTCATTCACTTGCTTTTCTTGTTACTTTTCCCATTCTTGCGTCCCAAACCAAATGGTAGCCAAGACCGCGACTTCTGGAAGCAGCTTCTTCTTCGAAGGCTCTCCTATTCCTACATCCTCTCCTGGCTCTCTATCGTTTAGCAGCTCATCCACGAGCCGACCCGCATCATCCGCGGCGTCAATCAGAATTCCAACCATCTTGCGCCGTGAGTCGGTTGATGGGACACCATCTGACGTTCAAAAGGATGCTCTAGTCACCCTATCACTCTCTTCTCTTTCTTTCCTCGACACAATTGTCAGAGACGGTACTTCTGGAGCTTCGCTGTACGCGGTCAAGACAAGTGGAAATTTAACTACCGTAGTTCGACGCGATGCCACAGGCACTACCATCAAAACTACAGAGATCAGATGGCCTGGTTCAAGCAAAACCAAAGATGAAGTTCAGATAATAATGAGAGGTGCAAGATGGAAGGGAGCAGATCATCTTCTCAAAAACAATTCGAACCCCAGGTATTTTCTTCAGTTGGCTGATTTTTTTAATTCTTCTCATTTCTTACAGCAATTCTCGGAAGTTTACTATACCAAATTTATCCCAAACTTTGAAGTGGAAACGTTCAGATAATACATTCATGGTACGTACGTTTTTTTCAGACGATTTAGAGAATTAATACAACATAAAACAAACCAGTGCACTGCACAGCGTCTTGATGGTCCTGTCGCAATGTTGGAACATTTCGATGACTCGCAGTTACCGACACTAACGATCTATGAATCACTTTATGACAAAAATGAACTCGGCATTCCACAACTTCATGCAAACGTTTCTATCTTGCTCATTGACTACCTCTTAATTTCTTGCTTGCTCCTCGTTACTGATGTCCACGAATGGAAATTTGTCAAAAAAATACGAGGGAGTGAACAACTCTCATCTCGTCAAACGATCTCACGACATAGTAATCACAGTCACTCTTCAGACACCTATTCTATCAGGCCCATTAGCGACAGCGACCAACGTTCAATCGCTTTCTCGCTCATGACCAGGAACGGCATGGGATTCAATCAAAGCACAGACCAACTGAGTCAGATGTCCAGGGTGCTTTCGCCTGATGATAGTTCACAGAGCGATGCAAGTGTTTCTGAATATGACAGAGCTTCGACTCCCTCTTCAAGTTATTGCCCTCCAAATCCCACATATTCTAACAGAGACGTTGAACAGCTACCTTCAACATTCTTATCTCCTCTGCGGGTCCCAATTTTCGGAAGCGAAAGCGAGCGCCTCCCTCCGGTTCCTGAAACCATAATATCTTCTTCTTCTACCCCAATTCGTGTGCTCCCTCCCCCTCCTTCCACACCTACCCCTTCAGAATTGCACACAATCCTGTCAAGGGCATCCTCCTCCTCCTCGCGGCCTTCCGAGATGTCTTTTAATAGCAGTCCAGGGTTATCTGAACAGCCATCGAGTCGCAACCGTGGGCGTAGTACGTCGAGCAGACCTCTTCCCAGACTGCCGCCAGTATCCAGAAGTGCAACGCATCATGAGCAAACTTTGCCTCCCTGGGCATCACACCCTTCACAAACATTACCAGTTGCGCCATATCAACATAATACCAACGAACCCCATCAATCACGTCTAGTGCTCAAGACCTCAGACGAGACGCTTAATCAATGGATGGAAACATTGCCCCCTGGAGCAACTCCGGCCGAAGTACGAGCACATTTCCAGATGCAACCCCCATCGTACGACTCCATAGACTTTGCAAGTCCATCCGTGGAGGTGCAACCACCGGCGTTGCTGTATATCACAGAGACGTAGGATCCCGCCATGTTCGTTGTTTATTGTTACCATCGAACCATATGGTGCGCGCCACAAACTTTTACACAAAAACAGCTGTGTTCCTATGGAAATTTGCATTTGTCGCATTTTTTGACAAAGGAACGATGACATCGGAATCAGTGTTATCACAGCCAGCTGATTCTCACGCTGGGTCTACGTTCGTACCTGGAGTTGCCACGAAATCATCTTGATTTAAACAATGCCAAAATCAATGATTATCTATCACACTCATTTCTCCGTGATATTCAGTTGATTGGTTGTGAAGTTTATGGTTATTTTTTTGTCGTATTTTATTAATTCTCAATATGGTATTTCATGCGCAAGATTGTAACATCAGCCGGGCCGATCAACTCCGGAGACAGCAAAAACATTGTATATAAAGCTCAATCTAGTCATTCGTTTGATACACCTGCAAACGACTGATTACAGAATGCCTCCCGTTTTAATTGTCGTCATGGTATGTTCCCAGGATCGGGTACGTAATATTACAACATCGACTGATAGCCATAGTAGGGAGTATCGGGGACTGGAAAGTCGACTTTGGGTTCAGCGCTCGCACGAGCACTGCACATGCCGTATGTCGAAGGCGATGAATTGCATCCAAAATCCAATGTTGATAAGATATCATCAGGCATCCCATTAACGGATGCTGATCGGGAGCCTTGGTTAGAGCTGATAAGGACTACTGCTGAACACATGACAGCGGAGCTGACTGAAAGTGCCGAAATCCAAGGAGTAGTGGTAACCTGTTCGGCGCTGAAGAGATATTATCGTGATATCCTGCGAGGGAAGAGAAAGCCTGCATCTGTCGATACATCATCCCCTACCTGCACACCTGAGTGCTTCCGATCCCCATGTGCTGCCCACTTATTTTGTATTTATTGATGGACCACGAGATGTATTGCTTGATAGGATGGAGAAGCGGCCAGGTCACTTTATGAAAGCTGGGATGCTTGACAGTCAGCTGGCAACACTAGAGAGGCCCATCGGTGAGGAAGGGGTAGTTGTCGTTTCGTTGCAAGATGAAACCGATCACCAGGTGAATTCCGCAAGGCGGGATCTCCAGGAGATCTTCAATACTACAACTTGAATCGTTTTTATAACATTGTAGCTACTTAGTAGAAATTTGAATAGATTAGATTAGATTATACCGGCGATTGCCGACTTGAGCGACGCGTGTGCTTGAAGCGACAGTACAGACGCGTCAGTCAGAATAGCTTCAACCCGTTTACTCTTTCATCATGGTATGTTCTCATTAATCGTGTACCAGAGTACCCTTGGCTAAGATTTTTTTTGTATAGGCCAGACGTTATGACAGTGAGCCACTATGGCTATGGTCTTTGTTATTCACTTAACCACTTTGTTAGGTCGAACTACCATCTTTTCTCCCGAGGGTGAGTAATTCTCTTTGAGTGGGATAGACCTTTCATATATTTTCAAATCTTTAGGCCGTTTGTATCAAAGTAAGCCTTAGATCATCCCTTGGCTCACTCCAACATTTAATGTCGTTAATATCAGTCGAGTATGCGATGGAAGCAATCTCGCATGCCGGTACAGTGCTGGGAGTTCTTGCCAAAGATGGGGTGATCCTCGCTGCAGAGAAGAAGGTTACTGGCAAACTCTTGGATCTATCAATTGCTAAAGAGGGAGGATATGGTGGTAGCGGCGAAAAGATATATTTGTTGAACTCGTACGTCGCCTTCTCACATCTAAGATCATCGTTACATGTGTATGCCAACAGAAATGTTATCGGAGGGGTTGCAGGTCTTACTGCAGATGCAAATTCACTAGTTAACTACGCACGATCAGCAGCACAAAGGCATTTGTTGTCGTACAATGAAGATATTCCTGTAGAACTTCTGGCACAGAGGTTATGCGATATGAAACAAGGCTACACCCAATTCGGAGGTGCGTAAATCAGTAGAAATCTAATGCAACTATGGGCTCATTTTGTGCTTATAGGTTTACGCCCTTTTGGTGTTTCACTCCTCTATGCTGGCTATGATCCTCATTATCACTTCCAGTTATACCATTCCGATCCTTCAGGAAATTATTCCGGGTGGAAAGCAACATGCATCGGGGCCAACAATGGAACAGCACAAAGTTTGTTAAAACAAGAATACAAGGATGATATTGAAATAAAAGATGCAATCGGGTTGGTCCTAAGAACCATGAGCAAAACGATGGACAGTACAACGCTGGGAAGTGAAAAATGTATGTCATAGTTTGTTCTTCTGCGAATTTAATGTTGACGACACAACAGTGGAATTCGCTGTATTGACGCTCGATCCAAAGACTAAACAGCCAAAAGCAAAGATATACAAGCCTGTTGAAATTGATGCACTATTATTGTCAGAAGGTCTCATGAAGAAAGATGATGACGCGGAAATGCAGCCTGCGTAGCATAGACAAAGTTGTAATTCTGTATATAATGGAAAATTTGCCTGCTTAGCTGCAGATTTTCAATGGCAAGCGATGTTATTATAGTTGTTACAAATGAAGTATGATGCCAGTATACAAGTTTGGTATCCACGGGTATAATTCGCAGACGTTTCCTCAATGACATGCCATTCCTTTTGCAGAATCACCAAGTATCGCGTCGATATTCATTGTTGACCCGAAGATATAGTGTCCGAGCGCTGCCCCCACCACAACCGCAGTAATCAGATATGCCTATGGGAGAAAAAAATGAAGATTGGTATTGCCTTCATGGACATAACTTGTCGACGTACGTTATATGTCATGAAGACCAACATTAAGAAGAACGACAAGAAAACAGTTGCACCATATATGATAGCCCTAATCGCACGATACAAATTGGGAACTGGAAGTCTGGTAGCAAGGCCTCAGCCAGCTGCCGGCATGTTTTGATAAGTGTTTTTCAGAAGGAGCACTCACCCTGTCAATGATGACTTCATCATACGTCTCCCACTCAGTAATCCATGGTCCTCACGATCGCTTACGGGGCTACTCCTCCCACTCGGGGTAAGTGACACTCCCCTAGACTTTCCCTTCGAAGTAAGTGACGTGGCGATATGATAATCCAACTTCTTCTGAAATACACGCAGGTATTCATAGAATACGCTCAGCGCGATGATGGATATACAGGAAACCGCAAATGCAGTTTTGGAGCTTATGTGCCAACTGCGAAAGACAATGCAGGTATCTATGATATTGGTGTTCCTAAGTATAGTGTTGTGATAAGCTGGATATTATGTGAAAAGTGAAACATACCAGAGCATATCCATTGTACATCTTGGGCCCCATTGGCTATTTCTCCGTGTCCATGATCCATTATAGTGCTGAACTGAAGATGAGCGTTAAGCTTTGCAAGAAATTAAGACTAGAAGTGATGAATGCAGGTTAAATCGGCATGTTATGATATGTAATCACTTGATTATTGCTATCTTGTTTGGTTCTTCTGTCAGATATTCCGCTACCCATACAATTCATTAGTAGCACTTACCATTACATTCAACGATGGACTTTTGGCACAAGACATTGAATTAGTAAAGAAGACCTCGACGCGAAGCTATGCAATGGTGGGTTCACTAAGCAGTGGTTGTTGAGCATACTACTACTAGTACTCCTTGTCGTGTGTTAAGATGGAAGTATGAAGACA
This sequence comes from Floccularia luteovirens, assembly GCA_009739215.1. NCBI lineage: Eukaryota > Fungi > Basidiomycota > Agaricomycetes > Agaricales > Squamanitaceae > Floccularia > Floccularia luteovirens. The sequence goes on from VSJF01000002.1 coordinate 2,611,399, forward strand.
TTCGCTGAAGTAGTTACAGTCCTTCTTCATCTAATGTCCAAGCATTTTCCTTTATCAATTTCTCCCGTTCAAGAAGGTATTTTCCTGTGTTCCATCAGCGTATGACACACAATATGCAGACAAGGGAACAATACTACCTTCCTTGTATTTCTGGAGATGATCTGCAGCTTTATGATAATACCATCCAAGACGCTCATTGCAACCCATACAAAACACATCTGCTACAGTATGTACACCAGTCCTTCAAGAAGATCAGTTTCTGCAGCGAGTAAAATTTGAATTTATGGAAATTACATTAACGATCGTTCTTCTCTGCGTCCCAATTTAATATTTGTGGCTGAATTCATAAGACTAGAAAGACATCAGTTGTGAGGCCCAGAGCCATAATAGATCGACTTGCAATCCTCTCCCGTCCCGGCCAGAGAAGGTTTTGCTGATGACTTCGTCTTGCAGTGACTAAGTTCACAGGAATCAATAAAATTCTAGATTTTGGGATAGTGATACAGACGACTACTGCTGAGCACTTTGAGCATGAATATGTTGGATGACCATCATATGTGTGGATGACTTGAGTCTTCGTATCGGACTTAGGGGATACTGACATGTTTTCGTGGTTCCAGTACAGCACCGTTGTACCAGACCTGTTGAAGATAAAAAAGGAAGATAACAAATGTAGTGATGGCCAATTAGGAAACACTTGAATACGATAGGGGTACAATTGCACTATTAGTCTGGGGCAATACTCGAAGCTTGCAGTTTTTCTGAAACGATTTTACTAGTTATAAAGGTTAATAGTGTTTCGTATACAGGAAAGTTCATGATACATTTTGAAGTGAAAGTGAACAAGTTTTGAAAATGTCTGGATTTGGCAAGCAATAAATAACATTGTCACACTTAAACTAGCTCACACAAGTACCGCCTTCATGCTCTCTGAAGAACTTCCGCATGAAGTCATCCTAGCAATTCAGCGAGTGCTAGAGCTTGATTCTACAAAACAACAAGATCCTTTGGATAATATAGCTGGTGATTTCAATCCCGTCCATGTCCTCAACCAATTCTTTCCCGATGGTAAGCGCAGTCTTTGGAAAAATACGTATCGCTCACTTAATTTCTCTATCAATATCAGAGGCCTCTCTCGCTCACATCGATTCGGTAAATGCACAGTTGAATCAAACTCAACTTGATCTACAGAAAGAAATTGAGTTGTTGCAGACCGAGCTCAAGCGGAATCAGAGTCCGGAGAGCATGACAATGATCCAGGAAATGATATCAGTTAGTCTTTTGTGAATGATATCTTCAGAATATACTAAATAACCATTGTGTCCAATTCAAGGACTTGTTGGGCCAAATGTCACGTATACGGGAAAAGGCAACCGAGTCGGAAGCTGTGGTCAGGAATATCACGGAGGATATACAAGTACTGGACCTTGCCAAGAAAAATCTGATATCGAGCATGACCACCATGAAGAGACTTCAGATGCTAGGTATATCTATTCATATTAAGGACATTTGCATTTATATTAATCCCTTGTATCATCAAGTCAATGCCCTCGGCCAGCTCGAGGATCTCATCAAAGAGAGGAAATACAACGAGGTTGCACAAACACTTGCTGTAAGGTTTTTAAACACATTTTCATTAGCTATGTGCTTATACTTTAGTAGGCTGTCAAGCAGATATCTGCATTCTTCAAGCAGTACACTTCAGTGCCTCATATATCACGCATCTGGAAACGGATTCAGGAAGTTCAAGGGGAAATTCGGAGCCGCCTCGATACAGACTTTGATGCATTGTATGTTTCTGTTTCCTCCTTTTGCAACCTCAGCATAACACTGCTCTGGAAGCTATTTACCAGATCCAATGAAGCCTATCAAACCCTCTGTGATATCGGATGCCTGTCAAGTCGTGGATGTGCTTGGTTTAGATGTTCGCACTCATTTCATTGATCGATATGTGGCTCTGGAGTTGAAAGAATATCGTCGGATATTTCGTACGGCGGACGAGGCCGGACAACTAGACAACATTTCTAGACGATTCGCTTGGTTCAGACGGCTATTACAGAGTCACGAGATCGAACAAGGAAGAGTATTCCCTGCGGAATGGAAAGTTAGCTGGCATTTATTAGCTAAATTTGCAGAAATCACACGGTACGGCTTAATCCTTCCAACGAGCTACATATATGGTAGTAATGAAATGTTAGGGATGACCTTACTGCTTTGCTTTCGAAAGCCGCAAATTCTTTGATCTTGAAATCCTTATTGGAATATCTACAAGTCGCATTGGAATTTGAGTCGTCTATGTCGAAACAATGGGCTACACCTGTGCGTTGTTCGTCTTTAATAACAAATTAGGTATAAGTTAACATTTAGCTATCAGTTTGAAACGATTTTGAAAGAGGTTACAAGCACTTTGGCTAAACCACCTAGATCCATGTCGTCTGCTTTCGAACCTCACTTGGGCATTTTTGTTGATGCACAGGATAAGTAAGTCAAACATCTTCTATCTATTTATAATGTTAATACCCCGAAGAATTCTAGCGGAAATGTTGGCTCCTCATCGCAAGGGAAAATCGAGTAAGGCACAACCAAGACCTTCACTAGACACCACCCCCGCGAACAGTGATAGTGGGCATGAAGCTCCTCCCATCACTGTCTTCCCTTCATCAACAGAGCTCTTTTACTTTTACGGACAAAGTCTTGACCAATGTGCTAAACTTTCGCCAGGCAAGCTATTGTATGACCTATCAGTTCTGCACAAGAAGTGGTTGAGGATATTTGCTGGTAAGTTATAATACAAATCACCCATGAAACTCTTATAACACGATACTACAGAGGATGTCTTGATAGCGAAACGGTGGGCTATAAAATAAGTATGAGCTCTTCAAAAGACTAAAGCATTCTCATCTGCAGACCGCCTTCTCAATCCAGAAAATCTACAGAAACTAGAATAGATATCGACAGTCTTAAAGAAGCATGTATAATTATCAACACAGCAGATTACTGTCAAACAACAGCCCTCCAGGTAAGGTAAACCTGTGTCGATAACTACATCTGTTAATGTTTCCCAGTTGGAAGACAAGATTAGGGAAAAGGTTACAGAAGAATTCAAGGAAAAAGTCACTTTCCAAGAAGAGCGCGACCTATTTGTTGGGTGAGTTTCGTTACCCGTATGAATATAGATTTATTCCTCATACATGCGTAATAAGCACTATCTCGACAACCATTGGTGTTATTCTACGGGAACTGGATATTTCATGTGACCCTGCGTTGCTAACTATGGCGCGCACATCGTGGTCCAATCTAAGTCAAGTCAGCGGACCTTCCAATTACACAAGCGATCTAGTAAAAGCAGCAGAACAAGTGATTGACACAGTGAAACCTCTCATAGAACAAAAGAAGTATACTCGAAATCTCCTTGACAAGGCTTGCAGGTATTTGAACCCTATCATGATATCTTCCTAGTGTTCTGAACACCACACAGTTTGCTGCTCGTTAAGTTTACGAACTCGCTTGTTAGAAGCCGGCCATTGAAAGAAATTGGTGCCGAACAGGTATCTCAAACGGTTTCCCAAGCTAATAAATACTCAGCATTTCTATCAGCTACTCATTGACTTGCCAGTAGTCAAAGCATTCTTGACAAAAATGCCTGGCGAAGACTTATTGACAACAATGTATGCGCATTAATTCTAATCTACCGCTGTTGTGACATTAACAAATTTCCGTACAGTTATACCCGAACATTGACAAAAACTACATCACGCTTAGAGGCTTTGCTGAAAGTCATTGTCACTCCTGAGGTTCTTAATCTATCTCAACAAACTAACAACAAAGCAAAGTCTAACTCAAAATTACAGGACCCCCCTGAGGGCTTCATCTTGAATTACACACTTCTGATCGGAGACGCCTCATTTTCCAACTTTCAAAAGGTAAATAGTACTATTTCCCGCCCTGTTCTAACTAACGTCTTGTTAGATCTTGGATCTCAAAGGGACAACTAAATCTGTCCAGAACAGTCTACTAGACTCGTTTCTCACTATCACAAGTACTAAAACCGATTTAGAAAGTACATCTTTCTTATCCTCTCTCGATATGGACCCCACTACTTCTGGCTTGAGTACTGGTGGCCTCATTAGTCCGGGTGCAAGCAAGTCTTCACTTGTCTTGAGCGGCAATACAATTGGTGGCGAAGGAATATTCACCAACTTCATTGTTCCACCCCCTAGTGGTCCACCTACAGGGTCTAGTGTCGGTGATGGTCGTCCAGGTGAACGCCGTGAGGTATTTAGGCGGTTCGTGAGTTTTGGGTTGAGGAAAGATACTATGGGGCCATCTTAGTGACAATGTTCACTGATTGATCAGAGTAGTGTACTTGTTCTCTTTTTATAATGAATACTTCTGTGTGATCTTTGTGGCTGGTTGGGTAGGCAACAGACCAGAGTTCGCTTGTTTTGTTCTATCCCCATCAAACATGGGGCAAGAAGCCCAAATGCTCCATGCAGAGCGATCGTAATCTCCATATAAAACTGGCTATGGAACGGCTACGCAATTCGGAACGAACTCTGCATAATTAATTACGTAGTAGTTCCAAGATAGTAAAGGAAAATAAACAGAGATACAAGAAACCAAGTACACAGATGACTGGATAAGTAATCCTACAAATCAACTACACAAGGGGACCCAGTTCGTCAATTGTCGTCACTGTCGTCATTCTCTGGTCGTGAAGGTGCCATGGAATTGAGGAAATGTGTCGTAGAAATAGATCGTGAATGATTATGGCGGTTCGTAATACTCGCAGACGGAGAATGCGACGGTAATCCGAGGACTTGCTGTACAATAAAAGCTGGTGAAGAGAGTGCAGGTGCTGCTGAATCACTTCTTTCGTGATTTTGAGTTGGTTCCGGAGTGGAGTGTGGCTGTCCTGGGAATTGGGAGAATGAGCTGGGGTAGTGTGGCCATAGTTCCTGGGTATCATCAGAACCGCTGTGCCTAAAATGGAGGTCCGAGATAGACATGGGTATACTTTCGGTCGGTGACTCAAGATTTTCGAGTAGAGGGTGAACGTTTAGTTCACTTCCTTGTGATGTAGATGAGCGGCCCGAACGACGTGGGGCACGGGCACCGGAAGGTCGAGATGGTGATAAGGATAATTCGATAGGTATTGGAAATATGGAAGGAGAGGATCTGGCTCGGGAGCTGTCCATATCCACTTGTTGAGACCGCCCAGATGTCTCTGATTCTGTGCGAACATTCACACTAGGAGCTGTCATTCCGCTCCACCTGTTACCCCCGATGTCCACTTGTAACCTGTCATTAGGAGGTTCCCAATTGCCATGACGTCCTGATGATGATATGGTAGTGTTATTTGAGCGTGAATGCGAGGAATCAACAGAGGAAGGTGCAAAATCGAGGAAGGACATTGCGCCTTCCGATCCAGACAGGTTTTGAGGATATTGGCTAAAATCTGGAGTAATGCGAAACACAGGTCGCGAAGAACTCTGAGCTTGGTTGTGTTTGGAAGAAATTACTGGAGAGGTGGTGGTAGTAGGTTTTATGGTTGATTGTGAAGTCGCACTTGTGGTAGGACCTTGATCAGATGTTATTTCTGGTGAACTATCCTGCGGGCTTGGTGCAACCGAGTCAGGTGTAAGTGATCCCTGTGAATTCCGTTCAGGACGCAGCAAATTCCCATTGAAGCTAATTCTGAATGGGCTCGAAGCTCGGACTTGCAAAAAATTAAGTCTGTCCGTGGGTTTTTCTCTAGGCATTCGTGGACCGCGGGGACCCCGACGATTTGTACGGCCTATTGGTGTAACAGAGCTGGGAGGTTCTATAGGACCGGCAGAGTGTCTCGCTGAGTTTCTTGCCTTACTAGTTCGTGGTTTCAGACCACGCAACGCCATCCGAGACGACGAGGGTCCAAGGACCTCGTCGTCAGCGATATCGCCCCGGTAGCCAAAGCTATGATGGTCAAATCTTATTGTGTTTTCAGGAATGGTATTAACTTGCTCGTTCTCGACTTCATTGTCTCTGAAATTTTCTACTAGACCTTCGTTTTCTTCGTGCACGGGAGAGAAATGAGTTCGAGAGGTAGACGTTGAGACGACGCGCGCAGGAGATGGTGTTAGATCACGGTTCGATATTGATGCTATGTATGAGGGTGGCGCAAGTGTGGGTGTCACTAACAATGCGGAAGATGTGCCTGGGATGGTGGATAGCTTGCCCTTATCAATAGGGGAGGCGGAAGAACTTTCTTGTGATGAAGTTTGTAGTTGTAGATCAACTACGAAACTGGGAGACCGCGATTGACCGCCTACTTGTGGCTTCTTCCCTTTACTTCTTCTCTTTCGCTTGGCAGAAGAACTAGTAAAGATGGATGATCTTGATTCAACAGCCCCTTCTCCCGTGGCATTACCAGATGATTCGTTGGAGTGTTTTCCACCGGTAGAGTGCGAATACCTGAACATAATTCCCAAGCCCCCAACGTTTATACTATTTTCCACCTCCTTTTTCCATCGTGCAAAACCACTTCGGCCACTGTCTCGACGTGCTCCACGAGGTCCAGGATCTGAAGCTATATCACCTGTGTTTCGACCGATATCTAGTACATCACCAGCTTCTTCTTCTTTCATGAGCTTGTCAGGGTTAAAGCTGATACGCCGCCTTTTCCTCCTTGGTTTGTAGAAGAAGAAGTAGAACAAGAGACCTGATATGAACAAGAATCCAAGAACTCCGGCCAATACGAAAGCTGCAACTGTGCCGGATGGGAATGGAGGTGAAGCAGATACCGAAGAAACCTCTTGTGGTGCGGTTGTGGGAGTTATGTTGGAAGAAGTTGCGGTGGGTGGGGCACTAGATTTTTCACATTAACGCAAGTCCGGCACGGAAAAAAAGGGTGTAACTAACGTGGGTGTATCTGAAGAATAGAAGCTAAATCCCCCAGCGTTTATAGAGAGTTTAGCGCCACTTTCATTCGAAATCTCAACAGAATGAGTGACATTTGGGTCTAAACCGGTTGTAAAATAAAGAAGGGTAGTGGCTGTGAATGATGATTTGCCAGAGAACGACGTTGTTTTATTATCAATAGTGACTGCATATTGTCCAGCTTGCGGTGAAGTCATACCAAAGAGGAATATTGCACTCCCTGTGCAAGAATTGGCCATCCTATATTATTTTTATATATGAATTACTTACCATTAAAAGTTACACGCGCACTATCGCCTTTCGTGGAGGATTGATGAAGAGACATAGTTGAGTTGTTGAGAAACGACCATTGGCCATGGAAAGCAACATCGCGATCGTCGAGTGGTTTTAGTGTTGCGTTGATGCTGTTTTGGTTAACGTTGATAAAACTTGGGGGTAGTTCTAGTACTCGTACAAACTCACTTCAAAGTAGAATTTGAAACGATTATAGCTCTGTCAAACACGATCATTGAAGAACCTGGAGGATTTTGATCCACTGGAGTCAAGGAAATGAGAGAAATAGTGTGGTCTGCATCTTGTAGATCTTGAATCGACGCTAATAGATCGCTAGTAGGTTGCGAAGCATTTTTTATCATGCTGTCTCTAGTGAAAATCTCTCCGTCCAGCTGTATGGCATATTCAGCTTGAGTAGCATTTCCGAATAATTGGATACCAGTGCCTATGGGATTCACTATGTCAGTACATTAGAACCAATCATAGAGTGCAAGACGAGCCTCGCCACGACAAAGAAACTGAAGAACCAGTTCGAGATGTTATATGGAGACTTTTTCCAACGCCTGTCTCTCCAATAGTAGATACAAAACCAGATTCATCATAGTACGGATTCCAGCCGGCGCCTAGATTGGGAGTTGCCAACGTATCTCCTAGAGGTGTGTATAAAACCAGAGGGGAGGTATCGTCTATTGTGAAGCTTATGAAACCCGCCATGTACACATACGTCTTCCCTAGAGTTGACGCAATGCTTGCAGCCCGTGAACCTAGGTACACTTTCAGACAAGCGTCGGGTGTGTGAGTGTGCGATTTTAGAGTGTGGACGCTTGAAGATGGCCACCGAGAAAACCGGGGATAGTGCGGTGCGTATATGTACGCAAACCTGAGAGCGTTGCCTAGAGTTCAGGACTCAGGTTCAAACTTGAACAACGGTTGTGTGGTGGTACGAAGTGGTGCGAGCGATCGCAAGCCGGAGCGAAGCGCAATGGCGACTTCACAGATGACCAGCCGTATAAGCGCGCATCGAAGTTCTTTTAGTTCATTAACTAAGTATATCAGGCCTTGAGGTGTGGCATGAGCATTGTGGACCATTAAGGGACATAGAAGAGTGATAACACAGGTCCCAGTGCTACGGCCCATTGCCGTGAACCGGCTTTTTCCTTTTTGCGTTGCTCTGTGCCCCATAACACACTCCTCCTTACCACATCCCATACAACTTCATAGCAACCAACAACCCCTGGTTTGTCTTCAGTTCACTTTTGGGTCTTTTACATCTTAACCACGGGCCGACACGTTTGACAGCTTCACACCAATCCATCAGTCACTGCCTCGCCATAAGGACCAGTACTATATTTATTCCACATCGCGCATCTTTCAGAAAGCCATACCCTTTCAAGCCATTTGTCTTTCTAGCTCCATAATCAATCATTTAACCGATCACACCCCCTGTCAATCCATCGCCAGCCACAAGATAACTATTTTTTTTTCCTACAGTACAGCGTCGATTATTTCTGCCACACCCTAATAGCAGGCCAAATTAAATGACTGGAACTGAAGCCTCTAATGACTTGCCTGTTCATTTTATCGGGTCACCTGAGTTCTTTCCATCCATCCTTTCTTATATTCGCAATGCTGCCGCTCCGGTACAGCTGCCCCTTGATTCAGTCATAATTCAATCTATCCTTCTGTGCATAGCGTCAGGAGATAAACATCTTATCTTGCGCACCCCCGAGGAAGATGTCGGATTGGTGGTAAAGCTGACTGTTTTGGTGAGTTTGTTGAGTTCAGATATGCAATAAGATCCGAACCTACTTGCACCTCAGGCTGCAAATGGTCAACCACACTTTTATTCTTCACTCCTCTTCAAAGGCGATGCACTAACCGAACACTAGACCCTCATTGCCATCTTCGATTTACGCACACATAAAGTGAAGATCAGGCCACAACTGCCCGTTCGGAAAAATAGTTCATCTGTGATCGCGGATCCAGCTATATTTCTGCGGACCCTTTTTCTCCCGTCTGTTTCAGCCTTATCTAATTCAAACCAGACATCACAAGACGAAGGTTCTACAGATGCTCATCAGCCAAGACACTTTCGCAAATACCCTCAATCCGGTATTTCACGACTGCAGTCTCAGAATACTAACAATCAATGGCTCAACCCTTTGCAATATACACGATCTTTCTCCTTTCCTAACGACTTGACACAGGTCACCGGGGTATCTGAAACTAAGGATCAAGAAAGCACCGACACCTATGTCATTGGGACTAATGAATCTAGCAGAAGTCAGCGTACAACTCACTCAAGTTTTCATACCACCAAGGCACATGCAAGACATCCTACATTTCGACATGCCTATAGTGAACCACTGCATTATCACCAACGAGAATCAACGCTGACACCGCATAAGCGTCGACGACAAGTTCCATCGGCTCTTGTAGTTTCTGGCCTAGAAAATGCAACTCTTGCCTCCCAACGATCAATTGTTTCGGTGTTATCTGATAAGAAAATAGTTCTTCAAGCGCATAACCCTGGTTTATATAAAAAGTCAGATGATGGTATGGAAACCACGGATGACAATGAAGAAGATAATGTATGGAATCTTCCCGAAAAATTCATCATGGTATATGTCTGTCCGTGGAACCCAAAGGAAAGGCCTAATATACACAAAAGCTTGGTGAGCCCGGACAGGCCATCTCATTGTAACTACAGCTTATTGTTCCCTGGTAGCTTGATAAGTTTTCTATGAGCAGTAATGTTTTTGTTGCTGAGAACACAAGAGATGTCTTTCGCTCTCTTCCTTTCTCCCCTTCACTCCCATCATCACCACAATCATACTCGAATCCATCTACACCATCACCCCAAACATACACATTACCTCAAACGAGCACTCCTCCTTACTTCTCTAGACCACTTCCTAGTCTTAGCCGTCGCTACCTTCGTCCCATACATCTGCCTCCTAGGAAAATCTTACCGGCTTCATTCTTAGATTTCCTGCGAGAAACTTGTCGCCGGGTGCATATGTCGTCTGACTTGTCCTTATATCTTTCTGATCTTTTCTCTGCAACGCGCCACCATCCGCAGCTGGATGGTACTCTACTGACAGTACGGGCAACTCAAGATGCCCACGACCTTGTTCGTGCAGGGCGAGTGCTAGGTACTGACCTCACTGGGGCTGAACTGATAAGACCCTTAATGAGCAGCAAACTTGACAGTAGCGACGAGTATTCACAATTAGACGACTGGGGAGAATTCGACATGAATGAAAGTTCATACCAAGCATCAAATACTACATTGCCGAGGAACAGTGTTCCAGTACTGGACGTTTCGGCCGTAGATATCGCACGAATTGTGCCGAGGGTGATTTCTCACCGACTTTGCGTTCGTGATGGGCCTCAAGATGAAGTTCTTGCCAGTGCGGTGTTTGGAGCAACGTTTGGAATACCAAAAGAGAATCCTTTGCAACAAGGATATGATGAAGACAGTAGAGTGACGGTTAAGAACATCTTGATTAGTATTATGGCAACAGTCTGATTGTATACTGCATTTGTATCTAATGAGAGAAGCATCGCAATATCATGTTCTCCAAAAGGTTGCTGACAAACATAAGATGAATCTTCGGTCCGACAAAAATGTTGGGAGTCATAAATCATTGAACTTACAGTCATAAACAAATTAGACATAAAGTCTTGTTGTGGATTATCACCATCATCATGGTTGCACATTCAGAATCAAGTGATGATCTCATGAACAGCCGGTCTCAATCAAAAAAACGTCGAATTCCAGGTGCATGCGACATCTGTAAGAAAAAGAAGAGTATGTGTTTGTTTCTGCGAGAGCAATGAACACGCTGAATGATAATCAACCCCCTAGTCCGTTGTAAGCTGTAATTGAAATGTTTCAGTGATGCATCCCTTATTCCTCCTTTCTTGGAGTTGCGCAGGTGATAGTGGGGAAATGCCAGGAAATCGATGTAGTAACTGCGCTCACTATGGTTTTGATTGTACACATAGAGAAGTTACCAAGGTGAGTTTGGCATAACTTTCGACTGAAACTTCAAGCTTGAAGGTTTGCGAATTGACAAATTTCTGTAGACTCTTGGACCCGCGAAAGGGTAACAAATCCAGAACGAAATAGCTGGTGGGATAATTCTGACAAAGTTCGTAACAGATATGTTGAGAGTCTGGAGATCCGTCTAGAGAAAATGGACAAGCTCCTAGCGAAGGTAAGCTGAAAATGACGGAGATCCGTCCTTCCCCGGTTCTGGAATGGACTCTTACCCGATTTTAGTTACTCCCAGGAATCGACACCAATCAAGAGCTCGATGATCTTGCGGAACCTAACAAATGCCTCGAGCTAACACCCCTTCCTCGCAATGATGACGAGTTTACTCTTGCAACACAGTTCCATAAGCTGCGACTAAACCCTCCCCAGAACCGCTTCTTCGGGAAATCAAGGTTTGTGTGTTGCAACACAGCTCGTTACGTGATATACTGAACTTCGAAAAATAGTGGCTACCAATTAATACAGACGGCCTTGGACCTTAAAAAAAAATATAATGGTGGTGGAGAAAAGGTCGTCATCGGTAAGTCGACTGTGTGGGGTTCAAAACGACCGGAATTCTGGAACGTGCCACCAGTGAGGAAATATTCACTTTTTGCACGATTGATGTGTTCAGTATATGCCCTTTGCAGTGGATTCTAACTAATCCAGAACTTGAGGAAGACCTTCCTACCTATATGTTCCCCGACAATGATTTGATGCCTGCCCTAATTGATGCATATTTTGTTCAAATTAATTACTTTATACCCCTACTCCATAGACCAACATTCGAACAGTCCATCGCAAACGGTTTACATACTACTGATGCGCTTTTTGGTGGGACTGTTCTCCTCGTTTGTGCTCTTGGGTCACGTTACTCCGACAACCCGCAAGTATTCGTGGAGAACTCGAATTCTACACGTTCCGCGGGTTGGAGGTGGTTCGACCAGGTCCAAATACTGCGTCAATCGTTTTATAAGAAGACTTCCTTGTACGAGTTGCAAGTACTTGCTGTAAGCCGTTTCATAAGTCTTTCTAGGTTGGGTGTAATCAGACTTTTTAGCTCTCAGCACTTTTCTTGCAATCTACAGAAACTCCACAAGGCATCTGGACTCAAGTCGGTATGGCAATCCGGCTAGCGCAAGAAGTTGGAGCTCATAGAAAGCGTAGCAATATGGCTAACTTGCCAAGTGCTGAGGATGAACTATGGAAACGTGCTTTTTGGTATGATTATTTATCTCTATCTACTACGTACCACTGATGAGCCTTCTATTGTATATTTTAGGTGCCTTGTTAGTATAGACCGTGTGTCGAGCTCGTTCTCTGGTCGTCCTTGTTGTCTACAAGATGAAGAGTGCGTGATATGCGGAATTCAAATGATTCTAAGGATTTACGAGATTTCCAAAGTTTTGATTTAGACCTACCTGTTGACTGTGATGACGAATATTGGGAACATGACTTCAAGCAACCTCTTGGAAAACCTTCCACAATGGCATACTTTAACTGTTATCTCGGTTTACTTGACATCCTCGCTTATGCTATGCGTGTAATCGTGAGCTCCTTTTTCCTAGTTTGAGATATAGTCGAATTGAGTCAACATGTTATAGTACGCAATCAAGAAACCTCGGAAAGGTCTTGGGAGAGTGGTGCACCGCTCAGAGCAGCACACGATAGCGGAGCTCGATTCTGCTATGAACAATTGGATGGACTCTGTTCCGGAACATCGTGAGCATATGCGAAAATCTACAGTTCACCTCTAATAATGAAATGTTTAGTCCAATGGAATCGAAACAGTAAAGAGGAATTATTCCTCAGACAGTCCGCCGCTCTTTATGCTACTTATTACTACTTACAAATCTTTGTGCACCGGCCCTTTATTCCATCCCCCAGTGACTCCAGGCCTGTTGTGTTCCCTTCTCTCGCGATATGTACGAATGCTGCTCGATCATGTTGTCATGTCCTAGAATCTTATAGCCGGCTCAGTGCACTACCACTACCCCACCTACAGGTATTGATATTTCGATGTGAGTGTACCTCTGTATTGATACAATTCTTGAAGGTTACTGCATTTACGGCTGCGGTGATACTATTGTTGAATATCTGGAGTGGGAAACGATCAGGTGCTGCTCCAAATCCACGTCGAGAGATGGAAGATGTTCAGAGGTGCATGGCGATGTTGAAAAAGTCCGAAGAACGGCAAGTATAGTGTTTCAGTAATAGTACCTTGTATGCTGACGACATGCAGATGGTCTTCGGCAGGCAGATATTGGTTAATTATAATCGTTTTCTTGAATGATTATAGTATTGATAATCTATACAGGGATATCTTGAAGGAGCTGGCCTCCGCGGGCGATCTTTCTATTCCTGACGTCCAACTTAATCTAAATGCCACGAAAAAGCGATCAAGAGAAGAACATTCAAGCGTACCAACTGAAACTCTGGATCACGGCCCTCAAGATCCACATCGTAGCATAGCTGGTTCGCGACGTGTTTCACTCAGCGTATCTCAGCCACCCCAGGCTTATCGTATAGAAGAGCCTTTACATTTCTCTTTGCCGATGTACAGCAATGAGCTCGGAAGGCTTCCTGTTCACGGACAGTTCAATTTTTCGGATACAGTTGAGACTTCATCGCGCAACAGCATCCGAAGCCAACTCGCAACTCATCCAGATCACACATCATTTGGGGATTATGAAAACTCAAATCTCTCCTCACCTGCTTCCCAGTTCGGATTCGATAATCTCTTTTCGCAGGCGAATACTTTCGTTCAAGATACACTTTTCAATAGCCAGACAAGGGGCTACTCAGCCTCATATCTGCCTACCCCTGCTGCAGTAGATTTAAGTTCAATCTTCGTCAACAACCAATTCGGATATAATCAGACGCCGCAAGGTGATACTTCATCGTCTGTTGAAAATAATCATGAATTGTGGTCGAATGCTCCCACGGATTTTGATATTCATGAATTAAATGATTGGACACGAATGGTACCTGGTGTCGATGGGATATCCCAGAACCAGGATATGATCATGGCGAGGTATTCCAATAGTCATGGGGAGGATTTGAATAGTAGAAATAACCATTTATCATAGAATCATATTCTATAAGTTGCTGTAATGCGGGAAATAACACTTAACTAGTAACATTCTATGTAACATATACTATGTCATGCATTTGTTCTGCTTTTTTCTGTATCATAAACTTGATTTTATTGCCGGCATTTATTTGAGTCTCCGAAGCTAAACTTATGATTGTGGTCTTTCGTCTGTTCAGAAAATTTGTATCTCGAAGCTTTATCAGTCTCAATACTACGCACTAGATCTAGGCATCTAGATGACACGGATCACAAATTTCGGACGAAAGCGAACATATATCGAAGCTGGATTTGCACAAACGCCAGTTGCGCAAAACGACATAAATGAAATCAACAATTCTAACGCTACTGGTCCAGCTGTAGAGAATGAGGCTCCTACAGAATCCATAGCATCCCCGAAGAAAGAGAGAAAGAGAACAAAGATGTCGAAAAGGGATGGGAATGCTGCGAAGGATGCGACGACGGCTCCAAATGTGGATACCCAAGAAGATGTGAAAGGAACCGTCGACGACGCTACAAAACCAGTAGCAATTGAATCTTCAACCGGCTCATCTAAGCCAAACAGCAAGAAGGTTAAAGTAAAGAAGAAAGGGAGGAATCAAGGTGCTGTATTGTATTTTCTTCTGGTCTATCTCGTTGGAATATTCATATGTCAAGTTACCAGAGAAAACTAGAAATAACGACGCAGAAACTAGACGCTTGAAACGTCAGAAGGTAAAGCTAGCTGCAACCACCTGCTTTTCATGTCGATGAGATGGGTCACGCTGCTAAAGATTGCCCAAAAATGAATAAAGATGATGATACGTCTGAACGAGGAAAAACTTAAAAATGTTATCGGGATATGTTATAGGTAAGTCTATCAATGCTTCATTTGCAGGTTGAGGGGCGTCTAATATACTTTCGGATTAGGTGTGGGTCGAGTAGACACACACTTTCAAAATGTAAAAAAGCTGTAAACCAGGAGAACCCGTTGCCATTTGCATCTTGCTTCGTTTGCAATAGCAAGGGTCACCTTGCTTCTTCGTGTCCACAAAATAAATCAAAGGGTATATATCCCTAATGGCGGTTGTTGTAAACTCTGTGGCGATACTACACATCTTGCGAGGGATTGCGGACTAAGGAAGAAAGGTATGCCTTATTAAATTCTGTCAAACTTTTCTGCGATGACGAATTAACCTGTTTGTATGCAGCGGATAACATAGACACCCCATTTGTCATGGGCTCTGGACAGCTGACTGGCGCAGATGAGGATGACTTCCATACTTTCAAACGTCGGAAATCAGAAGTGGAACGGGGGGAGCTCAGGGAGAGTAAAGCAAAACTTTTGATGGATTTAAAAGTTGGGGCGCACTCAGGGAGTATGAAGGCACTTGGTACTGAGCAAAAATCTGGTACGAAGAAAGTTGTATACTTCTAGGTCTCATTCGAACTTTCAATGTGAAACTACTTATGATGCCGCAGTACTAGATCTAAAATTAACTTATCGTGTAACGTATGCTTCTAACATATTCTTAGATTTCAGACGGAAGCTGCAAATGTATATAAGACGGGTCGTCTTCTCTTACATGTGGTATTCGTTCATACTCCGACCCAAATTCAGTTATGGGTGTTGATCAACCAAAGATTATCTATGGGTCTGCATGGTTAGTCCAATATAGGGGACTTCCGTGGCTGGCATATCATTGATGATATTGGCAGGAAAGAGGACAAGACCAAAGACCTAGTTGTCACTGCAGTACTGTTTGGCTTTAGGGCCGTTGATACTGGTGAGAATGTCACTTTTGATGCGATTACTGGTTTTGTTGAATGTCTATTTAGCTAACCGACCGCAAAGTTATAAGTACGTTCCTATTCTATATGTCGGAGAAGTTCGATGTCCTAACCAAAGTTGTTAAACGAAGAGAAGGTGAAGTTGGAGAGGCACTTGTCAAACTCCAAGAATCGCACGGAATCAAACGTAGTGATCTTTATGTCCAGACAAAGTAAGCAGAATAGCTTCGGGTTTTTCTCCCACTGATTAAGTGCAAGATTTACGCCAGCGTTCGGGTATGATATTAGTAAACCAATGCCATACGATCCTTCCGATCCCATCATAAAACAGGTTGAGAGCTCCTGTCAAACGTCGTTGAAGAACCTGCACACGACATACCTCGACGGTTACATCATACATGGACCGTATGATACTGTAAATGAGAACATAGAAGCTTGGCGAGGACTTTGCAACCTGCAGGATGAAGGAAAAGTACGCAAAATCGGGGTTAGCAACATACATGAATTAGATCTTCTCGAGGCACTTCACAAGATCAGGTCCATTCAGGCTGTGCAAAATCGCTGGTACGAAGGAAATGACTGGGACAAGCCAGTCGTCAAATTCTGCAAGAAAAATGGGATTATGTACCAGTACGTTCAAACCCGGTCTTCCTTAATCCCAACAGAATCAGAATGACCCTGTCTGCCAGGTCGTTTTGGACTCTAGCTAATTCACCAAAAACACTCGCTCATCCTGCCCTACTGGAAATTTCGAAGGCTGCCCGTTGTACTCCAGTTCAAGCGCTTTTCAAGCTTGCACAAATGGAAGGCATTACGCCAATATCTGGAACGACTAGTGAAACACATATGCACGAGGACCTTGATCTGGAATCCATTCGTATCAAAGCAGATTCTGAATCAGTAAAGATAATGAAAAAGATTCTTTTCTAGTAATTGATTGGTTCTGATATAAATGAATGTACAGAAAATGGCCGTATTGTTATTACATTAACATGTTCTGCTGGTGCTGGTATATCTCTTTGAGCAGATGCGTTTTTAAAATGTTTCCTTTTCGCTGGCAAGTAGTAAGAACTACTTAGCACTTGAATCATGCTTCATACTTGATTGCCATCTCATCAGATGCTGCTGAGCAAAATGAAAGTCATGGATTTAGAACAGAGATCTTGACTGACCAGCTGGAACAGCTTCTACTGGAAAAGTGCAACCTGTAGCTCTGTCAGGAACCTGGCAACTCTGACGACCTCCGATATTTTACCATCAACTCAGCTTTACTCCGAGGTCATGGGAATATTCCTTTGTCCTATTTATGTTATCTCCATCCTTGTTATCTAATGGAGATAACATAGATAATCTTCTACTACTTGAACTGTAGTCTTGTACTTATGATTTCTCAAAATTTTTTTGTTACAGTATCCGTCTGCGTGCAGTTCTTTTCTCATGTAGGAACACAGTTTTATGACACTGTTATTCAATTCGCTAAATGCAAATACAGAACTGTCAACTCTAAACCATCACCATGAAGAAACCCGCACAAAATCACGATTCGAGTTCTCCCCCCGGAACAACTCCAGATTTGACACATTCAATACGATCTGCTGCCAAATCAGACATTGCCGCCAAAGCACAAAACATCCTTCTCTCGGACACAACGCTTACCCCTGTCCAAGAAATGGAACTTGCCACAGCTGAGCTGCTCGCAAACAATCCATTCGTAGCTCCACCTTCCGGTGCGTGTCTTCTTATCAACAAAATACCTCCAGAGCTTCTAGCTCGTATCTTTTGGCTCGGTATGGAAAAGGAAGTGTATGATGCACGTGACGATCCATCGTCAATAGACTTCCCAGTGGCTGACATTTCGGACACCAAATCACTGGGACATGGAGAACGTGATACAAATGCAATGGGTGAAGGTGACGATGCAAACTGGACAGATGAAGAGGATGATTCTAGTATCATGTCTGAGAGGAACGAAGATAGTGATTTTGGCAGTGAATCAGGTGAAGAACCCACTTTGCCATTCCAAGTGTTAGTCTCACATGTCTGTCGACACTGGCAAGATGTTGCTCTATCTGAAGCTTCTTTGTGGACCAAAATCAAGTTCTTTTTCCCTCTGTCATTCGAAAAATATGCCGCATACATTTCTCGGACACGTGGACAGCCAATTGATGTTATTATTGATTGTCTAATTTATGACCACACACAGGACGTAGCACAATTATCGGAGGTTGCGGAAGACTCGTCTCCCGCCGAGGCTGAGGAACACATATTCACAGCGCCAGATCGGAATAGTAACTCTAGCTCCTCCTCTTCCGAGCCACAATCTATACCACATGAAGACCTCATGGAAATACTCAATTTTGTGACTCCATACGTTGCAAGATGGCGAGCATTTGTGGTCATCGTGAGATCATATACTTACATGTATGTCGTGTTAAAGTGTTTTGCTGCATGTGGCCTAGCACCGTGTCTTGAATTTCTCCAGTTGTACGATTATGGCGACTGGGAATATGATGGTTTCCAACCACGTGACATTGCTACACGATTTGTGCCTTTCGGTGGAAGGGGGGGGGGTGACATTGCCAAGCATAACTGTCCACGACTTAAGTATGTAACCTTGCGGGGAGGAGCTCTGGATTGGGCTCGTTGTTATGGGCTGTTGAGTGGACTACACACAATGGAACTTACCCACCATGAGAGGAACTTATGCCCATCGTATCAAGTATTTCATGACATCATTTCGAGCTCGCCGCAGTTGCATACCCTCAATCTTTGTCTTCTTGGACTGTTGCAAATTATTCACTTGGGACAGCCACTAGATACTCTGGGAGAGACCAGCGAAGAACCATGGTGGGGTGACCCAATCGAGATCCCAACACTGAAAGAACTTGTTTTATGCTGCCACGACCCTGATTATGCGGTAGCACTAGTGCAACATCTATATTTACCCAATCTGAACAAACTCACTCTTGACTCTGAGGACAAGGATTATACCACGCTTGGACATGCACTTGCTCAGCCTGTGCACAATTCTGGTCACACCCACTTTCTCCTTAGTGGGTTAGAATATCTCAAGATTGAAAAGTTTCCCTGCAACGATGACGCGGCACGAGTAATGCTGGAACAGTTATCAAGACTTCGTAGCTTGAGTCTGAATTGTACGAAGAAAGAGGAAAGGGTCTTCTTCAACAAATTGATGCTACAGTGTGAAGGTGCGGAAGGGATGCTTTACTGCCCATCGCTGCATACTCTATACATTAGAGGTGTACAGGTTGCGGATATGGTGTCTCTCGTCGCGAAACGTCGTTCGGCAGGTTGCCCATTAAAGCAAGTTCATGTATGGGCAGACGGATTTGTTGTTGATACGGAGGTGGGGTGGTTAGAACAAAATCTGGATCTGTTCGAAATTCATGAAGTATACGAGTATGAAAGCTACAACAGTAAGTAAGAAATTTTTTAGTCTTGCTATGTGTACTAATCTCAAATATTCCGCTAGTTCGCGTCCCTCGTTACAGTAAGAAATTTCTTAGTCTTGCTATTTGGTACTAATGTCAAATATTCTGCTAGTTCACGTCCCTCGTTACTATTTGCCTGGGTGATGCCAGAAATATCACTGTAAGCGAGAGGTTAGTGTACATTTGAGCCCTCCTTTTGATGACTTGAAGAGTAGAATAATAGTAGTGCTATATATGGTCACCGATATGTGAAAGCTGCTGACATTACGGGGATTGATTCCAATGTAGCTTTCTGTACTTTGGCTAGCCATAAGAAAACCTGGACGAGGTGGAGGGAACTCTAGACGGTGTGGGGGCGTCATGACAATGGTAGTTAGACCTATAAATCGGATGAGCAAGGGTAGCTTTACAGCGCTTTCAGAAAACCTTGAGACTCGCCATTATTAAAAAAATATGGTCATTGTGGACGCGCAGAAATAGTTATAAGTGCGTATAGGTATTGCCGCTTGAACCATTGATATACAATGGGATAACAACAGGGTTTACTCGAGTATAGTATCGCCAAATTACATTGGCGTGGCGTGGCAGTGTACGCCAACGTGGGTTCGAACATCTTTTTGGGTTAAATTGGCCTGATGGGGAGTAGGCGGACTAACTCCTCTCTCCCGCTCTCCCTTTTTCTTTACCATCATGGTTCCAATCATCCTCTTTATCCGTTCATGTATCAGGACTTGCAATTCCAATACATATAGCTTCCAACTCCGGACTCAGAAGATAAAAAAGATCAATAATCTAAGCAGTATTAACTTAGAAGTTTAGGACGATCATCATGTTGATTTTGTGTAAATCTACTGCAAAGCCAATTTATCACTATAGCCAATATGTTAAGCTAAACAACCAAAATAAGGTCGTTCCTCCCTTCCCTGGTACAAGTAATCAAATGGGATAGACACCCGAACTGACTGGACTACAAAATCAGCGTATTTAACCACCCATCTACCAATCCAAACCACAACCCGATTCAAACAATCAGCATTTCACTGTTCATATCCAAAATCCCAACGTTGAGAGCTCACCGCGCAGCCAAGCAACATACAACAACGCTCAACCCCTAAGAGGAGCAGAAGCTATATGAAGCTTAGAGTCGGGAGCTTGCATCAATGAGGGGGGTTAAGAAAGTGATAATGCGCAATAGAGAGTTGAGATGGGAAAGGAAGGTTGACAGGGAAGTGATGCGATGAAACTGAGAACAACAGGGCGGTGGTGGGAAGGAATAGCTGCGCAAGGAATAGAATAAAACCGGCGAAACAAAGGTCCACACAAATAGAACATATTTCGTCGTCCATGAGAATGGGGTAATGCTAAACGAGACCATAACAATGTCGAGATCAAGAGACTAAATATAGGGAGCCAAATGGTGAGAGCTGAGAGGCATGAAATAAGTGGATGGAAATGCTGACGAATTAAAGACCCAATATATATGTCGATCCAATGAGATGAGATAAGAGGCGAGATAGGAAACTCGCATTTTTGTACAGCCATAACATGGATATTGTTAAGGTATCTTGTGGGTGGTGATGGGCGCTCGCGATCGTTTCCACTGACGAGGGTGTAGTGACTGCTGAGACAGTCGCCACAAAAATGTAGAGTTGCGAAGGCTTAACCACAGGAGGGTGAATTGGTAGGGAGCCATCTGGTGATTTGTGAGGGCGATTAAAACACGCCTACACCGGTAGTACTTTGCTGTATATCCCAGCCTAGTTCCAGTGCTGGCATGAACTCCCCATTCTCACTAGATATATGCGTGCCTTCGGCCCCGACTACGCCCACCATACTTTCCAATATCTGCTGCATTTCAATCTCATCGTTCCAACCGACAGGTATGCTGAACGAAAGGTCCTGCAGGTCGCCTAGACCTGGCTTGATAACATTGGTATTCGTAGGTATGTCCATACTGCCCCATGTCTGCCCAAGACCGTCTTTTCCCTCGACCTTATCAGTTTCTTGTGCGGCATCACCCGTTCCACTAAGAATTAACGCCTTTTCTTCTGTGGAGGCATCCACAAGAGGCAATGCCTCGTACGTGGTACACGGCGACGGGGCGAGAATCTCGCGGAACAAGTCTTCCATCGCCTCATCGTCGAGTTCGAACTCAACGGTTGCCGAGCTGTCAAGGCTTTTACCTGTATCATTGACTGTGGGGGAGGAAGAATCGGCGCACGCAAGACCACCCGCTGCAGGGACGCTGAGGGGTACTCGGCGGTCGCCACCCGTGCTAGGTGGCGAGTGGTCTCTTGTGATACGATGTGAGGTGAAGCGTGAGATTGGACAGGCGATGCAGGGCCGGGAGTAGATGGGAGGCTAGAATCCGAAGAGCTGAATGTTGATGGTGTGGAAAGAGTAAAATTCGGATTGGCAGAAATGGGTGCAGGGAAAGCGGATGAATTTGAAGTGTTGTTCAGGTCCATATCATGATCGAGAGACGCATGGGAGGGAGCAGGTGAAGGGAACACAGACGTATTATACTTTGGCGTATGTGTAGGTGCTGAATCAGATTTTGAATCGTTTGATACTGAAGGTGATACAATTGTTGCAGACGATGAATTTACAGAGGTGGTAGGTGTAGAGGTTGAGGGCGCGGAGGAGATACCCGTTGGTAGGCCTTGTGCTGCTAGAGCCTTGACGACCGCATCCCAACCTTTTTCGAGTGTTTTAATTCGCTCTTTCAGTTCTTCGTTCTCACGTTCCCTAGCACGCTCACGCTCACGTTCAGCTTCAAGCTGCCTTGTGTTTGTTGGTACTGTTGCAGTAATCATACCCATACCAGCACGAAGTTGGCGATTCTCTTCCTCGAGTTCTGCTACACGACGCTCGAGGTAAGAAAACTGTGCCTTTCTTCGGTCACGCGAGTTTTGCGCTGCAATTCTGTTACGATGAGCGCGAGCCTCTTTGCGCTCCTCTGAAGAGGATTCTGTACGGGCACGTTTACGAGAAGGGCCAGGCTCTGAGCGTTCAGGAGCGGGTGAAACTGGATCTGAGGAGGAAGATGAGGGAGATGGTAGGGAAAGAGATGAGGGGTCTATGAAAGAAGACATGGCGAGATGTTGGAAACGGGGAGAGAAACGTCAGACAGATCAATACGTTGAATGAGAGAGTAGGTAAGTAACGGATAGAAGAAGTATGAACTAGGGATACTGCAGAGAGCAGGACGGACTACGTGGAGGTCGTAGAGAAAAGAGAAAAGTTGTCGTGGAAGCTACGTGGCACTTATATGTGTTATTACACAAACATGTCAAAATACGTTCACGTGAATACTCCTGTGCTATAACCACCATCATGCCCTGTATATTATCGTAGACCTTAGAATGCTTCTAACTAACAACCCCCTGTGCAAATTTTGCATCAATACGTGATAAGGACGCTGGCGGAACAGTCTTTGCACAAGTACCGCGATCGTCTGGCTGGAAACGACTGTTCTATGATAACTACTAGAGCAGTGTTGCTTTGGAGATGACAGGATGTCTGTCAGCGCCCACTGCAAGGGCGAAACACAACACAAGTAATGGCGCTGTCGCTTATGTAAACGACAAAATCACGAAAACGGTATACGAGTTACCCAACAAAGTACTTCTGGAACCCGACGTGATCTGCGCCCGTTGAGCGATAGACGCACCTCCGAGGATGTCATTCCTTAAATGTAATTGTATGCGCCATATCCTTCTTATATAAACCCTTTCCCTCTTTCGATTCCCCATGGCTTCTCTTTCCTCTTCCCCTCTCCCTGCGATTCCTCCTGCCCTCTTTTTCTTCGTTCCTCTTGCCGCCGTACCCCTCGTCATCATCGCAGTAGTACAACATCCCCGCAAACGCCACTCCCTATGTTCTGCCCTCTTTCCAATTCTTGCACTCTCAACCCTCTCTACAACAGCTGGCGCGGTTGGTCTTCGCGCGGCAGTCGGTCCTTTTTCCCTTACAAGCGCAGAACTTGCCATTCAGGCCATCTTTTCCTGTCTTTGTAAGTTCTCAAGGCCTCGCGCCCAACGCGGAATCGTTGATTTTATCAGTGGGCGCTTGTCTCCTTTACCTCAGTCCAAAGATAGATACGACAACGGGTCGCATTCACACCTGTTCTTTGATTATTGTTCTGCTCTGCGGTACGCGGTTCCTGACCATAAATCCGGATGACATCTGACGCGCATATAGCCACCCTCATGTCCCTCCTGACCCCTTTCCTCGCAATACCTGTTGTTCTTCCTCGCATTCTTTTCCTTATTTTCTCAATAGCCCTTCTTCCCCTCATGGCATTTGTGCTCTATATTCGGCACACTCCTATGCCAATCCAGATATCCCCTGGCCTCCCTGTCATGATGTCAAGTTTGTCACCACCATCTGCTTTTACTGTGCTGTTCCCGACACACGACAAAAAGCCTAGTGTTGATTCTAATTTGACCCTTACAGCTGTCGACCATTCCTCATCTTCTCATCAAGTCGATGTAGAGTCATCTCAACAACGTTCTCGGTCGATAGACAAACAGAAGTTGTTTCCGCTTGTTCTCCTCTCTTCAGTTTTGGCAGCCATTACAGCTTGCATCATTGATGTCATAGGCATTGCTGGACGCGCAAAATTTCATGTGCATTCTGAACAGCTGCTTAGGATAGCTCAAACAGCCTGTGCCGTTCTCTGCACTGTTGGCGTTATGGGTGCTCATATTCGTATGTACTTTAATATCTTATTTTTTCGGAGTACCGACTACATTTCCAGTCCACATCTATATTCAGCCATCAAGTATCAACGGGTCACTCCTCAACATACCAACGGAGATTGGAACCACCCCCCTCACCCACGCACCGTCACGTCGTTCGTTGAAGCGCCCGCCTCTTTCGAGGTTAGATATGCGTGTAGGACCCCTCAGCAGGTTGGACCGATTTGAATTACCGACAGAAGGAACACCAGGCTCACCGCCCAATGTGGATGTGCCACATCTTTCCCAGTCATACCACAAGTTCAAAAGGGGGTTCCATGCAAGGTTCGCGTCAGTTTCTCCATCATTTTCATCCCCTCGGCAGAAACGGACCCCGATTATCAGATCATACTCCGAGCGCAGTACAGATGAACCTAGCAGCGTTTACTCCGAAACTTCGTTCATGCAAACTTTAAGCTTATACACAGAAGGAGCTTTGGAAAACTGTGCTCCCCCTTTCAGTCTATACACGGATTCGTCGAATACTTGTGCAGAAACTCCAAGCTCATATGCCAATAACCCTGCCAGTCGACAATTACCCCCACCCTCTAGCTCGGTACATTCCAGCGAGACAGTCTTCCCATACCCAAGAGCTGACTCGATCAAAGAAGATATAGGATGCAAGTTTTTAAACTCAAAACCAACCACTTCGCGCCACCCTTTGTCTATCCATACCCATCCATCCTGCCCGTTCCCGTTTCAACGCGCCACGTCGAGAAATTTGTTAAGGCCTGCATCCGCCCGCTGCTTTCCTCCGTACGGCGCAAGAACACAAGGAAATATGCACGACGGGTCGCATGCTAACAGTAGGCGACTTACTTCCGATTCTGGTCATGCGCAGGGGACAGAAGGTGATTTCTTGGACTTGCGCGACCCATTTACGTCGTCAGCACCTTTCACTGTGCCTAGAAGGATGGGTGCCGTTGTAGAACGAAGAAACAACAAGGGAGAAGGAAGAAAGGCCTGTGGAATGAAGATACGCGATTCTGGAGTGGCATTCGATCATACATACGAGGAGGCCGAAACTCACCTGAGCGAGTGGGGTGGTTTACCCCTTTCAGCACAATCTTTCGCGCGCACTAGTGGCGTTAGGGTTAGTGGAGACGCAGCCACCACTAAAACCTCTGTGACAGTGGCTACAAAGAAAATGAGGCAGCTTACTACTCATCCTGAGGACAATACACAAAAGCATCGCCACATAGCTTTTGGATCTAAGAAGGCTACCCGCGGGCAAACAAGAAATGCCGCAAGACCGCTAACCGACACATTAAAAAGCTCAAGCACGAGGGTCGCAGGAGCCTCGAACGCCTCAAAACACAGGGTTTCTTCAAGAGGAGGTCAGCAACATCCTGGCGGCCAATCCGCAATATATAAAGTGGCAAAATATGCAACTCCGTCAGCCATAAAATCTAGCTATACACCTGTCCGGAAGGGAGTAGTTGAAGGTGCATCAGCAATTCTATTCAAGCCACAAAGAGAAACAGAGGATGCAGAGCTTGGCATGGAGGAAGCATTGCTTGCTCACCGTCTCTTGCAACGGCTCGACAGGGATTTGGGGATAAGTAGGGATTAGAGGTGACAACTTGATTATCACTTACATTTGCTCCCTTTCTCTTTGTATTTATATTCTGCATTGCCTAACATTTTTCGCGTTGATGGAACGTAGATATTTCTTATTCGTAACCTATTATTGCGCCGTCCCAATCGGTTGCATTCGGAATTGTAATTTTGGCACATGTTGTTTTGGGAATGCCAGATTTTTCCAGTTCTTCGCTTTCCCCTTTCTTTGGTACCGTTCCCCTGCTGAATGGCCCATTTATTATTTAGGAATACCATGTATGAGAAATATACTTCGTGAACGTTTGAACCCTGGACTATATCACGATTTAACTATGTTACGGTGGTACGGAGTCGGACAACCGGGTTAAGTGTCGCATAATACATCCGACATGCCATGAAGAAAACAATGAAGTACACAGGAACCAGATGGGTGATGTCATTATCCCATAGATTTCTGTACTTGTGCTCCTTTCCGGGCCGCCGGCGTAATTAGAATTATATCAACAGACCAAAATTCATCAGAATTGTCTTATTTTACTGCGGCAGACGAAAAAGACAGTATCAAACTTAAAGTTGACTGACATTTCTTCTCCCTCCCTAAAGCCGTAAAGCTGATGTATAGAAAAATAATGAATACCGGAGATTGTCTGGTCGTCCGACTTGGGGATAACTGGAGGGCCCTGGAGGGAACTCTCAGGTCTGTACATGGCCAATTCAAGGTGCTTATTTTTGTACCTTGACCGCTATCAATCACACTTCGTGGGGTGATTTGCTTTGAGCTCAAAAGGCAGGGTTTCCAGCGAACGTACTACATCACAGCGGTGCACAAAAGATGTGAACTATTTTGTAATATCAAGGACAACAACGCTCACCTCAAATAGATTTCATCGTTCATCGATACATCTAATACAGATGGATTACTACGTACGTGCCTCGTTGTATTAATGTACATATGTCATACAGGGACACCTTGTGATTCCACAATCACATCTTTTGTTACCTGGGTCCACCACATTCGGAGGTTTCTTCCCCACAATCCAGTTCGGTGGTCATATTGGCTCATTCAGTAGATGTGTCATTGCACTTTTTAACGTTCCATTTTTCATGTGCCCGAGTTGTACTAGTAACGTCATAACACTGCGCACTGTAATCCCCGAAAGCATAATGAAACACTCAATTTTGAGTGGATCTTGCCTCCATTCAGATAAGGAATATCGGGGATCGTCCTTACATATGAAAATTCACCCGGATGATTGTGAATTGCGACGACCAAAGAACATTTGCTTTCTTGCATGGAAGGATGAATGCAGTATAAATAACCGAAATAGCGTTCATGATCACGCGTATCATGTGGACTAAAATAAAAAGAACAATCCATTCGAAATTTCGGTTCTATCTGGATGGTTACTTACATACTTACTTATTCAAATATAACGACCGACCCTCTCACCAGCAATCAATAACAGCCTAAACATTACATATGCGACCTGATACAGTTGTGGTGTATCCCTTCAGGATATCAATGGACCGTATTTGAGTGATCGAGTCGGCTTGGGGTGGCCCATTTGACCAACAAGGGTCCCCGTTACTCCAAGTATTCCAGATCCAATGACCAGCTTGAGTTGGTATCTGGAAATATATAAACGTAAGTGAACGAATAGTACATAAAAGTATGGGATAATTACGTTGCTGGTTAAGCGCGCTTTTTGTTGTCCATCAATATAGAAAGTGGTAGCACTACTTGTCCACTAAAGTAATTGAGGGTTACATTAATGCAATTCTAGAATTTCGGAAATGAGACAACGCACATCAATACGATACTCTGTGGAACATATGTAGTTCATTAATGGGTGGCTATTGAGAGGTAGTATTCACGAACCATGGAAACCAGCTCTCGGATCGAATGTGAAGGGAATTGTGGAATGAGTAGACTGACCACCTGGTGTCAACGCCTGCATGATTTATTTTCAATGCTTGAGAACAAAAGAATCAATAAATTTATAATACCTGATTGGTTGCCCAGATTCCAGCAGGCACGCATGCACTTGGTGAGGATATAGTACTTGTCAAAATCTCAAAATCAATCTCCTCGTTATCGTTCACTATTTTTATCGGATGAAATGTTACAGAGGTAAGATCATGTAATGTTGAAGTATTTCTTACGATAAAAGAAGTTTCCTTCCACGATTCCGGGAACGGAGCTAGATTTTTGTACAGTGCGCACTGACGCATACTTGAAAGTATCATCTGTGACAAATTCGGCGCTTTGTATAGAGCCACTACCAGGATAAGCAGACACTTTCATATTGAGTGTGCCAGCTCCTAGCGCGAGGTTTCCTGGACTAAAAGTGTGTGGAACTGGCGAACCACTGATTGTGTAGTCACTGATTGATAGTCCATGCGAGCTATCCGGGAAGACACCACGTCACTATGTGTATTAATTCAAACGTAGAGATAAACTTACGAAAGCAGAGCTGCAACGTCACCTCCGGATTGGGCAGTAGAAAAATCGACTTGGACTCTTTGTTTAAACCCTCCCGTGATACCGGAGACGACGTATGTATCGCATGCAGTTTGACGTTCCTCTAAAAGGCTAGCTGAAAGCGTAGAGACATGGAGCAGGATGGTGACTACTACGCTAAAAAGAGAAATCATTCTTGGGAGTGATTTGGATGCTTTCAGTCATCGGATGTTGATGAACTCTTATACAAGTTGAGTTAGTGTCTGCTGACTGTTTCTCCTTCTCCAATCAAAATTCTGCTTCTCTTTGCAAGCGTGGTCCCGCGTAGTTCATGTGCTGATCGAACGAGAGAACACTGCATTCGCATACACTCCGGTGATACAGAGAGTTACGAAGTGGCGAAACCGCATACATGTGGCATTTGGAATAGTATATATGCCTTATGTGAGGGGCTTGAACAGTATATGGCTGAGAGGTAAAACGTTTTTTGAGTTGTAACTTGTACCCCCCACTGTTACATCTTTCCTTCATTTCCTGACCGTACGTTGAGACACCACGAGCTGCTTAGGAGATAGAATATTGAGACTGTCAATTTGTTAATTGGTCCACTTATAAGATGCTACCATAGCGGAGATCTTTATTGGGGTCTAGGGATAGGCACTTCGTGATGGAAGACACAAGTCTGTGATTGGACAAGATACCACGGGGGCTATATGGACTATTTGTGGAATATTGCCCATCTTTGTCATAACTTGGATTGCCGTGCTGCCCGGACACTGCCTACTGAGAATACAACGTGGGATTGGCCACCTGCAGGAGGTAGGGGACTATTGAGGTGGCATTTGCATCGATAATCCATATGAATTGGATTTTCATGTGACATGATCGTTATGGAACAATCAATCTCAAGTCCTAGGGTTCATGTGAATTAATTGATTCCAAACATTCGTTCTCGTCACCAAAGCCAAGAAGTAGGCGCTAAGGTGCCTGTGTTACACCCTGTAGAAACACAAGTCAAGTATGTCAACACTTCGTAAGGACTTTAAGTTTGTTGTGTATGATCTAGGAAGCCACAAGGACACAGGGTTTGATTTATCGAACATTCCCGTTGGAATTCGTTTCCGGAAAACTAGGTGGTTGGTGATATCTCCGCCGTATACGTGGTTCAGTGAATGCTAAGTGATCCTCCTGGTGAATGTGAATGGCATCGATAATCATGCTGCGCTAAAAGATGGGACTTGTAGCCTCACTGGTTAACCTGCGAGACGAGAGCAGAAGCGAAATGTGATGAGGG
Source organism: Floccularia luteovirens (assembly GCA_009739215.1). Taxonomy (NCBI): domain Eukaryota; kingdom Fungi; phylum Basidiomycota; class Agaricomycetes; order Agaricales; family Squamanitaceae; genus Floccularia; species Floccularia luteovirens. The sequence goes on from VSJF01000002.1 coordinate 2,641,002, forward strand.
AAGATTAAGCTTATACGACCGCGGCTTAGTTATAAGTAACCAACCAGAAGAAGCCGCGATGTCTCTGTATGCGACAAGAGCGCAAATATAACTTTCGCTCTAAAGTCCATTTAACGAGTCGGATGTGAGATAGGTTTTGATAATTGGAGCTTTGCACACAGTTCACGTGGTGGCGTCAGTGATCGTCCAAGAGGTGAAGAGGTGATATTAGTGCATTATCTTAGATGTAGTAACGCTGGTATGTAGCTAACTTAAGAGGGTGCCAAGGGACTGGCATCGACATGCCACAAATGAACGGCATGAAAGCCTGGAGCATCAGAACACATGGTGGGTAACAGCGAGGTCTGGCCCTTATCAATTTCCTGTATCAAACAACTTAACAAGATCTGACGGGAGTGTTGCGTAAAGTAGAGGCCGCGGATGCTAGGCTGGTGTGTCGCGTTGTTGTCGCGTTGTCTCCCGAGCGCTGCTGCAAGAAGCCAGAACCCTATGGATGAATCGGAACAGTGCCACCGAAGGCCCCACATCAACGGCGAATGTAACAGATAGGATGCCAGTATTAAGCAATCCCGTAGACCGTAAGTATTGTACATGGGATTTGACGCATTGGTTCAATCACTCGGCCACTGCCTCCCGATAATGATCGGGCCGAACAAAAAAGCTTCGGGGTTCAAAGGGTCTTGCCAGAAGACATTCGGAAATCCTTGAACAGCGGAATGCAGCAGAAAGAAAAGGAAGACAAAGATGTGGGATATGTGAATTGGTAGAGCCCTTGCAGGGCTAAAGGTGTTGTGTTTTGGAAGAAAAACCGAGGATTCTCTCCGGGCATTAAGCGGGGATGGGTCGATGGCGCGTTGAACAGGACACGGATAGGGCCGACTTGTGACCGAGCAGTGTTACGCGTGACTGTAATGGTGAGATCAGAAATTAACAGCCAAACAGAACAGCCAACAGCCTTAAGTACATCCCATTGCTCATCTATGGTTCTCATTTCTTCTCCTCATCCTCCCATCTTTTGATCCATACGACCCCTAAAATGCCTTTCCTTGCCCATCATCCCCCACAACAACAAAAGCATCTTCACCCCCTCTCATCCACCCCGGGCGACCTACTCATCGAAATTGCACACTGTCTGGATTCTCGTCTTGACCTCTCCAACTTTTGTCTAGCAGTAGGTTTCTCTAATCCATCATCTGCACTTCCCTTTAACAACAGCCTTTTCAGTCCAGTCACGTCTGTTCAAACGTTTCATCTGTACTCTATGGAGCAGTTGTTCTCAATACCGTGGAGCAATGTATTGTTACCCTTGGGATGCTCAGCAGGCGTCCAGATATCGCCCGGCACGTGCGAGAAATCGTGGTTCGACCGCAAGCAAAAAACGGCGTTCCCCTTACCTATCAGGAGAGAGACCTCGTTTCATCTGCGGTAATTAAAGCTGCAGGTTCCATGTGTTTAGACGCTTTGGTGAAATTTGTCTGGGATGCCGATGAACTGCCATATCACGATGATATGTGGTTTGCTCTACGTATGGGGTCCGTTTCTCAGCTGATTCTTGAAATTTCACTAACTTAACAAATAATCACCATTCCAGCTGTCCTCAACTGCGTTACATTGGCACAACTATAGGAAGCATCCTGCCAAGCACAAGCAGTCATGTACGTTCCTATAACTCTCTATTCTTCATGGTTATTAAATGTATTTTAGTTATTCGACTTTAATGACCTTACTGGTTTCTCTCTAACTCTGCAAGCCGGTTTCTATGAAAATCACAGTGATACTTTTCTCGATGGCGAGTATTATGTTTATATCCGTTGTGCACATCTCATTTATGTTCTCTAGAGGACGAACCAACTTTCAAAAATTTCTGGGATATGTTGATCAAACGTAGCCCCGATCTAGAAGAATTGACATTTGATGGTGTGTCATCAGGTGCCGGCAGATATCCACTATCTAGTTGAGGGTCGTTGGCCGAAGTTGCGCTCTCTCACACTTGGTGATGTATGCGTCGATTGGATACCTAGACCTCTGGCATTAGGGGGAAAGAGACCATTCATTACATTCTTAGAGGCTCATCCCAATCTCCAAGTTCTCCGTTTATCAAGGCACACTATCCAGCCAATACACTTCTCGGCGTTGGACCCCACAAGCCTTGCTTGTGTGAAATCTTTCACAGGATCACTCAGCCAGCTACAAGCTCTCCCACACATTCACCCATACTTGGAATCAGTAACATTTAGAGACTCTGTTGAAACCCGTGAAATGTCTGCTCCCACAGTAGCAAGTCTCCTACGAGAGCTAACATCCCTGTCCGAGCTCCGCATATCCTTTTCACTTCACTCAATGTATGATAGCGGCAATCTCCTACGTTCGCTTATTCAATCATGTCCTAATTTGCGTCATCTGTCCCTCACGTGCGCACATAAACCCTCTTTCCAACTAGTAAGTTCCTTTTGTTCTCCGGTTTCGATTTCCTACCGGTACTCAGGGCGTATTTTTAGGACGCATTTGCAAAAGCTATCAGAGGGTTCTGTAAACTTCGTACCTTGCATTTAACGATTGTAAAATATCCAGGCGATGAAAGTCTCACTTCAGGAGCGACACGAATTGCTACTTGCAACCCCCGCCTTCAAAATTTCTCCTTATCATTTATTCCCCCCATCTCTCCGGTTCCACTTCCCTTCTCTCTTCCTTCTCGCCCATTTCCGTTTCCCGCTCGGTCGTCAGGGTCTTTCGAACTCTCATGCGACCAACACGGCCTTCCTCTAAGTTTACAAGTATTAGAGCATTTCCGACTTGTCTGGCCCTGGGGTTTGGGGGAGTCTTCTTCTACGAAGAAGTATATCAAAGATCTGAGACCGCTTAGCGCACCCGGACGGAGAAAGAAAGGCTTCAAAGGCTTGGTGAGTCTAGCCCTTGAGAAATCATCAGCCGGAGAAGAAATGCGCATGATCATCTTTTGTGCTTTGTTGGTGGCATTGGCTGTGTGGGGCTTTTTGACGAGCTGGAAGAGTAGACATTCCCACATCTCATCAACTGTTTCGCTATGACTTTCTCACAGTCCATAGTTGACAGATTGATTCTGTAATTTATCTAATCATGTTATAGTAGATGTTTCTTGTAGTGTATAAAAATCTTAGATTAGTATATATGTATACCTTAGATGACTTTAGTATTCCCCTCTAACGACGATATACCATTTGGTTCATAATAAAATTTGGAAACATTGCAAAAAATATCTTCGTTCTAGTCAACCTGTCTACACTGTCATGTAAATGGAAAAATTCTGCCGATTTACCTGGCGGAAGGTGATTTATTAATACCTAAGAATGCCCAATTAAATGAGATAAATATGTAATATCAGATGCCAGTAGAGTTGATATAATATTTTCATAGCGCGGACAACAGTGTTCGGAGAATTTGCGAAAGCAATTTTTTTTTCAGAGATAAATTGATAGCGAGTAAAATTGCAGATTTTGACAAAATGTAATTAGGACCTGACATTCGGTCAGCGTGTGTTCCATGACAATCAAAAGTAAGGCAATGTTGATAAATTTGGGGGATTATAAAGGCTAGTTAGACGTAACGAAGAAAGCACGCACATTTTGTAATGAACAACCTTTTCGTCAGACTCGTGTTCCAATTTGTAAGAGATGGAAATGTCGAGGTCACGGTTATTCCGCGCATTAGGCCCACACGAGACTTTCCCAACCACGACGTCACCTTGGTTGACTGTCATAGTACTAGGTGTGTAGAATACAGTTTGTCTAGATGTAAAGACCTTATCAGATGGGATACTTAGACAGTGATTTTGAAAAAGGTACAAACTTCCAATGCGTATACTGTGCATGTGGACCAGTCGAGAATTTCACTTTTTTATGGGTACATTCAAAGGAGATGTCGAACCAAGCGAGGAATGCGTGTATATCTATTTCATTGTGAGTACCGAAAAGGAAGTTTGCAGGATATTACACACAATCAGTTCTAGTGCAAGTTAGTGAGAAGGGTGCTTTAAAGGTGAGATCTTCTTTCTTGGCAGTTAGAAGATTGATGTGCTAGGGTCTTGTTAATTAAATTGTCTCGACTGAATTGAAATGAAAGGGGCAGACCTTGACCATGCAAGGGTCCGTGACGACAGCCTTCAACTCCACGGTGTCAACCAATGGTTCTCTCAAAGCGATATCTTTTATACAAGAATAGTCGAACCCGTAAACGTTATCCCAAACTAGATTGATATTAGTTATGACATTAAGAAAGGATCCATAGGCATACAATTAATTTTTTCTTCTTTGTAATCTTGATCTTCTATTGCAGCGAGATAGAGGGTAGCTGTGTCTGGGAAAATAAGTCCTCCCGGCTTGAGGTACTTGTCTCGTGCCAGGAGGACTGTGTCAAGCATCGATTCGTACAGAAGGAAGTATCCCATCCATTCAGAAATGATGATGTCAAATTCCTTGAGGGGAAGTTCAGAGTCCTCTAGTTTTCCTTTTACGAGGGTGATTGCTATTCAAACCAGAATAAGTTTTCACGACAGAGTGAAGTAGCCATGACTAACTGTCTTTGAAACCGTTGGCTTCAATTATTTTTTGAGCTTGGTCGATTATATTCGACATGTCAATCTTCAGGGCATTGATCTATTATTGAAATTTGTGAAATTAATTATGATGGACATACCCCAACAACATGCTTAGCACCAGCTTTTGCAGCAAACATGCTGAGAATACCAGTTCCACACCCAACGTCTAACACAGTCTTCCCTTTGAAGAGATGTACATTATTGACGATCGCGGAACGATATGACCCCGTTCGTACGCTGTCTTTCAACATTTCTTCGTGAATACCTGTTAAAACGAGATTGCATGAGAGGATTCCTTTCTCAAAATGTCACGTATAATACGAACCGAAATGTGCGTATGAATCGGCATAGCTGTGAGCGATACAATAAAACAAGTAGACAATCAGATCGATCATCCTCTTTAGCCAGTCATTATGAGAGTGCGCAACTAGTCTCTGGATGTCATGTCATGAATGTCAGGTGTTGCACCGTTGCCTGTAGATGATGGTCCTGCGTTATCCATTGCGGCATCCATGATGACGGGTAAGTTAGTGATAAGAAGACGAGGTGGGTATGATCAAAAAGTACAACGTTCAATTGCCAACTTCAGTGAAATTTGAAATTTTAATAAAAATTCAAAAAAGTTTTTTGCACTCAAGACCACGTGCTTGCTTCGGCTTCGCATTTCAGCCGGCCGCACAGCCACATTTCACAGCATGTTTGCGCAGTCAACTTAAGCACTACAAATTATCCGGGGCTCCAAGGTTTGCTTTAAATACCCTGCCCCCAGCTTCAAGATGATCATTGACTCTTCCAACAACATGGTCAGTTTTCAGCTCTTTTTTTTGTAGGTTTCACACCCTGATATCCTTACAATAGTTGAAATCTCCCGAAGATACACCTCCTGCATATGATGCCGCCCTACTAGAAGGACAGTCACAATGTAAGTGCTAACTATAACAAGGTTATATGGTACCCGGCTAACTAGTCGTATCAGATAATATGGGGAACAAATCTGATATGCAACCTACACCACCAATGAAGGTTGATTCCCAGCAGCTGGTCGACGTGCCAGGTCCTTCCTATATTCCGCAGTCCATTACAACCCTGCCTACACCAACAGTTTATCACTATACCAACCCCCGGACTAACGAGCATGTTGCATCGCTACTCCCGCCTGACCATCCAGAAATGATCTGCTTGCAAGCAGGTCAACATGTGGCACAGACTAAATATGGCTTGCTAGGTACGTTCTCTTTACGCATCTTAATTCTACAAAACCATTAAACTAGGGTGCAACAGGCATTCTCGCGGCTGTGTTTTGGTTCCCACTCGGAATCGGTCTTTGTCTACTTGACCGAAGGGTGAGATGTGTTCGATGCGGCTTACACATCGATGATGGTTTGTGCGGCTGAACTTGCCTCCACGTATAACCCCGTGTGCAGCGCAGCACGACCAGCCGTTATATAATTTTCATGGCTGTTCAATTCTATTAATCTATCATTTCTATTCATGTGTAATCTCATCATCCATATCCTTCTGGACAATTGTAGTGATATATTGTTCCTTATGGAGGTGTAGCAGTCATACTCCAGAGTCCGACGTGTACATTGATGCACAGCAACTCTGGGGAGGTTATAAACTACCTATGTTTTCGCCAAATTCAGAATTCGTTATTATTAGAAGAAATGAGCAAGGTGAACTATTGAGAGTAAAAATCAGGAATGTGGTCAAGTTAACTTCTGCTCTCTGTAAATTCTTGCTGAACGCAATGCAACTGTGGACCAACAAACAATAGGCTTGTGAACTTGTAACTTGTTGCTATTTTATGGGAAGCAATGAAGTGTGCACGGAGTTACTGCCCTGAATCAGGTAATATATGCCCACGCTCTCGATGTACAATGATCAAGCCTTCATCACATTCATTTATTTGACTTAACTCAAACATACACGCGTTTTTGCTGGCACAATAATCCAAACATAGAACTAAGGCACTTGTCGAATCGTCAAAACGACCAAATTATGTGGCACAGCGAATTTCCGACGGATTCAAGCTTCGAAGGTGGCCTTGAAGAAATCTGGAAGATAGAATATTTGCCTCACATATACCCTAATTTTTTTGTTCCACCTTTGGAAGAGAAACCGCAGAACCCAATCATGGAAACCCTCAAACTTGCAGCAGCTAATTCATCTCTTCCCCCCCGACTTGTACACATTAACAAGGAACTTGATGTCATATCACAGGAGTTGATTTTTGATTATAAGCCGAAATCGAGCAGTACTTGGTGGACTGACGCGTTAGCATCAAACACTTGTCTGACAGTATGTTTTCTTGTATCGTATCCTGCATGCGCTTTAATGACAAACACATGGTGAGCAGAACCAAATCCAGTCCTGGGATAAACTGCGATCCCCAAGATCTCCAAACGCGTCTTCTGGCCCATTTTTGTCGGAACAAGGCAGCCTTTTGTTCGCCTATGCAAGATATCAGTCAGTATTCGATAACTGGAGTCTTGTCATGCTATAACTGAGTTTATTTTACAGCATTGAACCGCCCCTTACAGAGCCTGGGATAACTGTGGTATATATACCTCAAGAAGATCTCTTGATGTCGCTTCGCAAAACTGTCTTAGGTCTATCATCGACATTACATATTTGGAACGAGCCTATGGAGCGATTTGTACAGGTGGTGACAGGAGATAGAAAGAAGGGACTACTGCTCATAGATGGGAGGGACAAAGTAATTAGTAACAGGTGATTATTGCATACATTTCGCAAACTCTGTCTTACCCATAGCATATGATTGAACAGCATTATAACGCGATTTCTTACAATTGGGACACTTTTGCGCCGACTCGAAACATTATTAGATAACCTGCGAAAGAAAAAGTAAGTTTTGAACTTGTCAACCATTAACTCTCAAATCTGATGATCAAGTCTTGTTCTAGTTGGACAAGTGATAGACCGACAATCCATGCATTCGCACATTCGTTATCGACCATCATGGCATACTTGCGCGATGGCCTTCAACACAATCCTATACCGTTAGACTCAAACAATGGTGGAAATGTGTTATCTACATTTTGGAGATATTATGGACAGTATGAAGATATTCTTGTAGCTCTTTCTGATTTATATGGAAGGGTACGTGTGTTACGTTACGATCCTTCAAAATAAATAATACAATCCCAACAGAACGAGGATAAGTCACCGGTTGATTATCTGCCATTGGATTCCGCCCCTGTTCCTCTCTTGTCTAGAATATATAATCACCTGAATACTCACCTTGAACGTCGGTCACCTCGTATAATCTGTGCATTGTTTGCCTTTCTCCTCACTAACACGTCACGGGAGTACTTCCAGCAGGTGGGATACTCAGTTGGCTTTGGTGGACAGCTCACTCCTAGGCAATCACGCATCAGAGCCGAGTCCCTCGATCAATACGGTTTCGGTGAAGATCCAACTGTCGAAGAGGAAGAAGGACTAGAAGCATTCAAACTGGACAAGGTTGAAGACGTCCTTCCTGATTTCTTTCCCCCTGAATTGTTGGATGTACTACCAGCCGCTCAAAAATCTCTAATTCTCCTCCGTGTTGCTCAGCCAGATCACCCCTTGCTCGCTTCGAATCTACAACACAGAGAGGTAAAATGGGTGTGGACTTCCCCCGAAATAGAGGCAGAATGGGTGTGTGATGCAACAGTTCCCCAGGCCCCCATTCCAAATACCCCAATATATAATAATACCCAACAACCTCCATTATCAAACAAGTATGAGTCTGAGATTTCTCAGTTCAATTTATTTGATCTCGAGCCTGGGACTGCCATTGATCAACGTCTATTAGAAACCACTCCCACCAGACTACTTCAATCATTTCTCGACTCTTTCCCAGAATATCTCCCTCCAATAACCCCCACCCTCGATCACTTGACCTCAGTCGTATTTAGCAAACTACACCGTCACGCTTCCACCCTCTCCTCCGCCTTATTGTCCATATTCGTCTCTCCATCAATAGGAAATCTCAATTTCCAGGCTCATCTCATCCTCTTGCGCTCATATCTACTCCTTACTGATCCTATCTTTAAATCTGGCCTTTTGGTCGCCCTATTCTCTGATTCTGACGAACCAGAGATGACCAACCAAGCATATAACATGTCTCTACGCACTATGCGGCGTAAAACCTCAAAAATCAAACAAGAACAGACACAGCCATGGGCAGTTGGATTGAATCAGGGCCTATTGGAAAGAGAAACATGGCCACCTAAAGACTCCGACTTCAGCTTTTTCCTGCGCACGGTTATTGTCGATTCTTTCGGGAAGGGAAGAGAGAATACCAAAGATGGAGAGCCGGACCAAATTACGAAAGAGGCTGGCTGGAGACTTGGATTCGCCATTCGTGACCTGCCTATGGGTCCAGGTCGTGACAAATGGCTAAATCCATTGGGTACGTGGTCTTACGATTATTTGCTGCTGAATACAATTCTTACCAACTTTTCCTTAACATATAGCGATAGAGTGCGTACCCTTTTTATGGTTTTTTTCTCCTTTTCGTTCATAAATCTATCAGGGCGCTCGACTCTCTGTATATGGACTATCGACCACCTAACCCTCTGAACGTTCTGATTTCTCCAGAGATTATGTCCAAGTACCAAAGAGTATTTGCGTTTATTTTAAGATTAATGAGAGGTAAGCTTGTCTACTTTAAAAAAGTAAAAATGATATAATACTATAATTCCTACTCCAGTGGAAAGTGCCATTAAAACATTGTATCGCATGATACGGTTCAGTGCCAAGCCACTATTTTCCACCTTGGCTTCATCCAGGAAGCTACTTCTTCATTTTAGATTTGTCGCACAAGTATTTGTGTCCAACCTTTCGGGATATGTGTTTGATACCGCTATCAGAGGGAACTTTGACGTCTTCATCTCGCGACTAAAACCTGGTGCAACATCATCACCTGCTGGCGAAAAACTCGGATTCTCAGACGTCTTTGAATTGGCTGATTGCCACTCAACTCTTCTAGATGACATACTAAGTGCTTGTCTTCTGAGGTCTGGCCAGAGAGCCGTTGGTGATTTGCTACGCCATGTTCTTGAGCACATTCTTGAGTTTACCATTATAGTTGGAGAGCTGCATAGAAACCGGTTAGAAGAGTATCAAGCTGCTCCGATGCTGGAAGATGTATATAAAAAATTCAGGGAGAAAACCAAAACTTTTGTACGTGGCTTCGATGCTTATCACTCCTCTACCTCATCGTTTTATATTTCAAGGTCAAAGTTCTCAGAGGACTTGTTGACAAGAACTCATCGACATTGAAATGGCAGATAGAAGTCCGTTCAGAAGACGACCGAAAGCCTACAGGAGGAATTGATGCTTTGTATCACTTATTACTACGGCTAGACCCAAACGATTGGTGGGCGGAATCAAAATGATTAGATCCCAACTTTTGCAAGGGGATGAAACCGAAAACAAGTGGGTAACATAACACATCCTTTATATATATACTGAAACTTCTCTGAAGCACATATTATTGCCTGATTTCAAAAGATTGCTAGCGCACTTTTATGGTTCTATTGGCGTCAAGACATAAGGGAAAATATACAATGCTTACTTTGGAGGACTTGCCACGCCATTCACGACGTTGAGCGGGCTTGATGTAACGAAGAACGAGTATCTTCCAAGCTCCCTGCAAGTTTTTGCTAAATCTTCAAGATCGAACAACTCGCCGATGGGCGTCTGACATCACGAAGTGAATACCAAGCAACGGGGACAATGGCGGCAGAACTTACACCCCACATGGCCAAGAGATAATCGTGCAGATTATGCTCATAATTCGATGGCCATCCTTCGAAGGTGGCGTTGTCTGCAACCACAGCAGCAAAATGGTGGTTCCTGGTGTCCTTCCTAAACACACTTATGCGCAACATTTCTTGTTCCACTCACCATAACCACTCGATCTCTTCCTTCCCTTGGTGTAGGCCGGTCGATTGCTCAGCCTTTAATATCTGCTTGGTCCTTTGTTCTACTGGCGTATTCTCATACCAGTCAATATACCCAGTTCGGATAAACAGGATATCTCCTAGGTTGAAGAATACCCCTTGGGACTCAGCACATTTGTCAAGTTGTTCGGCTGTAATGAAATGTTTATCGTATGGGGTGTATGTAATTCCATTTTTTGTTGCCCATGAGTAATAATCAAGGAGGACACCACGACCGACTATTTTCCCCTGGAATGCTAAGAATCGTTTATATGCTGTTTCAAGATTACGGAGTATATTACTTGCCATGGATTCCATTCCTTCTTGGTGTATCTACTGAACTAGGAATAGGTTTTCCATTATCGTCGAAGAGTTCGCTCGTTCGCAAACCATTATAGAATTCACCTATTCTGACGTCATCCACGGAACTAGAAAGATGGATACAATAACTGACCAGTCTTATAGTAACCATAATGAAGGAAACCATCCCATTGCGAACTACTCTGAGTGTTCATGACTATCTCGTCGTCCACGATAAATTTTTCACCAGGCCACTTTGTCACTTTATGCTCAAACTGACGTCTATTGCTTGGGGGTGGAACGGGCTTTTGTAAAGCCCAATTGAGGCTGCAGACCTTCCCGAACTGGATCTCTTCCCTGGCAGCTTTGAGGATTCGAGAGGGCGTTAAGAGATTAAGGGCCCCAAGCTCGTCTTTCTGACCAGCTGGTGCACCAGAGACGTGCTCATAAAAGCCCCAGATCGCCCCTTATCATGTATAATTCATGAACTAGATAGCACAGAAAACAGTCGAGTCAGACACACCATCTGGATCACCCTTCCGAAAAGGTAGTTCTGCAAGAGAAGGATAAATAACAGTGTCAAAAGGTGATACTGATGCCATATTGGAATTCCTTTGAAGACGCTTTCTTTAAGAACAGTAGTCTGGTATATGAGTCCCAGGTGGCATATAGTAGCAGGTCAGGCATCTCAAATAAATTTCCCAAGCTTTTCTGCCCATGTGCAAGTATGTGTTCATGAGTTCTATTTAAAAAATCGAGGTTCACACAGTTTGCTTCGACTCTATTCTCAACTGCAATCATCTCCAAATTTCACATACAAATAATCTGGAATGACCCTTTCGGGTGAATAAATATGCAGCGACCTTCACACCTATGCATAATGGCTGGCGAGTTCAGAATATTGCCAATGCACTATTAAATTATCAATATATATCACAATACAAAACTGATCAAGAGGACTCACTTCGGAGGGCTTGCAATCCCATTAATAACGTTGAGAGGGCTCGACGTAACAAAGAACGAATATCTTCCAAGTTCTTTGCAAGTCTTGGCTAAGTCTTCAAGATCAAACATCTCCCCGATAGGTGTCTGGGATCTCCTTGAATTATTGTACAGTCAATATTCTCTTATTCAACTCACCCCCCATAAAGGAAGGAGATACTCGTGCAAGTCCCACTTTTGAACGGTAGGTCGTGCTTCAAACGCAGGAGAATCTGATGCGACTGCGGCAAAGTGATGATTCCTAAAGTAACATGGATATTTCATCGTCTTTTTTCGCCACGTATCCACTCACCACAGCCATTCAATTTCCTCTTGTCCCTGGCGTAGCCCTACTGCTTGCATAGGTGCTGTCAAATGGCTTGTTCGTTCTTCCCGAGTTGCGTTCTCATACCAGTCCGTATATCCCATCCGGATGAACAAGATGTCCCCTTGGCGAAAGGATGTGTCCTGTGAATGCACACAGCGATCAAGTTCAGATGCTGTTACGAGATGTTGCTTGTGTGGTAGATAGTGAATCCCGTTTGTCTTTGCCCATGAGTAATAATCGAGGAGGACGCCACGACCGACGATTTTACCTTGGTATCCTGGAAGATATGTTGTGTTAGAATAATACATTGATTTTTATAAGTTGGACCCGCCATGGATTCCATTTCTCATTGGACGATCTGCAGGGAGAGGAACCCCATTTCGTTCTTTATCGACGATCTCGCTCTCTTTTAGGCCATTATAAAACTCGCCTGCAATTTATGTCAGTGTATCTCGTTGATTGATGATTATACAACGAACCAGTTTTATAATATCCCCAGTGTCTAAAACCATCCCATTGCGAACCACTTTGAGTGTTCATGCTAAGCTCGTCATCGGCTGTATTAAATCCTCCTAGTTTCAATACCTTTTGTTCGAATCCGCGCCTCCCATTCCCTGCTGGAAATGGCTTATGCAATTCCCAATTCAAACTGCATACCTTTCCGCACTGAATTTCCTCTTTCGAAGCGGCAGCAATTCGTGCTGGCGTTAACAAGTTCAGAGCCCCAAATTCGTCTTTATGGCCCTCAGGCGCTCTTGAGATGTGCTCGTAGAAACCCCAAATTGCATCTATGGGAATAGGTCGGTGGAGTTCTTATTGAGAAAAAATACCTTGGCACACATTCTGGGTCATCCTTTCGGAAGGGTAATTCATCAAGGGAGGGAAACTCGACATTATCGAAAGGCGAGATGGTGTCCATATAATAACGGTGTTACAGGTTGTAAAATTGAGATAAGCAGTCTAAGGACAAATAGGATAGTCAGTGCCTTGCGAGATTATTTGCAAGATGACCATCATGATCATTCGTTTTGGAAGGTTCTCCACTGACAGGTTATCTCAGGTGATTTTTGCCTGTGAACAACATGGACAAGAGATTTCGCAGAAGCTATTTTAGTCGATATTTACATTGCTACTTCGGGACTTCCGGCTCCACACCCCCAAGCCTGGGAGTAAAATATGAAAAGAATATCTCGATTAGAGTTATACCCAGAGAGTACTGAACAAAGGAAACGAACCATCTGTAGATCACTCTTGAATCCTTATTAATGCAACGTGGGTCATTGGAAGCTGAAGTATAGGCTGCTAGGCCAGCATCTGCTAGAACTAGCTTAGCCCCAACCTCCGATGCTGCCTCAACTGCAAGACCCATATCTTTCTTCATCAACTGAACCTGGATGTACCCTTCAGCAATAATGTCAACCAAGGCACAGAATTGTATGATTTACTTTAAAACCGCCTTCGTAGCCCCGGCTTGTAACTGCAGACGGGCAAACGCCTGGAACAGGATTCACAGTGGCATTCACCCAGCTAGCTCCTGAGCTCGTTTGAAAACAATCGCTGAGGATCTTTGGGTCTAAGCCAAGCCGCATTCCCAAGTTCATTGCCTCGGCGGTAGCAAGTGCTATCATTCCAGAAAGATAATTGTTGCTTAGTTTTGCTGCGAGTCCCAAAGACGGTCCACCCATGCAGTGAATGTTAGTGCCCATTGTGGACAAAATCTGTTTGAGGATTGGAACCTTGGGATGATTCGCACTCGCGCCTAGCATAAATGTGAGTGTCCCATTGGCCGCCGCTGGTGTCCCTCCGGAAACGGGTGCATCGAAAAATATAGGAGGGTCTTGATATTTCAATTTGTTGATTGCGGAAGCAACTTGTAGGGAAGTTGCAATATCTATTGTAGAGCTGTTGGAATGAGTGATGACTACTTGAAGATTAGATTGGCGTGCATACCTATCGACAAATATCTTTTTTGACAGGTTTGGGGCCGAGAGAATACCAGTAGTAGGTGTTAAATAGACATCCTTCACATGAGAGCCTGTAAATATAATGAATTTGATGCATATATTGTGGAATTCCCTTGATTACCCTCAGGAACTATGGTAATGATAAATTCCTAGTTTGACAGTGATTGGAGCACAATTAGAAAGTAGCAGTTGGTTACTCACCGCATTCTCTGCAACTTCTCTGGAGCATGTCGCGATAATTGACTTTGCTCCCAATCCAGCCTTCCTTTCCTCAATGAAATGCCTAACTGTCTCTTCGTTGATGTCAAATACATACATCGTACTTGATTCCGGTAATTTTTTGCACAACTGCATTGCCATAGGAAATCCCATTGCTCCAAGACCGATCCAACCAAATGAGGTTGGCATCGAGTTAGAGTTCATGGCGTACTTTAGTAACAAGAGATTCTTTGAGTGTGTAATAACGGAACACCCAGAGGATAAGTTTGATGGTCTGTATTGATTGGCCAGTAGATCTCGATAAATTTCATCAGCTTCTCAAGAGTGAGTCGGCTGACCTGGGGAAAACATAGATGGTGAAACTTTCGGCCCGAGGAATAGTGGTGTAGATGGGAAGACGATAGTAACATTATCTTCTGCTCTATATCACTTCCACCAACCTGTAAAATCATGGCAGAGTCCCACTCGAGGCCGAATGAACAGGCTCACAATGAACTATATCATGCAGGACTTGCTGTTCGGAGGCAGGTTATGGTAAGGACACAAGTGCTATTGAGATTTGCTCTTCTAACAAGTTGTAGGGTGATACATATGTTGATAACCAACTGAAGCAGGTGAGGATTGTAAAATAGTGCACCTGAATAATACCTTCGAAGAACCCATACTGACAAAAACGACCGTAGGGTACATCGGCTTTCATGAGGCCGATGCAAGAGCTTGCTACAGAGGTCAGTCTATGATCGAGCTGTAGATATAAACCACTGACATTCGACCCTAACAATTCCCACCACTATCAGGCAGCATGGGGCACAATATGGACACGGCCAGGACTTGAGTTGAAACAACGCAGTTTGATAGTTGTCGCGCTGTTGGCTGCACAAGGAAAAGAAGCGGAAGTAAGTTTTCTTCGCTATTAATGACTGAAAATAAGAGAGAAGGTACTGATAGACGAATTTAAAGCTTAAAGGTCATATCAGGTAAGATATAGTAGTTCATGATGAACAATCTCAATGATGACAAGAGTAGAGGAGCGATTAATAATGGTGCAACAGAAATTGAAATCAGAGAGACACTGTTGCATGCAGCGACATATTGTGGGATACCGACTGGAATGGTGTGCTTTAGAGTTGGCGATGAGGTGATAAAAGCACTGAAAGAAGAGGGCAAGCTTCCACACTAGCAATTATGTAAATAGCATATCTGAAGGTGCAAAACTCGAGCTAAATCTGGTACTCATCCTAATTAATATCGCCTACAAGGTAATATTCCACCGCGAACGACTCAACGAGGGGAATCTGTTGTACGAGACTCGAGAGGCAAGCGAAAATCGTTTCAAAATTATCCAAACTTTTATAAAATACAGCATGCGCTACTTATAGTCATGGAATATATATGTCACTTTGACGAGCCTACCATGGAGCACTGCGCTAATTACTACGTCACGCGTCCGCATGCGTCAATGCCCGCCTGAAGTATTGTTGAACGCTCAATGCTGAAGATATACAAAAACTTTGGTGGGAACAGCACAGTACTGTCTCAGGGTGAACAGCATTTATTTGCATGAGAACCGAACTTGAATCTGCCTGAACAAGTAATGTACGGTTAAAACGACACAAGTAATGCTGCGGATACTATTGAGCATCTATCTTGGCATCTTCAACTACGGTCAACACCGCCTTGAAGCACAGGCGCCACACCACAATATGTCATTAGTAACCCCTTGTGGGTGATAACGAAAGAGTTGTGGAACTCATTGGTGTATTCCTGTGTATTCCTGTATTACGTCATTTAGCTCCCAAGTTCAACTTAAAACCCGCCCAGTTCATTCTTCACCCCTAAGTCGTCTCCATTACATCCCCCACTTCCCCTTTTCACTATCATCCACCATGGCCGCAGGTGCTGCTCTTCCAGGTCCTCTTTTGCTGCTTTGCTGCAATGGTTCTTCTCATCTTCGTATGTTATGTCGCCCCTTTCCTCAGATTCAGACCTAAATTGCTCGATTTTATCAGGTCTCGGTATCATCACCAACATGGGAAAAAGTCTCATTTCTCAATGTTGGGTCGGGGAGTGGCACCTTACATTATGGTGTCTTTGGATTTACGGGGTCAAAGACACACATCGGCTACCTCTTTAGGCATGGCTCCAATTTTCTTCATTCTATTCGTCAGGTATGCTAACTTATGTCCAGTCTCGATAGTGTTAATTCCACGGTTCTCCATAATCTCACCAAAACTTTAATCCTTCATCCAATAGGTATGTATATATTATCCTCTTACCTACAATTCTAACCGACTTCGCTAGCTGCCGGTTTATCTGGCCTTGCTTTCTTGTTCGGCCTTTGCGGAGCTGCCTATAGCCGTGCAGGAACTGTATTTATGAGTCTTCTTGCTGGCCTTGCCGCTCTCGCGACACTCGTGGCGTGGGTACTTGACATGGTCCTTTTCGGCATTGCACGTAATCGATACCGTGATGCTGGCCAAACCGCGCAGTATGGCAATGCAAATTGGCTTACACTGGGTGCCCTTATAGCTCTCCTACTGGGCTTCTGCACCGCCGCTTGCGGTATCTTTGGACCATACAGGAGACGCAGGGATGCAACCTATTAGAGAATGACGTTACGGATCTATCGGACTTTTCACTTCATGCCCTATTGAAGTTTAATGCTTCTACGATTCCTGTGTCTTGTGTTTCACATACACATTCACCTTACAATCTTCGATGTTATCTATCACCCAATTTCACATTAATTGAACTTTCCGATCCCCCTTGTATCTGATGACTAACTTGATGCGCGATCTGTATGTACAATACCTTAATACATCAACTATACTTCATTCTGGACATATAACAAAGTGCTAATGATTAGCAAAAAGATGTGAGAACCCCATCGCTTCTGTGGGTTGCAGCCAGTTTTTGCTGTCATATTTTGCATAAGGTATTGACTCAATCATATGGAATGTGTAGGCATAACGGGTATTCTGGCTGGTGTTGCGTTCAGATTTATGTAAAACCGAACCGTGTATAAGAACCAAGTCCCCTTTTCAGAATATGGGAAATATCACCAATAAAGTTCAGACAGTGAACCAACAAGCATACCTGGTCTACACTCCTCGAGTACATACCCGTCACGATTCCTTTGCTTGTCTGCTAAGTCATGCTCTACTTTGTCGGGGACAAGGGACTCGAAACCCGTGCCGCCGCCCGGAAGGCGTACAAAGCGCTTCGTGAGTGGTGTAGTGAGATGAGAGCCGGGAAGGAATGAGAGTGCGCCATTTTTGCTTGTACAATGTTCGAGTGGAATCCAAAAGCCAATGGCACTTGGCGGGTCTGTATACTGAGTAGTGATTCGTTCAGAGCCTGTTCACATATATGGTAAGATTCGGATTGCGTACAAGGAACGTTCTATCGACAACCAACACGATTAGCATGAATCAGAAGGACCAAGAGTAAGGCATACGAGTCGTTATGCTCTGGTACTATAGATATTTTGAGTACACAAGAGATGCTGATAAAAAGTCAAACGAAACCTTCTCCGCCAATTTCAGGCTGCTTGGTGATGATCATACTTTGCAAAACTATTGTACAACGTCTATCAACTTTGTAGGAAGGACAGTTAAACATACATACGCACCCACTGGGTCACGATGAATCCCCAGGTTACGGACGATCGCTTTCAATTTCCCGTTCTCCAAGGTAGCTTCCCTGAAGATTGGGTCGAGTTCATGTAGTGCTATCATACATTCAGGAAAAATCGTCAGCCATAACAAGTCAACATACCATGCCCAATCTTGTTCACGGCCTTCTGTTTTTCGCGCGTCAAATTACCCTCTGCATCGATGGCATCTTCTTCCAGGAAATATCGTCTGATTGAGTGCCACTATTAAGCTCCTGGGTGTAGTGGAAGCCTGGTAAATCTTCATTTACATTTTATCCCCTGACTCCAGAAAGTAATCATCTCCAACATGGTTATTCTCGTCAGTTGTAAATTTCGTCTGGAAATTTCATAAGATATATGTATCTTCAATCATTTGAACACTTACTCACACGTGGATGGTCGTCTATATTAAAGTCATCTAATAGTTGTTTCGTTCTGTCCAGTAGAGCTTGAACTTCGGGTGCAGATAAGAAAGGAACAATAAGATATCTGGAAAGACAAAGAAACGGAGCTTAGGAAACTCGTTTTGTTAACGACAGTTAGAACACATACCCATCTTTGTGGAACTGAACATGTGGAGGATTAATATCGACCTG
Source organism: Floccularia luteovirens (assembly GCA_009739215.1). Lineage (NCBI taxonomy): Eukaryota > Fungi > Basidiomycota > Agaricomycetes > Agaricales > Squamanitaceae > Floccularia > Floccularia luteovirens. The sequence continues at coordinate 2,659,572 of VSJF01000002.1, forward strand.
GCTATAGATGTTATGTGGTTTCATCAACGTACTTTGTCAACCAAAGCCTGCGTGAGCACCGGCTCTTCCGGGATTTTACTATCGAACAGCGGATGGGAGATAGCCATAATTTCTTTATTACTACAGACTTGGGAGTTGTGTGTTGGCTTTTGTTATCTTTAAATCATGCATAGCGGAGTTTGTGTTTAGAATGGTGGATGTTGGCAAATAGAGTCGCTGGATGACCCGATCCGACTTGCAACTGTAAAATAAATTTACCAATGGCAGACAAAAGAAGCCCACAGCACAAGAGTGCGGATAGAGGTACTACAGGCAAAGCCGATAACAAGTCAGTAAAGGGAAAACAAAAAGCCAAAGAAGTTGTACCAGACGCTCGCGCGATTCCAAATCGTGATGTATTGCAGCGACTCAATTTCATGTACCAGGCTGGGGTTTACATGTCCTCGCTTCGATATAATCCCTCCAAAGAATCCGATGCGGAGCACGATATATTTGTAAACGGCAAATATGGTCAACACAAAAAGAGGAGGCCAGAAACAACCAATGAGGATACCCCGACTACGCAAGGTGCAGAGGAATTGGCACGCGCTTATGTCGGACAAATGCGAATTGTTGCACAGAAGGCAGTTGTACGTATGTAAGTGAAACTTTCATCTACTATAGACAACCTATTTACTCATTATTCTAGTGACCCAGGCGTGAAGCGTAATATATGCAGAGGTTGTAATATCGCACTCATTCCAGGACATAGTGCCTCTGTGCGAATTAAACGTGAGTCTCTCTCTTCAGCTCACTTCCTTACTCGATTATTTCTCGCAAATGTGGAAATAGTTCTATATTTCTACCCAAACAAATTAATTGTCTAATAGATACTGATATACAATGCCAGGGTCAGCAAAAAGTCGCAATCGTCAAGTGATCTATCGTTGTATGACATGTAGCACAGCAAGGCATCTCCAAGCACCTGAATTTGATGTAGATGATGACGCACAAACCTGTCCGGATGCAAGCGGCGAAAGTCACCGTAGCAATAAAGTCAGCAGACAAGATCCAAAATACGGTTTACGTCAAGAGGACACAAACGACCTACCGCTTCTTGATGTTAGCTCCGAGGTACGAAATACACCAATCCAACGAGATAGCAACAAAACGAGAGCAAAAGTTCCATTGGCCCTGCAGCGTGATGCTGGTCACATCTTATTTTGTGGTGACGAACGTATGCCAGACATGTCGATGCAAGGGGTCTATCCCACATAATACTGGTAAGTTACTCTCTTCCAGAAAACATTGAGATTTCACTGGGATGAAACGGATTCATTTGGAAGGCATGATCTTATCATATTCACTTCAAATTATAGATCTGCTTACTACAAGAATCTATTTATGCCTGTCTATCATCTGGTACAATATAAGAATAAGGAATGGCTTGATTTTCTCACACCAGCTTCAAGTTCTTATCTTCGACATACTTCTTGATGGTTCCTAACATCGTGAAAGCATACACGTTGAATGACGGCACAAAGATTCCAGCTTTAGGGCTTGGGTTAGTTGTGGTCTCTTTTCACCGGCAGTGCGCAGAAATCCAATAAATGTCCTAGATCTGGTCTCGAAACCCGTAGGGGTCAGAAACAGATAGCATTTGATATGTGCGAGGCTGCTCTCAAATATGGTTATAGGCATATAGACACCGTAAGTCCTACCCTCACGTCAGCCGCACTAGGTTTCATTGTCCATTCCATTCAGGCATTCGCATATTTTATGTGTCTTGTAACCCTCATCAGACCTATTCTTGATAATGGAATTTAAGTGAATGAGAAAGAAGTAGGAGAAGCGATCTGAGCATCTAGGATTCCTAGAAGTGAATTATATATCACAACAAAGCTCTCGTGAGTTCTTGTGTGTATGTCCTGATATGGTGTACTCTAACTTTTGTACAGCCCGAAAGGCCATCTCAATGTACGGGATGAGTTTGAGCAGTCCCTACGAAATTTGAATTGCGGATACATCGACCTATATCTTATGCATCCCCCATGGCCATGGTAGGGGGTCAGTGTATTCGATTGCTTTTGTTGCTTGTTGATTATAACTTTTGGTTGTCCAGATAAAATTCCAGGATATTACGAACATCCAACGTTTATAGATACATGGAAAGATATGGAGAAACTCGTCAGAACAGGTTCTTCCAATCTTTTTGCTTGACTGCTGACTTAATTCTTAACACTCGGACACATAGGCAAAGTTAGATCAATTGGGGTGTCTAATTTCTCTATCAAAACACTCAATGATTTGTTACCCAACTGCAGCATAGTTCCTGTTATAAACCAAGTCGAGTTGCACCCATACTTTCCTCAGGATGATTTGAAGGCATTCTGTGAGAAGAAGGGCATAATTTTAACTACGTATTCCCCATTAGGTAGGCGAACATTCAGATATTCCCCCTAGACTTGATTTATTTACACTATGTAGGTCGGACCAAGTTGGCTCTGCTTGAGGATCCAACCATCAAAAGCCTAGCAAATAAATATAAGACGAGTCCCGCACAAATATTGATAAATTGGGGGGTTCAACGCGGCACGGTGGTCGTTCCAAAAAGCGAGCACAAAGAAAGAATTTTATCCAATATAAAGGTATATGCGTTTGAAGGTTTGAATACCATTAACTGATAATTCGATGATCTGATAGCTTGTGGAGATAAAAGATAGCGACATGACATTAACCAACAATATTCATAAACAGCCTGGGAAGCACAGATCGTTATATAATAAGCATGATGAAGATGAAACCACACCTGGATGGACAATCGAGGAATTGGGCTGGAATCTTGATGATGACGGCTATGTTACTGAAGAGGTGAGAAATCGTGACCCATTGCGTGAAACATGGCTAACCAAAACATATAGGCTGTCTAATAAGGGAAAGTATTAATGTTTATTCACGCAGGATTGTCTAACTGTGCTGTATTGGCATGAAAACAAGAACTAAAAACATACATCAATTTCCGCTTAAATCCAGCCTTACAACACGAGAGTTCACAACAATCTGAACATAGGGATACATACATATGATTGATTCTTTGCTGATATTTCTTTATGATATCGTCATATGAACGATTGACTACTTAAATCACTCGCATGTTACTTGGCAATATCAATGGGTGCACTTCAAGTGTGCTCCAGATCTCGCCTTCTTGTACCCATACTTCCCTGCAACAGGCGACGCTCCAATACCTGGGGCAAGGGTATGCAGGAAGGAGGTAAAAGGAAATATATTACAGGATAAAGATGAGAAGAGAGAACGCAGTTCTTATAAGAACAAAAACACTGTCAAGTCTTGATACATTTTTTGTTCGCACAAGAAAGTACTGTTAGACACAGTCTTGAAAGAAAAATAAAGGAGAATATAGAGAAGGACTGCTGCTTGGCCTATAGCAGGAAATTTATCTAGTCACTTTGACATTTTATCTGTTCAAAAGCTTACCTGACGAGTTCAAGACATGGTACAACCATTTGTAAGAATATCATGTATTTCAATCAATTTCGATTACAGCGAATGGATGGTCATCACTTAATGAATGTTAAACGTTGACAATGAGAGGCGAGAGTATGGTGCTCTTATCAGAAGAACCACCCATACTAACAAACACTCTAGCATGCTGAGTTGAAACCAAACGATTATACGACTGCTGTCTAGAAGACATTGATACAGCTCAAATCAGCCCAGACGTCGAAGCTTGACAAAATGTCGTGACCATCCAAGCTTGAAACTCGAAGCTTGAAGCTGAAGCGGGAGGGAAGGAACACGGAGCCACTGTCACTGTCTTCTATTCCACACACCCAATCGTAATAAAGTCTGCATATCTTGACTACCCTTGTGGCGGTTACCGAGCCATCTAAACGATACCGTAACAACAGTCACGGCCAGAAAACACAATTTAAAGAATATCCTTGATCAAGGCTGTGGCTTGTAGAGCACTCCTGACTGTTGAATATACGCACGTATTGGTATGTCGACGAATAAACCGAAGTCAAAGGTATACACACTGTAAACGACGCCGTACTGTGTATCAGTCTATTAGCGTTTACAATGTTAATTTTTTATTCTCAATTCATTCTCACACATGCGTCAACATGAATCAATAGTGGAATGTATAGATGTACATTCATCTTGAGCTCCGGAGATTGACAATTGCAAGCAGACATAAGTATTCATCATTTTGCGGTTGGTTCAGGCACGAGCATTATGGAAAATGATCAAGTTTCCCTCTCGTTTCAGCTGGTCTATCAATTCCACGAGTTCATTGCGCAGTTGAGCGTCTTATATGCAATCCTTCGTCAAGGGTTAGTCGAAGCCTCAGGCTCGCCTCGTTAAGTTCCCAAGGCGAGCAGAGCCGGCAAGTCCCCTGCAGTACCATGCCTTTCATCACCTCCACAATTGAAGGCGACTCCCTAGTGATCATCTACTCATCTGGATAGAGACCTGGAACACCCGAGACGATGGGAGTGCGGATAGGTGTGCCCTAGTTCGTGTAGTGGCATTTTTGGACCTCACGATCTTAATATATAAATTATACCTTTTCAGATATTCTCAGAGTAGCCTTACCGTGACACAGGTTGATGCTAGCATGACATTCACATTTTATGACACAAGTGTACAGACATTCGGTGCCCGTCGCAGAAATCACGGATTTTATTGAAGTAGATGGAAATCTTCTGTCAACTGTTAATGGAAGCGCCAAGAATGGGACCTTCAAGAGCATCCTATATTCATCTGATATTCTCCCCACTACGGCTTGCACAAGGTTAGGTTTGTCAATCAGGGGTCTAGTTTCTTAGACGTCGACGATGTGAGTGTGGTAGCCGCCTTCCGTTTGTTGCTAAGAAACTGACGGATTGTCACTCTTTGAATGGACAAAATTTTCTAGATAACTTGGCAGGGGAATATGGGTAAAGACGATGAACCCTATGCAGTGGAAACATACTAGGATAACCATCCGTCGTTTTCGTATTGGCCAGAAGAAGACTGGAGAACAGACCCCAATAACCAAGGCTTCTTTCTTGGAGGCACATGACAATACTGTCAGGACTTACAATTGAGTCATACGCAACCTGCACGCTCTCATCAGGCGCTTTTGTGAGATTTCCATTTGAGCGTGAGCAGACAGTCTGCCTTATGGTCTCGATCACTAACCTACAATCTTCTGGCAGGGCATGTATTTCTGTGTATATTTTTGATGAAGAGCGTATTGAGATGTCAGTCCTAGGGAGATGCTGTCTCTGTATTTGGGCCAGCAAGTCTCGACGGATCACCCTATTCTGTAAAGGTCGATAACAATCCAACTACTGATTTGACGACAATCAGAAGTTCTCACTTCGCTCAAAAAAGTTCTGTACCAAGCAAGTATTTCAAGAACAGGGACACATACTTTAACAATCACATCCCCTCCAATACCAGGCCTCAAATCACAGCCTTGCCATTGAATATGCTTTAGTATATACTATTCCGTCCATAGGCAGTTCTGGGAAGTGAGTTTTATCCTCATAACGACTTGTCTTCTTCCAACTGACAAATGAACGTTTTGAGTAGTGCGGGAGAAAACTTTGCCACTTCACAGCAGGTCTACGTTAGGAAATTGCTGAGCTGATCTGGGACTTGGTTAGATGGTCTCGCAGTGCTATAGCTGTTGTCTCTGATGCATCAACTATCGGTTTCATAAGCGTTGTTGCTCTATTGTTCCTCCTTATACACCGGCACTTCTTAGGATGGCGAAATGAGATATTACACTCTTCTCCTTGCTTTCAACAGCCAAACTCATATGCGCCGGTACCAATAACTGATATGGCTCTAAATGGGAACACTTCCCGTTCGTATGCCAATACGTTATCACAACCAACCGGGTCCTTTTCTTCAGCACAGACTACCACTTAGACATAATTTAACTTCGAAAATGAATGGCTATTGAATATGTACAGCCCATACTCTGTGCTTCACGCTAACCTTGTTCCTCCAGCTCCACGGTTGGAGCCCTCCTCAATCGCTTCAATGATGTCGGAATCCACCATTCCATTCAGCAGTACCCAATCAGTGAGCCACTTCATCAAAGAAGGTATATACCAAACACGAATCATGCTGAGTCGGCAATTCCTACCACAAAATCCAGGAGTTCGAGACTTTTTTACAATAGTTTTGGATTGCGGACATTTCTCGTTGCAATCCATAGCATGTTTGAAGCTGAATGATGGGTGTGAGTCATTGGTTTGGATACCAATGTGAGTTTGAGTGCAGGCGCTTCTGTCAATCTATTTATATTATGGACGCCTTTTGCTTCTTGTTTGGAGTTTTCAGATAAGGATATGTGGTGCATTATTTGCATCATTATCACTAGATGATGGATGCAGAATACTTGAACAGGAATTCACATACAGCAAGCGTTGTATCAGCATATCTGATGATAACTGGTGCCCCTTAATCAAAGCTCCGGTTGGTACATGCATTGCAAAACTAATCAGAATTTTATTAAATCCTTCCCTTTTTGGATGGGTGGTGATGGAGATGATCAAGAATTTTGAAATTGTAAACATTGCACTGACATTTTGTTGCTCCATTGCCATGAAACGAAGCAAACTGTTCGGCAACGAATACAAACCCTGAAACTCCACACATACAGTCGCTTTATAATCGAGATGAGTTTGTTGTCACAAAACATATCTCTGCGAGGTATAATTACTTTGCTTCAAGATCTGTCTGGACCTCTTGACATGCCTTCTTTCGACATCACCATTGAGGATAACTCTCCTATACTCAAATATTCACAGAACTGGATGCCAGGGTCATCCGTTAATGACTCGCTTGCTGATATGTATGTATAAATCGTACTCTTGAGTACCGATTGAGGTATCGTTCGCTGACAACTTGCATACAGGTATTCGCAAAGTAGCTTCACAGTGACGAAGGCACAAGGAGAAACCATGTCCTTTGATTTCAATGGGACAAAGATACAGATATTCGGTTCAAGGCGTCCGAATCATGGCCAATACACTGTGTCCGTGGACGGTCCTGTGGTATCTTCAGCAGTTGGAAATCAAGGCACTGCAAACATATTCCAATCACCGTTGTATGATTCAGGGTCATCATTCTCATATGGACATCATAGTGTTGTTTTGACAAACCAGGATACCAACTTTCTGGATGTTGACTACGTATGTCGCTCTATTGTTCAGTGCTTCTTTGTCCGGGGTTGACACAGATATCTTGTAATTGTGTTGAAGGTTACATGGACTACCAAAGTGGGGGAAGATGACGAAGCACTAATCGTGACCACTATTCAGGACACGGATCCTTCATTTGTATACTCGCCAGTCTCGGTGTGGAATGTCAATCCAAAGAACGTTGGTCTATTTCTCGGAAGCTCGGGACAGTAAGTGACAAAAAATAAAAGGTTGAACAAATGTTGAAAATTCACAGTGCGACTGCGTCTCCAGGAGCTTCCACTACCTTGACATTTACAGTAAGTTCACAAGAAAATCTTCAGGGGACCCCAATAAACACAAATTTTCAGGGCAAGGCAACTCGAACTTTTGAGTGACGAAAAATTGACCAGTTGATTGAAGGGGATGCAATCTCGCTGTATGGGCCGGTGGCACCTGATGGGGCGGCATACTCTGTGCAGTTGGATGGAGGACAGCCAAAGAACTATACCTCGAAAGGGTACACTTTCAGACCCCAATTAATGCTTTACCACGCTTCCCACCTGGGACCGGGGAGCCACGCAATTCAACTACAGCATCAATCTTTTGGGTCACAAAGCATGTATTTGGCGATTGATTATGCAGCAATATATACCACCACTACAATTACAGCGACCCCGACGGGACAGTGAGTGTTAGCTTCTATGCCATTTCGGGTAACGATGAAAAGTTCACCTGTATCTAGGTCTATGAATGGTGCGAGTCACCAGTGAGTCCCGCGTCAAACTCTAGTCAAGCAATTGACATAAGTACTTCCTTCTAGTAAACTGAGTAAAGGTACCATCGCTGGTATCGTCACCGGTATCGTTGGTGGAATTTTACTTCTAGCAGGTGTTGTTTTCTGGTTCATGAAACGTAAAGGATACATCGCATGCTCCAAGGGGAATTCAGGGCAAGAAATAGGAGGTGCCGTTCGACCTTTCATATTACCACAACAAATGCAACAAGATTCTTCAAGTCCAACCACGTATGGTTCACCAACTTTCATCCATTCTCCAGTTCATCAATCACCAGACTCTGGGCATACACGCACGCTTACTTCAACTCCTTCTGTTGTGCGCTCTGTACATAAAAGAGCAATGAGGGGTCCATCCATTGGGACAAACATGATGAATGGTGGACCTGGAGGTACCCAGGAGCATTTTGACACTCTTTCCCAAAGAATGGGTCCAACAGTAAGGGATTTGGAGATGGGATCGAGAGAGAATGGGAGGCTTGAAGGAGGTCAGGGGTCTGTGGTTCCTCCACCGGTGTATACCCAAGAACCAGAGAATGCTTGATACGGGCCACTAGTTTTGTTTTTTCTCTCTGACATGATTTCTGGGTGGATCTGGAATCCAGGGGTAATAGAAAGGAAGTGTTTCGAGCAGTTTGATTGATACTATAGTTTGAACAGTGTAAAACATGTATATGGTAAGAGCAGAAGAGAGGCATCGCAGATGAGAGATATGCGTTCATTCCATGCGATTCTGGGTTTCAGGACCTCGTGACTGTCATGATCCGAGTTAATGACAGACAGCAGGAACACTACTAGTCCCAAGAAAGTGAAGGAGGCATGTCTTTTTGCGTAATAGCGCATGCGTGTTCAACGTTGATTATGGTTTACGGCCATTATGACATTTTTTAGAAGTACGATATTGTGGATCTAGCATATTGTAGAAATGAAGAAGCTTCAAGCAGAGCAGACGGCGCTGAGCACGGGATTTGGATGGTGTGTTGTCACGTGACGATAAGATTTATGCAAGTAAGGCAAACTACAGCTCAACTGTCTCGTTTTGCTTGTCTGCGTCCACCTCAAGTTTTAGCCTCTACATCCTTTCTGTACCGCTTCTCTCATTTCTATACTGCCGTCTTTCTCTATAAGTCTTTCATGCAACAAGCACAGCCTACTTCACTATCATGACAACTATCAATACCACTACCCCACCTCAAGCCGAGAAGAGATTACAACTAGACCAACAACAATCTTCGCCACACCCCGCAAAAAAGGGGGGCTTTGGGTTCCTCACGCCAGAAGTGGCTTCGTATTTCATAGGTATGTACTTCGCTCGACTTGCTTTCATTTTGTCCCATAACTAATCGGGGAGCCACAGCGGGCGGTTGTGCTGGTGCTGCATCGCGAACAGTTGTGAGCCCTTTGGAGCGCCTGAAAATCATTCAGTAGGTCATTCGAATCACGATAATGTGATGGGATTTATACCAGCCCCTTCCTCTAGACAAGTGCAGGTCCAAGGATCCGATGCACAATATAAAGGCGTGTGGCGAAGTCTTGTTCGGATGTGGACAGAAGAGGGTTTTAAGGGTTTTATGAGAGGAAACGGAATAAATTGCTTGCGTATCATACCTTACAGGTGATTTTATGAACGGCGATATTGCTCTTTCTAACTCAGCGCTAACTACTTCTCATCTCAGCGCAGTGCAATTCACAACTTACGAACAACTTAAAAAGGTCTGTTGACTTGTTTTGTACTCCTTCAATCCACGAGCAAGGTTGTACCTGACGTCATTTTCTTCCAGTGGTTTACTCGACATGGCTCCAAAGAACTCGACACACCGAAGCGACTAGCAAGTGGTGCACTAGCAGGCATAACCTCTGTCTGTACGTCTCAATTTGATATATCCACCGGATATCAATGATCCTAATAACAATCTTAGGTTCAACATACCCTCTTGATCTTGTCCGTAGCCGCCTTTCCATTGCTACAGCATCCATACCCCTGACTGCAGCAGCATTAAAAACGAACATGGCGTCCTCCACTCCCTTGGCAGCATCGCCAAAACACGCTGCTCTTGCATCTTCATACCACACATCGTCAGCGACGTCAGCTCCAGTGATTACGTACAGCAAGGCTGACTTGACAATTTTGGGTATGACACTGAAAATTGTCCGAGAAGAGGGAGGGATCCGTGCTCTTTATCGCGGTTTGGTGACAACCGCTTTCGGTGTTGCTCCATACGTTGGAATCAATTTTGCCGCATATGAATTTCTGAGGGGGATCATTACGCCCCCTGGGAAGAGTAGTGTCGGCCGGAAGTTATCTTGCGGAGCATTGGCTGGTGAGTTGAACATAAATCGTTGATTCAACAGATAATAAGTGAACATTGTTGAAACAGGTACAATATCACAAACTTTGACCTATCCATTTGATGTTCTGCGACGTAAGATGCAAATCACGGGTATGCAAGGAGGATCAGTCAAGTACACAGGAGCAATTGATGCTCTGCGTAGCATACTCCGAGTAGATGGGGTTCGGGGACTGTACAGAGGGCTTTGGCCCAACCTGCGTAAGGACTTGCATTTTAACAGCTTCTAATGCCGCAATAATGACACTTGTGATGATGTAGTGAAAGTGGCACCGAGTATAGCAACGTCGTTCTTCACATATGAGCTGGTAAGTTTGCGGTTTCCCAACAGCTTGTGATAATGATTGATGATTGATGTGTTTTGACTAGGTCAAGGAGTTCTTGGTACCACCCTGATGTTGGCTTAGATTAGAGTAGATTAATGGTATTAATAGATGTCTTTTGTTCTGTCTGATCGACAGATGGACCAGCTATAGTAGCTTAACGTGTGATACATAGCAAATTAAAATTAAAATTATTAATTCTATTATTTTGCATGTCACCTCGTATGTTCTTGCCCCCCACCATCACAGCACTCAGCACTCCATGTTTCCTATCCAACAACGCCTATACTAGATATTCTATAAGTTTCTTTGTGAGTTCAGTCTTAACATCTCGGTTCTAACAATACAACTTTGTGTTTACCCCTGTTGCTTTCTTCAATGTTCAATGGGCGGTAACCACTTTTGTATCACATCTCATCTCTGTTCCCTATGTCATGGAATATACCTTACTAACCATATCAATCCTGCTCCAGAATACCATATTCTATATCAAGAACTAAGATAACACATCGTGTCACTTGGCCACGATGCCAGAGGCCACGAGTCCAACCAGAATACTTGCCGCTGCAGCACCAAACCATGCAGGCTCGATTGACATCAATTCAACTCCCCTGTCATCACCACCAAACGAGACCTCGTTTTCTGCGTCAGTTCCTCAGTTCATGCAGCTGCGCAAGGCTGCTTTGAATGACGGCAAGACTGATATCAGCTCGTCGGATCATCCCGTCCCTTCGTCCTCATACCCTTCTCTTACTCTTGCGGCATCACCACCAAGGATCGTTGGCAGCAGCCTCGCAGTTGTCTCTCCTCGCTCCTCTTCTCTTCCTTCGGCTTCTATGGGCCATAGCCACAGCAAGTCTGTTCCAGCTCCGCCTGTGTCAGCGCCGTCATCATCTGCAGCACCCAAAGCCTTCCATGCCGCCGTGAGTAGCGGAAATAAGCTCAAACGCGCTTTTGTTTCTCGAAGAAAAAAGTCTGAAGACTCCACATCCTTGTTTTCACAGACCGAAAAGGGCAAAGAGCAGGACTCTAGACATCAGCTTGGGTACATTCAACAGAACAGCAGTGCTCTCCCATCGACATCAACGTTATCTTCGACTCAGGTGAAAACCTCTTCCTCACCAAATCATGCGCAGTCCAAGGGCGCTAGGCAGCTGACTCACCTGGCAACACAGGTTTTTCATGTTGGTAGTAAGAAGTCATCAAAATCACCAGTGGAAGCACCTTTACCTCCTCCACCACCGCCATTGCCGCCCAAAGCTTCATCAATCATAACGAGCCAGTCGATATCGGTGATACCCGCCCACCAGCTTCGTCCTCCTGTTGATCCTTCATCCAATTCTCGTTCATCAATAATCCCAGTCAGCCCTGCAATCGAGTCTGCGCTGGACTATATGCGTATGGGAGGAGAAATCCAAGATAAGATTATGGATGAGAGAGAATATGAGAAAGGTGATAAAGGTGATTTGAAGGAGACATGGCGGAAGAGTGACTCGACTATCGGCCATCACACTATTAGGCAAGGTGCAGCTTCAAACAACCGCACTTCACGACCTGTGTCTGTCGCGGAATCTTTCCAGTCAACTCATACTATCGTTCCTGTTAACAAAAGATCAAGTGTGCCATTTGTCATCGACCCCGATTTTGGAATGCCCGAGGAAGAAGACGAGCTAAGCAAATCGATCAAGGGCAATGCGGCACTACCTGGAACACACCTTACTACGTCAGCGTCTTCAGCTTCCAGGAATCGACGCTCGATGTCACTGAATTTCGGATCCCCTGTGTTCACCCAAACGCTGCCTAGTGCACCTCAGCAAGTCCCATCAGCTACAGAATTGAAGCACACCTCAGTCTCAATATCCGAAGGAGTCTCACCTTTTGTACCATCGATGACAATGCAGGATCTTCCCGAACTCACCCGTGCTGATGCAAATGGTTTCATCTCGCCAACTTTGGCAGGCTCCCAATCAACGGGGAACCATATACGTGGAAAACTTTCTGCCTGGACTGCCTCGAGTAGTGGTAACGTGCTTTCAGATCGACGCAAACTGCCGCCTGTGCCATCCCCAGCTCAGGCTCAAAGAACAGTTTCCACGTCGTCGCATGTTGCCCCTTCGCTTAGGCAGACTGCCATCAGTATGACAAACGGGTTTGCTCCTGCAGCTGGACTTGCTAAGCGTGCTGTAGAAAAGATGGGCCGTGCATGGGGTATTAGTTCAAATTCTGCGGTTTCTGGTTATACTTCCTCGTCATCAAGCAACGCTCCCTCTTCCTATTCTAGTGCACACTCTGATTATAGCCTCGCACGAACAAGCTCTAACCAGTCCAATCCTAGTATACATGCACCTAATTCTCTCCAAAAAGGTCGATTGAGGCGCACGCCGCACGCCGCTTCCGAATCGTACAGCATATCTTCAAGCATGACATCTGCGTCCGATTCCGACCCATTCGTGTCATCTCCTGGACCCATTCTTGGCAAACTTGTCCGAGGACCTCTTAGGACCAAAACTGGAGTACAGGTAGCTGGTAAAGTTGTTTTTGGAAGAGATCTGAAATTAGCTGTTCGGGATACGGCGATATATGTCGGGCGCCCTAAAGAAAAAAGCCAATCATCGTGGAGCACGGTCAAAGGAGAAAATTCTGAGCATTTAAGGGCTTTGGAGGAAAGAAAGGTACCTGCATTGGTAGCTAGGTGTGCTCAGCACCTTTTTATTTGGGGAATCCTGGAGGAGGGTCTCTTCAGGTTTGCACCTTCTTATTCCTGAAAGTAAATTCCACGCATTTACGCCATTCATCAGGGTCAGCGGGCGTCCCGCTCATGTAGCAAAGATTCGGGCAGAGTTTGATACAGGTGATTATATATAGCCAACAAATTTTAGGATTTAAAACATTTTGACACAATTTTCTTAGGCGTCGATTACGACATGACGGACTGTGCTCCAGGTGATCTTGATCCCCATGCAGTTGCATCGGTTTTTAAGGCCTACCTCCGCGAACGTATGTAATTCCATGCTTTCTCACTCAATATTTAGACTTACTGTTTTTAGTTCCTGAGCCTATCCTAACACACGCTCTTCTACCATATTTTGATGCTGCGATCAACCAGGAAAGTATCAATGCTTCTGATGTACCATCCGGTATCAAGACTTCTTCAAGGAATGGCGGTTTTTCTTCATCTTTAAGGAAACCACCCTCTTTATCAACGCTTGCTATGCCGTCCTTCACTGGATTGCGACCTCCTTCGAGATCTCTTATCAAAGCTCTGAGAACATTGATCGCGCAGTTACCCGAGGAAAATTGCGACCTAATCAGAACCGTCGTAGAATTGATTAGACTTACGGCTAAGCATGCAAAGGAAACGAAAATGCCGTTAAGCAATCTACTTCTAGTCCTTTGCCCAAGTCTCAACATGAACCCCTCACTCTTGAGGATTCTATGTGAAGAACAACTATGGACGCCTGATTTCGAAGAATCACCAATCATAGACATCAAAAGAGCAAGCGTTGTTATTGATATTAGTTCACCGAGCTCTGCCTCTGAAGATGAGGATGAGTTTGCGGACGCTCAAGAGAAGTTAGATAATGACAGCATGGGAAGGGCTTCTCAGGAAAATTTGGGATCTGATTATGACGGTTCCGTGGAAGACTCTATGATAATGGAAGAACGCGATCCCCGAAGGAGGTGGACGGCTGTTGAGCGGCCAGACGTACCCACCGTTTATCTGGATAGTCAAAGTGGGTTTTCTTCGACATCCGTATCCTCGGGCCAACCCAACGAGTCACAAGATGTCCGCCATGCTACGCGTTCGAACCAAGATAATATATCAATATCCTCTGATGGTTTCTCACCTCCCCACCATTTGGCGTCAATATCTCCTCCACCTTTATCGTCGTCATCTGAATCAGTGGCAACACCAACCACGTCCTCAGGGCAACCATCTTTCTCCCACCTCCCACTAGATAATCCGGATGATACGGACAATTTTCCAAAGCAGGGTAATCAGGAAGTTGTTGAAGGATCGCCGAAGATTGCGGAACCAATGCCCTTTGCGCTCCATCCGAGGACAATAAAATCTTTAATCAGTAGTCCTCAAGGTGCTGTTCAGTTTCCAACGTCATCAGTACCAGAGAGTGCGATACCGTCATCTAAAAGGCGCTCCATACCTGTTTTGTCTCTACCTGGATTTTCTTCACATGGAAATCCTGACCCCCCTTCCCCTGCTGGTTCCAATTCTTCACGCAACAGCCTACGAATGAACAAACCGTCCCTAAAACTACTATTCTCAAAAAGATCAACATCTTCCCTTGGCGGAACACGACCATTCATTTCAAATCCTATTCCCCAAGGGGAGTCGGGTCCTTACCTTCGGGCGCCTAGAGCGGCTAGCGACTCGTCTGTGTCAACGCCACTGTCAGCAGTGACCGCCCCACAAGCTAGCATGTGTGATCTCCCGCCTACAATAGACACACCAATAGAAGGATCTTCTTTGGATTTTGATATGTTATTGCCGACAGGAACAACTTCTCCAGTTACCCAAAAACACCCAGAAGACCCGAGTTCACCTAACGGACGGCCGACACCTATTGCTGATTGGTATTGCTCGCCTTCTGCATCAACGTCCCGAGCTTCGCTCGCATCTCCAATGGAACCCGAAATCAACATTGAGAAGGTTACTGTGCGAGACCGTTCCACCTCAGTATCGTCAACGACTTCATCTCTACACCTGGGGTTTCTAGACGATGATAATTCCCAAGAAGACTGGTCGCGAAGCGTTCTGAGTGCGGCTGACGTTGATGGGCGTTGGACAAACCAGCGCTCGTAGAGGTTTTAAACAACCTTCAGTTTTTCATTTCCCTGCAGGGGATTAGGTGCTTGAGCAGACCGATGTCAATTTTATTTACCTCGGAACTTGATCCAAGTCGTTTGCGTTGCACAAGCTAGCTGGCCAAGGGCCTCACTACCTACAAGGCATACTGCTAGCAACAAACTACGAGAAGATGGATACTATCGACTATCCACCACATACCATGTGTGTTTCATCATTGAATCATTTGCTTCGTTAACACCCTCGTTGAGCGAGGAGGTCTCACAGTCAGATCCTATATTTTGATTCCATCCATCATTTGATACCCCTGTCTCTGATCACATTTCCCTGCTTCATGCTTTTGCCAAGTACACCCTACATATGTATACGCAAATTTTCTTATAAACCTTGGTTTTTACCACATTATCCAGCTGCAACCCTAGATAATACGAGATAAACAAAATGATCAAATAATTGATTTAAGAATGTAAATAACCTTAACCGTCAATCGTGTCGTCATTCATCATTAATTCATTAATTATGGACAGCGCTTTAGCTTTATCTCTTCTTCATCCTTCCTTCCTTTATCCCACCATCTATTAAAGAGACCGCCTTTATCAGATCAACGTTGATTAGACGCCTTCAACGTTCACCATGGCTTCTGATGCACTCCGCAAGGTCCAGGATAAGATTTTCAGAGGAGGTACTCCAGATAATCAGAAGAATCCACAAGAACGCGAACCTGGTCTAACGATAAGTATTCCTAGACCCCCAGAGGCCCAAGCTCCTCCACCAAAGCTGGGTAAGCCCAACGATCCATCGCCTAAGAATCCTGCAGAATCTGTAGAGCCTGTGCGCCCATTGCGCGAAGTGCTCGCTGAGAAGCTTGGGGAAGAGTACAAAGGTGCTGAACGATATCGCCTACAACAGGATGATAACAGAGAAAGACATTGGAAGCGATGGGGACCTTATTTGAGTGACAGACAATGGGTAAGTTTTCATAACCGATACTTGGCGTTTATTCAATTTTTCGTGTATTAGGCCACAGTTCGCGAGGATTATTCTGCTGATGGAAACGCCTGGGGTCATTTTCCTCATGAACATTCTCGCTCTCGCGCCTATAGATGGGGAGAGGATGGCATTGCTGGCATATCGGACAATCATCAACGTCTCTGCTTTGCTTTGTCATTATGGAATGGGGAAGATCCCATTCTCAAGGAACGCCTTTTTGGTGTCACCGGACATCAAGGAAATCACGGTGAAGATGTTAAGGAACTTTACTACTATCTTGATTCGACTCCAACACACTCGTACATGAAGTTTCTGTATAAATACCCTCAGCGCCGGTATCCGTACGAGGAGCTAGTAACCGAGAATCAGAATCGCAGCAGAGACGTCTCAGAATATGAGATTTTAGACACTGACGCTTTTGACGACGACCGATATTGGGATGTTTTCGTCGAGGTATGTCCCTTGCCACTGATGTCGTCTCTGCTATCTGAAAATATGCCAGTATGCGAAAGATGAAGATGACCCCAATAGCATTTTTATTCGTATCACAAGCTACAATCGCGGTCCTGATCCAGCAACTCTCCATGTCATCCCTCAATTCTGGTTTCCAAATACATGGTCTTGGTTGTTGGACAAGCCCCCTTTGCCATCTTTGAGCGGGTCGATCCGTGGTAATGACGATATTCACTGTATAACTGCACGTCACCCGTCCCTTGGAAAAACACATCTGTACTGTCTTCCCTCTCCGCCGCCAGTCGGCCCATCAAATAATTTTGAGGTTGACCCAGATATTGATGCCGTCCAACCAGAACTTCTGTTTACAGAAAACAATACAAACTTCAGTCGGCTGTATGGAGGCACAAACGAATCTCTCTACGTGAAAGATGCGTTTCATGATCACATAATACAGTCTCATAGGCCTCCGGAGTCCGAATCACAGCCTGAAGGGTTCTTCTCTCCAAGGACTAGACCAAGGACCGCATCTTCGTTTGCGGATGAGCCCTCAGATCTCCCCGAAGAAGGTCCTTGCACACCTTTTCCTGCAACTGCCAGCTACGTCAACCCCCATAAAAAAGGCACCAAGTCAGCTGCACATTACACATTTGACAGTGTGCCTGGGCATGGCGGTTGCGCGGTTGTGCGATTGAAACTGACTCCGGCTCGTGTTGGACGGGACATCAGCCTGGAAGACGAAGTCGTTTTTGATGATGCTGTAGAAGAAAGGCGTCAGGAGGCAGATGAATTCTATGGGGCACTTGCCCTCGGTCCTGTTAGCGAAGACTTGAAGCAGATAATGAGGCAAGCATTTGGAGGCATGATGTGGACGAAGCAATATTATCGGTTCATTCAAAAGGAATGGCTAGAGGGTGATCCAGCTCAACCACCTCCACCACATAACCGGAAATTCATCCGGAATAGGGTGAGCATTTGGTCTGACATTTCATTTGGTCTTGAGTTGACTAATTTACGCAGGAATGGCGTCATATGCACATCGAAGATGTTTTATCTATGCCTGATAAGTATGGTACTTTCTGTGAAATGATATATGCCGACTAATCGAATATATTCAAGATGGGAGTATCCTTTCTTCGCAGCCTGGGATACCGCCTTCCACTGTATACCGCTCGCAGTTCTTGATCCTTCATTTGCTAAAAAGCAACTGGATCTCTTAACAAGAGAATGGTACATGAAACCTGATGGTCAAATTCCCGCGTACGAATGGAACTTCAGCGATGTCAACCCTCCCGTTCATGCTTGGTAATTATCAATGCTGTTAAATGTTCAAATCTGCGGGGACCAACTTTTTATTAGGGCGACTTTCAGAGTTTTCAAAATTGAGAGAAAGCTTCACGGTAGAGAAGATTTGGCATTCCTCGAACGTGTGTTCCAGAAGCTATTACTGAATTTCACCTGGTGAGCACTTGCTTCGAATTGTTTAGTCGAAGATTATTGATGAACATATATTAGGTGGGTTAATCGGAAGGATCAGGGAGGACATAATGTATTTGAGGGCGGATTCCTGGGACTTGACAACATCGGAGCCTTCAATCGTTCCGAGCCCCTGCCTACTGGAGGCACGCTACGACAAGCCGATGGCACTGCATGGATGGCATTCTATTGCGTCAATATGTGAGCTCATATATATTTAAACCAGCTTCTTAATTAACTTGGTCATAGGCTGAATATGGCCTTGGAACTTGCAAAACACAACTCGGTGTATGAAGACATTGCTTCTAAATTCTTTGAAGTAAAATCATTCCGCCTTTGCTTTGGATTTGGCTGATTTCGGTATTTTCCGTAGCATTTTATTTTTATCGCAGACGCGATGACATTCAGAGAAGGTGAACATGAAGTCAGTCTGTGGAACGAACAAGACGGCATGTACTATGACGCCATCGAATTTGAATCTGGTCACACCATGCAACTTCCTATACGTAGTCTCGTTGGGTTGATCCCCATATATGCCACGTTGGTATTAGAGCCATCTGTTTTGAATCGCTTCCCCGGATTTAAGAAACGTATGGAATGGTTTATTGACAACCGCCCCGAAGTATCGCAGCGAAACATGGCAAATATGAAAGGTAATGTAAGAACCCGTAAAGGGAATGTGTTGTACTAAATCGTGGGACTTCACAGTCGGCGGCAAAGAACAACGGAGATTATTCGCCTTGGCAAGTAAAGAAAGACTCGTGCGAATTCTTCAGAAGATGCTTGATGAGGACGAGTTCTTGAGTGAGCACGGCATCAGATCGTGCGTGCTTTTTGCCCATATTCCGTAGCTCTTCACATTCGAAGTCCTTATTCTACCTCATTCTCAGTCTCTCAAAGCTCCACAAAGAACACCCGTGGGGCATTGATGTACATGGCCAGCGGTATGAGGTCGGTTATTGGCCTGGGGACTCAAAGTCCGGTATGTTTGGTGGGAATTCTAACTGGAGAGGACCGATCTGTGAGTTGTTTATGTCTGTGATATACTTGACATTCATGAGTTCTTGTGAACAATCAGGGCTAGCCACAAACTTTTTACTTATCGAGAGTTTACAACGTTTTTACCAATACTATGGTGATGATCTCCAGGTAACACCATACGTCTTTATCCTTAATTGGATATTCCGTTATTCATGATCGATTTCCCTTTCAAGGTTGAATGTCCTACAGGATCCGGAGACTATATGAACTTGGTTGCTGTTGCGGAGGAAATACAGCACAGAATTATTCACATATTTGGGCGTGATATGCATGGAAAACGGGCTACTAATGGCGGAAATCCGAAACTAGATTATGACCCCCATTTCAAGGATTATGTCTGGTTTTATGAGGTACTATCTCCACTTTGCTCCTGGTCAGGACATTTACTGATTGGGTTGCAGTTCTTCCATGCTGACTCGGGCAAAGGTTTGGGTGCTTCACATCAAACTGGCTGGTCAGGCCTTGTTGCATACCATATACTTCAGAGTGGAGCTAGTTGCCGTCTACCTAAGACTCCGAAGAGTAAGCTTTGAAAACTGTGATTCAAAAGCATTATGAAAGTAACTGGATACAATCTTAGCCCCTCGAAGCGTATTGCATCATTACTTTGACGTTTGTGTTATTTACGTTTGGCTTGTTGATACATGATGCTGACAGAAAACTGGAACAGGAAACTATAGATTCACGTTCAGAGGCTGGTGACGCAAGATCTGCTTTCAGCATCCTTGGTAGCACTCACGACGTCAATACTCTTGGAGACATCTCTCCTAATGCGCTTTAACAAATTGGAAAAATTTTGATATTGGCTGGTGCAAAAACATATAGACTCGGGACGTTTTCAGGTGTATAGAGAATTAAAAACAAAGATGTACCAGTTCGAGCCTGCAATGTGTGTAGCGAATATAGAATCAGATAGATAATTACATGTGATATTGGGGAACAGCTCGCTTCTTTATTCAATCCGGTCCGGCTCAGATTTTAGCTGGACAGAACGGCCCGTCCAATTGGGTCCGACATTGACCTGGTTTTACATTTTCAATGGACATTGTTTTCATGAGGAATGCCTTTTCTCATCCTAATCCTAACATCGCTAAACAAATATAGACCAAGCTATACATATCCGCATGGTATTCTTGCCCTTATGATCTAGAACCCTAGTGCCAGCAAACACAATTTTGCCAACAACGACCTTAACCTTCAAAAGAGAAGGTACATGCCTTTCCAAAGCCGTTTAAATAGCCCAAGGAAGCTTTGCCAGACGCTTTTTTTGGAGGTGCAGCTAAAACTCCAGGTTTTATTTTCAGTAGCATCTATTTTCATTGATGCATTTCTCCCAACTCTTTTGATAATTAAATGGTTCCGGTTGTGTATTTACCCCCTTCAAAGTGCCTTTTTAGCGGGACAGAATTGTTACAATCGTCTCTGCTTTTGTGTAAGTGAAATGTTCTTAAAGTTATTTGCCCAATATCACTGCTTTGTGCTAAAACGCTTATTTGAAGAACTTGAGCCCATCTGAGCACCTGGCTCCCAGGATGAAGTCTGTCATTTTCGATTCCTACCGGGCCGTCTAGGCTTTGTTTTCAACATAAAAGCCAACCACTTGTCCTAACTCTTTGCTGTCACGAAAATCCCCCAGTTATGCTATCTATACTAGCTGCGCTGTCACTTGTGAGCTATGCTCTCGCCTCATCGTCTTGCACTGGAACTATCAATTCTCTGGCTGGTACTTACTGTTATTATGCTTGTGTATGCGCACTAATGACTTGTTAATAGATGTAAACGTTGCTGTAGCTTGCACAACCGTAAATATAAACTCATTCACAGTACCCGCTGGTCAAGCTTTGACCCTCAATCTTCTTGATGGTACAACTGTCAATATGAGTGTGTCTTGCGCCATCTACTCTTGTATATTTATTTCTGAGATATGTTAGATGGTGATATTGCCTTTGGAAATCTCAGTTGGGCGGGACCACTGTTCACAGTTAGGTATGAGAGTCTGATGTATGACCAATGAAGCATTCGCTAAACATACATGACTCGTAGTGGGAAATCTATTACCTGTAAGCGTCCGCATATATGACCACTCCAGAGTTTTCTAATACTACGTATTCCCAGTTAATGGAAACAACCACAAGTTTGATGGAGGAGGGCCTTTTTATTGGGTACGCGATGTGCAACTTTACTGATTCTAATCAACCTCACGTATGCACATAGGATGGTCTCGGGGGAAATGGCGGGGTGGTAAAACCAGCACCAATGATGAAGTATGTGTGGTTCTATTTATTTACTAATTTTATATGTTGCCTAATTATCAATAAACAGAATCAAGATCTCTGGTACCTACAAAGTAGGACTCCTTTCTGTTGTCGAAGAGGAGACTCAGTGCTTTTCAGAATGTGGTTGTGGTGAATTCTCCAGCTCGAACTTATTCTGTCTCGAATCCTGGACCGCTGGTTATGACTGGCTTAACAATTGACAATTGTAAGTTAGAAGCAACGAACTTTATGTTTAGTTTTTATTAATAAGTTCCTCAAAAAAGCATTTGGAGATCTGCCAAACTCCAAGAGCGGTAAACTTGCGGCTGGTTAGCATGCGATTGCGTGTTTCTATGTGTAAAGTTGATAAATGAGTCTAGGTCACAATACTGATGGATTTGACGCAAGCACAACTGATTTAACAATTCAGAACAGGTCAGTGATGCTGTTGTTTATTAATCCGTATTAAAGTATAAAATCTTCTCTATACAGCGTAATCAAAAATCAGGTATTTTGTATCTTAATTCTTGGCTTTGATCCCGGTTTCTCATATACGAGGACAGGACGATTGCCTTGCTATCAACAGGGGCTCCAATATCGTATTCACTGGAAACACTTGTTCTGGGGGACATGGAATCTCTGTGGTGAGTTTCCACAATCTCTCGCTAGGCTGAAACCAGAAGCTTAAATAATCTAGGGCTCTATCGACTCTGATGTGACTGTCTCGGGGATTGTTATCTCCCAAAACACTATCATCAACAAGTAAAGAACCATTCTTACCCCATTTATTTTGCCTGACTTCCCAAATCGCAGTGATCAGGCTCTGCGCATTAAGACAAAGTCTGCTGCAAGTGGAAGCACTGTGACCAATATTACATATTCAGTGAGTTGCTAACTATCCGCTTTTGTCAATGAAATATCAATACCTTCAAAGGGAAACACGGCAACAGGTATACGCCAATTCGGAGTAATCATAGACCAAGTATGTTGTTTAAATACTTTTGGAGGATTCTGTTCATGATACAAATTTTCAGAGCTATCCCGACACACTTGGGACACCAGGAACAGGTGTTAAACTTTCAGTAAGATGATCAACTTGTAGTTTTCATTTTGCATAGTCTGATTGGATGCGAACAACAGGGTGTAAACTTTGTCGCACCTGTTAGCACCCTTACCGTAAATAGTGGTGCGAAGAAGGTCGCAGTCAATTGCGGCGTCGGCTCATGCACAGGTAAAGGATAAATTACACATTTTCAACGATCATCACGGGAGGTAACATCTTTTTTCTTTCCCGTAGGGACATGGAATTGGGCTAACCTTAAAGTATCGGGTGGTTCTGCCGGTAGGTGTATGATCCTGTAACTCAACTAGATATTGATGCTAAACATGTACCCTTAATTTTAGGCCCAATTACCAATTTCAATGGAATCACTGGATTTAGTCAGTAAGATCTGGTTGAAGTCGGGATTAGTCTCATGAGGCGACATTGTGATTATACTGATACTCATAGTTGAAACATGAGAAATTTGGTAGTATTCTGTATAAATGGTTTCGAGTGAAGTGTCGTATGAATGTTTTCTATCATATTATCAGCCATTGCTACTTATGGATGATAACAATCTTGTGGGAGTTTGATTAGAAGCGTCCACCATTCTGATGATTGTACACAAGCGAGTTTCACGCGGCTCCATCCCTCTGGGCCACTGTAACAGAATAGTGCATATATCCACTTCTCACATATATAGTAATTCCAAGGACAGAATCTCAATCATTCAGAACCACGCTGTTCACTCTGATTGCTTAAAGCATTCCTCTATTGTTGGTATTACATAAAACAGAGTATCCTCTTGAAGATAAGTGACCTTGCCTAAACAAAGAAAATAATCCAGGGGAAATACCACAAATAACAGGTAGATAAGTAGCGATGAAGGAAAAAAAAGGCTGAATATTGTAACGATTGGGTGCAATTAAGTCTTCGCATAACCAAAATGAAGGAGCGACTGTGACTATATGCATGTCAGGATAATAAGGAGACAAGACGGAGATAAGGAGAAAGTGGCAGTGGGCAAGGCCAAAGTAATACAGCGAGAGGATATAAAAAAAACCAAGGAAATGTGCATGTTGATGAGTGTTCCGTGATATGATGAGGCTGAGGGTGGTGAATGTGGTGAATACTCGAATTGGTGTCGAGCAAGAATAAGGTGAACTTTTGGGACGAGTGGGATGAAGGTGATGGGGTTTACGCGAATGGTGTAAAGTCAAATGTGGTGAGGATGCCATGAAAAGTAGTGAATACATGAGTTAAATGGGGTTGGATGAACGAAGGGCAAGGTTCGGGAAGCAAAAAGAAACAAAAGAGGGTCAAAGACTCTATGTTACGAATAGTACCACCTGCCCGCCGGGACGATATTGTTCAAATGCCATCTGCACGTCTTCGGTGGAGCCCAGAGATACCATGTCTCCATCTTCATCCCTGTACTTTACACGCAGAGGCCCATCGTCACGTCTCGGCCCACAGAGTCGGATCTTCCTTCCCACTTTCTCCACTAGATCATCATACTCTGTCGTGCGCGGCACCTGGATGACGAATATATCCTCATGGAAGTGCACCTTCACTTTCACGGGCGTTGGAGAATTCCGGATCCCCATGCTCAGTGAAGAGTCGCTGGACCCAAACGGCGTGATCGGTGACGAACTGTTCGGTGAATAATCCGAGCTCTCCCCCGTCGATTGACTCGAGCCGCTGCCTCTCTTGTTTCTTGTTTCTGGGGCGCGCTCGCGGGCCCAATGGGGCTGGTTGGCGGTTGAGGGCAAAGGAGGGGCGGGGGTTGTCTTCGGTATGTATGCGCTCGGTTGGCTTGCGCTGCGCGAGCGGCTTAGTGGAAGTGGAACTGGAGGTGTCGCACTCACAGGCGTCGGGATTCTGTTCGAGCGGTCATTGACATCGAAATTGGTCTTCAACCTTGAGGAACTAAACTGGCTTCGCAAAGGTGGTCTCGCCGGGGGATTTTTAAAAGGGAAATCGGTGCCGAAGCTCCCATCTGAACGGTAACTTGCTGTGCTCATGTTCGAATTCATACGCTGTCCAGTCGGTCGAAGTCCACCAGGAGAGGTAGAATTATTGCTTTGAATGGGAGGTCGAAGACCATTTCTCCATTGAGCCATATTGGGACCATCCATCCCTTCCGTTTGTACACGAGGTCGTTCTTGGCTGGGATGATTTTCTCGTTCAGGAGGCATACTAATTGCGTTATTCCGTCGAACACCAACTGGTGTACCGCGTCCTGATGATGCATAGTTAGAATTTGATGTTGGAGGATAATCTTCGAAGTCATCATCGTCAGGTTCGAATTCGAATCCATTGTGCGGCGGATAGCCCGCTGGACCTCCATGGCTGTTAGAAATATTGTGTGCTTGTTCATCAGTTGGGTAGGGATAGTTGGAGCGGGTACCGCGGGAAATAGATCCTTGGGAGTACATTGAAACAGGAGCACTAAAGGAAGAGTGGGGATTTGTAGATGACGAAGCAACTCCTGATGTAACTCGTGATTGAGGTGCGACACTACTACTAGCAGCAATGCGTGCCATGCCCATATTTGTTCGTTCCGATGCACGGCGCTGGGCTGCTTCCTTGATGAGTCGGTTTATTTGGGTTTCCCACTGTTTCATCTGATCCTCTCTGCGGCAACGAAGAGTGAAAAATTCAAGGTCGTCATCTCCTTTCCACCAAACAGCTAGAGGATATTGGAGAGGTATTCCAGAAGCTAGGAGGGACCTTTAGGAACGAGTCTAGTTAAGATAAGGAAACATACCAGTTGAATTTCTTGACGGAACCGGTACAGCTTGAGTAACATTACCAAGGAAAATGCGACCTTTCAATAGAAGCGGTGTGTTTTTCCTTGTAGGCTGGCCAACTCCTCCAGGAAGAGCTAGTGGTGCGACGCCAGGCTGTTTTTTAAGAAGCGAATTATTCTTTCCGTTCTTCCTAGCACCATTGGCGGGCTGAGCCATTGCTTCTTTGCAGCACAGAATGATCTTTTCAAACAAGAAGACATGGTACTCCCTGTCTATGTCAGATTTTGTTACAACAAAAATATCGTCAAGTAAGAGTTCGCCGAAGTTTTCAAGGTGGTGGCCTTTCCAGTCATCAATACGCGAATGCAGACTCTTTACTGTCTGTTCATTCTCAGCACGGCGCTGTGCCTCGTTGATTTTTTCTGTGATTCTCTTGGCGGCATCAGCCCCTCTTTTGAGTTCCTCATAGTACGGATAAGTGGCAGGAGAGGTTGCCTTGATTAAAGTCTGGATAAAAACTGAAGTTAGCGGAGAACAATAAAAGAAAACAAGGGACATACGTCGAGAAGAAGAGGGTATTTGCAGACTCGTTGGACAGGCTTAATCAGGAATGCAGGGAGCTCCCCTTTGACGTTAATCAAATGGTTCAGAGGCTGGTAACAATTAATTGGTAAGCATCGGGAAATGCCGAGACGGCGAAGTGTGAGAAAACGGAATAAATATATGTTGTCACGACGACAACAGATGGGAAGTACAAGACAAACATAGCTGCCCTGTGAATGATAGAAAGGGACAACAGAAAATGGCACTTACCACGAGGGCTTGCTCATTGGCAAGCATAAGTTCCGAAGCATTTGTATAATTGGCGCAATAGGGTTCATAAACGATAAATTCTTCTTCCTGTAATAGACAATCAAAAAAGGAAGAATGGTGTCGTTGAGTATGGACAATGGGTGGTCCAAAAAGAGAACCATCGTGTAAAACTCACATTCTCTAAAAAGTGCTGACCCCAACGCTGATCTTGCCAAGGTAGTTCCACAATGCTCTCGACCCGAATGAGAAACTTCCTTTGAAAGTTTAGAAGTTTGTTTAGGTTGGGGAAAAGAAGATGTATGGTATCCTGATCAATCAAGTTTGTTTGTGACAAAGCATTCGCATATTTCTGAGTAGCGTTAGACTTGTAATACAACAATAGGACATAAATGGACATACCTGCATTATTTCCAAATCCTGTACGTATTTACGCTCTGTCTCCACTATCTCGCGAACAACGTTGTTTCGTGTGGATTCTTGGGCGTTTGCAGGTGGTGCGGGTAAAGAGTCTAGAAGCGAGTCGGATGAATCATTACCAGAGAATGCCGGAGGAGAGGGTGGCGAGGCATCAAAGGCCTCTTGCGGTAAATGATCGACGATAGCGGTCACGGTGTTAATTACCTAGAGCCCAAAGCTGTAAGTGCCACGGAGGCAAAGAAAAAATATGATGGTTTGCGCACCTTGACAAGCCCATCCGTTGAATTTCTATTCCACAGGTCAGTGACAGTAAAAACTTCACAACCAGGGATGGTTTGCGTGAGTTTCTCTGTAATCTGCATAGCGAAGTGGGCGATTGCCCTTTTCTTGGCTTGATCTGGCTTTGCCTCGTACTGTTCTGGGTTGAATTCGGAATGATTGATTTTTGGGAAAGTGGGTGGAAGTAAATCGAAAATGTAGCACAACGGAATTCCGAGAGAGAAGACATCCCAAAGTTGTGTAACCGGATCAGTTGACTGGCGTGAGTCAGAGGCAGATGCAAGAGTAAAGTATTGGGGAAAGCCCGAGATACGCATGAGACGGGCGCGAAGTGATGAGCATTGTTGATAGAGAGAAGTAGATTGAGAAGCAGACTTGTTAAGTAGGGTGTTGTTCGCGACAGGGGCGTCAAGACCGGTGCTCGATACGATGGATTTTTTGCGGCCAGCCACTGAAGCCATGGTGTCAGGCGGGGAGAATGGAGAGGAAATGAGGGAGAACGCTGTGGAGGACAACACAGACGAAGGAGACGGAAACGAAGGAGAACAGTTAAAGCCACAGCTTCTGTTGACCAACTTCCTCATTTTCACACTCCGCTTGCCAAATCAGACCAAACCAACCATTGTCACGTAACCGTCACAATTCTGTTCAGAACCCTACATTTCCCCATCAAGCCCATGCATACAAGTATCATCCACAGTTTTATCCATGTACATGTCACCCACTTTAGATCCTATGAGCTCTCACCGTGACTTTCCTCACAACAAAAAATTATTTTACAGTCCCTGTTCTCACAACGAGGAAAGCCCAATGACAGTTTGCATGATCGCGGGGTGAGGGTCTAGATCTCAGATCCATAACAGCGATCCGGGCATGCGCTACCGACAGAAAAGAAAACACCGCCAACGACGCGTGCATTCATGATTTGTTTCCGCGCCCTTATCTCGACAAGGACCCAACGTTTCAACGTTTCAAACCTCAAACCTCATTTTCTTATACCTTCAGAAGGATGTTTCTCGAGATACAATCAATAGGACTTCTGGTCTGAACTGTTAACCCTGTTCAATATAAATTTAGTCTAGAGTTGTTGAGAATGATAATCAAATCGTTCAGATCTATATCTTTAATAACGGCACCTCATCTGTGTTTGTATTTCTAAGCACTATTTTTCAACTGCGTACTTAGCGTCTAACGTCTAACATCTGCGGTGTGTTGATTATCTGGTCTACATGACGAGGAATACTGCATGACATATATAACAATCATGATCCCGTCATTTCAGTCCTCTACATCCTTCAAAGCGAGAACGTTCCATGCCTTCTTTATATCCTCATCCAGTTCAAAATTCACATGTCTAAAATTTCCGAATGCCTGTGAATTTCAACCCTGTCCTAAGCACCATCATGAAAAACTAGCTTGAAAAAAGTACCTTAGCAACCGTGCAAAGAAGTTGACCCGCGTGAGTTTGATTACCATAAGCCCCAGTTCCTGATTGATTTTCATCAACTTGGAGTTTTTCATCAGTTCCCAGGATTATTGGGTCAAAGTTATGGTACTGTAATGTGCAGAGCTTAATACATTAGTGGCCTGAAACTCGAGGTAACTCCTAAAAATCAGATACCATGCAGGTCGAAGAGTTTTGAACTCATACTCCAAACATAAGCTGTACCAGGGCCTCCCACAAGACAACAGAACCCAAGCCTAGAGCAGTTTAATATACTTGGATAAAATGTAACCGATGCCATATTTTTATCCACGCTTATGGAATTGTCTGGAATTATCTCTGATTACTGTATCCCATAGGAAATGTTTCCGGCCATCCCAAATTAGGGTGCACGGACCACACAGCGGTAGCAGAATGGACAGCAGGGGCATGCGCATGTGCGCCATAGGTCGCGTGGATATGTTCTTATGTTGCTTGCTTACAAGTACCTTTCCAGAGCGTCAATAAATACAACAGCCTCCACATCGGATGGGCAGATGCACGGAATTGCTCAAAGTTCTGGCCGAATTCAAACCGATCATATCATATGAGTTGACATTGACTGTTGGAACAGTAACCTGTGTTACGGGAGGGCATATTAGTCACTTTGAAGATTGGCGACGGAGACATACTGATTACATGCATCTGTCACGAATGGGAGATATCATTTGCAGTATCCTGGATCCATGATCCGCATCTGTGAACCACAAGATCCAGAGCAGGGTAATATTCAGAAGGTGGACATATGAGCCACATGGCCATTGACATTGATGGTACTCTACAGTATGTGTTTGACATCCTGGTCCTCTGTCCAAAGAAGTGATATGGTCACCTGGTGCATGAGAAGTAACCGTGCAATGACTTTT
This sequence comes from Floccularia luteovirens, assembly GCA_009739215.1. NCBI lineage: Eukaryota > Fungi > Basidiomycota > Agaricomycetes > Agaricales > Squamanitaceae > Floccularia > Floccularia luteovirens. Next base: position 2,688,916 of record VSJF01000002.1, read on the forward strand.
ATATGATTGTTGTGGAGTAGTTATGTGTACTGATACATCAGGAGTAGGATCGTGATTGTGTCGAATTAGATTGTCCATCGGGTTTGGCGGTGCTGGTAACTTACGTTGCAATGAGATAGGGGAGATAAGATAAGATAAGTCAGCTTACGTACTCGAAACTCCGCCAACACTGCGTGTGAAGAGGACTCCAACCACCATTGCACTCAGATAATCGTTGCATCGAGCTGAGACCCATGGCACCAGCTCGTACTTCCCGCCGTAACCGCTCAGAAAACAACGTACAAAACAGTGGTGACGATGTTGACGACCCTAGCATCAACCGCGAGCTCTTTATCGATCCCATGCTTGGCTCGTCGCTTGCCATCTATGTTGAAAAAGACGTAGACGACAGGAATGGTATCATACAGCTCATAACCGTATGTTATATTCTCATTTTTCGCGTAATTTATGACTGTGCCTCTGTTCTATTCTTTTTCACGTCCAAAAATCACGTAAAACACAGATAGATCGCTGCGACTTGTTCATTCTGCTTTCACACATTTATCTTCCAGCTGACGCTTATTTTACTAGAAACACGGCGGGTCAATCTCTCCTGGCTATAGTGGGGTACCATATATCCTGGGTAAGCGGTTTTCTTTTGTCTTAATTCCTGCCCGTGTCTATTCTTGATAACGTTACTTACTTGATCATTGCAGTCGATCCACACAAACCATCTGGACAAAATTTATGGAGACAGTATGTTGGGAAGAAAGGGAAGATCGTACTCTCTGCGCGATGGGTTCGCGAATGTGTGAAGGCTGGCCAGCTACAAACATATCATAGCAATTGGGCCGGCTGTAAAGTGACAGGAAAGGAACAGTATGCATACCTTCCTTCCTTTTCAGATCCAGTTACCAATTAGCGATCTTTTCAAGGGTGATTTATCCTCCTCAAGTAGTGGTGCCAGGTCTCCCATCCAACTCTGGTATGTACAATTTTCAAGAAATATTCTGAATTCACTTAGAATGACATGACAACCAGCTCATGTTCTCCACTCTCAACCTATTCCATCAATGCCTCCAATTGATCCCTTACTACATCCATTTTACCAACCCACAGTTTTTGGACACGGAATACAAGCACCCCAGGAGACAACCAGAGTTTTGCACTCTGAGGAACCAGCACCCCCTCAGACTTGGCAAGCTTCTAGCGCAGTAGCCCCGCAACAAACACATGTAGCACCATCGAACCAGACTACGCAGCAACAGATCATTCATCGCCCTACGCAATCTTATCGTGAAGATGCGTGGGATGGATATGCTCACAATGGACACACAGGAGATGATATCGCCCCACCTCCTGCAAGTTATGATTATCGTTATCGAGATGACCAGCCGTGGGTTGCTGCGTCAAACCCATATTATGATCCAACTGTCAGTACCGTTTCTGTTTGTTATGCTGTTGAAATTTGACTCAACTGTAAACCAACTGTAAACCACTAGTATGACCAATCTTATGGTCAATCCTCCTATATTGAACCAAGCCCCCCACCAGCCGCTCCAAATCCTCAAAGTGGTACAAGCACTACCACAAATGCGGTGGCTGGTCCCTCTACTGCACCTGAATCAACCGACACACCTGGGGCTTTCGAACGGGGTCGTGGTCGAAGAAAGACTAAGGCACAGGTCAGTCGACACCAGAGACCGGCGTTTGTTTCTCCTCACTTACTCGTAAATTAGCCTACTCGCGCTACGTCCCCTTCTGCACTAGTTATCAATCGCAACCCACCCACACGTTCGCCCACTCCCCCTACACGCATCATCAAAAGTACTTATGGTGGTAATCTGTTCACTGCCGATGATGTTCTTTACCTCAAGAAATATATTGATTATTGCCAGGATCAAGGTCTAGTATTGAGGCATGTATTATTTTTATGCCACACGGACACGACTCATTATGTTTTTTATTATAGCCTTCGTGAAATCTGTGAAAGGATCGCGGTTAAGGTATGGTTAGATGAAAAATAACGCATACAGTCACTTACATAAGTCTGGTATGGACACATAGGCTCCCCATCACACGTAGGTTTGTTCACTATACCATTTTCAAATAGGTCGTTAAATTCAGGCTGGCAGGTTTTATTCCTGGAGGCGATACTGTAATAAACATCAGATTCGTTTGAGTGGATATCTCATGAGTACAGATCGTTCACCATCACCTCCTCGTGACGAGTCAGAACGTGATCTGGAGATGGAACTTGAAATGGCTTTTGACGAAGATGATAGTGCGCGGGGACGATCACGCATGCGCAGTGTAAATCCTGCAGAGGGTGGGACGCGTGCCGTTGCAGGAGCATTGGCAACAACTGGAACGTCATCTACAAGCGTTGGTGGGGCAGGAAATGGGAGCGGCAGCGGCAGTGGCAGTGAAAATACGGCACAAAGGACCCGCTCTCCTACTCCCCCTCGGGCCCTATACAGGAGTACGACGGGCAAGGGTGTCGCATTTACCACGGAAGATGTGACATTTTTGGTCAAGTTCATGGAATATCGGAAGTATGGACCATCATATTTGCCAATTATATTTGAAACCTGACTATACCATGACCTGTAGATCTCAAGGCAAGGTAGACATGGTTGCGTTTTGGAAAGACGTCGCTACAAAGGTCAGACCGCAGTTTATCCTTACTCTCATCCAATTAATTATGTTACGTGCCCAAAGGCTCCACACCATTCGCGTGCTTCTTGGATGAAATTCTGGCGTCGGCACAAGCATGAACTTAACCATACTGACGGAGATGAGCCATTACCACAACCTCCCGATAAGAAGATGCGGTACAGTCGCGAGGATGATATCTTACTTGCAAAATATTTCTTCAATAAGCCTTCTGGGACGTCTGACAAGATATTCCAAGCCTTTGGGAGACTTGTATGTTATTATGATACCATACCTAACACATATACTAACTGAATATAACAGCATCCACACCACCCTTGGAAAGGCTGGCAAGAACACAATAGGATACATAAGGCTAAGATAGAACATTTTAAGCAGTTGCTTGCAGCTGGTCATGATATTGACAGTACTCTTCCTGTGTAACCGGCTTGTATATGCTTTTATTATCAGCCTACTAAGTGTCATGTTTCGATTTTGAACTCAATATACCATCATTATATTCCACGGAACCATTTTCGATCTATGTCATAGAGGACAGTAACATTACATTTGCGTAATTGACGAAGAAATAACAATGTTTGATATGCAGATGTGATTCCGACAAACATGATAAACTAAGCACACTGAAGTCAAAAATATATTGTGGTTGAAACGTTGAGCCGCTGTGACTAATAAATTAATAAATCTCTATCCTCCCTGTCCATCTGGCTTCGATCCTTCAATTGCATGAAGAGAATCACCATCAGACAGTGATATGATTGTCGCGTCAAGACCTACAGCAGCAGTGTAAGTAGCGAATAAATAGTAAAAATTAATCTTTTCGTGCATCATACTTGTGGCGAGAATTCATTGTTGAGCTGTTAGTAAAATTTCGTTCATGCCGCTGGATATATCCTTTCTTCAAGTTGCATAGCCGAAGGGTATTATAGAAGCTGCGATACTAGTGCTAGACCTTACACCACCAGCGATTTGCATCGGGTTACTAATTATGTATACACTAACTTATGATTTATGTTTACCTTGAAATAGAGCCAGAACTCGTTAATTTTCGAGCTGTCTACATAAAGAGCGATGATCACAATACCCAAAATATCAGGAGAAGGATTATAACACCAATGTACTTTATTCAAATTTCACTTGAAATGAATGTCAATAATACACAGATACTATAATTTCACAGTCGTTGTTCTGTTGTCACGAGCAAGCCCGCGAAACAACAAGTAATTTAAGAGAAGAATGTGTATAAAAGGGGACAAAAGCTATGTCTAGTATTCTGCTGTTGTTACTTTGACGGTTCTGTTGGATAGACACAATTTTTCATACTATTCTGCACCTGCAGAGGTGTGCATTGGTCGACGCCCGCAATTCTTGGGGTATCCATCTTCTAGTTATTCGGGAACCAGACTAAATCTACCGTCATAGACCACATTCTAATCGTATACAGTATCATCAGTTATGGTACTTACGTGAGAAGGATTAGGCAACACTCACAAATCTTTAGCCCTGGAAATTGGTCGCTAGTTACACCTTGTTGGAGAGCAGTCATGAAGCAAGTCAGTGACAAAGTGCCGGCACGGATGATCACACCCTTGGACAGTAGGTCGAGGCAAGTATAACCCCAAAAGTCGTAGGGGGCAATTGCAATTCCGCCTTTGGAGTAGTGACATTGCTTGCCTTAATTGTGGTAAGAATGGTGAGTGTGATTGGAGTTGCGCAAGTGAGAGCGAAGAGAAAACCAAAGTCACTTCGGATAGAGTGATAAAGAACAAAAAGTGATTAAAGGACGTTCACTTGTTGAGGATGAACGTTGAATGTTTAAACATCAGCCTTTATGCATATTTTGTAAGTACTTCATGTACAACTTTGTGTATATCGTACTTACTAACAGCTCCCTTTCAAGGCGGTAGTGGTGGAACCAGTAGTATAACAAGAACTTTGACTGAGTGTACATTGATCAGTACATGGTAGTGTAATCAGCTCAAATTGTTATCAAGCAGCTACCAATAAACACGGTTGGAAGGTTGTAAGTGCGTACATACATACTTCGCGATGCTAATCAATTCACAATTCGTGCTCAATCGTAATTTCCGCCAGTTTAAGCACATCCTCAGTGCTAACAGTCCAAAGCGCATCGATAAGGCCAGGTAAAAAAGTACCAGGTCCTTTGACTGTTTTACTCTTTACAGCAAGTTCTGCACCAATTGTCAGGATAAGCGTCCTGGATTATTCAAAGACTTCGATCAGTTGTCACAACAATTACTAATGTGCATTACCCACCCTGCAATAGCGCCGAGGAACATGTTGCCTATCACTAACTTCCCCTCATAATTTAAATCTTCTGATGCCTCTGCAGCAGCGGCTGCACAATATGTTGCAATTGAACTTCCGAGGATGCATCCAGAACCTGTAATCTTGCCAAGAATTTCATCTCCGTTCTTTAACGCTATAACCGTGCTACCATCTGAAATATAATCGGTTGCGCCTGTCAAGACTACAGTGCATCCTTCGAAAATGATATAGATGAGGAAATTCCATGTGGCAAAGCAAATATTACACATACTTTCTTTCTTCGCTAAAGCGCGTACAAATGCTTTAGGGTCTCTGAATCCAAACCCCACGCTATCAACTCCTTTAGATTCAACCTAGTTTGGGAAATATCCAGTTAAAGATAACCAGCAGATACGGGATAGACTTAACTGACCTCCGATGATCCGGCAAGAGAGGCTAATTCTCCGGCATTGCCTTTGATCACACTTGGCTGCCATATCTCCAAAAGCCCTATACAAAGGGTGTCTCAGAGAGATATTTTTTTGAATTCAACGGATTATACGAACCTCTTACTGTTTCTCGTCGAAATGCACTAGCCCCGACACCTACAGGGTCAAATATGACAGGTTTCTTGAATGCATTGGCATATAAACCTAAAACAAAGTTTGATATCACATTATAAAATAAAGGTGATGCGACATCACATACCTGCTTTACCCATTGCTTCTACTCCGTCCAAGCGAAGGGTACCGATGTTAATTAAGACACTATTACAAATTCTTGCAAGATCTTCCATTTCTTGTGCTTCTGTTGCCATGATCGGGCTGCCGCCCAGCGCAAGAGTCACATTAGCTGATTGAGTTGCAACGACGGTATTTGTTATCTTATGATAAAATTCAGTTTCACCATAACCAGAAATTCAGACTCAAGGAATTGCATACCTGATGTACAAGAGGATTTAGCTCCCTGACGTGTTCCATAAGTCGAGTGACTGCAGTGAGAACATCGTCTTTTGTCAGCTTTGCGGTCTTTGTACCACTTGGAATGAGTAGTGAGTCTGGGGTAGGCGAACGTCCCTCTTTGAATGAGAGGATTATATCTGAGAGTTTGGCAGTAGCTTCGTATGGTTCACGAGAAGCCATGATGTCAGAAACAACAGCTAAACCATCTAATGATCGTCCGGAGGATGAGACAGCGCCGTGTAGTACACGGAGCGCATTCCTGGAATTTATCCCACCTGAAACATTATTTTTAGTTTTTTAATCAACAATAAACGAGTTCGGCTTACCAATTGCGACGGCCTTCACCTGTGTCCCTTCAAGAACCTTCAAAATGGCGCCGACGCCCCGTACTCCGACGAGAGGTTTATCCAGCTTTTTTGTGCGTGTACCATATATCGAACCAATTCCCACATAATCGGCGCCATCACGGACTGCGGCCCGTGCATGTTCCGGAGTGTTACATGACACTCCAATGATTGCATTTGAAGGGAGAAGCGCCCGTGCTTGTGCAATGGGCATATCACTTTGGCCAATGTGGACACCATCTGCGTTGACCGCAAGCGCAACATCGATACGGTCATTGATGAGAAGTGGTACGCGATATCGCTTGCAGAGCACTTGGGAAGCTTTGGCGATGTCGATAAACTTTAATATTGTCAATGGGAAACTGTGATGAGTTTATAGTCATAAAAGCAATGCGGAGGTACGTACGTCTGCGGTATCTGTGTTTTTCTCGCGAATTTGGACAATGGAGACGCCACCTTCAAGGGCCTAAGGTACAACGTGCACCCTTAGTTTGTGGCGTGTTTAATGAGTGTGGGACAAACCTCTTCCAACGACTTTAGATAATCCTGGACGTTGTAGTACCCAGAGATGAGGACTGGATATGAAAAACTAGAAATTTACGAACCTTTCCATCTGGAAGCAGTTCACGTCCAGTAACGAGGTAAAGAGAGTAGTCCACCATCTTTGAGATATGATACCACAATCGTTCGACTTAAGTAGTCGCTACTAGCGCTGGAACCAAGTCTTCTGTTGTTCTGGGAATAAATGATCACATCGGCCATCAGAGATTCACTAACACAACCACCTCGGTTGGTCGATGGAGTATTAAAGATGTTCCATAGGAGTAAGGTTTCAAAAATGGTTCGTACAAGATGAGAGCATGTATAGCTGTGATTAAGTACCCAACAATTTTCAGATAGCAGTACAACAACCAGCGAACAAGGAGATCATGACAAATAGGTGGGTAAAAAACTATTGCAGGACTCTCATTATAGTTCTCCTGCGAAGGAGATTTTCGCGAGTATGTTATGCTGGAGTTCCTACGGGTGGTGTATGTTGTCCTGTCAAACATGACCTATGAATATAAAAAGCAAAAGAAGCAAGTGATGTGTCACAGACCTCCCCGATCACCGCGTCCACGACCTCTTCCACCACGTCCACGTTCACCTTCTCCACCGCGCCAATGTTCACCCCCACCCCGGCCGCGTCGGGCTATCAAAAAGCAGTGAGCTTGAGAATACTGATTGATAAATATATAGCTTACCACCTCGTTCACCGCCACGGTCGCCACCCCTGAATCCCCGGTACCCACCGCGCTCACCACCACCACGTCCCCCGCCCCGACCTTCGCCACCACGATAACCACCACGGAACCCACGGTCACCACCACCGCGAGGCGGCCATTGACTTCGGCCACGTCCACGCGCCGAGCGTGCTTGTGTAAAACCGTCATCCTCCTCTTCCGGAACCTGCGTCTGCGGATTTTCTGGTTGGGCGTGGCCATTAACGGCAGAAGACTGTGTAGGGCCTGAATCCTCTCCGGGTGTTGCTGACCTAGATGTACCAAACTTTGCATGCAGTCCTGCGATAGACGGCAGGCCACTTGCGTCGTCAGTCCAGTCAATGACTCCAGATACCTAAGTTCAATTTTTGTTATTACATAGCTTCAGACATTCAAGGGAGGAACGCACATCGCCTTGCTGGGCAGGAGGACTGATGAGTTCCTCGTGACCAAGACCATTGATCACCGGCCCAGGAACTGGTGCCTCCGTATGAAGTGGAAGTTCTTCTTGCCCCGCTGCATCTGAACGCTCCACCCACTCGGCGCTTTCCTCAAAGGAAGGTGCCTCGAGTTCACTCGCTTGCATGAAATGGAAGCTACTTGACATTCCAACCACTTCAGGGACACCCGTAACAGGAAGTTCGGAGTCTGTTCCTGTTGAAGACAAGGGAGCGGCCGGAGCGGGTTCCAGAGCCTCCTCTTCGGGAGGAGGAGTTGGTACACGAGGGGGATTCAGTCCAGCATTTGTTACTTCCACAAGCCTTAGGTCTAATGAAAATATTAGCATGCGCGAATATGAAAAGATATGTAGTTTAATATACATGAGACGCCGTCAGTTTCACCGGAACCATTGAGGAAATTTTGTATAACAGCCTGTTTAGCCTCGTCCTCTTCTCCAAGCAAGATATCCCCAAGGTTCCGGAAGGCAGCAACTTCTGACGTGTCAGCGAATAAGGAAATATCAACTTGACCGGCCAATGAACGTAGGCGTAGAATGTTTAAGATGTCCACTGTTTTTGTCACGAATGAGGTCTGTGGGTAATGAGTCTAGTTACATTATTATCCAGCGAGAAAAAGACGCACTTCCGCCGTCGAAACAGCACTTCTAATGCGTGCTTTCTCGGCTTTCTCGGCCTCGACACGTTTAATTGCCAGCTCAATAGACAATTCAGATTCATGGACCTGGTCATGTAGTATCTTAAAAAAGCTCTAAAGAAAGAAAGAAAGAAAAACTAATTACCTCAATAGCTTTTTTTACTTCTGCCAACTCCTTTTGGATGGTTTCGAGTGTGGGCAGCGTTTTTAAAGTTCGTTTCTGGTCGTCGTTGAGCTTCTCAGAATCCATAGCGGCATACGTAGATATTCTCGACTGTAGAAGTCGAGGAGTGAGCGGCGATATTAACATTCATAAAAAGAAAAATTTTTCTTACAATTTTTTTGTTAGTGGCTTTTAGACGCTTGTTGATAAGTTCCACAATAGGGCTTGACTTGAGCAAAAGATCCTCCTCTGGGAGGGGTGTCCCTTGATCATCGGACTGAGCGACGAGGTTGGGAGCAAGGGTACCATTTTCGACGTCGGCGGGCTCTGGAGCTTTTTCAACGAGCGCGGCCAATGTAGGATTAGGTTACGTTCACTGGAGAATTTGCAGCCGTAGGCTCCGAGGACTTTGTGGAAGCTTTGCGTTTTTTCTTTTGTGATTTTGAGGGAGGAGCTGGGGGAGGAGCACCTGGGACGATGCGTTGTTGGACTACAGGTTCAGGCATTGTGAAGAGAAGGGTGAGCGTATACGGGTAAGTGTGGGGAAGATTTGATGCTGAGGGAGCGAGGACAGCGGCAGAAAAGTGGACGCGTTGTTTCTCACGATCCGTGGGTAAAGCAGGGTCCACAAAAATATAATCAGAGCTCGTTATAAAGTAATACTTATAGCTTCGTATATACTGTACTATGAGCTCACCAACACAGATGACATGCTCAAGCCAATGCTCATCGACATTGGTTGTGGCTGACTCAGCACTTACTTGTATTCAGCTCAGTATCGTGCTTTCATTTTCAAAAAATGACATCTCTCAACGAGTTCAGCACAAATAGGCATTCTCTAGCTTTGACAGACCACAACTCCGTTTCTGCAACAAGACATCCTGATATTTTCTTCAGCGACGCGAATGTCGCAGTCTTGGCTCATGATATCTATTTCCTTGTACACAAAGGTGTCCTATCCCGTCACTCTCTTCCGCTCGCACAAGCAATCAAGGCAATGGAAACTGCCTCGCCAAGGCTTGTTGAGAACCTACCGATCCTTGAATTAGATGATCTCTCAGACGACCTTTTCTATTTCTTGACTGCACTTTATGATGGCATGTATGTCCTGACACATACCTCATACTATATTCTCAACCTCATATATGCGTCATGCGCAGCTCTACCCTACAATATGGTCCAGGCGAATTTCATGTGTTCTCGGCTATCCTCCGACTTGCTACAAAATACGACGTCAAACACATCCGAATTGAAATTATCCGTGGCATGTCTGTTGCATGGCCACAAACACTCGCCCAATGGGATACCAGAGAGGCCAACGCAACAACTCCAGGCGGAATGTACAAGCCGCGTGCCAGTATACCCCATCCTATGTATGCCTCCCTTTATCTAATATTATGCGTAATAATTTACAGTGTAACAGTCTAGTGATAAACCTAGCCAGGGAAACAAATGTGCCGAAAACTATTACCTGCCTTCTTTCTACGACCTATCTCGGTGCGCTGCAAGTGATATAGTGGCCGGTTTTATTTATCCCAAAAATGGCATACTGCAAACCTTGTCGGAGACTGATCTCAAGCAGCCTCTTGCAGGGAAAAGAGAGCGGCTCACGCTATCTCTCTACTTTTATCGTAAACGAGCTTGAAGGTCGCAATTCCATCCAATCATTGTTTATTTCGCGCAGATCAGGACACTGCACGCCGTCGTTTCTGTCAATCCACCTTTGAAGCGATTACTTTTGAGATTTTGCGTGACATCAATGGAGGTCGTATTGAACCGTAGTGTGGATCCACTGTTCGCCATTGCCGACGCAGAACTGATGCAGATAAGAGATGAATCTGATGACCGCATTACAGCTGCAGCCCGCACTTGTGAGGCCTGTAGGTCTGAATTTACTGCCGCTGCAGACGCGGCGCGTGAAGAGATGTGGTCGAAACTCCCGAAATGGTTTGGAATCGACTTGGACAATTGGTCCTGATATGTTCTTTTTCTGTATTCTGGACTCATGTACTTTATTGATTTGTGGCAATCCCTTGTAAAGCAAGAGCCTTCTGGATAAATTGTGGCCCAAGACCACGAGAGTTATTTTGCAGTGCTTGTGCTTGCTTGGTTCTAGTCCTTCAGTGCAACAACGCGACCATATTGCGCGCCTCACATCCAAACAGATTAAAATCACACTACCCATGGAGGGCCCTGACAGTGCTGAAGACGAGTTCGATATTTTCATGGATGACACTAGTCTAGAAATGGATTTAAATTTATCTCAAGATGACACTGACTTATGGGATGACCTCGAAACCGAATCTAGCGTCGAACCAACTAGTATGATGAGTACAGAGTCGGATGGTGAGCTTCAACCTTCAGACGATCGGTTTGTCCTGTCCAAATTCGAAGCGCATATACACTCTAAATCCGATGTAGGTCAGCAGGAGCCATCAAACAAGTAGAAGACATGGTCTTGTCATTTCTGACCCAGCTGGCTACTTCTGGAGATAAAATCAACAATGCCGAATCCGAGATTGGGAGTCATGCACAGATGAAACGTTGCAAATCTAAGCCGAAAATTCAGATGCGCCTCATTGATAGGATGAAACAAACCGCTGATGGGTATGCCAACCTAGTTATAATAAGTTTTCGTCTCAGCTCTTATGAGCCTTTTACAGTAAAGCGAAACATAAATGCATTACCTTTCCGCGCAAGTCTGTACAAGGGAGCGCCAAACCGTTCGGTAAATTAATATATGTGTTCTGTTTCATGTTCTTTCAACACTGTCACTTCCAGCGCAGTTATTCAAGGTCCTAAACATAACGCATGAATCCCTACTCTATAAATCACCTTGCACTAAAAGGTGAGTTTGCTCGGATGTATTAAATAAGGTGACACCTACCGGATCTCTATGCCTTAGGGACATCTACTACAAAGACGTAACCTTGTTCAAATCCCAGCGAGTTGTGGACACTGGTAAGATGCATCTATCTGGTCTTCTCTAGTATCGACCGCTAATACATGTCTGATCATATCCAGCTTGTCGATGACCTTGCAGCGACATTCGAGATGCAGCGCTCTGACTTGAATATCGTAAATTTTGATATTTCCCACTAATTCTTTGTTTTCTAATGTTGTTAGCGTGCAACCTCGAAAGGTCTTATATGCGGGTCAGGCCTCACTATCAATTTAGAGACGGGTGAGACTATACAAGCAAATGACACCGAGGTATGTACTCTTGTGGCTTCGAGTGCCATGTTCACCAATGTCTCATTGTCACAGGGCACACCGATACCTGTTGGCGAAGATATCCATTCCTTCAGCATTGAAGATAACGTGACATGGGTTCTTATCGTTGAGAAAGATGTTCGTGAAAGGATTTCTTGATGACCCCGTTCTGAGCATGTGTTTGCGTAGGCGGTTTTCCAGTCTCTATGCAGATACAAGATCGTGGATCATGAAGCAATGCCAGGTCGAGGTTTATTGATTACTGTGATAGTTTCCATCTACTTATATGAGTATCCATAATTACTCACCTTGTTCGTAGGGAAAGGGTTATCCGGACATTGCCACCCGGCATCTAGTGAAGTCCCTCTCGGACGCCCTACCCCGAAGGTGCTGTGTAACTATTATCCATCTATCTGCGTTCTTTATCTTGAATCAATTCCATCAGTATTCCAATCATGGCCCTTGTGGATGCAGATCCATATGGACTTGATATTCTTTCCGTGTACAAATACGGAAGTAAGAGTCTTCAACATGAAAGCGATAAGCTGGCCGCTCGTCGTATAAAGTTGCTCGGGTTATTAACCAGCGAACTTGGAAGGTGTGATCTTCGGTTCATATAATCAACATTGCAAACAACTTGATCGTCACACATAGCTTTGGAATCAACATAGACAGCCTCCTACCCTTTAATAAACATGATGAAAAAAAGGTTTCGCTACAGTCTCTGATTGATTGGTTTACTAATCAGATTTAGGCTTATGCTATGTTACGAAGATCACCAGAAACACTGCCCGGCAAGTGGAAGTATGATGTTTTCCGCAGTATTCCACACAAAAAGATCTATCCTCATCCTTTTGTGCAGAAAACAGCTAACGTATATGCTATATACCCGCCGGAAGGCCGAAATTGAAATTCTGTCCACGATACGGCCCCACAGCCCGAGGTGTGTATAATAAAACAAGCTGGGCAAGGCTAACTTCGCAATGTTATATCGTCTTCTATCAAAGCAATGACCTGTGTTTTGTCCACAACGGCTCCATGTCGCCGACATCGGCATATGATCATCAAGATGTTCTCTGCTACTCAGACCCGTCAAGCAATGGTCCTACCTTCTGCTGTACTACTCCATTGCCGATGTCGGTACACACATCAAGATCCGTGGCCCCAATTCACCTGCCTCAGGTTTATTTCGCCTTTAGTGCGGTACTTGTGCGAGAAGATCACCTTAAATGTCCAGCCAACCTGGGAAGCTCCTTGATGCTCCACTGCCATGCTTACAATAATCCTCTTAGCCCTACACTCTGCGCTCTATCATCAACTAACATCCCGCTTAAGCACAGGATTTATTCAACTCCAACTAAGATCACGTCCCTTTGCCCTTAGGTTCAAGTACACTAGTATCTTCCCCGAGCTTCGCATGCACGCAATTCTCATAGAAATTAACCTTTATCGTACACCTCCGCTACTACGACGAATAAATTCGGCATGAGCAATAAAGTACAGTCTATTATACAAATTGAAATTTGAGGTCCTGGTACAACCCATTTTTTTGTCCTCGGCGAGGGATATGCATTCCACCAGGAGATCTTGTCCGGAGTTGGGTGCGTCCATATTTAATATATGAGTTGACCTCTGGTTTGAGAAAGCGTTCAAGGTGTGCCTGAAATGAATTACATATTTCTTGAGACTCACCCATCAATGAAATATTCTCCACCAGTCATATAGCTGGCATACTCAGATAGCAACAGGACTGCCTGCCCGGTGATCTCATTTGGCTAAAACAGGAAGTATTTGAGTGAAATTACATCCCGACTTCAATTAAAATTCAGACCTCAGCAAAACGCCCCAAAGGAAGTTGTTTGGCTTGGTAGTCCCGAACATTTTTCTCCATATGAGAGGTCTGGTCCGTATTCACTGGTGTGTTTCGATTCAGAAATGAAATACCTAATTCTTTATCCATAAACATACCATATCCAGGAGATACCGCGTTAACTCGAATCCCGTGTTGTGCCCATTCTGCGGCGAGGCCCTTAGTCAAATTTGATACTGCAGCCTTTGATGAGTTGTAAAAGACCTATAGACTTTGTAAGCCAATAAATTAAAATCAATACGTAAATCGAGACCTGTGCAAGAGGCTGAGCTTCCGCAGATTTGTTGATTATTTGAGAGCTCATAGATGAGGTGATGACGATAGAACCGTGATGCTTCCGCTCCATCCAAAGTCTGAACATCAATGAATATTTGTCAGATATTCCATCTGACGACCTCTTACTTTGCTGCAGCTCGTGCCGTGTTGAAGACACCAAATACGTTAACGCTGTATACTGTATTAAAATCTTCTTCTGTCAATTGAAGGGCTGGTTTGGGAACTGAAACTCCAGCATTCTGCATTTGTGGTCACGTATTTTGAGTCTCCACTGCGGCCCGGAATGATGAGAAACTCACAGCAATCAGACCACTAATGGGACCAAGTTCTTGATCTATCTGCTTGAAGATCCGGTCCACGACTTCGGTATTGGCAACGTCGCATTTATAAGCCTATATGCGCCACCGTGGTATAATTCCGATCAACTGTATGCGCTTTCATGTAACGTATTATAACAAACCTTGACTTTGATTCCGAATTCTTTAGCAACGCTTTCGGCGACTTTGTCTGCATCTTTTGAGCTTCTATTGTGAAGGATTAGTATGCCAATACAGAAACACTAGTATGAGTGACTTGCCGATAGATAATGGCCACATTTGCACCTGTTTGAGCAATTGCCCTAGTGAATGCATAGCCTATTCCCCTATTTCCACCAGTGATGACGATACATTTCTCTGTACAGAGAGATGAGAGTTGTGCATTGCTTGTGAATACTTGGGCATTAATATTAAGGCACCAAGGATGAACTCACTGGAGAAATTGATGGTGAAGCCAGAAGCAGAAGACATGGTGTTAGGTGTTTGCGGTCAAGAGGGGATGCCGAATTTTGGGGTGCTTGTTCACCTTATGTACGTAGAGTGAGATATGTCGACGTCATTGAACAATACCGGATCCACTGGTTCATCATAGACCGCAAAGTACTGGTCTAGATTTGGTGAAACAATTACTATATTAAGTATCACAATATTCCTCCTTTTGTGTATGCGACTTTGTCTCAATTTACCTTTGGATAGTTTCAAACTTATGAATACCCCACTGATCACTTCACCTTTTTAGCGGGGAGGTCTAAAATGTAAATGTCTATCATATGTAACAACATACTCCAATATTATAACTACCATGGTATATATACGGGTCAAATGTCAATCGTCATTTAGTAGAAGAGCAATCAGGTAGGGCTGTAGTGGGGAGGTGGGTCATTCAATTCTCCAGCCTGTTGTGGTTGTACGCCCTTTTCGCTGTCAGCCTCCAGTGCCTTCTGATATACTGCCATGTCAGTGTGCAGGGCCGACATGCGGGTGGCTCCCGAGGAACTACCCTCTGTAGGCTCCGCTCTGGGTAAAGCCGATGCGGCGATAAGTGTTGGGGGGAATGATGAAGGTGGCGGATCATAAGGGGACTGCAAGGCCTCGTGTGGAAGCCACGACTCTTCACTGTGATCAATTGTAGAACGCCTGTGGGAGGTGTTTGAGGAACTTGTATGA
Organism: Floccularia luteovirens; assembly: GCA_009739215.1. NCBI lineage: Eukaryota > Fungi > Basidiomycota > Agaricomycetes > Agaricales > Squamanitaceae > Floccularia > Floccularia luteovirens. The sequence goes on from VSJF01000002.1 coordinate 2,704,508, forward strand.
TCAAGAGCTGCAACAGCTGGAAGAAGAGGAACCAGCGAAGCGCTAACAGGAGGGTGAGCCGAAGAAACATTCATGTAGTTGTGCGGTGTTGACTGGCTACGAGATGTTGCTGCTATCAGGGGAGTAGACGAGATTAAATTACTGGATTGCATTTGTGACATTTCCGTCCTCGGCGAGTTATTAGGGTTGGGTTGGTCCAAGAAGCTTTGTGGAACGAATCCAACCGGACGCTTGCGCATACGTCTCCGATGCCGGAAAATTTTTGCTAAAATCATTGCTACAAGCCCAGCTAGAATGGCTTGCAGTTTCACCAAATTAAATGGGTTTTGAATTTTAAGAGTTGAACGGCGCCTACCCAAGCCTACGACAAGTCCAGCTATCCCTCCCTTACTCAGACCTTTCTTACTGCTCAGGGAACTAGAACTGAGCCCTGTAGGCGAGGGGGTATTAGAGGATGAGTGTGTGCCCATACTTGAGGCACTACTAATGATGCTTGTGGGGGCGGTGCTTGCTGTATTTATCGTTGCTGAAGTGGAAATTGCCGTTGACCCAGCCAGAGAGGGCCCATCAGAATGTGTTTTATGAGGGCCGCCTTCAGCATTGTGAGTAATGGTGGTGCAGACATTTCCAACACAACTTTCACTATCAGAGTCAGAGTCAGAGTCCGAGTCAGAGTCACTATCGCTGTCACTATCACTATCACCACCTCCCGAGCTGAATAAGTTTCATAAGCAGTCAATTCAGAGGCACGAAGCACAGAATACTTACTGATTTTGAGCCAAAGAGACCTGCAACTGCAACAGAATAACGAGGATGGCGGCTGCCCATGGACGTAGGGAAGACATGGTGGGTGTGAACGAGAAACGGTTGAACCGCAATCGTATCGAAAAACGATAGGTGCCGATATACGGAACGAAGTATAAACAAGCCTGTGATCTATCTATCTATAATTTCATAGGCGTGTAGCCTAACTAAAGACCGTAAATCATGGTTACCCCTAATGTAAGCACAATATTTATCCATATAGAACAAGTTTGTCAACGATTGGATGAGTGGCGTTAGTGTGGGCATAGGTTAGGCAGAATGCGCAGTCGCTACAAAGAAAGAATTTGCCAAGGAGTTATGTTTACAACCGTTAGTTTCGAACTCCCACAGTTTGCCAAGAGCTCCAATGTTATTGCTATATATAAACGAGTAAACAATAGCTTCGAACAGCCTCAACTCGTGAATCAGATAAGAATACTTGGAAATAGACGAACCTTATAGACACACCAAGGAGATATCTCAAGTAATGGTCAATTAAAGAGTATATTGCGAGACTCATGGGCTTTCCAAAGTAAGAAAGACCCGAAAAAGCCCGTAGGTCGTGTCTGCCATCTTCATGCCATGGAAGCACATCAAGCTGACGGCCGATATATGAAACTAGTCTAAGTGTGCCGAGTTGCTGATGAAAACTTTGTTTGGTGGTTGCACCGCCATAATGGTTGGAACTTTGAAAAGCTGACAGGTGATGATTTGGATGCATAGTTACCTAGCTTATTCGCATTCAAACTGCAGTGTTGACCATTTGAGAGCATGCGATAATCGAATCCGAGAGCCTGAGACGGCATGATCAGCTGCCCATCGCCCACAGTCCTGATCCTGATGAGATGCTGTTATGTGCAATGTGGTACTGATAATGTGATTGCAAAATTGGGGTGAGGGCCATCTTATAGTGCCTCGATGGCTGTATCGTCCTCAGACTTTTTACCTACAATGGCCAAAATGAAGTGTGGCGCAACCAAACAAGTCCAATTAAGTGTTGTTTGTGCATTGTGGCCGAAGCACGTGAACAACGCGACGCGACGCGTTTGATTAGTCTGCGGAGCTTGAAATATAGTATTAAACCAGCCAGCAGTTTGTGCTCAAACTGTTCTTTCTACTTGACTACATCGACGACATTTACATCGTCTGTGACCTTCATCTGCTATTACTTCAACATGCAGTCTTCTCGTGTCACTCGTAGTTCAGTCCTTGGTAAGCGTGGCAATCAGCAACGCGATAGTGCATCGTGTACCCTATCTGCTGAGCTCTGTGGCCAGCTGCCAACTCCTGATTCCACACCGAATCCGAAACGTCCCCGAACATCTATCACTACCCGTGATGGGGATTCAAACAAGGAGAACATACCACCTTTTAATGCAGATTCAGTTTCCCCATCATCGCCGTCTACCATAGCCCTTCGACGACATGCAACGGAAATTATAACCCCGTCTCGTACCAAACCATGTATGTATATACTAAGCTTTTTTTTTTTTTTTTGCCAACCTATATATGTTTCTAACTAATCTTGTTTAGCACCCGGTCGACGCGCGTCTATGTCTTCCATTGTTCCTGCTACGCCGAGGACCGATGCCTCTAATTTTATTCCCCGTACTCCACCCTCTTCTCCAATAAACGTATTCACATCTCTGCATGCTAGAGCCCGTGCTCTTCTCCGATCGACTAGTAACAATGTTTCATCTGAAATGGCTGGACGTGACACAGAACGCACGGCCATTCTTTCTTTTCTAGAATCATTCATCGATGATAAATCTATGGATGATGATACTTGTGCGAGTAGTTTATACATCTCGGGTTCTCCTGGGACGGGTAAAACCGCCCTAATAAATTCCGTTGTTGGGGACTTCGAGGCAGCGCACCCCTGACATCAAATTCCTCTCCATCAATTGTATGGCCCTGAAGGATACCGCTGCGCTTTGGGACCATTTAGTTGAAGAACTTGGGGGATTGGGGAAAAGAAAAGGTGTTGATAAAGTTATTAAGGCAAAGGGCAAGGATGCTTTTTTGAAGGTTCTTACTCGACTTCAAACAAAATGGTATGTCTTTCTTTTTCTCTACTATTTCCATGTCTGATTTATTTCTATCGTCAGTGTTGTTATTCTTGATGAACTTGATCATATTACCCCGAACCCTCAATCACTTGGTAACCTGATCTCCTCGCTTGATTCCGCCTCATCAAATTTACGTCTTATGGGTATCGCCAACACGCACTCATTATCCTCATCGGCTTCATTCACACTTTCTTCCAAAACCATCACACTCCATTTTGCTCCATACACCCCTGCACAACTAATGCAAATACTGCAATCCCGTCTTCATCCCTTATATGAAGCTGGTGACAGTATTGTATCTTCGAAAGGGGATGCCGATAGATTCCTACCTGTCCCTGCTCTGACCCTTCTAACGAAGAAGATTGCTGCGGTCACAGGCGATGTGAGGAATCTATTTGAAGTTCTAAGGGGCGCTATCGACATCTCCGTCAACGAAGCCGCACAGACACCCTCTGATGAAAACCCGCTGAACAAACCGTCTCCCGTGGTTTCAATCCCACACATCCTTGCCGCATTGAAAATTAGCATTCCTTCCCCCACTCAACCTAATAATTGCCTTGGTCCTGCGCTGAACAAAACGAGTAGTAGTGAGGTTGTCAACAAGGTTCGAAACCTTGGTCTACAACCGCGCTTGTTGCTTCTATCAATCTTGCTTGCCGTGAAGCGGCTTGAGGCCGGTTTACCACTTACTTCCTCAACTGTTGTAACTTCTCCCCGAAAGAATACATCTCTGAAACGTAATTCATCCACTCCCAACGTAATTCATGCTCAGAATGCGAGCGCCGGCATCGATACTACGCAATTGCACAGCTACTATAGCGCAGTCCTCACGCGAAGTGATTCTGGGGTTTTCGATCCAGTTTCCAGAAGTGAATTTGGGGACCTCTTAGGTGTTCTTGAAGGCATCGGTCTCGTATCGCTTTCTTCGTTTTCGCTTAATGTCAGCTTCAGCTAATTCTACTCCGAAGAGTAGAAGGACGCTTGGTCGGTCGGTTTCTTTTGGTGCTTGCAAAACTGCTGGAGCGTCAGGAAGTGTCAGTTTGGCTGAAGGCGTCTGGAGCGATGAAGTGCTTCGTGGCCTCGGCGTTCTGGCTGATGGTGGTAGGGGAGATGTGATGGAGGAGGAAATCCGGTGTATCTGGCACCACGAACAGGGCCGACTTGCCAGAGAGATAAAAGCTTCAACAGCTGCTTCTGCGGCCAATGCTTCCTTTAACGCATTTGCTGATGCTTCTGAAGACTAATAACAAGCTTACCTTTTTCTCATTTATTTTGCATATTTTTAGTACTTTTTCAAATTTCCAACGTCTGCATTAATCATTCAATATTCAACCTACATCGCACCATTTCATCATTCATTCCTGCATCCCATTCTCGTTTTGTTAGACATCCTCACCATCTATCCAGTATGCTTCCCTTTTACAAAACTATATCCCTGTCCTCTTCAGCATGAAGAGAAAATGTACAATATATCCTATGTATCATTGCGTCTATGTAATAGTTCTATGACAATGAAATTATGTGATGCTACTACTAGATCGCGTGTTTGTATGACATGTGCCTTACCATGCTAGTCACGTCTGGAAAACGGTAAGTACTAGTAGGCTTGACCTCAACCACAACCATAACCGCTACCGTTACTGTTTCTCTCAAGTAATTTATCTTGCATACTTCTAATATATATTACTCAATCCCATATCTATTCAACCCCTTTGTTTCGTTTTATCATCATCCTCCATGCCCTTCCAAGCTGATTCTTACAACCTTTTCCTGTCTCAGAGAACCAATCAGGCTCTCCGACCCCCTCCTTGGAAAATCAAAATTTTTTGTTCACTGGACTAGAACTTATGGTCCGTGGCCTTAAACGAACAAGCCCCAGCTCAGCCACTGAGCATTTGAAAGAGATCATTAATGATTGCTCCACCAACGACGTGTCTTTTCCTGATGTTCACATTGCCTCAACTTCTTCTCGGGACTCCCTGGACTACGTCTATCTTAGTCTCGCAGGAACTTTGCGAGAAGATCCTCGCCCTGATATACTAGAGCAGTGTACGTGTTGTACCTGATTATGTTGATGGCATCTCGGCCAGTTGGAAAATCCAAACTGGATATGACCCCACAAGACAACTCTCCTTCATCGCAGATGAAATGGACAATGCGGGTACACTCAAAGAAAAACTAGACACTGTTTTTCGCCAACAAAACTACGAAGTTCAATCTTCTTATGTTAGCAGGAATGGTCGCGTCACCTATAATTTCACTAATCCTGCCGTTGTTGATGAACTAACCCACAACTGTCCTATCACCACAACTGTCCTATCATTGATGGTCAGTTATTCCCTGCTCATCGTCCAGGGTACATCCAACCAACATACGGTCTTGAAATTGCTGTTAACAACGTTCAGGAATGGCCTGCAGCAAGGAAAATCATCGATAATTATATTGAGGATAAGTATGGTTCTCCTGGTGAAGGGAAAGTTGTCCGTTATAGTCGACTCGAGTTTGATGAAAGTGTTTGCGTTGCCATACTCCGTGACCCCAATATCACCACGCGGGTGATTCAGGATCCTTTCACGGCATTCACACCCTTTAACTCATCGAGCCACCCTTCGAAACCTGACTCTCTATAACCTGAACACTAACAGCATCGTATGGTCCAGACCTGCCACTTCTAGTACCACCATGCAGGACACCAGCACACAATATCAATTTGACTCTCTTCGCAATGAACTGACTTCTATATCTGACACTACTCGTAATGTTGTATCTAAACAGGTTCACTCACACAATTGATAGAGGAGTCCAATGCACATAATAATCAGGTCATGTCAAACGTCATACTGCTCACTTCGAACCATACCATGGCCCAAAGCAACTTCAATTACCTCATCTCCTTTCTCTCCAATACTCAACTTTTATTCGCAATGGCTGACACGGTGCTAGAACGGGAGTTGATATAGGCCCAGATCTCAGATTCTCAAGACAGAATCCGCACTGCTTCGGAACGTGTTGAAAACGCTGAGGCAGGCCGTGAGGTCGATGTGACCCGTGTTACTTATGTAACATAGCTAGCAAAATGACATTCAATTCTTATAGAGTTTCAATCTGTTATATCAGCTAACATAGGCCAACCCCATAATCTCATATAAAATACCTGCAGCACTTCGGTCAGTTGTCTTATTGATATGTTCTTACCACCGGATCTCACTAATAAAGTCTTTATGGTAGAGGGATTTCTCTCAAATGAGTCTCGTATTTGTCCAGAACTTTGGATCCTCATTTCATGGGTATTTTGTCAAATGGGAACTACAATCTGATATGCTTGTCCAGCTGGCCACAATACTTGATAATACAAGCCTCGGAAGAAGCCCGTGGGTAATCATTGGCCGAACACTAGCCCATATATGCGCCTAGACCACTGGTCAAGGACAATTATAAGTATCCTGAAGATTGGTTTTGAGCCACACCCCCAGGGGAGGAACAATGATAAAATGAAGGCCAACCTTTGCCACTCGATTATTTTATCTGCTGCTTTGACATTATTTAAAGTATTGTTCTCTGCTATGGATACAACTATATCACCCACTTCCCTTTTTAAAGCACTACCCATTCTTAAAACCTTCTACACCTTCCATTACGAATTAACAAGATGGACCAGATTCGCAGAATATTCAAAAAGTTTGATCTGCTCACTCTTAGTCCTGGCCGTTGACTTATAGCGTTATTCTCTCTAGATCTGGTGTCACCAAAGTGGAGACAAGGTCTGAACGCAACAGACGTGTTAGACGCTCCCAGTCCATGCCCATGCGAAACTCTGGTGACACCGACGAATCTTATTTTCCCCGTGATGTTTACAAAGGGCAGCGCCCTTTAAAACCTTCCGATATCGTTAGAGTCATTCAGTTTCCACCCAGAGATGTCAAGGACACCGACTCATTTGACACTGAAGGGCCTTACCGCCACCGCGAGGACCCTGATGGCAAGGATATGCTCTCCTTACCAGATCCTCCTAAGTATGTCAGTGCACCGACTAGGCCAGCGATTCGCCCACCTCCGATGGATTGGCTCGAGGACCTTCCATCTGAAAAAGACTTGCTGCCCCCCAATGTTTTTGATCCTGCCGAACGGGCACGTCAAGAACAATATCTGCGACGTCGCCAACAATTAATTGCCGCAAAAGATAACAGTAAACTTCACCGCCAGGCCTCCTTGCAGCACAAAGACACTTCGTCCTCTTATACTAAGGCATCCCCCGTACATGGTTATCATGGCTCAGTTCCACAGCCTCCCTACACCCGTACCAAAGCAAAGAGTATCACGCACCATTCCAATGTTTCCGCCCAAAGCTTAGGCGGAGAAGCACGTTTCGGATCGAGCCCATTCGTAAACCGTTCTGTCCGGAATAACAAAGCCCTCCCAAATGAACCTTTCAAATTTCCGGTTCTGCCAGCAACCAATTCTCAGTCCCGACCTCGTACTCCCTCCAAATCTTCGGTCTCCGGGACCAATATAAGTACTGCCACCACGCGTCCTCTGTTCTCAGACACAACCCACCCCAGAGCACGCGCTGCTTCGAATGCTCATCATGGTTCCCCAGCCCGCATGCCTTACAATGAAGGCACCCTTGCGCGTTCACGTGCAGACTCCAAAATCAAAGTCAACCCATTAAATCTGCGTCCAGGTGGATCCACACGTTCTAAGCACTCAAACTGGCCAACAACTGAAATGGTCATGGAAGCAAAAGGACGTGAGGAGGCGAACCGTAACGTTAGACTTGCAGTTCCAGATAGATACCGGGATGTCGCTGAGGCAAATGTTCTGAAGTTCCCACAGGTAACAAAGGGAAACCATTGTGTCCAGCCCCAGGCTGCGGTGATAGAGTATGTTTAAATCTACAGTCTCCTCTTAACGAAAAGAAAAAAAATTTAAAAAAATAATGCAACCATAGCTGTGTTCTCGCCAGAATCTTCTTGTATTCCTTCCACACTCTTTGCTATATCTAACCTCTATATACAGGCATTCCTGTTCCATGACATTCCTTTGAAATATTTCCTACCTTCTTCCAAACCAGTCATTCAAAAGTTATAACCCTGCAGAGCAAAGCGGTATTATGTATCCTGTAGCATCGCATGTCAATACCATCATTGTAGCGATAGCAAACCACATTCTTTTGATTATAAATGAGTGACCAAGAACCTGTTGTAATATCACAAAATCGACGGAAAGATTAAGAATTACTCTATGAGATGAAATAACCCCAAACCATGTATTGAAGAATAATATTACATGTTCTACCAAATACGTTTCACCATGGTGAACCTCGTCAAGTCCTCCAGTTTCACTCTCGCCTTCTTACCATGTCCATCACCTGACTTGTTCTCGCCCATATCTGATTTTCGAGGTGCGTCATCTCTATCTCTGTCCAAGAGTGTCTTGAGTTCGCGATTATATTTCTGGAATGATTTGTGTTCAATAAGTCTTATATTTCAAAGGCGCTTTTCACATACCTGCTCCTCCTTGCCCTCCCCGATTGGGTCACGGCCAAAATCGTTAACAGCATCCGCAGCCACCCTCCCTTCCATTCCTGCTTGACGTCCTGTTGCATAACTGACAAGGTTCACACCAATAATCACCTTAATAACGACAAAACTATCAAAAAAGGCGTCAGAAGCACTTCTACATATAAGAAAATGGTGCTACGAACCAGAGCCAGATCAGTAAGCCCGTCACTCCCAATTTCACGAATTGTATGATCTCGGTGTCTGTCCAGGATTGCACAAACCATGTCCATGGGTACGTTAGACTCCGACGAGATGGACTGTCTGAGTTGGAACCAAACACTAGATTTATGGATTGTGAACCAACAAGAATTGCAAGCGCAGCTAAGGGTAGTGCAGCAAAGCCGAGACGACGAGCAACGAGCGGGGATTGATCAACATATGAATGCTAGATATTTGATCAAGTTCATATGTGTTTGTATGTAGGGTCTAAAGGAAGTTTACCTTACGAGCACCACGTCTGCCAACAGCACTTCCACTGGCAAGATCGCGACAAAGCACGTCAATGTATCGTTCATATACAGAAGGTCGTATATGATTAAATTTGGTTATGAAAGCATGCTTCAGCCAGTCAACAAGCATCTCGGAGAGCAGTACTGTGACCACGGGCTAATGAGCCGGTAAGCAGACTGAATAGAAGCATAAGAATTAAGGACCAGACTGACATAAGATATGGTCCATAGCACATTGTTCCCTCTAAACCATCCGAAACTCTTTGGCAAGACAAAACCTTCTGCGAAATCAAATTCCGTTCCACTCATTTCTATAAGATTGCGGAAGGCGACAATACAGAGCATGAGTGCTAGGTTGAAACGTTCCACAATATCTAGAGTGCAAGTGAATAGTTAGGATACCATACATGTGCTTTTATATGTTTGGTGCATACCAGCACAAGTGATCTGGAAGAGGTTATCCTTCTCAAATCTTTTGAAAACGCTTCCTTTAATTTCAACAAACTGGTTTGAAACCAGCAAGGTGAGCAGTGCATGGTCGTAAGAGTTTATCGCAACATTTAATGAGATCAGTTGATAGACCATAACAAGAGCATGTGCCACTACAGAACAAAGTCAGCTTGATTTGGTACGTGTAAATCTTACTGACCATTATAAAGGGTAGCCAAGAAGAAAAACAGAAACGGTCGGAATGTATGAGATGTCACTGGGATTCTATGCGACAATGGTTCTAATGTTGATCGGGAAAACAAACAATCAAGTATGTCTTGACCTATAGATGCACATAGTCGATCTCCAATCTAACACATCTGGTTAGAGGGTCGAACACTCATCAAGAAAAGAACATACCTCTAATGCATTGAATATGACATAAAGTTTAATCGTATCTTGTCCTCGAATAGTATGATATATTTTGCTGGCGTCGGTAAGAGGGTCGAGGATGAGAAGCGATATAATGAGGAGGAGGGCGCGTAATAAGTCAGCTTTTTGGGATGGTGGGAGGGGTGGAGCGGAGCGACGAAACATGTTGGCTATTAAGCAGAAGAAAGCGACAGTAGAACGGATAGGTAGAATAGTAAATGTATACAGAAAAGAGTCAAAGCACAAGATAAAACCGAATCCAATGATCTACATAGAATAAGCAAAAGCACAGGGGTCAAGTAATGAGGTCATACCTTCTCCATTGCAAGCGGCATATTCAAAAAGTTACTGACACGTTCCCATTTTAGTTCTTGGTGCGAATCAAAATCAGTGGCAAGCAATTCTTCGCGTAGATACTCCCATAGTGAGAAGGGAGGTGTATGAGACGATGTGAACTCTTCCGGGAAAATAGGCGAGGCTGGGCGTAGGGGAGAGTACGGATGTGTACTTGCTACGGGAGTTGGAGGTAAAGAAGCATAAGCGGTTGGATAAGATCTTTTTTCGAATATGTTTTCTTCAGAAGTAACTAGTCTGCTAAGGTCGGTCGAATTAACCCGTTCTGTATGACTTGGTTCATCGACGTCTGAGCCATCTGGATAGCGAGACCGAGGAAAGGGTTCTGTATTAGGAGAATCCTGTGTCTGTTTGTTACTTCGCTCCCTTAATGAACCCGACGAGATCGATGACTGGGGTAGAAGTGAGCTAGTCGTATGCCCCAGCACACCTGAAGAAAAATGACGGCGTAGTTTGCGTGACCGCCGCGCAGCCTGGCCTGGAGACATTATAGAACGACGAGGGAGATAAGAACCTTAGTTTATCTAGCAAGATGAAGCATGTTCATCAAGCCTTGTTGGCGTCGACTGTACTCAATGAAACCTGTCATTTAATACCACGTGATCTATTTCTATTATAGGCTAATAAGGTATCATAGAAAGTATTGAAAGCTCTACACAGATTTCGAAACCCCATCAACTGGCTCTTTTTCATGTTTCTTAGTAGATGCTAGTTTCGCCGCTGCTTTTTTCCTTTGTTTCTCGTTCATGTCCCTTCCCCTCCAGTCACCAGCCAAGCCAGTGCCGAGTGTCTTTCTGACATTAACTGTGAATAACAGAACTGTGGCGAGCCATTCCGGAAGTACATGGAAAATATAGAACGTTGCTTTGGCGCCAGTAGAGTTCAACGTTCCAGGTACAGTAGCATCAAGAGAAGTGCTTGTGTGGAACATCACTGAAAGACGATATATTGCAATCGTCGACTTTTGATAACATGAGATCGACACTGAGAACAAGGAGAGCATACTTACCAGCAGCGTTGATAGTAACATGATCAAGTCTGCACCCTTCTTGCTGACCCGAGGAAGTTTAGAACGGGCCAGCGCAGCAACAGTTAGCAAGAGTAAGCTCAGGAATAAAGCAACGCCTGTGCTAGCATATCTAAATTTGAAATTTTAGACGTTAATACATAAAGGCCTTCGCATTCATGCATACCTGAGACGAAATGTCTTATCTGCCTGCTCCTGACTCTCAAATACGCGTTTATACTGAGAGTTGGCCAGAATTCCAGGAACGGTAGCGGCCAAGAATGCCAAACCAGTGAACCCATTAAACCGACGTGTCCAAAATCGCTGCCGTGGATGGTCGGGCATGCCCTCTGGTGGGGGCAGTACGCAGTAGTCTTTAGTGTGCGCCGCAGGTGATTCAGAATAAAATTCTGAGCCATAAGTTGGATTAATAAGTAAACAGGCAACAAGATTAACAAGGTCGTTCGCGATTCCAATAAATCCCAATCCAAAACTGATCTGCATATATGTTATCAAGCCTTTAGATATGCGGCGGTCTTCGTTGCGTGCTTGTACTGCACGAAGGGCAAAAATAACCACCCTAATTTTGGAGACTTTGTCAGTTCTATTCTGGTTGCAAGAAGCTCGACAAAGTTACCGTCCTACCTCTCAACTGAAAAAGCTACTGTTCCTATGAGGAAGAGTGTTCTGGATCGCCTTCCCCAGAGGCGGTAAACCATCAGAGGGGTGAGCAAACTATACAGGATGGCAAAGAGGATAGATGGAGCGAAGTCTAAGGGCATAGCAGTCCCCCCTATAGGAGTTGGGAATGACATGACAACTTGGCCTAGCTAGGTGAGTAAAATCTGTTATAAATGATGCTTATCGAAGGATTTGGGATCTTAACGTCAAGTGCGACTGCGCATACCACACACGGCGTAGCTGCACCGGTGTGCTGTAAAATGGTGTAGTGTCAGATGTTCGGTCGTGAGTTATGCTGTGCACCGCAAATCTGGGTAACGCGGAGGGGTTTAACGGGATTTTATGATACCCATATGTATGATTTTTATCAAACCAGGAGAAGATTGGAAACTTGTTCTGGTTGGGCACCCTGGCACTGCATGCTCCAGTAATAAGTGAGTAATCCGTAGATCCTAACAGCAAGAACAACGAAATAGGAAGGGAATGAACGTTTGAACAATTAACCTATAATATATTCGAAAACAGCGGGTCAATGCATAACAATCGGCGCGCACATGTCCTCCGCATACCAATCAATAAGGAATGCAGTGCATATTTCCCAAGTTAGAAGAAGGTAATATCTTCTGCTCGTCCATTATCAGAGCCGAGCCGTAATGCAACGACTTGTGTAGTCAAACTAGAATAACCGTTCCCAATAAATACTTCTGCCCGGTTGGCCAGTTCTACATCTACACAAACCGCCCAATCAGATTCACCCCATTTGATCGGTACATCCGCTGATTGTGTAACCTGAACCATCGGGCCGTTCGGCCATCCTTGTCTCCTTGCCCAATCAGAGTTTGTAAGTGCAGCAACAAGTTTGTGGTATTGTAAATACACGGTCGGGTGATCCCATGCACCATCGTGTAGAATATGAAGCCTGCGAACAGTCGGGTTTTGCTTTGCTTGATGTGTGATGGTGGCTAAGATTCTTTGCAGTGTTGGGTAACAATGTTCGACAACGGAGGTAGAATTTCTCTGGTCCAGCGCCGGAGGGAAGACCGATGATTGCAGTAGAGGTAAGGTGGCCCATGTTGTAAAGCCCGTATGTGACCTTGACAATGATTGACAATGATCCTCAAAATCACCTGACAAAGAGATTAATGACGCCGAAACAGGAGTTTTCCCAAGCACGGACTTACCTCGACGCAAGTGAAGTGCCATGTATGAGTGGCCTTTGCTATCAGTTGGTGTGGGTCGAAGTTCTAGTTGGCTTTGCGCTCGTTCAACGATATCTAGCACCTGTTGCGACCATTCAAAGTGATTGGCGATATATTTCTGAAATGTTGGCCATATTTCATGAAGACCAGGGGATGCCAAGAAGCTATATCATTGTTATTATGTGGGACAAATCCGATACTTGCAGGTGACTCACTTCCAATTGAATATCCAATCATCAACTACAATACATCTGTCATTGCCATGCAAGGTCATGACTGCATGTCCCCACTGGAATTCAGACGATGTTCCAAGTTTTAAATGGACTCTCTCGCTTTCAGGACACACTTCATTGAAGGTAGAGATATCGATGGAATCTTGTGTCGGACCGGTAAGAAAAGCAGAAAGTGGAACAGTTGCTTTTTCTCCACGAGGGCGCCACACCAGTGGTTGGTACACGTACACACGAGATGTTTGCAGTGCAAGGTGGTGATACAGAAGAATCTCTTGCGCCTGAATTTAGCATTAACGACCTTGTTCGGTCAAATGGTGTACAGGTGACACACACCTGATTATTGAATCCTGCTCCTTGAAGCTGCTTGAAAAGTATAAATTTATTCATCCTTGATTTTTGGAGAAGTGTGTGTGAGCCATTGATTTCTTCTTCGGCAAGCTGAGTGTACAAGGCATAAGAAGGTCGAGATTTATAGTATATGAATGAAGATAATAACAAAACACAGATAACGAGAGTGGTCAGTAGGCGTACGAATTTACTATGCATTAACATGAAAATCTAGAGAAAGTGAATGTATACTTGATTGTCACGTTTGTCACGTTTGTCACGAAGGTGGTAAAGATCGACATTCGCAACAAATGCCTTTGTAAGTTTAGGCTGTTTGAATAATGAATGCGCAGCAATAACAAGCTTCTCTTGGCCATTAATCGCTCTCCACCTGCTTCATCGTCCCTAGAACTTTAAAGTACTATATAGTATCCAGCGAAAATGGTCAGGCGGAAGGTTGGCATCCCACCCCTTCGAAAGCATGTCGACTTACCAGAATTTACCTTCTCTCGTTGGTGGTATTCCATCAGGAAATGATCTACCTTTTTCTATGACGTTTGCTGCACTATATGGATTGCTTTTACCTGTATTCATCTTTCGGGTCGTAAAGAAAACATCCCGGAATACCATCCTTCTTGGCACTGTGGGCTATGTTGTCGAACGGTAATATACACCTTGCTTCACGACATGTGCATCAGCTCATGGTACTCAGGACAATAATGTTTAGTCTACGCTCTGTGGACACTTCGGAAGAGGCTCCCGAGAACAAGTCCGAAGGCTTTTTGGAATACACCCAAACGACTTTGGCCATAGGCTTTATTGCTCTTATCCAAGATCTCGCGTTCCTCCTGCGCACTGTGCTGGTCAATTCTTCATATGGCACAGACGCAGCCAAATTGTCCAAGTCGAAACACTCCCCGGAAATTAAGCTACACAAGTCTAACACAGAGTCAGATTTTATAACACTGGCATTAGACGATTTACCCCCACTCAATTCTACCGTTCCTGATCACGCTTCCCAGCGATTTTGGTTCCGTCGGATGCACGACTTTATGAACATTGTGTTCATCGTAATTCTCGTTACCGGGTCTATTGGGAATTGCAGGTTGATTATCCAGCGAAGTGATCCTCGACGTGTCAAGGAAAACCAAGCATTGAGGTAAACACGTCTATTTTTTCATATGAGATATCAGAGCTGACGGTACTTGACCTTTTAGACTGGCGAGCGCGTCGCTCTGCCTGTCAATACTAGTTTCCATTGTAGCTGTATCCGTTTGGGCATACAGATGTATACCAAATGTGAACAAAAAGGCTTTGACTTATCTCATTGGACTTAACGCCCTACTTGTAAGAATGCATTATTTTGGAAAACGATCACTGATCTGATATTTTTTCTCAGATGCTACCAAATATTTATCGCATTGTGCTCATGAACGGGACATCCTCATCATATGAGTTCTCTGATCCAGACGCCTATGGTTATCTTGCCCGAAAGGTCGTCTTCTATGTATTGGATGTTCTACCAGAATGGATCGCCACTTTGGTGCTTTGTTCTATAAACGTCCGACAAATATTCGAAACTGGTATTTCTGGTGACACTAAATGGCGAGATGAGACCGCAGAGGAAAGTAAGAAAGAGCAAACAGAAGAACCTGGAAAAAGATGTTTGATCACTACACTGATGACGGCTTTCTGCAAAAATAATAACAAGCAATAAATTGAAAAATGTTACCGTTGGATCGTTAGTTTATGACTCTTGACATTCGGACAATGTTATTGACATCAATATGATTTATTCTTATAGTCCAAAACTCCATACAAACTTAGCAGAACGGGGGGCTGGTATGTCTACCACATGTTTACCGAATCTCGGCACCCAGCCTCCATTTGCTTTCAACATTTTGAACCACACACTAAAATTATAATCAGTCATGGCCGCAATGTGTAAGAAGCTGCTTACTCATCGAACTCAATATCCGGGAGATATGACATTTGACCCGATCCGACGGTCAGCTCAGTCAATGAGGTGCCATTTGTACAGCAAAGGAGAGTATCATTTTCATCAGTTGAATATGAGTGAACGTAGCTTTGACTGCAAATACTCATATCTGGACAAATAGTGCTGTTGATTTCGATTTTGAATGTTCCTCTACCGGAGCCTGCCTGCGTTGTGGAGAATCCGTCTGAGTCAAGAGCACGAGAATCGATGTTGATTGATGGATGCAGAAAACTGTTTGCACTGGTCAGCTGTTGTTTCTCCCGGACATCGAGTTCGATGAATAAGTAGTTTGTTTAACACTGCAGCCGTGACTGATTTATTACTGATTGTTGTTCTAGTCTGTGGTTCAGGCTGTTGATTGATGGAAGCTGGGTACCGAGATTCGGTAAACAAGTGATAGACATACGGGACTTACCCCCATTTTGCGATTCTCCACCCTCCCGGGTACCGCTATGATTTTGTACTACTTATATCATGCACCTCCTTATTTCTTCGGTTGGTCATCTCAAATATTCCGGATGCATAATGAGGTTTTTGGCGTCATAGAGAATTAAAATGAGTAAATGAACGACGGATTCCACTGTATTCATCATTATATGTAAAATAATGAACGCGTATCAGTAATGTACTGATTCGCCATGTGCCCAGCAAATGGCGCCCTTAGTTTCATGGATCGTATATATTTGCAACGGGTATATTATCGCAAGGAATGGTGTGAGGGCAAGCGATGCTGTAATAGTTTACTAGAAATTTTGCACCCTCGTCATCTTGCCTGTGTTGTGGAGAAGCTGTAATGTTTGGCGCAATACGAGTGGGGATCGCAAATGTAGGAGTGTTAAATAGAGAGCGAAAAGTGAAACAAAAAAAGAGTTCATTATCGAAAGAGTTAAGTACAGAAGGATAGCTGATTTTTTTTATGGTGCCGGAGTGCACATCTTATACGTATCATAAAAGTTGTGCGTAACTATTGCACCACTGTAGCTTGCGTATCAGATAAGTTAAAGTATAACTTAAACTTTACCGTCTGATAACAATAGTGACAGATCACGTGCATAACATTTCCCGAGAAAATGTTTTGATTGCTTGAAATTGATGTGAACACAGGTAGTATAACACATGTTGTATTCCTCTTCTCTTTCACCGCACTGTCATTTCATCAAATATGCACTCCGGATATCAGGAATCTCAACTCAGCGACGCTCCTACGCAAAAGCTGCTGATTCACTCGCCGCTCATATTCCAACATTGACCACCACAAACAAACGCAAGTCTTCAAACATGAAGAAATCTGGACAAGTTCTGTCTCCTGTCATAGGAACGGATCTCCCACCAACAGAAGAATGGCGCCGTTACTTTCCGCAAAATCTTGTTTCGAACCACAGAGTATGTGTGCGAAATGCAAAGACTGCAGATTTGCTTGCAGAGTCATTCGTACCGGAAGGATCGAGGGACAAAATTATTGTGGAAGCTTATCCAGGTATATAATCAACATTCTATATACGTGAGGAACTGCTCATATGTGAAGGAAAGGTCCCGGTCAGCTTACACGAGCACTTCTGAGATTACCAAAAGAGCGGATACGGAAGATAATTGTAATGGAAGATGACAATTCTTACCTAAATTATCTGAGGGTATGTTTGCTATAATATTCCAACTGGAATAAAGTAACATTAATGCATTCATTCATAGCCTCTAGCAAGAGTGGATCCTCGCATTTCGATCGTCGAGTTGGGGGGCTACAGTTGGGACTCATATAAACACCTAGAGTCTTCAGGTTTACTGAATGACGTCTCCATAATGGACTGGAATGCTGGAGGCATGTCATTCTCTTTTGAACATGACCCCTCACTGACTGTCTATTGTTTTTCATAGTGCACCCTCATTTACAATACATCTCACAATTGTCGCTGACAGTAGCTGGAGAACAGCTTATTTCCCAATTTATACGCACAATTCCAGGTAGACAGTGGTTATTTCGCTATGGTCGTGTACCAATGAATTTTCTCCTGAGCCAGCATCTCCAAGAGGTACATTAACACACCCTTTTATCCGCCCACCCTTTCCTTACACCATGTTAGCGAGTAACAGCGGACATCAAGACACATAACACTCGATGCAAGCTCAGTATTATTGCAGAAGCCGTAGCAGAATGCACGATACCTTTGAAACATGAGTTATTGCAGCCTTTCTCAGAACATTTCCATCCCGTCCCGCTTATTGACGCAGAATCGAGAAAAAGTGATTACAGACGTATTGGGACACCATATCAATCCTTAACTATCGTACCACTCCAACATCAAGTGCGCCAATCCAATTTTCTCGAGCAGACTGACATTCAATTAACAAATTGCACATTAGATAATACAGAAAAATCAACTAGATGCATGGGATTTTTGTACACGTCGCCTCCTTGTACGAAAAGCAACCCCACTCAAAATATGTCTACCGTTCGTATTTCCTCTCACAACATTCTTGTAATAATAAAAATTTGCAGCACTCTTGCACCTGGTGCGCAATCCATTTTGAAGAAGATTTCGGATCCCAAGCTCCCACTAGACCAGAGAGTAGACATCAAGAAAACACCGCGTGCACTCACTGTTAATGAATGGTCATTACTAGTGAAAGCTTTCGATGAATGGCCATTCCGTCCTGACGTGCGTTCCTCGAACTTCTTGCGAGCATCAAAACATTTTACTTACATCGTTTATAGGACCTTTCAATAGATACTTATTATGTTAGTGATCCTGATGCGTAGTGTTCCACCATAGATGAAATTTGAGTTATTCAGTCCAGCAATATATTATAGGATATAGCTCTAAAATCAAACTATCATATTACTGAGCATGTTACGACTCTAGTGGTTGCGTTTCCTAAAAGGTGGTATGAGAATCGATAAGTATCCTGTAAATCAAACTATAATGTCTACCTCAAGAGTCTCTTGTGTCTGAGTGTCATCAATTTGTGTCTCTTCCCATCCATCTGGTAAAGTCTTTTGACTATCCTCTTGACTATTCTCTTGTGTTTCCACCAACGTTGGAGCATCAGTGAACGGATCCGACATGTCAATATCAGTTGACTGAGAGTCCAAGGGAGGTGTGTCATTCCCTTTTTTCGTAGAAGTGCCCTTTCGTGTCTTTGTGTCATTCGATACTTTTGACAGCATTCCAAACAGTGTAGATTGCTTTGGACCTTCTCGCCTTTCCGTATCCTTCTCTTTTTGTTTGCCCTTCTCTTTTCCTTTCACTAAAGATCATTGTTGGAAAATACTATACAGTAATAACACCAAAGTGCGTACCCTTTGGAACGTCTTTCTCAGCCGCGTCCACTTTCTCAAAAAAGCTTTCACTTTTGTTGATAGTTTTATTTATGTCGGCTTTTCGCGCAAATGGATTTTTAGAGTCTTGGGTGGGTTTTTTAGCGAACGGATTAGTCTCTATAAATCAATCAATCAATCAGGAAGCACGAAATAGGATAGTGATTATAGAGTCAGATACTTTGTTTGGGTGGAGGCATTGAGAAATCAACCCGATCCTCCGGTGTTTCTGCAAACTCGTCCCGCTTTCGTTTGCCATCCTGGAGTGGTGGAGAGTCCCTCGGAGATGGTTGCGAGACTGTTTGCGACCTTCCACCTTCAGTAGGGGCAACGGAACTATAACGCGATTTCTCT
Organism: Floccularia luteovirens; assembly: GCA_009739215.1. Lineage (NCBI taxonomy): Eukaryota > Fungi > Basidiomycota > Agaricomycetes > Agaricales > Squamanitaceae > Floccularia > Floccularia luteovirens. The sequence continues at coordinate 2,723,718 of VSJF01000002.1, forward strand.
ATGACAGGTTTTGTCACACGAGCCATCCCAGGCCTTTCAATTGCAGGTGGGGGACGAAAGTCACCCAAAAGATCCACTTTTGAAGAAGAGGCTACGTTAGGGCTTGCAATTTGACGTATTGGAGGGTCTGGTTTTAACCACCGCTTTCGCTTGTTCCTTGCAGCTACCATCCTGTCTTCACAATCTTCGCGGTCATCCTTCAGCATCTGAATTTTCTCTTTCAACCCAACCAAGTGATAAAACTCGGCGACTTTGATAGCAAGATCGAAAGACGTAATCTGGTGCAACAGTTTGGTGAGTTCGATTGCTCGGTTATGGTCGTCCATTTTGCAAGCTGCCTGGATGAGAACGATCAAGTCTTTATCCATCTGCCTCTCCTTCGCTACTATGTCTTCTGTTGTCAATTCTTCATCCAAAGCATCTAGAACTAGTTGCGTGTGTAATGATACTCGTTCGAATCTAATGTTATGTGAATTTCTGAACGTATTCGAAAGATGGCGAACCGCTTACTGCTCAAGTTTTGGGTCTCCAACTGACCGGAACGGGAGTTGGATCGGTAGTTCCTGTATCAAGGGCCTTGGGAAGCTTGGGTGTTCTTGTCTGCCCTAACATCGCTCGAGGTTAGACCAAGAGTGTATACAAGTATCTATATTTGCATGCCTTGAGAATCAAACACAGGAATGTGTTTTCATTGATCCCAACTGGCCAGTAACTTTCATCCTTTCCTTGTCTGCGCTGGACTCGTTTCGTGTCTAGTATACGAGCCCAGGACGCGTGATGTGGTATACGATATTTCGTCAAAATATGAACATGTTCTGCACTGTCATATATTGCAGGGGCCTAATGAGAGTTGGCATAACGTCGATTATAGTACAACGCAGTTACTTACACCTTGTTCCGTGATGCCTATCCACTTCAGCGTGTGTCCTTTTGGAACTGGAAGGATATCTCGTTGACGTATAGTGAAGTCTTCAAAATTGATGATACAATACGAAAGATTTTGTGAACCTAAAATCGCCAGGCTTAGCTTGTGAGACAATACAAAAAGCTGGCTCAGATCTGACCGTCAATCGTAGTAGATCCTGCACGATAAACAACGAAGACCCATTCAGGACCTGCTACCATAGAGACGAAGTCTCCTCCAAGACCCATTATACGACGTTCTCTTCCTGTTCCACTTAAAAATGTCAAGTCATTTTCAGTAGTGGCTATCACTACATTTCCGAGGCCTTGCAATGCGTCGTCCGAACTTGGGCGAGTGTTGGAAGATAGTACTGGGCCGCCCGCAGCAATTCCGAGAATAGTAGTACCCTTAGCATTCAGCTGATATGACCATTCACGTTCTGACGCGTTCCAACTGCCATATGGCTTGAACAATAAGGTAGCAAGGTGGTCATCCTCCGGCGGACAAGCAAAAGCTGCTCCACGTTCGCCTGTATGACGGTAGTTTGGTAATAAATCATATAAACATAGAGCAGATACTCACCTAAATACCCTAAATCATACTTCGCAGGTGCCGTAAAATGGTACCCTTTTCGCAATGAGCGGTCGAAGAATTCTATATTCACGATATAATGAGTATCTTGGTCTGTGACTTCAATTACTCCAATGGTGTTGTAAGCTGAAATGCCATAAGTGTAAATCGGATGGGATACACTATCATTTAAACATACCAAGATATCGTTTTCTGTTCTCCATAGGTGTTGAACCTGGCTGAAAGGGCGGTTGTGCTTTTGTTATACTCACTTCAAAAATCATAAGTCAAGTTTGTTATTCATTGAATTAAAAACAATACCCATTTCCTTGACAAGTCCATGTCTGCCATTAACCTCAGGTTCATCTTGAAGACCGGTTCCCAAATCATCAACAATCCAATCATCCTCGAAAGCATCATCATCCAAGTTAGTCCTAGCAGGAGCATCACCCGTAGCAGTTTCCAGAATTCCGCTGAACAGGTCGGGACCATTAGCTGCTTTAGACGTAGTAACAGCAGGTGCGGTCGTTGCGGTCGTCTTTTTAACCGGATCCGGCAATGAACCAGGGATAGGGTCTAGCCAGCGACTAAACACCCCATTGTTGTCTGTCCACGCTAGTATATTCTGTGCAGGTGAGAATGCCATTTGAGTGATCGTGACATCTTGTTGTTTATCATGTCTAGATTGCACAGGAAAGTGTCAGACGGACTCGAGCGAGAGTTACATCATAAAAACATACGATACAACAACTCGTCGCGTTTGGGTCGACCATATATGTATTTTCGATCTTGAGGCCCCTGCAAGGTAAACACCGTTGATAGACACAGCAAGTGCCGTTATTGGCCCCGAGACATATGTATCTGTATATATCGATGATTTAGACCAAGAGGAGCGTGATATTGACACTATTTCTATATTTAAAAAGTAATCTTAGGCAAAGCACACAGGGTTAGATGATGAAATCATACCGTGACTTCTTGTGGGCACGAAGAAATAAGTTCCAGAGGGGTGCCATACTGCTGAGCAGTCATGCAGAAAGTCAGGAGACCTAGATCATAATTGTAACCAAATTCATGATGACATAAATTAGGACGTACTCGGAATCAGCAACTGCGGGTATGATGCCTTCGATTGTTTTTTCAAGCTTGGATTGTTCTGAAGACATATCCCATACAATAATATTGCCATCAGATCCACAAGTTGTCTGACAAGTTGGACAATTCACCTGGAGGTAGTATCAAGGATGATAAACAACACTTACCAGAAGATCTTCCATCGGGTGCCAAGTCGCTCTCCGAACAGCTTTTTTATGTCCCTCCAATCTCTGAACTTGCATAACATCCTCCATATCTATTACTTTGACAAACAACTCACTGCTTAAATCAGCTAAATACTGCAGAAACATGAAGAGGTTACACACTCTGATCCGACAGCAGCTCTCCTTCCTTTGGAATCAACAGCAATGCATCGTACAGATGCCGCATTCATACTCGTTAATATTGTATCAAGCTCAACCTTGTCTTTGAAGTACCGTCTAACTTCAGAATCCATGCAGCCAGATAACCAGGAGTCATCCTGAATGTATACCCTCAGAGGTGTTGTTTGTAAACATTTGAATAAGAACGCACAGCGATAGCGACAGATGTAATGGGCTCATCTGCATCTGCTGCAGTTTCGGGTTCCTGTTCTGCTCCTTCTGCCATTTTCCACATCCTAACTATACAATCCTGTCCACCAGTAAAAGCGCGTCTGAATAGGATATCAAGACCATCTGGGTTAGAAAAGAGGTAAACTGACTTACTCTCCGTCCTTTGAAAGGACCAGACATGTATGTCCTGAACCATGAGACGATGTCGTGATAAGCTTCGCCATCGAATGGAATGTTGAGTAAAGCAGAACGCGTCGACACGGATGTCACGATGAAGTCACGCGTTCGTGACTAAAGGAGATAACGGACCGAATGATGAATTACCCTTGTCATCCAGCTTCTTATTTCATTGATCATCACTAAACATTGATTTTTCGTTTGAAACAAACCTAATTTACCTTTACACAGAAAGAAGCGAGGTAAGTGATATATGGATAACGATATTTCTCAGTAACCATCACTTCGCTCTTTCACATCCTCTATGGCAACGCAAACTCGGAACAGACTACACAGCGTTCAAACCCACTAATCTCTGTTAATGTTAATCACCTGGGCTTCAAAGTATCAGTTAGAGTCACGCGGTCCTAGCGAACCTCATCAACTTCCTTGATCTATATCAATGCAATGGGCAGTCACTGATTTGTACGCCCCAGATCAGAGATGGAAGTATGGCGATGTTGCTGGTTTATGATACCGTGTCATGACACCGGGCGCTACATGGCAGGGACTGTCACTGTCAGCTAACGATAAAAGCGGACTCCCAGGCTTCGCGTTTATTGTTTCCCATAAGAGAAAACCCGAGGGATACAAACCAAACGCTCGTACTCTCCCTCCCCACCCAATGATATACCTTATAATCATTTCCTTGTGTCTGTCAACGCTCTGCACAGTGTTCTCATCACTGGTAGTCGTTAACGCTCCCATCTTCGCAGTTGTCTACGGCGCATTTGTTATGAACGCTGTATACCTCCTCTACTTCCATTTGGAGGATAGAAAGAAGGAACCGCTGCAATCGATCTCAAAAACCAACTTTGCATGCGCATGCATTCTCATAGGAGTATGGATGTCAACGCTTGTCACCGTGACCGTCTATACCGCACTTTGGTGGACTAAAGTCGACGTCATGAGATCATGGCATATGCTCGTATGCTGCGTATTCAGTCTTCTGACAGACATCGTGGCGGGATGTATATCCTGGAATATTTACAGGCAGAGGAAGGACACTCAATATACTAACAAATGGCGCTGGAGAGTGGGCACCGCTCCTTCCCCAGCTCAATGGAAGTGAGTGTATCAATTATGTGATTTTAGGAGTCTTCCAACTAACGTCACTCCAGTATTGGACAGCATATATAAAACCCCCTTCATTACACGCACAGGTTGCGTTTATACCTCAAATGTATCTAATTTATTGTACCTGATCCTTATGTACCACTCCTTTATCTGAGCTTGCTTGTACCCTATTAATTTATAGCTCTGTGCCTTTATCGACTACTATATTGTGGGCAAACAAGATTTTTGTTTAATCGTGAACTTGTAAATCAAAATCTGACTCCTCACTAGCTTCACGCTGGTTTTTTACTACGCTTGACTCTTGTTGAACTTCAGCATTCTTGCCGGTTGACATACTTACATCAGTCTCGTCGGATTTTTCTTTGGTGAGAGACACGTTTTCCCCAGTAAGATTCACCCCAGACGAGAATGACTCGTTGAGAGAGCTAACGGTGGTCACTGCCATATCAAGAACCACTTCTACTCGCTTCCTTAGTGCTTCATTTGGGCTTGTCACCCTCTAGATCGATATCAATGGACACTCCAATGCTCTGAGACGTAGACGAATAAGAACTTACCAAAGACAGAAGGTGTATCTGAGCATCTGCTTCGTCAAAATGCACTAATAGCGACGGCTCATTGACATCTTCTCCCAATTCCGGTTCATGTTCGGATTCATCAGGCATATGTAGTTCTACTTCACCAAAATGGGCTTCGAGGAACATAGCCAATCGCTGAATTCGTAAGACACTTGACGGTTCTCCGGAGGGTTCAGCATGAGGATGGACGTGCAAATGTTTGTGAGGTTGTGATGTCACTAGATGTGAAGGGGTCAGTCTCATTACACAAGACCGGATCGAGAAATCTATATTCATACGTTTGACGGATGCCGGGCTTTTGTCAATCCCTGTTATCAGAGCTAGTGTAGAATCTGCAATCATGTCATTACTCGAGCTTGAATCCCACTCTAAAGTTAGCTCATGTGCCTGGGTATGTTTAACATCAACAACGCCCATAACCTGATAAAGATCTGCCTAAGTGCACAGTAGCAAAATTGAATAAATACACATACACGCATCGTAGGAATTCCTGCTTTATCCAAGCCTTCTTCGACAGCACCATACATACCTTCAAGATGCCAACGAACCAAGCCCCACCCTACTCCAAGTACCACTTTTTGTCTTTGTATGACAGTACATGTAGACAGACCAGCAAAGTCGCGAAGGTCTCGGGGATCGAGAAGGGTATAAGAATAATCCTTAGCTACCAACAATCCGGACAGAACGTCATTTGTCTGCGGAGGTTTGTCTGCTAAAGTTCCGATTGCCTAACAATTCATTTGGGTTTACGTTTACGATCTAACCAGACATGGGCGGGACATACCTTAGCTACCCGTTCTCCGCGGAATGACAATTGCAATGTTTCTAGATTTCGAGGGGTGTGGATCTTGACATCCTCGTCCCTTTCTTTGTACCTTGAAGTCATAGCTGCGCGGAGACGACCCATTGCTGTTTGCTCTCCATGGACCAAAACCTAAAACAATCTTTAATAAGCGAATAAATAATTTCATACACGGTAGAACTTACAACATGCTGAGCCTTCACAGCCTCAATGAATTCCGAATTCTGCGAGTAGTCCACATGTGCACTGAACGAAATATAATCCACAGATATTTTTCTTTGAATCGTATTGCCCTTCAACGATGTGAATTCTTCAGGTTCATTCATGATATCCTGGGACGAATGTGATGAGCTTAAGGTACCAACCAAAAAATATGTTCAAACAGAGGGACATCGCATACGACAATTCTCAATGCACTCCAGAAAATAGGAGAAATAATGTCCATTGTATCATTATTTACAGGGAATTTATGTCGTAGATAACAGCACTCGAAAAAGAGCCACTTATCACTCACCCGAGCTAGAGTTCCTTCGATGGAGTACCCTGTGATTATCAATCCGTTACGCGAATCCGGCGCCCAATACTCAAAAAGTTCCCGACTGGTACCGACTTGCATGAAACCAGGGCTAGCAAGAACGACACAAGGAGGACCTTCCGCAACTTTCTTCTCCCAACCTCGAGCCTGGGGTACATTCGAGATATGTCTAAGGGTAATATGTAGGTATATACTAGTGAAACATCAGCAGTCAATCACTCACTTGAAGACAAAGGGATTATCGCGTTTTGCAAACCGTGAACGTATGTTAGAATTCATAGTATGGATGTATGTTTGATAGACAGCCATACACTTGCGAGCCAGACTAGATGCATAGTAAATAGGGACGTTGTGTAAGTCAGGATGCTTTTTCCAGTATTCATCAAGGATGAGAAGTAATTCCTGGGCTCTACCCAACGCGAATGCGGGGAGCAAGACATGGCCACCTCTACGAATGATTGAATGAACAAGACTTGTGAACCGGAGTTCCTTTTCTTCCCTCCCTTCCAAGCTTTGTACACCATACGTACTTTCCACAATGAGGACATCTGGCCGTATTGGAGGAAGTTCCGCTTTGACAAGATGTCGGTCTTCTTCACGAGAGTAGTCGCCGGTATACAGAATCTTTAGACCTGCAATGTCAATGAGATACATACAAGCACCGAGGACATGACCAGCGTGATAGGGAGTAAAAGTTACACCAGGACAGACAGTTATTAACTGATGAGCGGAGATAGCAATAATAGAAGCTAGAGACATAGACATATCCAATGGCGAAAACAGTGCATCTGAAGATGACGAGCTAATGAAATCTTGAGAACAGAACCCAATCCCAGCGTTATGCCACGAACCTCATGCGAACATAATCTTGCATCATGAATTTATGTACTGCCTTTGTTGGATGTGTCATGTACACTTTGCCCTTCCCGTCTCGAAAGTTTGTCTAAAAGAGAAAAATGTCAAGTGTAAACTAGAGGAAGGTAAAACCAAAAAGACCTTCTCAGTTATATATGTCAGCGCAGCAGCATGGTCCAAATGAAAACTGAGTTTTAAGATGAGAACCTGTTCATGGATGCATAATACGTCGGGGTAATACTCACTGTGTTACAAGAATAGCATCCACAGTACTCCAATCCAATTCATCAATAAAAGGAAGAGAAGCCATCCCACTGTACGCTGGGTGAACACCAGCATCACATACTATTGTTCTACCACGATACTGCAATACACAACAGGATCTACCGACTTCCTGACCCGCACCAAGCAAAGTTACACTCAAAGTTGGTGTATCGGCCATGATAGTACAAATTATGGAATGTTCGCGTCGTCCGGCGAAGGTAAGCCTTTTTTATATGCTTTTCGAGAGTCAAATATTCGTCGTAAAGTCGTACGCCGCGTGAATGAGCCAGTAGAGCGCTGAGTGCAGCCTTGGGAAGCGCGCCGCCAGAAATTTTGGAACATTGCGTACGTAAGCAGTTTCACCCAAAATGGCTTTCGCTTAATAAAAAACGTCTGACCCAGTCTAAGGACACAAATTTCAAAACTTTGAGCACCTGGGAAGTCTGAAATAATAGACCAGAAGCAACTACGAAGTCATCGCATTTCTTTACATATGCCATCTAGAAAATTGCACAAGACTGCTAAATCTACAGCCAAGGCATCATTTCAAGCCCACAGAAAGAAAAGCAGCGTCAAAGCCAGGAATGACAATTTAAGAGAATCGCTTGACAGTCAAACCGAAGCAGTCCTATACAAAGTGCGATTAAACTTGACGACTATATTATTCTTTCAAAGTAACAAACTGATCTGACCAATATCTACATCACAGGTTACCAGAGAATTGAAAAACAAATCTTCTCCGATACTAGCATTCAGCGCCAGCGCCAATCACAGTCCCAATTCAACGGCAGAGTCTCTGAATACATCATCAATTCAAAATATCACCCATTCCCTTGCAAATATGTGATATGTGATACACTTCCGGCATGCATAACTGGAAACGTCATATCATGATACCCACTAAAACAATTACCTACTCTTTGTTTTTCAAACATTCACCCTTGATTTCTTGGGTCTGCGCAGCGGGTCTTATCAATCTGCCTTGTGAAGACTAGCTTGATAGCATCTAGGGACATCTGGAAACCCGTGGCACACTATCATGGAACAACAATTGTAGTATCATACAATATGGAACAAATACTTGGATCTGGGTCATATTCATGATATCAATAAAGTGTTTTACCTCTTTGCTATAGAAACGTATTGTTATAGAAACATATTACTGTAGAAACAAGTTTTATCTATCACTAGATTCTAGATTCTATATACAATAGAGTAATCTATGCAACGTACTGTATGGCTATGGTATCCCATGATCCATCCGTTCGCGGATTTTCACATGCAGTAACCACCAAAAAACCCAAATTTCATTCTATTCAGACAAAACTGTAAACTACATACATAAAATCTGCCACGATTTATAAGAACGGAGATTTCAACATACAAGCTACATGAGAACAGCTACTGCAAACACGAAAACAAAAGATTTTTTTAATTTTGAAGAAACTGAAATGAAAATCCTATTTTTTTCCAACAGAGAACTCTCGATGTCCGAAAGATTAAAAGGTTATGGGAACAAGAGGGGCACATTTAAAAAGAAGAACGTAAGAGCATAATAAAAAGATTATAATCTCCAGAAATCCATATTTTCTCCCAACAGTTTGTACAGTTCTCAATTCATATCCTCCCAAGTCGGTCGTGGTGCCCCAATCGACAATTTTCCTAAGTGTTTCCGTTGTCGCAAATTCTTAACCTCCGTATTGATCAAATCCCGAAGACGTTCGAGATCAAGACTGCGTTCAGCACGTGATCCCATAAGGATATTTCGCCAAATGCCCGCAGCAGCGACGGAGTTGTCAATGGGTAGTTGCATGGGCCGATGTAGTCGTACCATCTTTTGCACAATGCGGTCTGGGTTCGGATACATTGCGTTTGGCCAAGCTACACGAATTGCAAACCACCATCCGAGAGGCTAAGATATATTCCTGTCAATAATCAATGGAAGGAAATGAAAAAAAGAGTTACGCACTCGACCATCCGGGAGAGTTCGTTCAGGATACGAATCATATGTAGTCAACCCTCCATCAGGTAGCGAAAACCTGCAGATATCAATCGATCAATAAAAAATAAAAAAACCCGAGTAGTTCTAAACACACCTGTGCACAACCCAATGGTTGGGGTCCGACCTATGTTTCGCCAGCACAACTAACAATCGAGGCATACCATCCAACCCAAACGGAGCCCACAAATCCTTCAACATCCCACTGGCATCTCCATGTCTTCCATTGAAAACCGCGTTACTAATTGCATCTGCCATATTCGGGGGGACGAATAGACGATCCACCATTCCTTGTGGGCTATCTGTCAATCGTGCCCTCACATATCGTTTATACGTCTGCGTCGACCAAATGCTTAACGCCACCTCATCAACTTGGTGTCCACGTGTTGTACTATTGAGTGCTTGATCCAATTCATGCATCGGCCATATTATCGCATAGCTTAACAATCGTGCATGAATGCGCTGCCATGGTGGAAGTTGCCCTGTTACCACGTCTCCGTTGCCACTATACTCTGCTGCGTGCCAGGGACCCTGCGGAGTTACAGCCATTTCAGCACGGTTCACCCCTTCACCTGGTAAAGCAGGTAATGGCGGTGACGACGATCTATCCTGGTCATCGAACCCTTCGGCGTTTGTATCAGGTATCGTCGGTAAACCAGACTCTGCCTGTGGTCCCCCGTTTGTAGTACCATATTCTTCCGTACCACCTGGAGCAACCTCCCACGTCCGGTGCGAAAGACCCGACTGGCTTGGCTTTTGCCGGAGCTTATACAATTCCTCTTCTAAATATTGCTGTCCAGGGGAGTCATCGCGCTCATCATGTGCGTTTGAGAAATAATTACGGTTGGGTATACGATGGTCGTCTTCCGAGTGGCCATGCATTCCCCTTTCACGCGATTCCGTCATATCATCGAAACCATGTTCGTGGCCATTATCTTCAACGAGGATATCCCCATGTTGGTACATGGAATCTGCCATGGTACCGGTGGGTTGAGTTTGGATATTTACAGTTTGGGTCATAGGGGTATTGGTATATTCTTCGCCTTCATAAGCGAATCGAGAGCCATTTAAATTAGCGTTGAATGAGTGATCTTTTAAGCCTTCGATCTTCGGGCCGAGACTTTCAATACGTTGTTGCATGAGTACGAGTTCACGCTTTATGTCTGATGCCCATTTTGGGGGTTCCTGAAGTTTTGCGGTTTAGATCACGGAACCAAACCCTGATCTAAAAACTAAACTCACCTCGTTGCCATAATCGTTCCGTAGGTGAACACTAGGGTCATGATCGTGATATGACTTTTTATATTGTTTGATGGACTTTCGTAGTATTTTTGTTAGTCCAAATTTATACCAAAGTCATTTAAAAAAAGCTTACCTCTGTGTCATATTTCATGCCAAGCTTTTTTACTCGTTGCCTAACCGCCTTTCTTAACGCCTTCCTTACAACTTCATGTTGACTTGCATCACTCTCCTGGTGAAGCAAAACGCACAACTCCATGTCATGGAAATGATTTGCAACGTCCGGTTCTAGAGATGCTGCGTAGTACGAAGTACGTGGAGTCCTTCCAGCCAAGGCATCTCTCACAATCCTAGCTTCTTCAGGATCCAAAAGATCATGCTCAGGGGATTGTGGACGAGTAGGGGTTGGGGTAGCATCTAGGTCTTTAGCACCTTTACTCCCACGAGAATGATTGGAATGGTTGGATGGCGAGTTCGAAGGCTGTTTAGCAACCGAGGAAAAATGCGACGACACAGACTTTCCATTAGTTTGAAGGAGATTTTCCCGTTGATTAGACATTGCAGACACAGTTTTTGATTTAACAATTGAAGGTTCCTTTTCGTCTTCTTCCGGAATCACCAATGCACGACCTCTCGTGGCAGCATATAAGAGATCTTCCGTTGTCGGAGCGTGCCGATATGGTGAGAATGGACGACTTTGATGTCCGCCAGATAGCACTGAGCCAGGTGGAGGGGAACGACCTGCCAAAATTGCTTCATTAGAATCCAGAATCACACAATTCAAAAACCACTATCGCGGTTTGAGTTTTTACGTACTGTTGCCATTATATGCTGCTGGTTTCGGAGAAGCATTATAAACTTTCATCTGCGAAGGGGAATCGGATGGAGATATAGACGCAGCCTTAGATCGTGCACGTGACATAGGTACAGGTGATGAAGGACTTTCCCAATCCCCTAGTCTGCTCTCAGGTAAAGGAGGATATGCAGTGCCTTTATCAGTAGGAGCCTTTGCTGTTACTTTAGATCTGCTTGAGAGTGGTGATAATGGGCGCTGATCTTCCCCTCTAGTAGCTATTCTACTTTGAGTTCGAGAAGGGGCTTTGGGAGACTTCATTTTAAGAGTCGATCAGCGAGATTAAGTAGCCGAGGAGTCATAAAACTTACACTAGGAACTTCTCTATTACTCATGGGTGGAGATCTGATTTGTAGGTGAGAAAGAGCGTCACCGTTCATGTTCATCGAAGGTGCTCTGGGGGACGCGAACTCGGAAGGAGGTAATGGGATTCTAGCTGGCTGACCCGGTGTCATGGCAGCTGGATATGCTGCTTGTCCACCTTGTGTCAGGCGAATTCCATTCATGTCACTCTCCCAAGTGGTGTCGTTCCCTTCTTGCTTCCCCATGAGCTGCGCCCAATTTGGCTATTAAAAATGGTAAAAAGGAAAGGTTAGAAAACTGATACTTTAGCCAGTCAATGATCAAACACACATTCCAAGAGCTATGAGCATAAGGGTTTCCTGATGCTCGAGGTTGGTCTTCCATAGGCAAAGGACCCAAGTTTCCAAAAGAAGGTCCAGAGTCATATGATTCATATTTTGGACCTGGAGGATCATGAGGACCTGGCTCATGCTAATTGAAGAGGTCAAAATATGTACGAGTTAGTACAAAAGCTATTGAAGAACGTACAATAGGCAATGGTTCCCCAATATCCGATCTAACACCATCTTGAACGTTGGAATGCGCGTCCTCTCCATCGATGTCGTCATAATGATGATTGGGGTCAAGTCCGTTTCCGTTCAGGTATTTCACAGGTGAACCAGGAGTACCTGGAAGAATTTCGCTGCGTTTGCTCCTGGGCGCAGGGGAGTATATAGGTGAACGCGTGCTCATTCGCGGTGAGCCGGCTTTACTCCTGTACTCATGGGACTCGATTATTGAGCGGGGAGGGGTGTTGTCGGGTACATCGCCTTCTCTATTCATGGTTTCGAGGTAGCTAAGAACTGGACAGTTGAAATTGAGTGGATGGGACATGTACAAAGATATCAAGAAAACTACCTTTCTCATTTGCACCTGGAATATAATCATTAGCGTTTGGCAGGTGGAAAGGAGAGAAGGGAAGAGAGCGGACCTGGAGTGACAGAGCGCATTAGGATTGGTTTGAGAACTTCGCCAGGTTCTACAGCAGACATGATGAACGAGTTTGGAGATAAAGGTAGCGCTGAGGGAAGTGATATTTAAAGAAAAGGAGCAGAGTTGGTATTGATTGACGCTATCGTATATAATGTCCAAAAAGAAAAGTGAGAACGAAGAAAGAAAGAAAAGCAAATGGTATGTTGAGATATCGCAGGGAATTGGATTGAAGATATAAAGCACAGCAGAAGCGTACGGACGGAGACAAGTTACAGCTAACTTGTTGTAACCGAACACAACAATTCATTCAATTCAAACCATGTCCAAATAACATCAAATACAGTATTTGGTCTTCCGGGTTTTTCATTCAACAATTTTGGTACAATATGCATATGTAATTGTACTCTATTCTTTTTTTTTCGTGCCAACTAATGAGACATTCTATACAACGTTTCGTCACACCTGAAACATTTTGCGGGGAAAAAAAGTAATTTTATAAAATTGTCATCCTTCAGTCCATCCAAATAAATCTACCCAACATTATTATTGTTTGCTAAATACAAAGTAGTAGACCAGCGTTCATATGTCATGCAATTGAAAACATCAACAGGTGCCCCTTTGTTTTAGAGGAACATTGCGAGAGCGATAAACATGGTTCCCATCAGGGCGAATGGTGCACCATGTGACAAGGCGCCACCTACAGAAATGGTTAAAGACCGATGTGAATGATAGACTTGAAAGAAGACGTACTATTTGTTCCTGAGCCAGAGCCAGACCCTGAGCTTGAGCTGGAACTTGACGGAGGAGAGGCTGAATTTGAGCCAGATCCTATAATATTTCCAGTGGCCGAAGTCGGAACAATGGGTGGGAATGAAGGTGAAGATGAGGATAACGATGAAGGTAAAGATGAAGAGGGTAGAGACGCTGATGAGGCTCCGCCACTTGAAGATGCTGATGGAGGGGACGTACCTGATCCCCCCGCAGCAGAAGACAGAGCCGCAAATCCTACAGATGGTGGAGTAGCACGATATACGGAGTACACATTTTTCTGAAAATTGAAGATGTTACCAAAAGCACACAACTCCAGAATACAAACGGGGTTTACCAAAAATACGTCTCCGGCAACCCAGCTAGGGTTTCCGCTTCCAGCCTGGATGTTGGTACTGGCGCCGAGATCGAAAATTGCACCGATACAGAGAGAGCTTCCTGGGTTGAGAGGTCCAGCATTCATATCTGTAGGGTTGATAGGCCATGCCTTTCCACCGAATGATAACGAAACAGCAACCTGTGTCTTGCATGCTATAGGGTAACGGACGTTTCAGCACAAGCTCCGAGATTGGTGGACAGAAATCCTTACGGTAAGAGAAGAAACCTTGCATATCCGGGATAGGAGCGGAGCCATCAACTGCATCCCAAATAGCCGTTACATCGGCTGTGTTGCCACCGATAAGAGTTGTGCCAGTATCAATAGCAGTCAATGCATTGTCGCCTGTCTGGATTTGGATTTGTTTCCCTTGTACGGTAACAGCTGTTGTTAAGGTTTAAAAAAAAGTAAAATATCGTAAATGAACCTTGTACTAACCGGTCAAAGCCAGCAACCAGAATGTTCCTTGGGACGAGGTAGGGATATTGGTGAATTCAATGTCACCAGTGAACAGAGAAGAATTTGTGCCTCCGAGTGTAAAAACACCCCCAAAATCCTCCTGTTTGGCGTTGGGATCGTCTTTTAGTCGGTTAATCCAGAAAGCCATCTCAGGGGAGCTGAGCTGTCCACTATTCTGGAGAGCAAGCCACACAGGGGTTGCTTTCGACGATGCAATACCAGTGAAAGCGAGACCCATAATTCCCGCATTAGTGCCAGTAAGAAGATCCTGTGAAACTCGGTCTACGAGCACTGAAAAAATGAAAAGTTGTTATGACCAGGTAAGGATTCATAACAAATACTGTTTACCAAATCCCTGCTGTTTCATTGAGAAACCAGCAAAACCAACAGTTTCCTGTGAGAGAGTGCCGGCAACTTTACCAGAACCATATGTAATTTGAATTTGTCCGTCTAAGGTTTGGTCCATGTTGAGTGTGGATGATGCACTGGTGTCAAATACTGGAGTTCCAGTAGGGCAAGACACGCAGCTGTCTGCAGCCACCCAAAGGTCTGAAGACCCGGTATCCAAAACGACATTGAATGACTGCGGTCTGTGAGAGAATATTCTGAATTAGTACAAGTTCAAATAAAAACCTTGATAGAGTAGCCCTTGGAACCCGAGGACAATTGGGCAGAAGCAAAAATATCGGGATATCAGAAGTAAACCAGAGAAGAAAGGTACCAATGCAATAACTCTGGACTAGGACTTGGCCCTCGGCATTGCATTGCTTTCACCCTCACCCTCACAACATTGCGAGAAGAATGAAGCAGAAGCTCATCACGTGTTATAAAAATTACGTGAGGGCCCACAATGGGGTCCTGAATCGGAAGGACAAGAACAGCATTGAATAGTATGAGAGGGGGGGATGTCTCTCTTTACGACTGCGGCCGCACGACTCAAAGACATTTTGATACTCACGGTGTGCCGAGTGTAACTGTACCCAAGTAGCTAGAGTCAGATTGCTGTAGCGTCGGCTGTTAGAAAGCGAATAAGCTATGAAAAATGTATCCAACCCACCTGATTGATTAGTGACAAGGACCCAGTAGATGCTCTCCTGCCTACGCCCCTAGGAGACACTGGCTTGGTGAAACCATATTTTGCGCGGATGTGGTCAGCAACATCATTCAAGTTTCTAGGCTGAGCAGCACGACGAGTAATGGGGACATGAATGGGGTCAGCTAGGACATAAAAGGAGGGAAAAGTGAGGAAGAAGAAGATGTGTGATAGAGGCAACATTGCCGGACTGAAGGGAGTGGAGCTGAAAGTGAATTGGATGAGGATGGTATAAGTATGAAGTAGGAGATGCCAAGCCTCGGTAACAAGAGGTGAACCAGTCAACCAGTTGAAGTGTTACAAAGCAGATGAGTTGAATACCCAAAGGTTCCTGTTTGTCTTTGCGATGGCTACAATAATCACCCACGCGGTCTCCGCTCGGCCGTGGTGCAGTTGCCATGCTCTATTTTTAGAAATGGTTGTCCCTTTCCTCAAGCTACAATACAATCATAACCCTCTCATTCCAACTCATCATGTTAGACACAGATCCTTCAAACATCCACATATGCCAGTCCCTTGTCATTTCCGCAGTTCTCCAAGCTACTGAGTCTGAAAAAATATGAACGCGCAGTGCACCCGTGATCGGCATATCTATATTTGTGTCATATGTCCCAAATCGTATTCCTAGATGTTCACATCCTTAAGGCAATATTTGTCAAGAACAGCCTTCATCTTCACCAAGCAGCCAATATATATTGTCTAACCAGCATGAAACTATGCCTATATCGTTTTTTTCCTCTGCACTGGGCATGTACCCAATGATCTTGACATATGAACCATCTGTCAATCCGACATTTACCTAGTTACCCAAATCAATCAGAGTAACTTACTGATCACAGATGAACCTTTGCAGGCATACCTAAGGCTGTTTGGAGCGCTTTAAACTGAGTTCTTTGCCCAAATGATTATGTTTTACATATGCACATCAGTGCCTTACAATACACGAAGCTCGAGCTGAAGCGTTGATGATTAAACCCTTTCCGGATAATATCTGGACCGTGCATTCAACCAAGCAGTGTACTATGCCACTGGTACAATGTCTGGTCCACCGGCCAGACAATTGACAAGTTGTCAAATTCTTAAATTTATTTGTTTACGAACCATGACCACCAATCCGTTGTGGTATATTTTAAAAATTTTACTGCCGAAGCGGGATCATTTCGGCTTCAAGAGCCAGATATTCATGCACCTGTTCCATTAGTAGCATTTTCCTTTATAGCAGAACACAGCAAGGGGTTATTAGAAACCTTCCATTGGACCTAGATTTTTACCTTGTACATATCCGATTTTTTTTTTGGCTTGCATGCTTGCTTCACAGCCTTACATAGCCTACTCCGCAGCGTGGGTCAAATCACCGTTCCGGTCATCTCTGACTATCAAAGAGCGTCAAGACGGGAATTTGTTTCCCCTTTCATGAGGGAGTCAATCATTCGTATCATAAGATATTGAACCCTTTGAAACCATCGCCAAGCATATCATAGCATGCCTTTACCTGGGTTCTCTGCCAAAAGTTTTAATGGCAGATTCCTTGGCGAAGGCTATGGCGGTTGCTTACATTTGCATTTCCCGTATGTGCCATTAGGCACTCGGAGAGTGGCACCGAGAATTCCGATGTGGGCTCCTTTTTTTGGGACAAACGTTCATCTGAGCATTTTATTTTATTTTCGGATCCCAACTCCGGGTCATTGTTCACGCACGAAGAGTAAGCATATATCCTGAAACTCCACAACTGCGGAGAAAAAGAGAAATTAGAATTCAAAGGCGAAGATCGGGGGATCGGTTCTTTGACTTTAGGCAAGGTACACAAACAAAACCCAATATCTTCAACATTTCCATTGTTTAGTTACTTTGTTTTGTAAAATAAATAAAGACCAATGCCACCTCGGACTCAACGACCCATTAAATGTCAAATATGTCAATCAAATGAGTCAAAATATACTTGCTCCCAATGTTTTGTTGTTTAGTGTGTTGCCAGAAATATCCTTTTTACGCTGTAATCAAATTTTACTCAATTGTGGACCCTTTTTAAGCTGTTCAGTTGCATGTTTCAAACAACACAAAGGTATGCTTTGGAGAGTATAATGTATATATAGCTAATATTAGATATACAGAACAATCAACATGTCTCCGGAACAATACAGAACGTCATCCAACAACCGATGACGGTAAACGTGAAGTACAGAGTCAGTTCCTTGAAGCCCGGAAGAGCCATGATAACTTTGATATACTGATTATCGATATTAGTAGCGGACAGCCACGCCGCCAAGCACGAAGACCAGGTTCCTTTGGTGGAAGACAAGCCGCTGCGCCCTCTGACATCACTTCGATGGCCATACGTGCCGGAAGAATCATCTTACCCTGATCCCCTCAAACGCGATGACCCCAAGACTCTCCAACTTTCTCAATATGAAGCAATAGGTAAATCATCACAAATCTATAAAACCTTAAAAATCCTCTCACTTTCTTCCTCCCTACAGCAACTTCTCCGAGCATCCGTAACATCTTATCGACCCACGAAAACCTTCCCGCCCTTTTAACGTCCATCGATAGACTTCGAGGACCTGCTCGTGAAGAAGCCCTGCAACGTGCACTTGGACTGACTGCTCCTGACATAGATGACCAGCTGTCACATAATGAGTTGAGTGGTGATGTACTGTCACTGAGGAAACTCGCAGAAGCTGTTGAGGCAGCGGTGAGAGGAGGGAACGAGTCTGCTTTGGGACTTGATTGGGAACAATAAATATCTTGCGGAAGTCTCACAATGACTGTATAAATTTTGTTTGAGCAGTTGCACAGACTGAGTGCAGTCTATCGCAAGCGGTAATCCGTGTTCTACTCTCGTAGAATATCTAATTAATAGTCCACGAATATTCGAAGAAGGGGTATAAATTTAACGGTCTGTCACTAAATATATTCTGCTATTGTTTACACACCCTCTAAGATAATAATGCATGTCCTGATTCATCATGAAACAGCACATTGTAGATTACCCTCATTCATCACTTGTAGTGCTCCCTGGTGTTGAGTGACCGCAAGTATGATAAAACAGTGCCATATCGAGTGGGACCCTAGAAAGAACATATGTTAGTTCCTTAAAATCCATAACAGCATACTAATAGCTTCCTTACCACAACCAATAAAATTCAGCTTTCTTCTCACTCCTTCAGATAGGATACACTCGGGGAAGTGGGTTATATAGAAGATTAATCCAATAACATATGAGATCAGCGACGGTCCAACGATAGCTATTTAATTCCGAGGTCAGAACACAGGTGAAATTATGTCATATATTCCAACAAACCAAGTATATTGATTGCCTCCCTCCACGAGTATACCGTTGAGACTGCAATGAGAGGTCCAAGGCCCGAGAATGCCATCGAAAGGAAGAAAGCTACACGATACGACTATAAAATCTTAGTGTGGTGGTGCAAAGACCTGAAGGAATGAACAACATACTCTATATTCACGTTCATCAAACCACGCCATGAAAGGGAATATATTCCCTGCTATTCCTATCAGAATACACAGACCGAGGAATGCCTTGCACAGAAATGGGTGACATCTAAGGCTGTAATACACAATTGTTCCGATAGTTGTGGTAATTAGCCTGAAACAGGTGAATATATTGAGTATATACATTACGGGGAGTAATTATAGAAACGACGTACCACCCGATACCAACATAATCGACTCGCGAACAGAACACCATGCTAGCATTATGTGCACAACCAGACATTGTGTGCGCTATTGTACTTCCTAAAAGGCAGAGACTAGCGAAGAACATAAATAGAACCTCAGGCAATTCAACTTGGTCCGGTTTCATGACCGCGGACATCAAGTTAGCGCTCCAAAGAAGAAATGGTATTAAGTGGGTATGGATATTTACTATGAAAAGATGAGCAAAGGGGAGAAGTTAGTTGGACATAACTTACACGTTTCGTTATGACAAGTGAAAACAGATGCTAACAAAAGATGCCAACGTTCTCGGGGTATAAACCTTGGATCCATATTTAGCACTGAAGTTGTGTAGACTAAGATAACATTACTCACCGATAACCAGTAACAACAAAATGATTGTTTCGCCAAGCTCTAGGCAAATCCGAATATTCAATTAAACGTGTTCCCATAACAGACTGCTTCATTGCATGAGCTACTTCTTTAGCAGCTTGCTCGAGCTTCATGACCGTACTTTCTTCAACAATTGGTCCCAATATTTCGGTCACCAGCTCTGATGATGACAGTGCATCAAGTAGCTTAGCAAGGAGCGTGCTTTGTGCAAGCGTCGGTACAATAGGTCCTGAAGGAGGTTGTGGGGTGGCAGATAGATGGGATTGAAGAGTTTGGAGATGGTCAGATAATGTTGGGATATAACTTAGTGGTTTCTGGAAATCTAGTTCGTGAAAGCGGGTTTCTAGTTTATGTCTCACGTCCGCAAGCGTGAAATCAGGAAGATGGGAGCGTACCCCCTGTATGTCCGGCAGGTGGGGCATGTCAGGCAAATGGGACCGAACTTCAGCCATGTCCGGTAGGTGAGGCATATCGGGCAAACGAGTGCGCATGTCGGCTACGTCTGGGAGATGCGAACGCATTGCAGGCATGTCTGGAAGAAGTCCACGCAATTCCTTCATATCCGGAAGGTCAGGAAGATATGCATTGATAAATCTCTCGACGGAAGAGAGATCTGCAAAGTGCATCTCCGGGAAATGGCTGTACACGTCGGAACGGATATTGTTGAGCATGTCCAACGCTGTTCGCGACCACTGTGAAGCATCCTCTATCGATAACTCTCCACCCTTGGATATCCATGCATTAACATTTGGAGACTCAAACTCCGACAAACGTTGCTCGAGGTCTGCGAGGTAAGAGAGAACTAGGAAACGCAGCGATGCAAGGGCTTGCGTTGGGGAGGCCTTGGTGAGGTCTATAGCCTCGACTGGGGACATCGATGTACAAACATGAGACATCGCAACCTTTTGTGGGGCAGAAAGACGCCTCTTCATTACTCGGCGAAAACGAACATTAGACTTTGATGGGCGTGCAAGAGAAATGCCAATAGGGGCGGTGGTGATGGTTGAGACTGTCGACATGTTGAAGATAAAAGGAGCGGTATAGACAGAGGTCGAAGAACGAAAACCAAGGTTGAAATTATTAGGAGAAGAAAACTTGTTTGAGTTATCAGGGAGTGTCCCTGACAAACCGCGTGTAAGGTAAGTAAAAAAAGTGATGAACACAACAGAAGTCTGGTACGACTGCCTCTTTTATACACATCCCAATACACTACGGAGCTCTGTCCATAACATAGATAAATCTATTTCTCATCATATGAAATGTTTCCTTGAGCGTATATAGCCTCAGTATCCAGCACTCTAGCCATAACTGACCAGCTCCAGGTAACTTGTACATATGATTCTGATCTCCGGTCATACAACGCTAATGTACAACCGTGGTTCTCCGTCCACACAGTGTTCCTTGTACTTCCTTGTGGGTAGTATCTCCAAAAGATAACAGTCAAGTATGCAGACACTTTTATATATACACTTATACAAAACAGCCTCTCTTTCCTGTGCTGACCAGCATATAGTTTCTCGTTTATGTAACCAAACTATTTGTTCCAACCGAAACAGCTTTACTAAGTCGAGTACCAGTCACCCTGACTCGTTTTGAAAAAGCTCAGACATATAAAACGTACACCGCTCATTTCTTCAGAATGACAATAAGCTAAACAGACCTCGAAACCCCATGCCAACTGCATCTCTTCCTCAAATCCTTGTCGTGGGTCTTGGTAACCTGCCATTTCCGCTGACACGCCACAGGTATATATTTTTCATCGTATTCTCAAACCATTGTTGACTCTCAATCACAGCATCGGTCAGCTCATCGTCGACTCCCTAGCATCGCGCTTGGGTATTCAATTGCGCACTGAGAAGGGTGGACTCTCCGGGAAAGGAAATGTTTTGATTGGAGACACCTGGGTGTCTTTGACTCTCTTCAAATCAAGTATGTACATCTGCTATTCTGTAACTATCCATTCAAGACGTGAGACTGATCCAAGGCGGCTGCTAGAATCCTTGATGAACATTTCAGGACCATCTATAGCTGCCATGTACCGTCAAACGCTTCAGTCACCAAGCAACATGATTGTCATATCAGACTCTCTTTCCCATAAGGTCGAAACCCTTTCTGTGCGACTCGGAGGCTCAGCAAACGGTCACAATGGTATCAAGAGTATCATGGCCTCGCTTGGCGGTGAACAAGGCTTTCATCGCTTTAGAGCAGGAATAGGGCGTGATGGGTCTGACGCCGCGACGTATGTTATGGGCAAACTGTCTTCGCATGAGCGCCAATTCTGGACCAACGAAGGACTTGATCTTGTTCTTACCGAAATTGAAAAAGTAGCTCAAAGCTACCCATAATTTGTATTGAACCTCTGACGTATGTTCCTCCCGGCTTTGATTCCGATTACATTCGTGACACCCTTCTTTTTCGCATCATCTTAGTTGCATGTCTTCTGCCCAATTTCTAAAATTTTGGGTGATGACCTGCTTCCTAGCTTATCCGGACCGCTCCCTTCGAGATTTGGCGAGTTGTCGGTTTCAGCTATCGCTTGCCTTCTACATCGTATGGGAGAATAATGATCTCCTCGGGCACATGAGCGTACTGTTGTCTTCTAGGACCTTAGTACCTCCATCATTACGACTCAGAGTCCCTAATTGCCTCCCACACTTCTCTCTATTATCCACCCACGAAGCAGCTCAGGAGAAGGGTTTACCAGTCATATTTGGTCACGCGGCTTAGACGCGAAGTCATCACTCCGTACAATATCGCGCAATGACAATTTTAGAAACTTCTATACAATGCGCTCAATGGAACATGAGGTCTTTCATCTAAGTTCTCCGCTACTAGTTCCATGTGGAATAGCTAAACTGAATGCCTGTCTGACAAATTCGAAGACATGAAGAAAATTCATAAAGCCATCTGCAAAAGCTTGGAAGCTAGTAACGCCATTCAAGATGGCTGTCTTCAGAAGTTTGAACACTGGCCTTCTGTTATTGTTAACATTATGCCGCTTTACCAACTCACAACCTTCTCCCGACCAGCAGAAAAGGATATCTGCTGCGATACAAGCTGCTGCTAATCAGTCGAACCCCGATTATACAGCGTTTGTCAATCCTTTCATTGGAACAGGTGGGACACTAGACGTCTGAGTAATTCCACATTCATCTTTATTCTTTCGTTGTGCAGACAACTTTGGTGATGTCTGGTGAGCACATAAACCGTCGTATAATCATCTTTGGTAAACACGCAACTAGTCCTGGGGCGTCCATTCCCTTTGGAATGGTCAGTTATTCTTTAAAAACTAAGTATACGGAGGACAATACTTAATCATGACTACCATCAGGTTAAATTTTCAACCGACATGACTGGATATGCACCTGCTGGTATTCTATTTTCCTCACTCGAATACACTGCTTTACATATTGCTGAATCTGACGTGTCCAGGATACGTTGCCGATCCCACCCAAAAGATTCGTGGCCTCAGCCCGCTTCATGACAGTGGGACAGGTTCCTCATTAGGTGACTTTATTCAGCACTTGATATGCAATTTCGGAATTGACCAAATAATAAAGGAACTTACGGAAATTTCGAGATTATGCCATTGCTCTGTCCCGGTGGTTTCAACACATGTACGACAACACTCGATGCACGAGAACGCCTCCGCAAATTGCACACAGATGGTAACGTTGCTATATTTGGGTATAATATCCTGTCTCATTCATTGACTGTTGATATGTAGACGCCACTCCTGGTTATTTTGTTCTGACACTCGACAACAATATCAAAATGGAAGCTACGCCAACTAGACGAGCGGGCTTGGAAAGGTTTACGTTCCCTTCTGGTTCAAAACCCTATTTTGTATTGGATTTAGCCAACGATCTACCTGCATCATTTGCTGGTGGTGAGCTAAACATTGATCCAGTCAAAGGTAGGATTACCATTGGTGGAAGTTATGGCTCCAGGTATATATATTTCCACACCACAATGATGATCCGCACCAAAATTGATATATCACTGTCCCAGTTTTGGTCCAACAAGATTCAACTATCAAGCATTCGCATGTTACGACCTTCTTGACGGTGGCAAGCAAAAGTTAAGCGAATTTGGCGTATGGACAGGCGACACGTAAGTAGCCTCATTACGGATGACAAGGTCAACAATCGACTTGATAATTCCAGTTTCGGTCTTGATGCGAAAGGCCTTGGTCAAACTCACCTCAACCTCTCGATCAACCTTTTCGGTGGAGTATATCAATCTGGTGCACTCTTCTCTTTCGACAACAAGCCTGAGGAAGTGATCATCCGTGTCGGAGTATCATTCCGTTCCACAGACCAAGCTTGTGCGAATGCTGAGACAGAAGTAGGATCTGCCAGCTTTGACGAAATTCATGCAAAGGCAAAAGCGTTGTGGCAGGAAAAGTTGAGTAAAGTCGAGATAGATATCGGCAACACCCCGGCGAATATCACAGAAATGTTATACTCCTCGCTTTATCGCGCTTCGTTGACCCCGGTGTGCTTCGTTTCCCTTGTACTTGTGACTTCCTCGTCTTCTAATGTACGGGCCTATCTCTAGAATAATGCGACGGGGGAGACGCAGGGTCTGTTTACAGATACAAAATCGTTCTACTTCGATTCATTATATTGCAGGTTAGCCTTTTTTTGACCTTAATATAACGAACACTGACGACTACTTGTCATGTAGTTGGGACACTGTGAGTGTTTGCATATTCCACAGAGTTAAAGTTAAAACATATTCGGTACACAGTTCCGGACATTCTATCCCCTTATGTCGTTACATTCTCCTGTGGAGTTTGCTCAAATCGTCGACAGTTATATTGACGGCTGGCGTAAAAATGGATGGATGCCGGAGTGCCGCGCTAACAATCTCCCAGGCTGGACTCAAGGAGGTATGCAGATGTTCAAGCGCTTCTTTTTTTCTCTTTTTGGTAATGATTGCAACTTTGTCTACTTGCCCAAATATAGGATCCAGTGGGGATATCATCGTTTCTCACTTCGCCGTCAACTATCACAACGAAGCCAAGAGATTAGGCATTGATTTGGAGGAGCTATATTCTGCTTTACTTACAGATGGGGACCTGAACCCACCGGAGTGGAATATCGAAGGTCGGCAAGTCAACGTATACAAGTAAGCCAACGACGTTGTTTGTTTATATCGTATCAACATGGATGCTGATACCTGACAAAGACAATTCGGATTTGTACCATTTGCTGTACTTGACGTGTCAAGCACTGGTAGGCAAACAAGAGAAGGAAGCAGAACTCTCGAGGTGTGTGTTCACATGTCCCAATTGGTTTATCAAAAATAAATGTTGTTTTAGTATGCATTTGAAGATTTTGGAATTCGTCAAGTTGCACAACTATTAGGGAAGTCTGATGACGTTGAGAGGTATACCAACCGGTCTCTGGTACGTAGTTAAATCCTGGAAAACGACTTTCTCCTCAAACAATTCTAAATAGTTCTATCGTAACGTATGGGACCCCAGCGTTGTCAGTGATGGTTTCAAGGGTAAGATATAACCTTTGTGCAAAGCCAAAGTGTATACTAAATATGCTATAGGATTCTCCCAGAAACGTTTCTCGAACGGGACATTCGCATTCACAGACCCAGTGAACTGCTCACCGAATGATAAGAATGACTCTCGGGCATGTTCTTTGCAGTCCAATAATGTGAATGGTTTCTATGAGTCATCTTCTTGGGAATATAGTTGGTCAGTCTCTTCATGTCTTGCAAGCTATTTGTTAGCTCAAATTTGTCTTCTAAGGTTCGCACCTCATGACACTGCCCACTTGATTGAGCTCATGGGTGGAAATGTGCGCAGCAATCAATTTACTAAAACTTGCCATTATGTTTAACTCATACTACAGGCAACCTTTGTCAAGCGGCTAGACCATTTCTTTGATGTGTGTACCCTTATAAATTGTAAACCTTTCCTACTAATTGACGGACCCATGTTACTCAGGCGGGCTACTATCTGGCTGGCAATGAGCCGTCATTCCAGGTATTTATATTCTTTCAACACACTCCTCTTATCTTATACGTACTTAATACAAATCAGACGCCAATCGGATATCACTACGCGGACCACCCAGCCAAATCTGTCGATCGTATACGTGAAGTTGTTTTCAACAACTTTGATATAAGTAGGTGTTAATTGTAACCAGCTTGTAACCGTTTTCTGACGAACATGCAATAGCTCCTGGTGGCTTACCAGGAAACGACGATCAAGCTGCCATGGCTTCACTCCTATCATTCCATCTCCTCGGTTTGTACCCAGGTAAGGAATTCTTCAAATGTGGTAACCCCCTAATTCTCATGGTGGTTCTTACTTTACTCAGTTCCGGCAACCACACAATTCCTTATTCTTTCTCCATTCACACCGAAATACACCATCCACAACTCATTCCTGAACGTCAGCACAACAGTCCGCGTTGTCAACTTTGATCCCAAATCGGTCCAAAAGACAATCCCAGCTGGTACATCAGCATATGTCCAGAGTGTCACTATAAACGGCAAACCCTCAGAATCTCGTTGTCACTTTGATTTCTTCGACGTGTTCAGGCTAGGTGGCGAAGTTGTTATAACTCTGACTGCAGATAAAACCAAGGCAGATAGTTGCCTTGGTTCGCTACCAGAAAGTATATCTACTGGAGGTTTCGCAAAAGCAAGATAAATAACGCAAAGAGGCACAAAGAGATAAAACAGAGCATATTCAAGATATTGTTACAAGACGTACACTAAGGTTGCGGATTTACAAATCAAGTAACTTAGTACGCGTAGTATGTACTATGGACACGGAACCGGGGAAAAATATAGGTTGCCAGGATGTTATGAGTTGTGTGTGAACTCCGCGCGATATTTGGATAGCCAATCCTCATATTCTGTTTCTGTAAGGTTGATGATGTATAGACGCCCGTTGTTAGGTGCGATCGTTGCTGTTAGGTGATAACTATTTTAAAACATCCTATCAGATGTGTTTCTGCAGATATGAATCTCAAACTTACTCATCGAGTAAGCCTTGAAGAATGGGTTTTTGGGCTTTCCCCAATTTCTTTGCACCCACTTGTAGGGTACAAGTTAGAGATCTAGCTTCAGGTTTAAAGGACAACTCCAAAGCTGTTTCGATCTCTCCTATGAAATCTTCTCCTTCATGTATCATGTCGAAAACATCTGGTGGGCTTGCAATTTCAGATTCCTCAAGTGCTAATCATTGATCAAATTCATGTTAAAAAAGGATATCAACAAAAAGGGGGGACGAACCAGCTTCATAACGCTTCTCAGCCTTCCGCTTCATCTTCCCTAGCGCCTTCTCAGCTTTCTGTATCTCACTATCCTTTTGCACAGCAAGTGCAGCACCGGCCGCTCCACCATCAGCTAATGCAGAAGCTTTCTGTCTCGTCAACTCTCGAATAGTCTTCTTCATCTCAACCATTTGCGCAGCGAGGAGAATAGCTTTGTTCAACCGTGTGGTGACATTTTCGTTGAACTCGCTAACTTCACTGACAATAGATTCAGCCACAGAAGGGCCGGCTTCTTGTTGCTGTTCTTGGTTGGAGACTTTTTCTTCTGCAGGGTTCGTAACCGCGGAGGGTTTTTCTTGACCAAGTTCGGAAGTGCGTTGCATTGGTGTCTTTGATTCGCCGTCTTGTGCCTGATTCTGTGTTTGTTCTGTTTGATCCTCGTTATTATTGTTCTCTGGAGAGTCAGGCTTTAAAGGAGGTGTCGTTTCTTTGTTTTCATTCTGATTCGTGGTATCATCCTGAGTCTTCTTCAAGTCGTCCTCCTGTGCTGGTGGGTCGGAAGTGATTTTCTCATTTTGACCTTCAACTTTCTCGTTTGCGGTTTGTTGAATTTGCGTGTCTTCTTCCGTCATGTCAATGAGATTCCCACCCTCAGTCGCATCAGGTGGTCCAGTCGTCTTAATAGGAAGGTTATTGTTCTGGTTAGTAGTAACATTGATGGCGTTCGCATTAGGATCGTGAGAATCTTGAGCTTGGGCAGGGGGTTTGGTAGAAAAGTCTATCTCTGAGAAATCTTTATATGCGGGGGGAGCAGGTTGAATTTGCGAGGGGTCAGGTACAGTAGATAGGTGGATTTCCAGTTTTTTCGGCTTATTCTGGCTGAGTGATTCCACAATTGGAGTTGAAGCATCCAACCAATCATTGGCGAATTCTTGCCGCGGGCTTAAGACTTGCTCAGTAACTGATGGTACCGGATGTGGAAGTGGAGGAGGTGACTTGAAAGTCGTAGGTTCTAAGTCATTCTTGGAAAGGACGGGAGGTGCAACGTATTCAATAGCTTCCTCTTTCTGTACCGTTTCCCAATCCGAGAAACCACCCGCATCAAATGTATCTGGTATGTCATGAATGACAGCTGGAAGTGGCGGTGGTGGGGGTTCCTTGTCCAATTTGAACTCTGGTAGTTGGGAAGATGGTGTAGGAGGAAGGACTAATGGTTTCGCTTTGGGTGTGATGTCTCGGTCTGCATCCGCTGGCTTTTTTCCTTTGTCGACAACTTGAGTTTCCTCTATTTCTGGAATCTCGACGTTGACTGAAGACGGGTCTATGACTTCTGACTCTGATGATAGATCTGAAGAGAGATTGCCCTCATCTAGGTCATCCCGACTCATTGAAGATGATCCTTCCGTTGGGGTATCTTCCGAAGGATAGCTTTTAGGCATTGTTGAGAATCTGTAATGGGCAGTACCATGTGTACTTCTGCCTTCCGTGGCCCTTTGTCGTCTGAAGCCAAGCACTGATCCCATTTCTGTGTCTGTTTCTGAGATTTCACTTTGGAATGAACCTGGGATGCGTCGTTTACGAGGAGCTGGTGTAAGAGATATCGGAGGAACGTCATTTGTAGAAAGTGGTGGTAAAGGAGCTTGGGTGACTGTCGATGGAGAGATGGTTATTGTACTGGACGTGGGAGATACAGCAGATGGTGGTTCATAGGGTATGAATCGGACTGTTCGTGCTCTTGGGAAAAAGGCAACTTTGGGAATTGAGCGGGAGATAGTGTACATGTCTCGACGGAAGCGGCGCCAGATGCGATTGAGACCGACGTCCTTCCATAATGAGGGAGTGATATCTGCTAAAACCATCCCGAGTCCTGTCCAGACAACGACCAGGATCATCCTCGAAACACTCTCCGTTACCAGAAAGTCGATGAACATCCTCACACCATAAGCGACGTATGGGTCAAACGATGATGGCATTTTTTTGAGAAAATGCAGCATCACAACTCCCTCCCATAGCCCAACCAAAGTTCCAGTTAGTTTAAAGTCATGATGGCTAACGAGATCGACAACAAAGCGTAGACCAAGGCCAAAGCCTATAGCGAATATACTGTCCATGATAGAAGCAGCGCGAGCATTGATACCCCACTCCGATGAGCGGGATGAAAATACCGAGGACACGATACTCATGCTGTGAGGGCTGTGAAACTAAGGGGAAATCCCTAAAAGAGTTTTGTTGATAAATAAATAAAAAAAACGTTTGATTGGATGCCCAATTTAGGTAAACAATGGTAATATAACAACATTTACACTATTTATTACCCTACAAAGCCCAACAAGATACGTGAACAAGAATTGTCTGTGAGTGCATATATAACAAACGGTCGTGACAGATCATCAAATGGAATGCAGGTATAGTGACAGGTTTCTTGTGTTGCCATAATGCAGAATTGCTTGCTTGCTTCAGAAGGTAGTGTCAGAAAGTAGTAGCAGAAAACGAAATCTTGTACATGTCGGTCTTCCATGTTCTGGGTAGTTGAGTTTCTCTAGGGGAGTCCTTCAACCGGGTATCCTGTCGCTAAGCGGTTTGTGGGGTCACAGTCCAACCTCTGTACAAACTAGTATCATGTCGCTTTTCTCAAGCCTACGTCTCCCATCATCCCACTTCCGCAGATATTCTCTAGCTCGTATATGGAATAACTCACAACCTTCGAATAGGTTGTCAGGAAGTTTGTCTTTCCGTTGTTCCCACGGCTTCACGTCAATTGACTCGCAACGGTCTAAACACACAAGTACCATCCCAAAACTATATGCATCCGCGAGGAGTGGGTCCAGACACTCTCCACGCAAGATCTCAGGTGCTGAAAATGGACGAGTTCCCGGGTGAATCTGTTCCACTTTTACTGTTGGTGGTTTCTGTCTCTGGGCAGATTGCTTGCGTGGAAGGTCAACAAATGGATCAACTGGTTCATCGTCTGGGGATTTGAATACAGAGTCTGCAGAGACGGATCCGCCCGAAATCGAGTAACTTGATAGTATCTGATGATGTTGTTACCTGGATGTTCAAGAGCGACAAGTCACCATGGCTTAGTCTGTAAGAGTGGAGGTGTGTGAGTCCGTCGAGTAGCTGATTGTGGTAATCAATTTTTTTTTCTGTTGATAGCATTGGCCTCTCGATTATGACGTCGTAGAGAGTGCGACCATCGATGTACTCAAGCACCAAGCCAATGTTTTCTAATGACCCTAAGAAGGCACATATATTTCTATGACGTGCCAGCGTAGTGTACACTCGTAGCTCAGCTAGAAATTGTACAGTGACATCAGACGCATTGGACTGCATCTCACCGTTGATTTCTAGTTGGATTACATCGGGCTTTTTAACAATGCACTTGAAAAGCTCGGAAGCAGATCCGTGAGCAACAGGTGCCAGGCTAGCAGTCGCATTAGGTGGTGCACAATACGCCGTGGGAGTTGGAAAGGAGAAGATAGAAGTAGGGTGACGTGGAGGGTTATATATGGGTGAGGGTGGTGGGGAATCATCAAACTTGTGGTCTGTGTGGTGCACCTCGTCAACCCCATGGTTGTATGTGCTATATACAGGCTCGACGGCAGTTTCTTCAGATGATGAAAACTGAGTTGCCTGACGCGTTCAACCCTACCACCCCTGATGTCTCTTCCTCTTCGTCCATCTCCACTGCATGGATGATAAGAATAAAACTAGCAGAAAAAGATAATCACATACCCATCCACCAGTTCTTCTTCGATGTAAGGGTAATACGTTTGACATGCATGGGTTTCGAATGAGAACCTGGGGGTGCTGGGGTTGATACAGTGGGTGTACGTTGCTCTGTTGGTGTTACGGTAAAAGAGTTTGTAAATTGCCTATTCCCAAAAGGTGGGCGCTGCATGGCTCAAAGTGTTTGATATAACCAAAGAAAAGAAGCTAGGTGATGTGCGCTGGGAGAAACGAAGTAAAGAAAAAAAAAAGCTGAAAGCGCACGTTGTTGCGTCTGACTTGGCACTGCCCAGTTGAATCTAATCTCAGAACTGGTTCCGGTGATTATACTTAATTTTGTGACAGATCAAGTTAACTCTGCGTTTTCGGTTTCGTCTCGTCTCCCTCATTTACACCTACTAAGTATCATACAATCGTATATATTATCACGTTCAACACCAGGTTATATCTACAACATCACACACATTCACATAGTGGAGCTAGAGTGGCGTCTTCTATCGATTGTCGATTATTTCACGAATGAGAACCGTAATCGATGAATAAGACGCGTGTTGTTCCCGTTCTTTATATGTTAGAATGTTGATTTGTCTTAAATACGATCACTCAATAGATAACCAATCACAATCATGCGGTTTTGCTTGGACAGGCAGAATAACCAAAGATTATGACATTTATGTAACAAACAGCAACTAGGATATACTTGGAATATATTAGGAATATAGCACAAGTCCCGAATGAATGCTAATAGAAGCTGTTCTGGTGTGAGTATGTGATATAGTTCATAAATGGCGTTTAAATGGTATAAGAAAGAAGAAGAAAATATCATCTACAAAAAAGTTCGGCAAAGATAGGTATATGATCAAGAACAGAAATAGAAAGTTCTCAATGAAAATGCGAGAGTCATTATCCATGCTACAAAGTCATAAGAGTGACGTCCGGCAGAACTAACTTGGTTGGCTGAACCACTACCACCACCAGTTGACGTTTCCGCAGTCATGACCGATGCATCAGGGAGTGGTGCGACTGTATCAACCTGTTGTTTACCAATTTCCCCAGAACCGACCATTATTTGTGAGCCAAGAGATGGAATACCATTAACGACCACGAATATAAATGCAGGTCCTGGAGCTAAAATTGACGGGTTAGGTGGAAGTTGACTGACATGCAGGATCGCAGTTTTATTCGATTCATAACCGGTGTATGTAGAGTTCAGCTGGACGTAACGTTGTCCCATATTCTATTCAACAGGGTCACATCTCAGTATCATAAACAGACGATAAAATACACACCAGTCCGTGGGTAGAGAATCCCGTCCTGATAATGACAACTGTCGCATTCTTGACATTATTTACATCACCAAAAAGATCATTAGCATCAAGTTGGACGTCGAAGGAAGGGCCACCATATGTTATTTGAGAGATGAGACCTTGCGGTTGTGGCCTTCGCTCATTGAAGTAAGATGGGTAGAATAGTTCAGTACGGTACTCTGTTGGGTATTTCACATCTGGGCCAACTGTGTAATCGGGGTTGGGATTGGATCCAGAAATCATAATGGATCCTGTCAAAATATTGAGTTATTGATTGCATGTGCTTTCAATAGGAAAGGGAACCCACCATCTGGAAGTAGAGTAGCAGACGAATGATATAGCCTAGGGATCGTACTTGCAGTCAACCCCTTGCGCGACCATCGCTTGCCCGCAGGAGCTGCAGGATCATATATTGCGGGCGTGAGAACAGGGTCGTCCGCATATGAATGACCGATTGCCCATGAGTCATTTCCATATCCAGCGGTACCTAAGTAAAACCATGAACAATCAATGACACTCCCGGATGCATTAAGGACTCGATATACCAAGTTTGGCACCATTCGCATTGAAGATCTGACCAGTCGGCAGGAAAATGAAATTGGACATCGATCGAGCTTCAGGCATTGCATCGGTGTGTACATAGGAGGTCGATAATTCTGGTGTGATTGTGACACAGGACGTGGATGCCTTACGTTCAGGGATAACGGGATCTGATGAAAACCATCTAGACAGTGCCTTGTTGTCAAATCCCTTGTGTTTTTCATCTGTGAAAGAGTTGCTTACTCGTCTGGTTGTATATCGGATCCTCCGCAGAACAAGATGGTTGCCGTCCAGTTATTGGCAGGTGTCAGGGGAAGCATGACAGTGCCGGCACTAGCAGGATAAGTACGCACAGCATCTGGAATGTTATCTAAAGGCGTTTCCTCGTTCGTCTTGTGATTCCATAGAGAAGTCGCCCAATTCGATTGGATGAGTAATTTACCCGAAGGTAGGAGCCATATCAGGGGGTAAAGATTAGCAGGCAGGGTAGTCGTTAAGATTTGAACGACATCAGAAGCCCTGCCGTTTGGTGGGAAGTATTCATACGTTGGATTAGTTTGAGACGCATCATTGACGTATCCGCCATTCCTGCAACCTCCAACCTAATTGATTAATCACACATGTCAATGGTGTGTTTTTCGGATCAACTTATTTCCTTACAATGATTATTGAACCGTCCTCCAAAGTTTCTCTGGGGGAAACAGGATCGTTAGACAGCTTTTGACATATTCGTGGAATCTTCACAAACGCACAGGGTAGGGTACCAGCGCTGGTCTGTTTGAAGAGGAGAAAGTACCCAATCAAAAGTAGAGTCATCATCACTTGGAGTTAATAAGCTGTTCACATCCGTCAATTTTGTTGCAATGATCAAAAAAGGTAAAAACGGACCGTATTCTGGGTGAGTGATCACATGGTGGAGTTGAGACATCTGGATATCATCATGATGGAATTTGAAAGGCATACGAGGTTCTTCCATCTGGGTCATCATATGGTCCTCCCCCAACTTGACTATCCGCAGGTTCCCCACCATATGTCACGGCCTGATTGCCACCTACATTAATCCAGGTCCCATTCCCCAAAACGTTGCCGGCCTGTAGTACGCGTCGGCAAAGCCTCAATGCTTCACAACAACACACTCACAGCACAGAATGTATTGGTTCTCGCATCCATGGCTCGTTGCGAGTTCGTTCCAAGGGTCCACTCTATTTATTTTGTCAGAACGAAGGAGGACAGGGAATGTGTTTCGTGCCTACCAGAAGCCCAGGCTGGATGACCATTGATTGTGGTAGGATTCCCCTCGACCTTATCAACGATATACACTGTGTTCTGTGTCCCCAGGAAAATCTGGGTATACGGTGTCATCGCTAGAAAAAATAAATGGATGGGTAGGTGTCGAACGAACCTGCTGTGCGCTGACAAGGCTTTCACCGATTATTTCAAACCCACCGGGAGTTCCTTTGCGGTTTGGTTGACCAGGAGGTGGCAAGGTCAAGGCATTTGTTGATCTTGTGAGAGTTGTGGAAAAGTATAGAATGGCCAGCCGTTGGAGGATAGCAAGCATGAGAGTGCGAGAGGGCACGAAAAGAAGAAAAAAAGAAGGTTGTAGTTCGAAGGAACGTGTAAATGGTGATGTTGTTATACTGTCCAGAAATAAAAAATCAGCGGGGATGACGGATCCTTTTAAGAGAATGGAAAGGAAAGGAGGTTGATTAATGATTTCTTCTCGCCGTCGGATCTTAGATCACCGAAAAGTATAGTACATACTTCAGCGCCAAGCCATATATGATCTTCATTCAGATCGATGACAGTTAGTCGAATTCCATCTTCCATAAATTGCTTTGCAGACTTTTATGACTGAAAGACAGCAGATGGAGAACTAACAAGCGTTGTGACAGTGGACCGGAAAATTAGCCTTCACAGCGGAGCAAACAATGTGAGATCAGATTTGGAGGTTAGGGTCACCCCGCATTTTTTTATGCGAGAATAAAACATCACAGGGTCCTAACCAGCTCTACACGCCCCTTCTAAGCTGTTAAGTCGCACCATGCATTTACCGTAACTATTGTCACGATTTCTTGGTTAGTTCATCGAAGAAAAATTTATTGTTCAACAGGGACGGCAGCTTCTGTAATACATCCTCTTTGGGTCAGGAGCGGGTTTAACCTGGAGATTGACAGGCCATTGACCAAGTCATGTTCAGTTCCAGGTCATTGCGGTGTTCCAACATATCTCTATAGAATTGCTGTGAAAAACTGGAGTCAATACATTCATTTAGCGCTGACGCTGTGTTGCTGTGCCCACAGAGGTTGATAAATTGAAGCTTCTCCTGTAATTCAAGTCGAAGCTTGACTCTTCCTGCGCATCTGATATGAGCAGTCAATTCAAAGATGGCATCATTTGTACCGATGAGGACATACAACGTTCTCTTGCACCAGAAACAAAGGACTCCATACATTGCTTAACACGCGGGCAAAGTATCGGTCTAACTGTACGTTTGATGATCAGTCAATATCATGGCATCCCCCATTAACCATACCTTTGCCAGATCGTGGCGGAGACTGGACTGTTTTCTCTCTTCGCCGTGTTGATAGTTTTTTGGATTATCATTGTGAGTACCAGAAGTCTTTTTTAAATCTTCATTTCTATGATTGACAGCATGTACTAAGCGCAATATTGTACGACGGATCCGCCACACTACAAATAATCGATGGCACCTATTTCAAGAACCTATGGATATATTGATGGTTGGATTTATTCTTTGTGACTTGACAAACGTACCATCTCTTAACTTTCCAATAAACAGCTGTCTTTGTTTGGTGCAGATTTAATACAGGCCGTAGGCGCTGTAATGGATCTCAAATGGATACGTGACGGGAAGGTAGAAATAGGGGGCTTTTGTACTGCACAAGGTTTGTTACATTGTGCTTGATTATCTCCTGTGTTAACAAAGGTGTAGGCGTCATCCAACAGTTAGGAGAAACAGGAGTTGCAATTACCACTCTTGTAAGCCTCAAACGTCATAAACCACGATTATATGCTGACCATTTTTCAGATGATTGCCATATATACCTTCATTGGCATCTGGTGGGGTAGAGGAGCAGGAGCAGTTTTCGTGACGGGAGTTGTTATTACCCTTACTTGGATATTCGTGGTCCTCATCGTTGTGATCGGGAATGCAATTCACAGTGACAAACTCGAATTATACCAAGCGCCAACTCCTGTACGCTTATTTCACTCCAATTCATTGGGATTATTCATCATGTTCTGTAGTATTGGTGTTGGATCGGACAGAATTACCTCGAATTTCGTATTTGGGGGGAATATTTCTGGTTTTGGCTGACACTAGGCATGTCGCTTTTCACGTATATTCTCCTCTTCTTCTGGAGCCGTGGAAATATCGTTCGGCATGAAGACTCCTGGTGGAAATTCTCGATCCAAAGAAGCCACCCATCAACTAATGTTATGAGAGGTCGCCAGTCGCTCATGATGCTTGCGTAAGATGGGTCCTTTTGTTTCGTCTTATGCATTTGCTTAAATTTTTACATGCCAGGTACCCTGTTATATACTGTATCCTTATCCTCCCGTTAAGCGTTGTGCGTTGGATTGGCTTCTTTCAGGAACGTGGTGGTCGGGAAAGTCACATCGCCTCCTCTGCGACGCTCACAGTAATCGCAATATATGGTCTGAGCGGTGTATGTAATGTTGTTCTCCTGCTTACAACTCGTCCCAACTCTGTTCTCTTCGGCCGACCCATTGATTATGGAACGGGTCGACCACCTTCAGTACGTGTACACACTGCGGAAGGTTCAGAGGCAACTTTTCCTCTAAAGGAACGTCATAACGACCATGGAGCATCTCTAGGACGACTACCATCTCGTTGATTTGGATTTTTTTTTAAAACCTAATTGTTTGACGAATGTATACCGCGTTAACTTATACCCTTGCTCGTGTAGTACAATATTTCCCAAGTTCTTATGATGTAACACCTTCCCTCGAATATAAAATGAGATTTGTTAAGTACCTGACACATTGTCACCACCATCAACCTGTTGCTCAAAACGAAGCTGATGTATAAGTGTGTTCTTGTCTTTGTTGTTGTAACTATTTTTAGTATATACGGTTAAGTCACCGGGCCGGTGGATAAACCGATAAAGACCTGACCCAGTTAAGGCTTCGCCCCCTGCAATGTCCGTCGTGATGAAATGATCAGTATACGCCCACCATGTACAATATAGATACGGAGAAATCTAAACTCCTCAGATCGATGCCGAAGTAACGCAGCACTGGATGTCCACCATTCGGCGCTCTGAGCGGAACATCTTCCTGGATGTCCACATGGTGACCATGCGTGTACGTATACACTGCCAGCCTGGCACATTGTCAATTGCCGGTAAGCCCTATCTATCTTTCCTAAAAGTTCCAGGGGAATTGGGAGTTTGAAATTGTATTGAAACTGTCAAACCGAGGTCAGACTCAGTGTGCCATGTGTATAACCAACCAACTATGTAACTCGTCTGAAGTTCCATCCAAATCAAGCCGAGGATAGTGCGACATGACTGGGCTATGTATAAAACCAACTTGACCATCCAAATCGTCTGTTTTATCTAATTATGACTCGAAACGCCAAAAATTACGGCCTGCCTGCATTACGGTCAAACGACAGCGTTCATGGCGTGATAGAGGAGAATCACCATAATGGATCTCCTATGACTCGAATAACGTCAACTATGACACAGAAGACTTTAGGCAGTGTACGTGCTGGAGATCTGAACGTCGTCGTTGTGCCGACATATCGACTTTACAGGCGTCGTTTCTTGGGTCTGTTCGGATTGGCAAATATGCTTACCGTCATGTTGCTAAGTTATCTTCTGACATCCAAACTTAAGGTTCTTTTAAATATTGTCGCCCCGATGGCGTTTCCCTGGTTTGGACCGATATCAAATAACAGTTCGTTTGTTACACCAACAGCACTTACTGCAACTATTGAAGGTTCCACTAGTGGCGACAGACCTCGATATAACTCTAGATGAAATCAACTGGATAGGAAATATCGGGTTTCTCATTTTTTTGCCGAGTAGTTTGGTGATCCCCTCAATACTTTTAAAATATGGGATCAGGCGTTGTGTGCGTCATTTTACGATAAACTTACCATTTGTCAAATTTAAATAATGTATCTCAGTGCGACATCGGTGCGGTGATGCTTATCCTCTCAGCCTGGATTCGATTTGCAGGGACAGTCCGTTCTCTTCCCCCAAAGGGTGCTTATGCTCTTTTAATGCTTGGACAGGTATGTTAATCCTTTCAAATATGGTATTAGCCACACAGATCCTTTGCAGTGCTTCTCGGCGATTGCGCAGCCCATGTATCAAGTCATTGGTCCAAAATACTCGGAAACTTGGTTTGATCTCAAGGGACGCACAACCGCCACCATGATTATTGCCATTTGTAAAATTTTGGTCTCTCTGTTATTGCGATATATGTTTATTCAACCAGAACTGTGTAGCAAATCCTGTTGGGGGTGCTTTAGGTCAACTGTTGAGTCCTGTTTTGGGCGACACTAGACACTCTGTGAGTATGGATTCTATTTCATCAATATCATTCTAACGGTCTTATAGATCTTAGTTCTTGCAATAATTTCCACGGCAGTAGTTCCTGCTATCTTTCTTATAAAAGACAAACCACCTCTTCCTCCAAGTAAGTTCGACACGAAAATACATACATTCATTATTAAGGCGTTTATTAAAGCATATGCCGGTTCGAAATCTTCCCCACCACTAACGGACCTTCTCCGAGCGATATTCGGTTTGTCAACGTCACAGGAATCTTACATGACAGTACCCGAACGAATCGATTTTGCTATTTTGGCTCTCATTTTTGGAGTCATTGCTGCCAGGTTGGTATTACACTGTTGAATGATCGAACAGGTCTTGAGATCATTTCATTTTCAGCACGAACGTGTTTGGCATTCTTTCTGGACAAATCATGGTTCGTGAACTTACAGGGAATAAAAAAAGATGCTAATGACATCGATCATAGCAACCGATGGGGTATTCCGCTGACCAAAGTGGTTTCATGGGTGCATGCCTACTTCTCACTGGGATAGTTGCCGCGATTGTCACTGCGCCTCTGTTTGATCGCGTCTTTACACATCGGCTTGCACTCACTGCAAAAGTGCTTATACCCGTCGTAGCGGCCGCATGGCTATCATTGATATGGGCGGGTTTGTGAACCTTGAGATTCTCATTTTACTTTGACAACTCAAAAAATTATCTTTCTAAAGTCACACCACATAACCTGGGCGGCCTTTTTGCAATCATGACCATTATTGGTGTATGCAGTATCACAATGCTTCCTGTTGGACTCGAGCTCGGATGCGAACTGACTAGAAACGCTGATGGGAGTTCCGCAATATTATGGTTCCTGTGTGTATATAGCCGTTTTAATTGCCTAATTTTTATTCAATCTATAATTTTGAATAGCTGCTATTTACTCGCATTGGTATTCGTTCTAGGTGGGTAATCTATGATCGAGTTATACAAGAATTTTCCTGATGAGTCGAGGACGCGGAATAGTCGAAGGTGCTCTACGTGCTGGCCCGGACGCTTCTCCTCCTCTCAACATGCGTCGCGCTCTCATATTCAATGGGGCTACTATAGTGACGGTCTCTTCGTTGGTATTTTTCCTAAAAGGTATCCAGGCAAGGAGAAGGATGGATGAAAGCAAGCTTAAAGAATCTGACATTGCAAGCCCATAGCTTCAAGCGAACCTTGATAACCAAGAATGCTAAGTATGCATATCTATTATTCCTCTTGCTCCACAGGTTATGACATTATTTGGGGTACATTAATAACCAAACTTGTTATTTGATATAATTATGTGGTTGACTCTTCCGTCGATGTTCCGCGTTTGAAGCCTTGAAAATACTTTTCTCGGAAATCTTTGTGCGCAGGAACATGTCCAGCTTCCGGTGACTTCGAATAGTCGAATGAAGGAGGGGGGTACTGTTGCAATGTCATTTCTTTCTTAATGGTCACAAGCTATATGAACAAAAATCCTCGTCACAAATTGACAAGGGAAGGCAAAATTTCCGAATCCTTACACGTCGACCCCAAGACCCGAAGTCTTGCAGGGAATTGGCAATAACCTCCATACCCTCACAAAGCATAGTATAGATGTCCATCTCCTCATATTCATCGGTAACGGTAGGAAGAAAGAATACCAGTCTCCCACCCGGTTTGAGCATATAACGAGCCGTAATCACCAGATCTCCGACAAGATTCGAGAGCTCGTATGGTTTAGTAGGCGGGATGTAGGGTTGATCGTCTCTACTAGAAAATGATTAAATCCGGTATCTGTTGGAAATAAATGTGGCCTATACGTACGCTCGATGGTCGGCGCACATTGCTTTCTTGATTTCGCTGAGATCCCTTTTGCGGCCCAGCCGTTTAGCTCCCGCTCGGACGCCATCTGAATAATAATTTATAACGAGCGTGACAGGCTTAAATTCACTTACAAGGAGGGTCCGTGATGATAGCATCAAATAGTTCTCCACATCGCCATGGATTGTGTGTAATATCAAATGTACATAGATCAATTATCCGCGGGGATACTCCATATTGCTTTGCTGCGCGAATTACACCAGGCGTTTTATCTGGACGGCATGTGAGTTTATGGGCTACTGTTGAGAACTATATTGGGGTTACCTTTGCCTCGCATCTGGCGGCCATCAATGTCAGATCCGAATACAAATGCACCGAAATGCGCGGTAGGCTGGTGTGGATATTAGAAAAGAGCATGATTGAGCATGTTGGCTTACATATGCCATACTTCCGGTCCCCATGAAAGGATCGTAAATCAACTTGCCAGGCGAAGCCTGCTAACATGTCAACCAAGCCATGCCACCACCTTTTATAATAATACCTACCAGACTCTGATTAGCCATCAACAACGAAATTTCGGACTCCATGCTTGTATTTCCAAAATATTCGCGCTTTTTTACATCGAATTTCGCTATGAGGAGTCGCGCTGAACCTTCTTCTATCTGAATGGACATTAGCACAGATATCCTCGAAAGGGTGCAAGAGACATACCAACCTCCCGAAGTAGACCTGACGAAATCGACCATCTCCCTCATGCTTTGCCCGAGTTTGACCACGGGTGTCATGATCTGTTTCTCGTCACATACAAAATTAGTGGATATATGCAGTATGGCATACATTCTTCGAAACATGTAAGTTGTATATCAGGGTTTTTCATGTCGATCTTCCCAAGGAACCCCATATACGAGAAGCTCTCAATGACTTCATGCTGCCGTCTTTGGGGTATTTTGTGATTGAACGAGGTAATGGAAAATCTGAAAGATGTGTTCTGTACGTAACGCGACCATAGGTGCTCATGTGCACGATTGTTAAGGTGTAATTCGTCGTACGTTGAACCTTGACCATAAAATTCATATACGGATCTTTGAAATTTGTTTAGCTTTCAATGTAATTGTATTCCTGAATACAGACTTTATTAGTATACATCTTCTGGCAAGCAGGCATGCGTGTTCCTCTTCATCTAAGTCCAGAACCATAAAAGGCCTTGTAGGGTCGTAGTTTTCTTCGTTATCTGGCAAGGCCACCGTGAATCCATATAGTTCAGCAATTGAGCTAAGTTCTGGAAGTCGGAATTCGGCGTGTGCTTGGGCAAATACGAATAGAAATTGAGGCATTTGATTTAAACCACTTATCATTTTTTTTATCGCTCATTCCTACCATGTTTGGCAAAACAATCCAGATCAAATAATCGTCCAATTCCACGTTATGCTTGCCTTACGCAAAGTATCGTTCGCTAAAATTGCTATGTAAAGCCTCGAATGTGAACTATCTAGAATATGCCCTTTGCCGAACTGCTCCTTGTGGCACAGACCATTATTGATTCAATCGAACCAGCTAACTGTAGGACTCAGCTTTATCATCAAATCCAATTATAACAAGTGTTCCCTTGCAGTTTCAGAAGAAACATTTCTAAACCTCAAGAGCGTTTTCCCCGAGAACCTTGTTATTTCAGCATTCGATTTGCTAGATCGAAAAAGTGGTAGGTATATACTCTGTAATACAATGATGGCGTTATTTTAAGGAAGAATTGCAGTGATCAAGTATTCCACCAGCTGGGGACATTGTGAATACGAAATTCTGGGTTCGATTTCTTCCTACATCGTTCTATTAAACCTGGATCCAGCTCCAATCCCTTTTCACTGCACGTGTCCTGCCTTTTTGGAAGCCGTTTTATTAACAGAGAAACATATAATGGTTTGCCAGGAAGTTTTGTGGCATTTGTGATATGGACTGATATTGTTGCCAGTGTAAACATATCCTCGCTTGTCTTCTTGCTGAGAGGCTATCTCTTCATATCGATCGACGTGTCAACATGGACGAATTGGCCACTATGTTCACCCAGAGGTTCAAGTTGTCCAATGCTAATGATTCTACATAATACCATGTTGTTAATTATTAAATATGATATATACATTGACATGGGTATAACTATAATTTGTAAAAGCATTGTAATCTAGAAACAAACCCATTCTTGATATAAGTAGTGATTTACAAATGAATGCTAGTTAGTTGATCGTTAAAATGATTTCTTATGCAAGCAGCTCGTACTTGTCTTCCTGAATCCTCCACTCCAACAAAGAAGCGAAATCCACAAGCTCCGTCACTAGGGATCTCAATAGGTCTTTGCTTGGTTTTTCCGGAACCTGCATAACAGGGATCACGATTTGCTTTTTGGAAGTCAAATGGGTGGGTATATCTTCCTCAACGTCGTCCAAGCAATACTTGACTTTCATCCACTCCGCCAGTTTGAGGATTTCTTCCGGTTCCGAGAACCCCCACCACCTTTCCACATCCTCATCTGAACTATGACCAGAGTCGGAACCTTCACCGTCGACAAGCATTTTCATACTTCCATTAGAGTTTGGAAGGGCTGTTTGTGCGGAAAACGGCCTTTTCCCCCACACAGCCACGAACCATGACCATAGTCTCATTTCTTTGCGCGAATCTTCATTTACTACGCGTTTTTTACCCTTTTTACCACCATTCGCGCTATTGATAACGAAGTCCAAGGCAGCGTCACGTTCACCAACTCCTGGTGAAAGAACATAGTATACGCGTCCTTCAGCATCTTTTCCGAGGGGCTGGTATCTTGGAGTAAACATAGGCGACAAGATTCGAAGGACATTATCAAAATTCAGCAGTTGGTTTTTGTGTATTTCACGTTTAGCTTTGTTCTGCAATATTTTGTCAATATAATGGAAGAGTTCAAACTTGACGAGTTTACCTCATTGGCGAGTGACTTGTCCTTGGTTGAGGATTCAACTCCCTTTTTAATCTGTTCCCACCTGTCGTTTTCCTTCTTAGCTCCTACTTTGATGTCACGAATCACATCCTTCACATCCTTTAAACCCCCCTCAATTGCTTCACGAACAACTTCAGTTTCGTTGACAATGTCAACGAGAGAAACGATAACAGGTATCATCTGTACTGTGCAGATCACATTTACAGTATTTTCTTGACCGAAGGCTGTTTTTGTACCACGTGTATTGCGGGAAATTTGGGACATCATAGATATCGGAGGAGGGGAAGGGTCTGGAAAATCGAGCAAAACCCCGTTGGTGTTTGGGATGTTGTTCTTCATAGCACTACGAAGGGCCGCAAGACACCCCCAAATTTTGTTCAAGTTGATTCCGAGACCGCGCATGTCCTTGATAGCT
This sequence comes from Floccularia luteovirens, assembly GCA_009739215.1. Classification (NCBI taxonomy): domain Eukaryota; kingdom Fungi; phylum Basidiomycota; class Agaricomycetes; order Agaricales; family Squamanitaceae; genus Floccularia; species Floccularia luteovirens. The sequence continues at coordinate 2,766,877 of VSJF01000002.1, forward strand.
GATTTAATTTTCTAAATACTTTTAATTATAACGTGCACACATTGTTGTCTCAATATATGCTCACCTTCCCAGCATTTTCTTCAATATATTCCTTTCCCAGTACTCCAAGTAGACCCATAATTATTGCCTTAACACATGCTTCGCTAACCCACGAAACTGGTTGGTCGTCGTCATCCCTTGCCCTTCGTTTACCACATACTTCCTCCAATTCCTCCAAATTAGAATTACTTATGGAAGGATCCATAATAGCTGAAAATCTCAAGAGAAATTCACGAATATAGATACGCTCCTCCACCTCCACCAGCGTCAGATTAACAGGAATTCTCGTCCAGCTAACAAGAGGTAGAGGTTTAGGTTGTGGTTTCTTCACATTTGTTCGCTTGATTTTTGAAGATGGCGCAATGTTCTCTCTTGCTGTAACATTCTTCGTCTTCGTTCGATGCTTTTTCTCGACCTTGCCATTGCTTATTGCGGCGACTGCTGCTGCTTTTTTAGCAGCCACCATAAGGTTCCTAAAAATACGGTTAATCGAATTCACCATTACTTTGATATAACTAACCCCATCGGTTCTAGGCCCTTAGATTTTCGGCATCGAGGACAGTTGCAAATGTCCTTACATTTAGGGCATCTATCATCAGTCAGCCTTTTCACAAGCGTAGTTACTATCAGATATATACTTGAATGTGTACCCCACTCCATTCACATGACCTGGCTCTTTTTTCTTATTCGCTTCTTGGGACTTCAGGTCATCGAGTTCAATACCATAACGGTTCTTGAGACAGGGCCTGCAAAACTTGCTTATGCACCTGCGTTCTTTTGCTGGCCTCCCATTCGAGGTCTCGAGGGATTCCATAAAGGTGCAGTGGATAGTATCTAATGTAACATCATCAGTAGCAATACCCCACTTAAGTAGTGAGGACTTGCCTGTTAAGTCGCGCTTCTTGCTACATTGGTGACAATATATGAAGCCGTTTGGATAGCCCGGGCAAGCATTTGACGAAGCAGCTGTAGTGGGTGTAGATGAACCTGATGCTTCAGGTTGTTTCGCTTTCAGCGGCGTTCCATCCGTGACCACGAATTTCATCCTCTTGGATGGAGGCATCATAAAGTCCGTCATTGAGGATGAAGTGTCGTGATTAGCCAACTTGCGCTTGATGGACGTGGAGGAAAGGAAATGCTGAGTCATGATGATGTTAGATGGCCGTAAGTGCGTGTTTTCTTTGAGTTTGATACTCGCAAGAGTAGTGGGCACGTGGGTAGAAGAGCTCTGTAGAGACCGGTATTTAGAGAGCTGGGAATGGTCAGATAAAATTTCTATGTAAGCCTGAGGACGATAAGGATTATTAGGGCTTGTAGATGGAGTTGATTTCATTGTCAAAGAAGTGGTAGAAAGAAAAGAATGAACTCAACAGACAACCAATATTTCAACGCGTCGCATCACGTGCAATCATCCACGTGCTTTCTGGAAGCAAAAAAAAAGTTTCACTGCAAGCGTCAATTTCACGCTGTGATCACTACAACATCCCCTCAACTCCAAACCTAATCGAAAATGGCTCATGCAGATCACACACGAGACCCATGGTAAGTGTTATCCCCATTCATGCATCAATTTGACTCATTCTCTCTGTTGTGCAGCCCATGGGTAATCCTCAGTGATTTTGGTGGGGCGTTCTCAATGGGTGCCGTTGGCGGTGGCATTTGGTATGGTATAAAAGGTGCAAGAAACTCTCCCAGAGTAAGTCTAATGCCTATACAAGCCAATACTTTATCTATAGCTAGCGAAAGGGGGAACGTTTTGTAGGTGCTATCTCTTCAATAAAAGCAAGAGCACCTGTCACAGGTGGAAATTTCGGTGTATGGGGTGGTATGTTTTCGACATTCGACTGTGCTGTGAAAGGCTGGCGGCAAAAGGAAGATGCTTGGAATGCCATAATATCAGGATTCATGACAGGTGGATGCTTAGCGGCACGGAGTAAGTGAAGGCCTTCTTCCTAATTGTTCATTTTTAACCTGTGCATTAGGTGGGCCGAGATCTGCCTTGGGCTCAGCAATTGCTTGTGGTATTCTCCTTGGAGTATTCGAGGGTGTCGGTGTTCTACTGTCGCGAGTGTTCAGTGAAGGTCAACGACCACAAATGCAACCTCGTGAGTGTTCTTTTCTATGATACTTTCTAGCGCCTTAAATCATATGTCTATCAGTGCCTACGTCCATGACTCCAGCATCCCCTTCATCGTCTATTCCCGGAATGCAATAGAATATATCTCATTATCCATCATAATTTTTCCCGCCCATGCCATGCTATCGAGAAATCCACGGAGGTAGAAATCGTGGAGTGACCTCTTTCTCTAATTACACTTGACTGTATCATCCGCACCCCACTCCCTTTATACTTCTCATTTACAATCAGGACAATCGACATGCAGACGAAAACTTCACGTCAGTTGAAATGAGTAATCTCCGTACGGCTCACTTGACTATAACGGACTTGCTGGTTTGATTATGGTTATGGAAGCACAAAAGTCAACTGTAGACACTAAAATATCTATTAGAATGGCTCCCATTGCTTCCCCAAACTATAATAAGTATGTTTGAGAAGCCTTAGAGTACGATGCTCGGATACTTGTCTCATCTGGAGTTTTATTTTATACTATTTGCTGTTGCTTGTCACAAAAGGTAATGGTACATAGGTACAATTGTACTCGATGGTTGTGGTGTGCTGCTGAGCTCTGTACATACACGTTACATATATATTGCAGATCTTTGCATATATACTCGAGTATATAGTATTTGCATGTATATGCAATGAGTACATGTAATTGTAGAATTCAGCTCGGTTCAGAAGCACCGTGAGCTTGTCCAGGCAATGACATCACAATGAAAAGAATCCTGACGTCAGTCCTCCAACGGTTTCAGAGCGCATATAACCACAATATAAAAAGGACGAGCTTGTTTCGGGATTCGATAACATCTTCTGAACTTAACCTTGTAGTTACAGAATATACGACATGTCTTCACACTCCACTCTTGATCCGTATACAGCCAAGGCTGAGAACAACAATCTCACTCCACAAGAGAAAATCACTGGTTAGCAAATATTTTAGAAGGCGGTGGATTCTCTAATTTCATGCGTCAGGACTCAAGGAGATTATGAAGGCTACGCAGATTGCAATGTTAACATCTCGATCAAGTGACGGACAAATGCATTCCAGAGCGATGAGTCCCTCCTCACGTAAAGCTTTACATTTTCTCGCACAGCTCCTACATTCTTAACTTCTACTAGCATTCACCGAGACACAATTGACTCTCGTATTCTTGGCAAATAAAGCATCCCACAAATTCGAGGAACTTGAAAATGACACCCATGTCAACGTAAGCTTTTTGGACACGACCACGACGAGCTGGGCATCGTGAGCCATTTTTACGATCATTCTTGCCCAAATCTCACCAGTCACGCAGATTCTCCGGTAAGGCAACAGTTACCCAGGACAAGGAAAAAATAAAGAAGCACTGGTCAACTGTGTTGGTTATTCCACTTGCTGCAGTGTCAGTGATCTTAACAATCAGTCTAGAAATGCGGCATGGTTTGGAGATTTGAAAGATGGTGTGCATAAGGGGGACGTGAATGATCCGCGCGTTGCTATCATCGAGGTAGTACCAGACGAAATTAGATACTGGATTTCCACGAAGGGTAGGGTTAGCAGGGCCCTGGAGACTGGGATAGATGCAGTCACTGGTCAAACAGCAGTCCCTGGCGAGTTGCGTACAATCACAAAGCATGAGGTATATGCATCCTAAGTTTTGACACTAACAAAGTGGATTAACATAAATGATGTAGATCCAGCTGACACAGGGTTTACAAACAAAATAAACCGATTCCCCGAAGAAGTACAGGAACAAGTGCGATTTTCCGCCATAAAATACGTAACTCTAAATATGCAACCTTGTTCAAATTTATTATATGCCAAGTACAAGAACTGGCAAGTTTAGGGCTCCAAGAGAGAATCTTTTGTGACAATCAAAAACAGCGGGGAATCTCTTAAGCGAGAAAACTTGAATAGACATAGGACCTGAGGCCTGAGGCCTGAAGCTTTGGGCCCACTTCCCCTCCAAATAAGACATATATAAAGTCCTCATCAACCTTATCACGTACATCAACACCAAAAACACTCCTAACTCTCATCATCATCTTAAACAAGGATACGTCGAATAGAATTCGCAAAATTTCGACTACGACAAGCTTTGTAATGATGAGCCTTCTCAGATGTTCAAAATACGAGACTAGATCCGATTCACCCACTCTTTCTAAAATAGAGCCATCAAGTCCTAGCCTGAATTATAAGGCATCTAGTAGCACTGGTCAGTTGGCACAGAACAATCAAAAGACACCCGTTTATGCCATTCCTACCGAGGTTTTATCCGCAATATTCGAGATATGCAAGTCTGTCGAAGATCAGGATTTTGAGGAGTATTTATCTGGTGCCATCGACGAGCCACCAGACACAGCACACATAGTTCCCTTCGAAATTTTGATCTCTCACGTCAGTATGCATTTCCGTCACGTTGCAATTGGAACACATCGCATGTGGACTTCTGTCAGAGTGGCACCCAAATGGCGACCTGAAAGGGTCAAAACCTATATCATACGTTCCGGTAATCATGGACTAGACCTCAACATAAACTCCGCAGACGAAGTCGGCACAGATAGCAAGGTGCCGGATGAGACGATCAAAACAGTAATCGCCCAATCCACCCGCTGGCGCCAGCTCGAACTGTCTTCCATCCATGAAAATACGGACTTTCCGTTTTTTAACCAATTGCACGACATAGACGTACCATTCCTCGAACACCTCTCCATTAGTGTTGATTATATCCAGCACTTACGACAAGTCTCGTTGAGCAAAGGAGTAGACAGACCCGGCATTTTCATTCAAGGAGCTCCAAAACTATCGTTCCTGAGGCTTCGTGGTCTAGCCGTCAACTTCCTCCGTCCCCCTCTAGCATCGCTGACTACACTGCATTTGGATCAAACCGAGAAATCTGCCTCTCGAATTTTCGCTCCTGCGCGGGATGTTGATGCTTTCCCCTATGTTGGAAAACCTCTCGATATATGGCGATATAATAAATGACCAATCGTGGTTATCAGAGACACAGGCGATCACTCTGCCAAGTTTACGCTCCCTGAGGATATGTGGTATAGGAGGTCATATATACAGCGGAATGCTGTTATGCATCGATGCACCTCTGCTCGAATACCTGATGCTAAAGGGCGTATATCAGGAAGACCTGGACCGCTTCTTGCACTTCTCTAGCATTCCCAAATTCCCGTGTTTACACAATCTGACATTCTGTGACTTCGACCTCTCTTATATGAAATACGAGATTATTTTCAGATCATTTCCAGGAATCAAGAACTTTGCATTCCTGCATTCCCCGACCAGCACACCCCTGCTAAAACTTCTATCGGAGAAAAATCCAAATAAAAGCCGACCGATTGTCTGGCCGCAGTTACAGGTTCTGACATTTATGGTGGACATAGGTCTAGACGACCACAATATTGGTGAAATGGCGGAAAAACGCAGCTCTGCGGGATATCCTCTTGTTGAGCTGCGGCTGGTGACAATGAATAAAGAAGAACTACTGTTGGGTTGGCAAGAGGCTGGTTTCACCACTCGGATCGTAATTCCGAAATATCTCGAAGTGACTAGATGGCCGACATATAGGGTCTACGCAGATCCTTGTGATGTACTCTTTTCGTAGATCTTCGCATGAAAATTGACTGGTCTTGTTTGTTCAAGCATTCTCCTATTGTCGCTAATCCCGGAAAAGCGGTCTGAATGTCTGCTCACATGAGAACGATGATCCAATATACTAGGTATATAAGGACTTGTACGTACTTTGCTTGGAGGCATTTGAGTTGCGGCGAACTCCACTTCCTCGATCTGGAGGCTTTCGAGACCTTCTGTACCTTGTGCTGTGGTTCCATTTTTTTCCGACACTTGCGAACCGAAGTCAAAGGCGACTTCTTCACCTTCGCCTTCCAGCATGGCTTCTAACTCATTCGCGTCCATCTCTTCAACTCCTAGGCCAGTTGCTCGGAGGTCTTGCTCGTTTGCAACAGAAAATTGAGAGGAGCTGGGTAAAAACAAAGGTTCACGAATTTTTTGGGATACTGGACAGACGACAGGAGGTAATGGACTGCCAAATTGAACTGGATTTTCGTGGGAGTGCAGATCAGGGATAGGAGTATTTGATGCTGTTAAGCCAGGAGGATGAGATTGCATTGGCGGAGTCCTTGAACTGGCGGGAGCCTCTGCTCTCTGGACGACTTTCATCGGCTTTTTGATGCGTGGCGTATCCGCCGAGGCCTCTCCACGATCTCGTTTCTTATTTAAACTATGGGGTGGGTTTTGGGCAGTATTGGTGGGTATACCAGTTGTCTGGCTCGTGGATATGACGAATAGCGATTCGGTACAATCTCCTTCAACATCTATGAAGAGGGGTTCTGAAGGATTTGTAAAACGAAAATCAAGGGGTAGGGACATAGAATCAGCATATGCGATGGTAGCCTTATTTCCAGTTAGACTTTAATTAATGCAAAAGGTTCCGACTAACGTTAAACTCCCGAAGATGAAAAGCAAGCGTCGTTGGAGGCGAGTATATCTCATATATATCAAATTCTTCTGCACTGATGGTCAATTCGGTGTTCAATTGTCCTTTCCCTAAAACAATATAATGTTTAGCCCTAGGCATATAACTTGATATATGCATATAGCAGGATACTTACCTCGGCTATCTATTGAGGATTCCAGAGTTCTCAGTTCTACCTCCGTCTCTCCGAAGCACCAAACCAGCTGAGGGTCAGACTTGGCACCTTTAGAAATAGGAAAGTGATCTATCATGTCTTTCAATGCTTTTGGACCAACGGTCAACCTAGAGTCGTTGGTAGCATCGGGTGCACCGGGAGACATGAGAGGAGTTGGTGTCATTAATGATAAACGATGTGTCTTAACGACGCCTGAGAGAGTTGTGGAGTGAGTAGAATTAAGTGAGGTGGCATAATTCAATTACCGTGCTTGCAATGCATTCTGACAATCAGTCTGCTCTCTAGGCTATCTTGATCTTCAGTTTGTTCGTCCTCGTCCAAACCCTCGAGTATCGATAGTTCACATCGTTCTACCGCCTTCTCAACAGTCCTAGGCTTCAAAATTGACAAGAGGGACTGGAAAAAGAAAAAGAATGATAGTGTCAAGTTCCAACTGTTGGTAAACTGAAAATTACTCTAGTGAGGAGTTGGCCAGTGACACTTTCTATCCCAATACTGTCGCTTTGACCCTGGCCGCCAACCCGGTATTTCGAGAAAAAATGGGTGTCATATTTGAACCTGCAATATGCGGATTTCGAAGAATTTGTCGAAGATAGGGATAAACTGTCGACAGTCGCGTAAATTGAGAGTTCTTCGCCATATCGAGAGAGACAAGTAATGGCCTTTGTGAAGGCTAGTAACATTAAAGGTCGTATCAGAAATCTAGATGGTGGACGTACGTTTTAAAGCTGATGCATCGAGGGTTGCTTGCATTTCTGGCGAGTTTTATGGTGTCAACATACGACAGATCTTTTTGTCGGGGTGATGATAATAGGATTTATGTCTACCAAGATTATTTTCTTGAGTGGGGGTACGATAGACAATGAATAAGTAGTTTGGTTTATTTTTTCAAGTCCTATTTACATAAGAATTACCCTATTTTACATATATAAGTAGTTGCAGATCTCTTTCACTGTTGCTCATGACTTCACTGACTCCCTCTAATTTTACCAGTAGGGTAAAATGATTGCAAAGACACATCCAGGTTGTTGATTCACATATGTGTGGACTTAAATGCTTGTAAAAAAATACTGCTGCTGCTAGAAAATAACGTGATTTCATTCGAACTACGACAACTGGTTTAGACAATCACACTTTCGTAACCAAGTATGCAACAGTGTCATGTGCTGCAACGCTGATAGAGAAACTGGAGCTTGCAGCATATGTTCCCGACAAGTCCTGACCTGTCCACATGTCATGAACCTTGAAGCTACCTGAAGTTCCCAAACCTGGAACATTAGACAAGGTGAAGTGCTTGGTCGCGGAGCTACTGGAAGTGTTGATGATGAATACATGAATGCCCTTGGAGGATGCACCGGAATAATATTCCGGAGGCGAAGTCGATGGTGCTCCAGAGAACGGTGTGAACGGTGCTGCTGGGGTACCAATGGTCGCGTCCTGGTGGAATGCAAGCAACTCTTTGTTCTTAATGATTGCAAGCTGATCGGTGTTCAGTCTACTTAGCTGGAATACAGTCAGCCATATACCCTGCATATATGGAAGTTTTTGTACTTACATCGGTGCCACTGTGGCAGAAGAGATTAGTTCATATTAGTAAAAATGTATCCAGGTCAACTTACAGAAGAATGGGACTCTTGAAGAAAACCCATGCAGCGAAGTGGGTGCGCTGCTCTTGAATTGTCAAAGCTCCATTTCCTATAAAAAATCTGGATAAGTATTTGTTCTAGTGAAACTGTGAATGAATAGCTAACTTACCAATTTCCATCATGTCCATATCGTTATGAGCACCAAAATTGATGGAAGAAAGGTGTGCCACATTCGTTTTGATGATACTGGTGATGTACGACCACGTTGCACTATGAGATTACATAGATCAGACCAATGCAACGCCACTGTAATGGTTCAGACAGACCCAGCATCACCAGACATTCTCCAGGAGTGCCCCTAGATAGATTAATCTTCGGTATTTTTTTTTAGTAACGAGGAATTTTCTACACACCACACGTGCTCCCCAATCCCAAACATTAGCATTCCCCCAAATGCATAGTGAAAACTGGATTGGGTGGGGTTGTACCGCAAGAGCGGCACTTTATGTTCCAATACAAGTGGTCATAAGACTTTGTTAAAGCACTGCACACAGAACTCACGTCATCTGACGGTATCGGATAGCAGAATTAGAGTTGCTATTGTCGAACAAAGATGAGCACACGGTTTTATATGTCAAAGAAGGACGAACTAATAGTCGCCTCCTTGAGGTGTCTGGATACTGAAATTAGCGTTACTCCTGACAGCGTAATTGGTAAGCCATGCTCACACCACTGTCAGACCAGTTTCCAGGTACATTGCAGTTATCTGTTGAGCAGCAGTTAGCTTTTGAACCTTGCAGTTTGCCTATCAGCCATACCGTATTTCAGATAATCAATTCCCCAGTCACTGAATGTTGTAGCATCGATACTCTCGAAGCCCAATGAAGCAGGATAGCCGGCGCATGTGGCAGTACCGGCGTCACTGAAATAAGCGTTTATGCGATGTAAATATATCTCCAAGTAAATTGTTTACCTGTAAATGCCAATTTTCAGGCCAAGAGCATGGATCTTACTTGCTAGGCCATTAATACCGTTAGGGAACTTGACAGGGTCTGGGACAATTCGTTTGGCAGCATCGCGCGTGTTCTGCAGTGACCAACAATCCTGATGAAGGGATGTTAGTATAAATGTGTATCGATGGGACAAGAGACCTACATCTATGTTAACGTATTGATAACCTACATCCTTCAAGCCTAAAGAAACAAATTGGTTCGCTGCAGCTAGGACTTTCGCCTCGTTTATGTCTGGTACCAGAGTAAATAAAAAGTGATACTCCAAGAAGTGCACTCTTGACTCACTGCATCCATAAGCATTCCAAGTGTTCCAACTAATTACCAAATATTAATTATGTACAGATTTGAGAAGAAGGTAATCACCCTAAGGCTGGGAGTCTCCCCGTTAAAGTACTGGGAGGAGTGGTTGGAGCACTGGCTGCTATGCCTGTCAATGTCGCAGCTGCTTGGGTTGGTGAAGCAGTTGGAGCGTTGGGTGCAGGTGTGATAGTTCCCGACGAGGAACTAGGAAGACATTGCGAGTACCATTCGTTCGCATAAGTGCAAGTCCAACTACATAAACAAGCACCTAGATTAGCTGATACTTTCAAAATCTGAGCTAGTAAATATTACCCTGACTGACAGCCTGTAGCACCATACCATCCTTCGCCGCCACACTGTGCATAATTCGCAGATTGGCCTAAGACGGCCGCCACAAAAGAGAATGTTAGTAAAGTTTTCGCAAACATGGGATCTTAATCAACCTCACGTTTGAGCATCTGCCCCTTTTCTATGCTTGATAACTAGTACACGCGTGGCCATCATGTCCTCACCCAGGAGTATGTTCGGTACAAAGCGTCGAAGTGTTAACGGGTGTAGACATGTGAGTCGTGAGTAGTGCTGGTCTGAGACTTGAAGGAGGTATTTCGGCATCTATGTGAGGAGTCTACATGGCATTTCTCCGTACCCCCATTGTAAATGGTAAAACGTTGCACTCATTTCATCACGAAAGACGTTGGGAGAAGGTGTCAAGCCGGAGCTTCGCATACTCAGAAGACTGGTCAGGTCGTCATATGCCGGCCCGAATAACGTGCTGGTTCAATCGATTCGATATAATGGCCTGTGCCACGAGGAGGAGCTCGGTAAAACGTATCTTCTGGTCCCATTTAGTTTACATATTTCATCAAATGATACTTTTGCGTAAGGTTGGGGTGTGATGAAAGTTTGAGGTGATGGTCTGATGTACAATTATTTGATCTGCATTCTTTTGCCAAACACGTTCGAAAATGGCGGAAAGAAAATGATATCATACGTGTTTGCCTAATGGGCACATACTAAATCTTACGAGCTCTCGAATCTTGTCGAAGATGTGGTTATCATGGCCCGTTATATGCTCAAGTCGAGCGGGAGACTAGTATTCTTTCTTCCAACAAATGAAGGGATAGACATCTACAATATGCTTTGTGAGGGCATGGAGATTGCCAATTCCCTGCAAGAATCGGGTTTTGGGGTCGATGTATGAGAATTCGGAAATTTCTGCCTTCTCGTGCCAATTAGCAGAAGAGTTTTTTGTTCATATAGTTTGTGACTATCAAGAAAGATACCACCAAAGTACCCCACTCCCTTCGTTATTCGAGCTTTCGAAGTCACCAGAAGCAGGATATGGTCCTAACCACAAAGATCTCCAAGAAAAGTGTTTTCAAGGATTCAATCAGGGAACACTGACGGAATGACAGGTATAGTCAATCAATAGTAGCTAAATAATGTCATACCCTGTGGAACGGAGATAATAAATATGCAAATCATAGATAACAGTTAATTCACGATATCAAACAGTATGGACTGCCGCATCAAGATGTGCTTGTTGTGTTTCGGATTCTTTCAGCTTACTTTCGTCCATTCTTCTCCTTGCCTGGATCCCTTTTAGGAAAAATACTGACGATGAGACCGTAACTATAACAGCCCCATTGAATATGAGAGCGCGGCGCATGTTGAGGGGAGGAGAAGCATCTGGGCCTGCACGCAAAGCACCTTCGACTGTTAATATTATTATCAGCCACCTTGAAAATTCTAATATAACTATATCCGAGATTACTCGCCTAATATAAATACCACTGCTAGTAAATTGCAGCTATTCAAATTGCAAATTGAGTAGAAATTGGGCAATAAAATGGCTGTATACGCACAGGAACCATAATATTACGGAACTTCCATCAGCATTTCTAGTCAGTTCGCATCCGAGCTCAAGTCCGACAGGAAGCATTATGATACTGCAAACACCGATGATAGTCATGATTACAAAGAGGCCACCAAGGTTATGTGGTGTAACTTTAAAAAGATATTTTCTGAGTTGTCAAGTATAATGAGAATTTCGGGATTCAACAAACCTGCCCATATCAATGACAGCCATGCAGCTGCTACTATGGGTATGAGCACTTTTGCAGTGAGTGCAAGATGATGTGTAAACACGCGATCAAACAGTGGTGCTGTGACAATCGCGGCAACTATTCCAGTGAGAAGTAGGCATGCACCCATGAAACCACTTTGGTCCGGGGTGTACCCCATCGGTTGCTATGTTTGGTGTCATTATAACCCTTTTTATTCACTGCAAGCCCACGAACCATGATTTGTCCAGAAAGAATGCCAAACACATTCGTGCTGGAAACAAAATGACCATAAGATAAATTCGATTTCTCGCAGAAAATAACACCCACCTAGCAGCTATGACTCCAAAAATGAGAGCCAAAATAGCAAAATCAATCCGTTCCGGTATTGTCATATAGGATTGCTGTGATGTGGACAAACCGAATATCGCTCGGAGAAGGTCCTTTAGTGGTGGAGAAGGTTTCGAACCAGCATAAGCTTTGAAGAAAAGCCTTAATAATAAATACACATATTCTCATGAACGAACTCACTTGGAGGATGAGGTGGTTTGTCTCCTATAAGAAAAGTAGCAGGAATCACTGCCGTAGAAATGACTGCAAGAACCAAAATCTACAAGATCGTCAGAATGACGAAGACGTCGATAAACAGGATCGACACTCACCGAGTGTCTAGTATCGCCCACAATAGGACTCAACAGTTGACCTATGGCACCTCCGATAGGGTTTGCTACAAAAATCTGGTTAAACAAACATCTCTTGCAATAACGAAAACAAGAAGGTTTACATATGGCAATAAGCATGGTAGCGGTTGTGCGTCCCTTGAGATCAAACCAGGTCTCCGAGTATTTTGGACCAATGACTTGATACATTGGTTGTGCAATGGAGGAGAAGCCCTGCGAATGATCTGAGTGGCTAAAACCACATTTGGAAGGACTAAGATACCTGTCCAAGCATTAAAAGGGCATAAGCACCCTTTGGGGGAAGAGAGCGAACTGTCCCTGCAAATCGAATCCAGGCTGACAGGATAAGCATCACCGCGCCAATATCGCACTGAGGCACATTGCATCAGATTTGAGCTTAATGAATGACAAGTATATCGCGAAATGACGCACACAACGCCTGATCCCATACCTCAAAAGTATTGAAGGGATTACCAAACTACTCGGCAAAAAAACAAGGAATCCAATATTTCCTATCCAGTTGATTTCATCAAGAGTTATGCCAAAGTCTCTTGCCACTGGTAGAGGATTCAATACTTATAGCAAGTGCTGGTGGTATAATGAACGAACTGTTATTTGATATCGGTCCAAACCAGGGAAATGACATCGGGGCGACAATATTTAAAACAACCTAAAATCAAAATTTTAGTAAGAAAGAAAAAGATTAGATGACGATAAGTATACTCACCAATCCGAACAGACCCACGAACCGACGCCTGTAAAGTCGATATATCGGCCCAGTGACGTTTAGCTCTTCAACAAGGACATTGCCCAAACCTTTCTCCTTCGTATCTGACATTAGTATAGGGGTTCCACTGTGAAAACTCTCCTCTTCTACTTGTATCATGTCATGAACGCTGTCTTTTGACCGTGATGCGGCATTACTTTCTGTGGTGGAGGTCATTATTGGATGAAACGATTGCTGGTGTGGCATTCAGAGAGACTGGCAGCGACTGGACAGGGTCATGAGATGTTTGCGCTCAAGAGGCTTGGCACGGATTCAAACAGTTCAGGGGAAATAATTGATTTACAGCTGTGAGAAAGCTGCCTGCAGTAAGGAAGAAGTGAAAACGGGGGGTCAGATGGACAAGTTGACATTATATATAGCTCTGGTCGTATGGCACGCTAGTCTTGTCTTCCAATGAAAATTTTCCGCTGGAACTGAAATTTCCAGGAAACGTAAGTAGATGGATCTTAACAACACATCAAGCTGGCAGTATTGAGGAGCAGTAAGTCAGTATTTCGTGTTTATAAATATGAATTTAGCCAACTTCCACAACATATCATTATTAACTATATATGGCAAATAGTTGCCACTACATTGAATGAAGTTGTCAGCTGGACCAGCTTTCTTGGACGTTGACTACTAACACATCACTGATCCACAGCCTCTCCACGGCACTAAACCCTTCAGCTTCAGTTTTTAGATTGATACAAGCCCACCTTACTTATTATTGCTAGTCTTGGCCCTGCGCTGAAGCTTGAAGCTTGAAGTCAATAACATCACAAGTTTGCCAATTATGCAGTGGAACTGGATTATTATCACGTGAAAGGCACTTTCGTCACTCAACACCAGCGTCTAAGTTATCAATTCCAAGCTTATTTTATGTTGGCTTTACCACGCATCAAAAGCCTTACACGCAGTTTCACAGTTTACAGTCGCTACGCACTTATTAGGAGGTCACCCAGCATTTGCACCAGATGCCTAGCAACCTCAACTGGAGACATTCGCTTTCCCTACCCAACACAGCGTAATCCAACCCCACATCAAATTTTTCATCTTCCACACAGCGCTACAGAAAATGAAATCAAGGACCGTTGTGCGTAATGTATATTTTTTTCGATTGGCATCCTGATTTCTTTGCTTGCAAGACTTTGATCTCGTTCGAATATATCATCCCGACAAGGCATCAGCCAATATCTCTCCGGATGTAGCTCATGCCCGTTTTAACGCAATCACTGCAGCATACGATGCCTTACGAGGAAAATCACCACTTGGTGGGGAGAATGGGGTAACCTCACAGGCTAGAAATTACCAAACAACGGCTGCATGGCGTGCAGCAAGGCAGAGGCGGCAAGATTTATACACGAGTGGGGCAGTGGATGATAGATGGAAAGATAAAATTATCCTGGCTGGTGTCATCGGAGTTTGTCTCATCTCCGTACCTTCATATCTTTAGTGGTTTACTGAACACCTACCTTAGACCATTATTATTGTTTTTGTGCAGCTCACTTTTTTAAGACGCGACGCATTGGAGGAGGCTATCTCGAGGACGAAAAGCTTGCAAAGCTACCATAGAACGGCAGTTCAGGATCATAGGCTTGACGCCACAAAACCTGACGAAGATAGCTAAAAGTAATGGATGTCAATTTTTGTTTGTTGTGTGCAAAGGTATAACCCCCATTTTTTCACGATACACCTATCTTGCCCAACATTAATCTACAGGGGGATATATATATTACAATAGATGAAACGAGCCACTGTATACATACGACGCACAGCATCCGATATCCCTATATCGGAATATATATCACATGTCTGTTGACACAACTATGAAGAGTGAGGCTAACCACCGAGGGAACTGTCACTTGTTGATTTACAATCAGAGAGTTAAGCTACTTCAAGAAAGTTTGTTAACCCATAACTGTATTGTCTAACCAAGTCCGCGCTATCAAGCTGATGCAGTTGGGCTGCTCCCCCGTGGTCCTCGCCTGTGAACTCACGACGATGTGTCAATATGGAGCGTAACAATTTTGATACAGGAACCAGATAAGTTTTGACATAATGATTCGGAACGAACTATTCAAGAACTTCCCGAAGGGATTCGTCCTATTCTAGGATAATCAGCATGTTTCTAGATAAGTACTGACTTCACCGTCGCCGCCGAGAAGACAAGACAAGAATCCGTACGGTTTGGGTATGGAGTATCTTCGACTGAAGTTAACCATTTTAACCTTGAACTGGCAGTTTCCGATCACACGGACCTCCCAACTCTTACTGGAGCGGCTTTGATATATACATTATGTAGTACACTCTATCCAGATTGGGCCCCTCAAAGTCCAGCGTGTCCTTTTTCTGTATCATATTCCGTAGGGTCGCTCTCTATTTTAGGAAAGCTTCCGACCACGTTCCAGTAGGGATGTTGTGTCCGCAATTATTACATGTGGCACTGTAAGCAATCCATTCTTACTACAAGCTTTTATGTTTGCTCATGTGGTCACGATAATAGCTTTCATCCTCACAACTTCCTCGCGACTTGCTGTTCATGTAGAATCTAGCCTTTTCAATATATCCAATCGATGAATAGTTATCCCCAGAAGATCGTGGCCCACATACGGGAAATGTCAACACCCATAATTGGCGGCTTGGCCCAAGTACTTGGATCATGCATCGAGGCGATTTGCACATAGAGGCGTCATGAATCAATGCCATAGCATGAAAAGATTTGTGATATAAAGATTGATTGGAGCGTCAATTTATGATATCCAATGCATCAAGTCGGAGACAAAACCCACAATTTTTCTTTGTTACCAGGTGAGCTCGTGTTTCGATTGCTTCTGATGATATCAGATCCGTTCGTGCTCTAGTTGTTCTCATACAACATATATAACGTCCTCATCTCGACTTGGGGCTAAAATTCTTCTTGATAGCTTGTGTCATTTTACGTTGATGTGGCTTATTGCAAATAGTATTGTGGCCGTTGTGCTTGTCGGGCTGCTCGTCGCTTTATTCCAGAAGCGTAGAACTCATTCGACGAACATACATGGCCTTCCATACCCTCCTGGACCGAAGCCGCTTCCCCTGGTGGGGAACATGTTCGATTTAGCACGGGAGGAAGAGGCTGCCACTTATCTCAAATATACTCATAAATATGGTAGGAATTAGCCCATTTGGTGGACAAATTCGAATATACTGATAACTCTAAATAAAGGTGACTTATTCTTCCTTACGGTTTTAGGCAAGAATATACTCTTTGTGAACTCTAATCGAAGTGCGAACGAGCTATTTGAGAAACGTTCCGTGAACTTCTCCGATAGAACGCATTCTCCTATGATAAATGACTTGTCAGTTTCATCCGTCTCCATTGATTGTCATGTTCATATCGAATATCGTATATGTATATAGGATGGGCTGGGATTGGAGCTTTGGACATATGCGCTATGGTATGCTTGGTTTTGCTTGCCACACCATTCCGATTCCTGATCAACTGGGATGCCACAGGTGAAACATGGAAGATGTACCGTCGCCTCTTCCATCGCCAGTTCCAACCATCAGCTATTCCCATGTACTCGCATGTGCAGATTGAAAAAACCAATGAGCTCCTTCGCTATCTTCTTGATTCACCTAAGGATCTCGTAGCTCACTTCCGCCAGTAAGTGCTTTAACAGTTACGGTTTTAATTTGTTGGTCTTATTTATCGTTACCAGTAATGCTGCTAGCACAATCGTAGGCGTAATTTACGGTATTCCAGTGGCTCCCCAAGATGACCACTACGTTGAAATTGCTGAAAAAGCATTGGATGGAATGGGAAAGGCATCAAATCCAGGAGCTTTCCTAGTAGAATTAATTCCGCAGCGTGAGTCACGAACTAATAGCAGGTATAAACGTACATATCTCATTCTTCTGATGAAGTGAAATATGTGCCGTGAGCAGTGAACAACATATAACCCATATTTAAAACTAAGCAGGTCACTGATATTTAGTGCATGGTTCCCGGGAGCAGGATTCCAACGCAAGGCCCGGGAATGGCGAGAAGCAGTTATGCATATGAGAGATGATCCCTTCAACGTTGTCCTGGAAGCACAGGTAAGTGCTAGCAACGAACCATAAAATAAACTCATTAAACACACGTACACACAGAAACAAGGCACCTCTAAACCCTGTTTCGTTTCGAACGCCCTTGCAGATCTTGATGTAGAGAACGACACTCTTGATAATATGAGTACTGTAAGAGATTGTGCAGGATTGGCTTATGCCGGTAGGTATTTCCGCCGCGCCATTCTTCAGATTTCTAACTCGACAATCTAGCTGGTGCAGAAAGTGTAAGGCTGACATCTCATACGTAACATATAACCCTTCCTGATGACATGCACGTAGACCGTTTCGACTTTGACCTCATTTATTCTTGCAATAGTCACACATCCAGAGGCACTGAAGAAGGCACATGAAGAGATAGATAGGGTCATCGGCCGCGAAAGGTTTCCCACCTTTGGCGATTCCCCACAACTTCCCTATGTCACCGCTATCTTCAAAGAAGTTTTTAGGTTCGTGATAATAGGCATATCGCAAACACTTAACGCTAACCTTTCTGATCAAAGATGGGGCCCAGTCGCACCCTTAGGTATTTGAGAATTTCCATTTAATTTTTTCTTTACTCAGTTTTCAAATGAAGGACTCCCACACATGTCAACGAATGATGAGGAGTACAATGGTTATTTCATACCCGCCAACACAATTGTGATCGGTAATACGTGGTAAGTCCTGTATTTCTTGCTATATGTTTTATGTATACCTGCTCATGATTTTTTGTGTGACAGGGCTATTCTCCGTGACCCAGAAACATACCCAGACCCAGACAGTTTTAACCCGGACCGGTTTATTACTAAAGAAGACGACAGATTCCTGACTCCTGGCAATCCTCTCACCTCGGCATTTGGTTACGGTCGTAGGATCTGTCCCGGACGCTTCTTTGCCGAAGCACATGTATGGGTATTAATGGCTCGCATCTTGAGTGTATTTAATATTGGCCCCGGGCTTGATGAGAACGGCAAACCACTTAAAGTTGTGCCACAATTCACATCTGGTTTGATACGGTGAGTGCGCTATATTACAAGGGGTTCCGTAACAAAACTAAGTAGATCAATTTCTGTCCATGGTTATCAAGCCATCCACTTCCTTTCAAGTTTGAAATCACTCCAAGAGATGCTCAGGCTCGTGCTTTGATTGAACAGACCATGGATCATGTCAATTAGACAGACCGTCGAGATAATAGGAGAGACTTTTTTTTGCCCTTAGTTTTGAGTTTTAAATATTGGGAGTATCTAAACAACTAATATGGATATAAATTTGCTAGGAAAATTTCAAAGGTTTACGTATCTACAACAATAAGCGCCAATGCAAGATAATGATGATTACAGATCGGATGCATGCCTGAATATCATTTCATCGGAGTCATGCAGCTAACTCGCACATCAAAGAAGCAAGCTGTGTTTCCAATAACACTCCAAACTATATCATGCCCCGGTTGTTCGCCGCTCCTCTCCGATCAATCGGCAATGTGCAGTATGACAATGACCTAATCTTTGTATATCCAAGCTTAGCATTCTATAAAAATAGCGATTCAGCGCATCTTTGAATATTTTCAGACGCATCAAATGGTTTCGTTAATCACTGCAATGAATCTGTTACCTCGGCCGCGGGTTATTTCTGGAGAACTGTTCTAGGCGACCCAAATATTCAATATGCAAATACCGCCCGTGACAGTCAAATGGGTGTCAGAAAATTTTTATATCGCCACAAGCCCCGTCGAAGGCGCAACTGACGCTAGGTGTCTTGACTTTAAATCTTCCAGGCATGTATCACTGTGCGCATCATAATAGTTGCACCGCAATATGACTCAGTTTGGTTGTCAAAGAAGAGCGCATATTACTGTCTATCCATAATGATAAATATGATATTACTGAACGAACGCTGTGCAGAAAACTTCTGCAATGACGACTGGCGACACTACAGGAATTTAAATACCAAACAATAGTACAACTAAGCACTGCCATTGGCTGCGGTGGCACTCGGCTTGTCAGACATCTTTCTCATTATTAATATAATGGCAGTTCGGCAACAGTTTATCACCATATTTTCACTACTTAGTTCTGATTTATTACAGAAGTCATCGTACAAAAACTCATCGTGATACAAGACGTACAGATCATTATCTCTCAAAAAGCAATTTTACAAGATAAAAGCACGGAAACCCAACGAAAAAAGAAAAAGAAAAAAAGGAATTACAGAATGTCAGTAGGAGAAAATAAGATTGATTGTCCGAAGTAGATTGGACGTTGCATGGGACAGGATTCGTTCTCACATGAGCAGGTTGTACAGTTGGTTAGGTGTTAGGAAGCCTGAGGATCAAAACACCAGCATTGCGAGGATCAACTGTACACGCAATCTTCACTCTAAAATCAAAAATTGATGAGAATGAACATACTACAGAAATGAGTTATTGCGGCAAACCTTTGCATTTCCCTGATGACTGCATGCTTTAAAACTGGTTGTCCAGACTGGGAGTGCAACCCTTTGCCAACGATAACTTTGAGTGTGGTTTCACCTTTTGCTAGCGTATTTTTTAGTTCCTCTTCGACGGCTTCCAACGCTTCACGTGGACGTAGTCCATGCACATCCAAGGTAAGAGATTTGCTACTGGAATTACGGGCTACAAAAGTTGGATATCAACACGAGTATGGGTTTAAGGTATGAGTATCCTCACAGAGAACGAATCTCCTGGCTGCCCGTTGATGTAACTTTTGCACTTTAGCTTCACTATTCCGTAACTCCACACGTAAAAATACTGTATCCCTGGCTCTTCCTTCCCTCTCCGCAAGCTTCAGGTCGTTCTTTATGCGTAGATAATTTTTCTCCTCAGTGCGTGCTTCCTGCCGCAATGCTTCTGCACGGCGGAACAGTGCGTTCGGCGGGGCCGGTGACACAACACTCGCAACTGACTCGGTTTCCTCCGCAGAAAATACCGCTTGATCATGCTGCAAATCAGAGGCAACAGTGGATTGTGCTTGTATCCCTGTCACTGCTCCTGGGTCAATGGGTCGAGGCATAGTGATTTCTGGTTCTGGTTCCGGTTCTGGTTCGTGGTTAGAGTCTGGGGGAGCAAAAATAAGCGGTTGTGTCTCAGAGTTGGCGTTAAGATCATGTTGCTGTACGCCACCACCAAGAAAGAGAGGAGATAATTGTGCACGCAGACCAACTGGTGTTTGAAGCTCATCACCCGTGTCTTCATCCTCTTCAATATCAAATGAAGGCTGGCCGGGAGTGCGAAGTTCATCCATTTCATCTGGAGTTGCAGGGCGCGAGTTTTCCATACGTTGCAACCGATAAGGGATGGGAAGTGGCGCGGTTGTTGAAGGCGCATAGGGTGTGGTAAGATTTGTGGTAACGATTTCTACGTCATCTAATCGCTGTTGTGGCGGCTCGAATAAAACATATGCAGGGACAGCCATTTGGTCCAAATCTTCTGAACGAGGACTCTCCCCATCATCCTCATCAACACTTTTGTACTCATGGACTGGATATGAGATGAAATTGACGGGGGGTGACGGTTGTTCGGGAGACGGGTTTGGAGGAGTTGCTTCCTCAGTTTCTGCAATTGTGGACAGGCGCCGGTGTGAAGGAGTCTCAATGATTTGACCAGCAGAGGCGTCTGGGACAGAACTGTCAGGAGGGGTGGGAGGCAAGTTTATGTATTTAGGAGGAGAGCCCGACTCAGAGCCTTCTTCAAGAAAAGAAGCCAAGGCGGAGCGGGGACGCTGAGCAGGAGAGAATTGTGATGATGCAAGTTGTAACTGCACAGGCTTTGGGGAGGGAGAGAAAGTCTCGGGCTCGTCATGCAGGAAAAAACTTGGAGGTGTCGCTGGAGGGATAGGTTCGAATTGTGGTGTTGGTGGGGGGAGCAAGGGCATTGAAGCTGAGAATGGAGGTGTATTATGAGTGGTTTGTAGTTTAGCATCTGTCTGTTTCAGGAAGGGAGGTGTGGTTAGTTGGGTCTGTGGAGGTTGTTGAATATGTGAAAGGGTATGACGAGAGTGTCTGTGTCGTCTTTCGCGTTTCGTATCCTGTCGGAGGATAGGGTTGACAACTTCGGAGGCAACCATACCAAGAGTCGTCCACAGTAGCACCATGATTAGTCGTAAGGGACTGCCTGTAACGAGTATATCTACCGCAAGGCGCAGTACGTAGGCGAGATAATGATCAATTGGCGAGGATTTAGCTGAGAAATGGTGCACTACGACACCCTCCCAAATGCCAACGACAGCAGGACTAAGCTTATCACTAGCATTTGAAAGAAAAGCTCGTAAGCCGAGACCAGTTACGATTGAGATTGGGATATCCATTTAATAAGGGAGCGTTGAGCGATGGGCATGGTATTAAAAGACGGCGGAGGTAGGTGGGGTCGTGCTATAAGGGAGCACCAGCAGCCTCGTGGAATCCAGCTGTGAGCGGCTGTTCTTGTTGTGGATACGTCAGCTCCTTCGAACTTGCAGCGTGTCTTCCAGGCTATCACGAAGTCACAGGACAGCGTCCAAAGCTTGGTTTATCTCTGTCTATCTTTCTCGGTCGCAATCTCTGTGAAATGAACGGAAACACCCATTAGTATCTTCTGAATGTATTGGTAGGTACTGAAAAATTGTCACACGAACATTATCAGGACCCACTTCAATTCTGCCTCGCTCTCCAGCAAGGATTACTATCCGCCACTGCTTTTGACGAGCTAGACTGCCAACTTGGTCGAAGATGCCCCGAGTACGACCGTAATTTTATTGGTGAAATATCGGTGTGATCTGTGTGACAAATCTGTGATCACTTCTGCACGATCATGTGACCGACGCGACTCGGTATGAACATGGTTCCTGTGTTCAATAATTTCTAAACCGCAGCGTTCAGCCTTTGGACCATCCATAACTCGAGTTTAAGTTCAAGTTATATATCATGGTCATGAAACGAAAACCAGTCCCTCGAGCTAAAACACCTTCTATTAGCGACGCACCGAACGAACTGCCTGCCACTTCCAGCAATGAGCCTCGAGAGCCTGCTGATCCACATCTGGCACGTTATAGCCTTGCAGATACACCACTTTTATCTCAGCAAGCAGTACAAGAAAACTCAACTGTTACTCTCACATTGAACAATATTAGCAATGCAGTGGACCAGCTGCTCCAAAGTTATCCTCTGCACCAACACCCCAACGAACCGAACAATCCATTCCATGACCAACACATTCCGCCTTCTGAATATAGCGTAGTACCCCAGGACTCTCAAATCCACCCTCAAGATACTACTTTACCACACGTCGAATACCAGCCCTACCAACCCGGTCAATACCTTGCGCCTATTCTCACAGGAGAGACCCTTCAGCTTGATAACAACCCGACTCCAACAAATGTTGTTCCTACACCAGATCCATTTCATGACCCATATACACCAATCCAACAAGCAAACCAATTTCACTATGCTGACCAGGATTACCATCCACCTTCTGACTATGCCCATTCCATGTACGAAACCCAAACCCTTACAACTGGCTCAGATCTCGACCATTTTCGCCATGACACTGAAGCCTATGCATCTGGAAACTATTCAAGCATATCTTACCGCCCCCCTCGTTCACGGTCTCCCACCCCTGCAGTAGACGAAGAGGACTATTACATTGTGGGAAATGAAAGTGTGCATTACACAGGTTATCCCGCATCCAGCACCTACGACCCCGAAAAAGTCGCGCTACATGATTCTCAGTATGGCCCATACGGTGGACAATATGACAACGCGCCAGTCGAAAATATCTTATACGATCCCGAGCCAGCGACCCCGTCGTCTGTGCAACATTCCCTTCCAGAGACACCACTCGAGACGCGTCATTTCGGTCCGGCGCCAACTGGCCGTGTGCTGAGAAGAAATAAAACTCGCAAGCGCGTACAGTTGACCAACGGTAACCTCGTCGTCGATCTCAATGTGCCGCCGAAGTTGATCCTACCACGTCGTGGCGAGCCAGAAACGATGAAGACTCGATATACCGCTGTGACTTGTGATCCAGATGAGTTTGAAAAGAAGGGATTCGGCTTGAGGCAGAACCTATTCGGAAGGAGGACAGAGCTGTTTATTGTAATTACTATGTATAATGTGAGTATATCCACCTTCTTTCCCTTGATTTGACTACTAATCTATAAATATAAATGTATAGGAAGACGAAGTACTATTTTGTCGGACTCTATATGGTGTGATGCGCAATATATCCCACCTCTGCACTCGTAAAAATTCGCAAACATGGGGTCCAAATGCATGGGAAAAGGTGCGCCCTAACCAATCTAAAAACCTTGAATAACGTTAAACACTTACACTTAAAGGTTGTCGTTTGTATTGTCGCTGATGGACGTAAAAAAATTCATCCACGGGTACTTGACTGTCTTACACTTCTGGGTGTATACCAACCTGGTGATCACATGAAAAACATGGTCAACAATAAGGAAGTAACAGCACATCTTTTCGAATACACCACATCTTTTGCAATCGATCCGAATCTCCACTTCCGATATCCAGATAAGGGTATTGTACCTACACAAATCATCTTCTGTCTAAAAGAGAAGAATCAAAAGAAGATTAACTCTCATCGATGGTTCTTTAATGCTTTTGGTCCTCTTTTGCAGGTCTGCGATATTAGATCCTTTATCCGCTCGACTAAGTCCTGATTCTGATTCCCTAGCCAAATGTTTGTGTCCTCTTGGATGTGGGTACTTGTCCAGGAAACAATAGTATCTACCGACTCTGGAAGGCATTTGATGTCAATTCTAGTGTCGGTGGGGCGTGTGGGGAAATCGCAACATACAAAGGGAAAAATTGGTCA
Source organism: Floccularia luteovirens (assembly GCA_009739215.1). NCBI lineage: Eukaryota > Fungi > Basidiomycota > Agaricomycetes > Agaricales > Squamanitaceae > Floccularia > Floccularia luteovirens. The sequence goes on from VSJF01000002.1 coordinate 2,791,005, forward strand.
CTCCTGCTCAACCCTCTTGGTATGACTTATTTGAAATAACTTCTATCGTATACTGAGAGATGATCAAGTCGCCGCACAAAATTTTGAGTATAAAATGAGCTGTATCTTGGATAAGCCAACCGAGAGTATGTTCGGCTATATCAGCGTTTTGGTGAGAATAAACCCACTTGTGATATATTTATTTCTGAGATACGTTGTGTCAACAGCCAGGGGCATTCTCCGCATATAGGTGCTCTCTCATCCGCTTTTGCACAATTTGACTATTCACCTTTTCCTAGGTATATTGCATTACAAAATGACGAAAGAGGTGTTGGCCCTTTGGCATCTTACTTCAAGGGAGAGGTACTCCATGGTCGAGACACAGACATCTTCACATCAAATATGTGTATGCATTATTCTCCCGGAATTATCATCCATACTTACATTCATCTTTGTTCTAGATCTTGCAGAAGATGTAGGTTGCAGTTCTAAATATAACTCAAGTCTACAGATTGAAATTAATGTCATAGCGTATTTTGTGCTTCGAGCTCATCGCAAAGTCCAACTCCAATTGGTAAATTCTCGCACAGCTGCATCCAGTTAATCTATAACTCACTTATAACCCAGGGTTCTGAAATATGTCAAAGGTGCAATCGGAGAGACGGACGTGCCTGATGCCCTACCAGAATTCATCAGTCAAAGGCGACGATGGTTGAACGGGTCTTTTTTCGCTGCAACATACGCGATTGCTCATGTAGGACAAATAATGCGTTCTGGGCACAGCTTTTCGCGAAAAGTCGTATTGATGATTGAAACTGTATATAATATCATCAATTTGATATTTTCATGGTTCAGCATTGTGGGTTTATTTTTTTTAATGCTAAAGACTTGCCGCATTGACAAAACTTTCATCTAATAGGGGAATTTCTATCTGTTCTTTGTATGTATTGCAACACTAACAATCTTCGTCTACTCTGACATTATCATTTGTAGGTCGTCCTGACTTCATCGCTGGAAGATGGTTCTTTTGGAATGCAAGGAATTAAGTATTTCAATACTCTTGTCCAGGTAATAATTTGTCAACCGTTAAAACTCTGTTCTTATAAATACCAAATCCAAGTACGTCATGGCATCTATGGTCATTGCTTGTTTCCTATTCTCGATGGGCAACAAACCACAAGCGTTCGTTATACCTTGTCCATGAAATCATCCGATCACTCATTCCATTCTCAGGTCAAAGTGGAAGTACAAGTTATCCGCCATCATATTTAGCGTTTTAATGTTGTACATGATTGCGGCCTCCATTCTTTGCTCGATACAAGCCGCGAAACAGGGCGGTGCGGAGAACTCAATCATGTTGTTAAGCGTTGTAGTCACGTATGGTTGTGAGTTGCCAACTGTGACCTCGCTGTATTGATATTGAACCACCTGCTTTCAAATAGTGTATGCGTTCGGCAGCTTATTAGCTTTCGATCCTTGGCATATGTTCACGAGTTTCATCCCGTATATCCTCCTCTCTCCGACCTATATCAATATCCTGAATATGCAAGTTTCTTTCGCGTTCATACTCTGACATTTAAGCTGAATTTATTTGTTCTAGCTATGCATTCTCTAATCTTGACGATGTTCGTTACCTTCCTTCCTATTTTATACATAACTGATCTAATCATTTATCCAGATATCATGGGGTACAAAACAAGACTCAGCACCAGAAACAGACCTGGGAGCAGTTATTCAAGATAGCCATTCACAGGTGGACGTTGAGATGTTAAGTGAGGCTGCCGATGTGAATAGTCTATATGAAGATGCACTCGCAAACCTACGAGATAGAGTACCGGTCGATAAGGGTAAAGCCGGCCAGTCGAATGCCGAGAAGGAGCAAGCAGCAAAAGACTACTATGCGAATGTCCGGACTAATGTGTTGTTGACCTGGGTGCTGTCGAATGTGAGTGTCCAATATTAAGCTTATAGATAACTTATCTTATCGAATGAAAGGGCTTATTGTTGGTTGCGATTCTTGGTGGAGGTCCAACCACAAACACGTTTGCAGAAGACGCAGGAGTCAATAAAGCCAAGACATACTTGATCTTCATACTCGTCTTTACTGCAATTACAAATATCGTCGTACGTTGCTGCACTATACTGTCTTGCTTCTATACCTCATGACTTTATTTTGTCATTGTAGCGGTTCTCACTTTCGACGTTGTATCTGTTGACACGTCTCGTTACTGGTTAATAATTCTTTGGACTGGTAAACAGCCAAATAATGTATTTAATATCTGTAATCATGGAATTGTTTAATGGCTTTCTTGTATCGATATGTCAGTGCCGCAGCGCGGTTAGGGTTTCTCCTACGATGCAGAGCACGCATAGAATGTACAGTATAAACATTAGCTATGGCCAACTTCTGGCTGTTATGGACAACAAACTGAAAACGTCACTGCTGTATCATTGGTTTATGACCAGGACTCCTGAGCCTTGGCTTCCGGACAATAAAAACAAGTACATACGTTGTTGACGCACAGCTGTGTAATATGATTTACACCACGTTGACACCCCATACTTTGTCAAAACCCATAGATTCGAGGTTTCACAGAGCAGAGGTATGGGTTAGGGCAAAGTCGACTGTAGCTTTAAAGTTAAAAAATAAGAGCCGTTCCAGCTCAATGGATGAAATATTGCGAACGTTTTGCCCGCTATGTTAGTAGTGAGTCGTTTTGACATGATCACTCACTCCACCTCGCTTTCCAAATACTATGGTGTTTTTACCCCCCTCCATTTCATCGTCATGTAAATAGTAGCGTGCATAGCGTGCACAAGGCACGCCGGCTTTATGGTCCTTATTGATAAGTTTCTCATCTAAAAAAAATCAAATAATTTGTTAACGACAGGCGGTGTACTGATGACGGTATAAACACATCTGAATAGCATTGCTTATTAGTAGTACAGCTTCCTTAAATAGTGATTGAATTTTTGTATATAAGACTTACATCAAGTTTCAGTGATTGCATAAAGCTAACGGGGGCTCCGAGAGTACAGCCCGTTCAGAGACGGTTTTCCTTGATATACGAGTCTGAGATTGAGCTTCTTGCACTCATGCGTTGTGTTTTTGAACAGTGTTCGAAATCAACCGATCAACATTTAATGTTGATACAACAAGACATTCCTTTCAACCCTTCGCATTGGCGCTGCTTTTGTTCCGTACACAACGTTGCCGAAAGTTTCCGGAAAACATTATTCCACATACACCGAATATCAACAAATGCTGAAGGGGCTCGCTAGCGACGTCCGCCCAAACTGTGAAGTGCAGGGGTATTGCTTCAGACGCAACAGTATGTTATAACTGAAAGTAAAAAAAAGCAGCAGCCACTTTGAATAATAACCTGTATAATACATTTACCGCCTTCCTCTACTTGCTCCGCCTATGTTCTTTCGCTTTTTGAACAAACTACCAGTCGGCTCTATTGGATGATCGGGTGCAGGCTCTTCTGTCTTCACGTAAGGCAATGTTGGACCCTTTATTTCTTCTTTGATAGGTGTATTTTCATTGGGAAGATGTGATGCTGATGATTTATCAAAGACTGTTACAGGTTCGGGATCTTCTTTTACATCTTCTTGGGGGCGAAAAAGTTGGATCTTAGTCCATTTTGGACGGTCTGTAGGCTGTGTCAGTGCAGCAGTTTCAAGTGATGTCGACGTGGATGGGGGGTCAGGGGGAGGTGGGGTTTCTTCTTTCTTCTTCTTCAACTTTATAGGGATTACTCCTGGGTCATACATTTCATTCAAGCCTACTGCTGTTTTCTTTCGAAGTTTAAAGTGTCGTGAGTCATCTTCAGGAGGTGCTTCTGCTTCGCGTTTGATCGTGGTGTCTTGAGGGTTATCTGTGGGAGCACTGGTGTCCACCGGTGGTGGAGTGGATTCAACGACCTGCCAGTCTCCAACGAGTCCTTGTGACTGTCGAATCTTTAGTTCAGCCTCTATTCGTTCAGCATCCGGGTCGGTGTATCCGAGTGATTCTGCAGTGGAATAATTTGCATATGGGTTAGATGGTTGGGGTGCTGGCTTTCGTGAAGTAGAACTGGAAGCAACTTGGGCAGCCTGTGGTTTTGCGCGTCCCGCACTTATGTCTGCTGCAAAAGCAGAGTTCGCAGCCTTTCAAAGAGAATACATCAACACACTCTCTTTAGTGGGTAATAGAGAACATGGATGCTTACCTGTTCTACTCTAGCCATTTCTCTCTTTTCCTCCTCCCGATCCTTTTTCTGCTTTTCACCAGCTTTGTAAATGCCTCGTATGAAACGCTCAACACTACCCTTATGGCGAAGACCATTTTCATGTTGTTGTCGTGAAGGGGCATCGTCAGCAATGTAGATTTCACAGTATTTGCAAAAGTATTTCTTTTTTGAAACCCAATATTCGCTCATGGTGGTGATGGGTGGGTTCAAGTCATAAATGATCCGAATGTAAACCAAATGCAGTATCTGCCCCTATTGTATTTGCGCAGCGGTAAAATAAAGAGGAATCTATAATAATATATATGGTACAGTACATTGAAAAAATACAAGTGAATTTGGTGCGACAATGCAATTAGACGTCAGATAGTTGGACTATAATGCTAGAGAATATGTAGATCTACTGTGATGCGAGGTGAATGCTTTTAGCTGAAAACATCATATTCTATAGCTATGTGAGACTTGGAATAGATGAATGAATGTGTTTGCTGCAGTTGCAAATATGTATATCATGAACGTTGATCGTTGCGTTCGCCAACCGTCCTATCTGTTTGTCCACTCGTTCTCACCCCTTCCTCAGTCACCGTTTCCATCTCCGCTCCAACCATAGGTGAAGGCATTGCAGATGCACGTCTACTACCGCTACCGTTAGAGCTGCTGTGTGCAACACTTGATAGAACGGGAGATGACGGCTGTGAATATGAAAATGACCATCTCCGAGGCAATAGTGAGCCGACAGTGATCGACCTTGACTCTTGTGAGTATAGGCTCGGAGGCTCCATATTAGAGATCGTTGTTGCGGTAGGAGATAGTGGATAAGGCGCTAATACATATGGTGTATCTTGTAATTCGGCTTGTGTCGGCGTAGGGTTGAGGGGACGCGCTGCTGTTTGTTGCTCCCATGACAATGAGTTGCCCAACACCTTTTCGCCAACACCTGCCTTTTCAAGCGTCGAAGCTTCGGAACGTTGGTGAGAGCTAAAGGAAAATCCAGAATTTAAGCCGAGATGTCTCCCTCTGTTCTTTCTGAAAAGCTGTCCAATACCCAAGTGTATGATGAGGTTGATAATCATAACGATAATGGAAACGGAAAAGACAATTGCGATAACGATGCCGACAACGACCCGCGGAATTGCTTTGACTTCAAGTCGTTCCACGAAAGCAATCATTAAACCTGTGCATACCATACGTATTATGGCTAGGAAAGTGCCAAAAATATCCCCGCCCCGCGATTTTGCAGGTTTCAGGACTATATAGGCAAGTACGAGTCCGGCCTCAACTATGAGGTAGATTATTACTTGAACTTCGCCGTTACTGTGCGCAAAAGCGATGAGAAGGGCTTTGATGAAGATTGCTAACAGCATGATGAGTGAGAAATAATAGCGCTCAGAACGGTGTTGGGCGTAGAGTGGACCATACGATGAAAGGTGTTGCGAAGGATCGGTGTAGAGGGAATATGCGGACGAGCGCCGGGCAGTTCGGATGGTAAGATAGACTGGGATTAAGATGAGTCCAGAAATAGCGATCAAGGAAAGAACGGAAAGGAATATGGACAGCCAAGAGTCTTTCAGTGTCCATTGATAGAACACAAATATCAAGAGAGGCGATGTTGAGAGAAGACCCTGGTAGCCAAATGTCAGTTTCTTGACTTAATGACAATATAACATGTAACATACCAAGCGAAGAATCCAAGAGCGTGTAAATGATGTATAATCAAAAGAAGATTGTTGATTGTGTGGCTGTTTTCCATTCTTGACGTGTCGCGCAATAAACATAATAACATATCCAACAATAAATATTCCCATGGCAATCAAAAACATGATCAAGGCGCAGATGAATATCGTCATGAACGCGTTCGCTGTCGCAATATTGATCGAATTCACGTAGATCGGTATCCCAGCTTGTAATACATTCGACGAATCTGCTGTGACGGTTTGAACATCACCACTTCCAACAGCAGTCCGCACGGCAACATTCTGCTGAAGGCCAGACAGGGACGAAGGGAGTTCGGGCTTGGCCAGGAGGTTTAACCATTCGTACTCTACATCCCTGAGACTGAGAGAGCCGATTGTTTGGCCACCACCGCCACCGCCACCGCCTCCGCCTCCAGAGTTGTACGGGCTAAGTTTGCGGTTAACGAACCCAACTGCAGACCCAGAACTGGCATCGGCAAGTTTTCCACCAGTAAGATGACGCATATGGTCAATCGAACGCTGCAATGGCGAAGTCGGAGAAGAGAACAAACCGAGGGCCCATGCAAAGTTGAGAGCAAATGCACGGTAGACAGAAGGATAGTTTAAGCCGAGCAAGGCACTACTTGCCACGGACTGATACAAATATATCAGTTCCAGGGCACGGAACGGAGCGAGTGCTTCTGGAGATATTGATTGCCAGGCAGCCGAGACAAGCGCAACAATCGCAACCCCTCTCATGCTCCACTCTACTGCGGGTTGATGGGCGGACCAACCATTCGATAGTGTAGCTTGAACACATGCCTTGATGTTGCCGGTTCCAACCTCTGTCAAGGTCAACTGTGCAAAACCTTCTAGGTCTGGAATCTTGTAAGCAATGACAGGGATTTTATCTGTGACCCCTAATGATTTTGGGAGTGTGACCGAATCAGAGCCTGTGAAGTTATACTGGGGCAATGGACAAAGGGCGCCATTAAGAATGGTGCAGAGATCCAGGGTGAAATTGACGGGATTCATGCCGTACACGTTGAGGAAAAGGTTTGCGGTGACATTGACATTTGATTGCTAATTTGGTACGTGAATATTGTGGCTCGAATAATATCAAGAAAATAACGTACGACGCTAGCAGCAGATATGTTGAAAGACACAGACTGGTTCTTAGCAAAATAAGCAATATCGAACTGTTGAACGAGAAGGGTTTCCGGGGGATTGCAATAGGTAACTGAAGAAGTAACTGTGGAGAAATGGAGTAGTTAGACTTTTGCACAGGGGTAAAGGAGTAAAGGAGGCATGAATGACGTACATAAAGTATCCTCTCGTGCAAAGGTGAAAGAAATCAGAAGAAGAGTTAAGAAAGTAAAGGCTCGCAGCCTGGCGAGAAGAGAGAACATGAATGTGCAGTCAACAGAGGGGCTGGGTGTCTAGGGCGTATAAAAGGGTCTGCACTATAGAATTGTGCTTGTCAGCAAGGGACACCAAAGATAGAAAGCCATTGTTCTAACCAAACAACGAGGTCTGCTATTGTTCTAACTTCTTCGGTCCTGGCAATTCAATGTAACTACCGCCACGAGAGTTAGCGCCAGAGATGACCAGGCTACAACGTGTTCGTAAATAATGAGGGAGGGGAATGAGGAGAGGAAGAGATATCGAGAGCTTGTGAGAACTTATATGATCAACCCCAGGAAATAGACCAACCAAAATTATCTCATCAGCTCGATCAAATGGCCCTGTGTAAATTTTTATGCGGTGCTCCTAGCCCGGCCAAGCAGTTCGAAAAATCGTAAGCACTGCTTAGCGCACACAAACAGCATGTTGTCGTCTTGACAATTCCTCTTGTATCTTGCCTTGTGGTCAAGTCATGGCTACATACACCCAACGCTTTGCAGTTTAATTGACAATGTCATGAACACACGTGTAGATATCGACACTTCTATACACGTTTCCGATTCACGCATTGTACGGCTGGCGTCGGCATCCTGCTGCGTCGAGTCAACTGATTTGCGAACTCTTTTTGGTCATGTCTTGGGTATTAATAATACATAGTACATTTTTCAGCGATTGCAGTGACATGGCTGTTAAGCATCCTATTTTATTGATAGAACGAATTTGTTGTTAGTTTAGCTGTAATTAGTCGCTTTATATATAGCAAGCTGTGAGTGACTTATACTAATTAATTGAAATAAATTACAATTTCTAGGCGGCCTCCTTGGATAAATTTGACCTCCCGAACTCTCACAGGCCCGTAAAATCCGGGACTTTCCGCGTCCGAGAGAAACCGGATTTTCGCGTTGTCCTCTCATCGTCCTCCAATGTTGCTGTCGTCGCTCTCTCGTTCCGTGGCAACCACACCTGCTCTTGGCCGCCGTGCGGCCTCAGCAATCGCCACAAAATACTCGAAAGCTGCCTTCGGCGCAGCTCTCTCGAAATCACCCCAAACACTCACTAAGGTGCACGCAGAGCTCGCCAACCTTTCCAGTACCATCAATGCAAGTCCCGAACTCAAGACCTTCATTCACAACCCCACACTCTCCCTGAATGAGCGCCAAGTTGGTCTTAAAGCTCTATTTGCCAAAGTTGATGGGGGCGCCAAGAAGGAGCCTACGTCGGAGGTCACCAAAAACCTCTTAACCGTTCTTTCAGAGAACGGACGCTTGGGAGAAACGGAAAACGTTATTGAAGGGTTCAATGAACTCGTCGCAGAACACAAGGGTGAACTGACCGTTACAGTCACCTCAGCAACACCTCTGGCAAGAGACGTCCTAACTCGTTTGGAGACAACGTTGAAGCAGTCACAGGCAGGGTTGGCTGCGAAAGTACTAAAAATCAACAATAAGGTGAGTTGATTCCACAACGTTAATATTATCCCCTTCCATGTCTCAATACCTTATGCGCGCAAGGTCAACCCCAGCGTTCTTGGCGGCCTCATTGTTGACTTTGGTGACAAGACGATCGATTTGAGTGTCCAATCACGAGTAACCAAGCTTAATAACGTTATACAACGTATGTATTCATTTTCGTATCTTGGATATGCTTGTTAATGTCAAAATTCGAACCCCAGAATCGGTTTGAGCACTACATAACCTATAGCTTCTTTGGCATACCGCGCGTTGGCTCTGTTCATAACCCTGCTATTGCACTATAAAATAGAGTTACATCCTTGGCATACCTTTTCGGAAAGTTATCCAATTCTTGTAATCGATCCGCGAAAAACAGCATAAATTTTACAGAAACTATTCTCACTTTTCTTATTCCGGTGCTGGCCTTATGCAGGTTATTTATTGTTCTAAGAGGAAGAATCTTAACCCTCGCTATCGCGAAAGGGGCACTATGAAATTTGCCCATCAACACCAGATGACTATCCAAGCTTCTAGTTCTCCGTCCTTCCCCACTTACCGAACTTGACCGGAGTGATACAAACGGGATGATTACTAAAACGTGCTTCGTTAATCATTTACCAGAGTTGGACATCAACTTTGCACTGCGAGTAGATCGCACAATACGTCGATAATTGATATCTATGAGTCATGCATAATTCATGAAACACGAGGACATTGAGCACTGAGTACAATATATGCGCTGCATCATTAAAACCTCCTATTCTACAATAATCGTTTGTTGAACATTCTTAACTAACCCCGCCTACGATACAGCGAGGATAACGAGGAGAATAAGAGTTACCACGATCCACTAATGTATGTTAGCAACATAATGTAGCCGCTTATCATCACTTAAAATGTCTGCAAAAGTTCGAAGTAGATTTTGTAAATATTGTCCATTGTTTTTGTTAATCATGACAAATATATGTACAACCAGTCCAACCAGTACTTACATGCCTTGTTAGTACTTCCGTTATACGGCAGCAATTAATGCGCAGCCTCATATCACTTTGATGCGCGAAACATCAAATCTTTATCTGTCCCGTTTTCAAATTTGAAACTTGAACATTCTCACACCTTTTTATGACATTGGGGCAACAAAACATAGTGGCAAGTATTATATTTTATCTGGACATCAAAACATTTGAGGACTATATTTAGATTAACAGCTATGGAAAGACACAACTCAAAATAAAGCAAAACTTGCTACAAATCATGAAGCCATTCAAGTTCCTCCTACCAACGAAACCAAATTAAACGGTGAGAACTAGGATGGAAACTTGATTATTACATCCACAGTAGGATTTTGTGACTCTATCTCCAAAGAAGAAATAGAAGCTAGCGGTTCAAAATTCCGCGAAACTTCTTAGATTTGAGACTCCCCCAATATCACCGCGGGCCAGTGACAAGTGAGAGGACGATACTGGATTGGAGGCATGCAAGATGTTTCCTTTCTGCTTGGTTATACCAGGTCTGGCTCCGCTTCCGTATTCTTCTTACTACCAAGGGCTATCTGTCTTCCCCGTATGGAGCGATTGCAATATTGAGATCAGAGCATATTTCGAGATTCAACATCTACCCTTCGGTCATTCTTAAATCTTGGAAGAAGTGGCGGTAACGCACTATCGTAACAGTGGCGGCGAAGGACACAATGTAAGCATGCGATGCGATACTAATTCCGCAGACGAAGAGTGGTACAACCACACCCATGGTGAGAGGAATGTCGCCGTGTTGTATTCTTGGATACTTAGAACCCAGGAAAAATACTGTTATCATGGACAGGGAACGAATATCAGTGCAAGGCATTCACGCGGCTATCCGCGTGAAAATCACGGCAGGATGTGATATATATAAATACGACTTCATATTATGCTGTCAAGTCACCATCGCACATGCTCATCTGACCGCCCAGTTCTAAATATAAAGGAATTTTTAATCATGATGACGGTAGCTAGGTTTTGTGCTGCAATATTCCAAAAATATCCAGATTATACATGTAGATGTTGGGTTTATGGGTAAGCTGCTCTAATTCTCCGAGGCATCTCTTTTTCCTATAAATTCGGTCTGCAATAACAGGTATAACAGTTCCAATATTCTACCTTCCTTGAATTGCGTACCCTCTCCTTTACATCCCAGATAATGCCAGGTTTATTAAAAATCCCATTCGTGGTTGCTGCAATAGCCGGGCTACATACAGCCGCCACTCCTCCTCTCCCACCACCCGAGGATAGCGAGAAAGTGCCATCCACAAAATTTGAAGGGTATCTTAACCAACGCACGTTTGCATTGATGATAAAGGTGAATTAATCAATCGATTAATCGTCTTTTTGAAATTCAACTTCCTTGTAGTATTCATATCTTTTGGTTGGCCTCGCAGAAATTGTAGCCATCCTTGCCCACACATATCCTTCCTGCAACCTTTCTTCCATTTCATTTGTTCGAGAAAACGTACCTCAACAGATATTGCGCCTCATTTCCCCTAGCCAGACGGGCAGCACTGGCTCTTACTTTTCAAAATTATCTGTGGTAGGCACATCGCTCATAGCAATAGGAGGCCTCTTGCGATGGCATTGTTACAAGGCCCTCGGCAAGCATTTTACGTTTGAAATGAGTATCCAGAAAGACCATAGGCTTGTTACGACAGGGCTCTACAATGTAGTAAGACACCCTGGTTATTCAGGTGCGATGTGCGTGGTGGTGGGAATAATTACCTGGTATACGAGTGAGGTGTGTAGTATCATCTTTCTGTGAGAAAATTTCTCATCATCAAGTGTCGTTTCTGTGTTTCTGTGTCCCGGGGAAATTTAGGGTTCATGGGTTAGGGAGTCCGGCATACTTGACACTGGCCTCGGTAGAGGACTCATTACCACCCAATGCGCAATCATGTCATCTCTTTTCTTGGGTTTAGTCGCCCGCATGTCCAAGGAAGACCAAGCCTTGAAACAAAAATTTGGAAAGCAGTGGGATGCTTGGGCTGAGAGGGTTCCCTACAGTATCATCCCATGGGTATATTAAAATTGATATTAATTTTGTACCTTTCTGCCGGCTACTGTTAACACGTTCCAGAGATATTTTAGAACTGGATGTCCCGACGAATTTTATTTCTCATAAAACCGGACCCTAACGTATGAAAAATGCCTCCTCACTTTATTTATTGAGCTTTATTCAAGATGTATCATATAATACTGGCCGACATCTAAATGTAAAAATTAGCCAAGAAAAGGAAGGCAAGTTAAGAAAAGCCCTTCCTTCTGTACAATGTGCATATTTTTTTCAGAGTAACACTAGCAGATAATCGTAGGATTCCTTTCTGAATCTATTGTACAACTGTGGGGTAGGCCTTTGGGCCACCCTTGGACGTGGTTTCCTTTCCGTTTCTGTCTCCTTTCCTCATCAGATGATAGATAAGATTAGATTGTACGCGCACGCGCACGCACATGTTGCCTTTCACCTATGTTTCCCTTTGTCTAGACTACTTTCCTGTAATTTCTCTATCATCTCCTACGAAATACTGCTAAACGCCTGTAACCGTTTTACACACATTTATACACATCCTTGTTCGAAAACACTCTAAACAACAGAAGAAACATAACTAAAACCCTCAACCTTCTCTCCGTCATCCTTCGTCCTTACTGAACTCACAGGGGTTAGCCTCCCCACACAACAAACGTTTGTTGAACATTCTTAACTAACCCCGCCTACGATACAACGAGGATAACGAGGATAAGAATTACCACGATCCACTAATGTATGTTGCCAACATAATGTAGCTGCTTACCATCTCATAAAATGTCTGCAAAGAGTTCGAAGTAGACTTTGTTTGGACTACGTGTCTTAGCCAAATATTGACCAATGTTTTAACGAATCTACTTTTAAGTGATCAAAGAAGGACATAGAGAAGGAATGGTATGATGATTAACGTGGGTTTTAATAAAAGGAATAGTGTAATAAGAACAATGGTGCGTTATGTCCAATGAATTTGAGTACACATTTGGACTTGTGTGCACTTTGCATGCAAGTGACCTACTGGATAATATAGAGATTGTGGTCGGCCATCACTAAAGATTGCATCAGCCATTGGGATCTTTATTTTCTTGAAGGAGGTGTCAGGTTTTCGGATTGCATTACCCAATGCATTGCATTTGATGACTTCAACAAGCCACTTCTTGCTAGACTTGGGCATATGATGAGCAGAGAGTGCATTTCTGGGGGGCACATTAAATGGGTGGTGTCATTATCATAAATAAAGATATGTTTGTCATCTGGATAAGCCTCGAGTGCAATAGCCACAGCTTGTTTGAATTGCTCAAGAATATCTTCATTAGTAAAATAGCCGTCTTTATTTTTCCCGGGCTTCATGATGCATCGCGCGCGCGCACTGCATTTTCCATCGTGAGAAAGTAGGCATCCATAATCAGCTAAGACAAAATCGGCAATCATCAGAGAACAGCCTTCTCCTTTTGCATAGGGAAGTGCTGGTGCATCTTTATGATACCAGGTATGCCGCCGTTGATCATTAGCATAATAAATTGTTTTGTCATGGAACCAGACAACAACATATCTTCCCCTGACAGCTTCATCCAGAGATCGTGATCTCACCTCAATTCCAGCCATGCACCTGGGCCTGGAATTGCTTCCATTTTGGAATAAAGACATTATCTCGATAGTGAACAACATCTTCACGCTCATGCCCATTAGTGTACTATCCCTTTTTGGCATATGTGAAGTGATATTCAAGGGTCCTTGAATAGCACTGAGCTGTTTTGTTGGAGATATTTTTCGTAATCTAGATGCGTGAGAAATTCAACCAATTTTTCGGAGGTGATTTGATTTCTTAGTTCCTGCAGATATAAATTGATGTCGTTGCATAGATCCTCATCCACAAGCATGGATTGGTTCCAATCTCTATATGGATTGACAAGGAGTATTTTTCAATCTTTAATATAGGCCCTACAGAGAGAACGGAGATGATGGACCCCATTTTTGGTAAGTCACTGAATAATGATCTGTGTAAAGAGCCAGTAAAATTTTCCATTCTATGTTGCATAAATGGATCTAGATTTGGGGGAATATATTCTCCTCCTTTACCCCTCGATGGCCCCTGCAGAAATGAGCAAATATCCTTCAAAGCAGCCTCTGCTGCTTGCAAAGAACGGGCTTCACAGATTTTCCCATCATAAACTTCCCGATTACGAGATTCTGATGAATGAATGAATTGATTATTCTTATGAACAGGGGTGTGATTGTTCTCATCACTGGGGATGCCGAGAGAATCATCTCCTCCCTCAGTTACATGAATTCCGGCCATATCTCTATATCTAGTTATAGGTGTTAATTAAATTAATCAATCGACGGAGCTGCAATTATTAATTTTTGCTTTTATAAATTGCTATTTATAGCACTTTTATTGTACATAAGGATTAATTAGGACGCGTCACGCTTGTCACGTGACGTGGGCGTCCTTCTACCTTATGACCAACTGGTCCCACCCCCAGTACCTGCCTTGTTAGTGTTTCCATTATATGGCAGCAGTTATGCGCAGCCCCCATATCTCTTTGATACACGTACCGTTTTCAAAATTTGAAATTGAACATTCTCACACCTTTTTATGACATTGGGGTAAAAAGACATATTGGCAAGTATCGTTATTTTATCTGGATATCAAAACATTTGTGAACTAGATTTAGGTTAACAGCTATGGATAGATCCAACTCAAAATAAAGCATAACTTGCTATTAATCATGCAGTTATTCAAGTCCCTCCTACCAATGAAACCAAATTAAACGGTGAGAACTAGGATGGAAACTTGATTATTACATCCACAGTAGGATTTGTGACTCTATCTCCAAAGAAGAAATAGAAGCTAACGGTTCCAAATTCCGCGAAACTTCTTAGATTTGAGACTCCCCCAATATCACCGCGGGCCAGTGACAAGTGAGAGGACGATGCTGGATTGGAGGCATACAAGATGTTTCCTTTCTGCTTGGTTATACTAGGTACTGGCTCCGCTTCCGTATTCTTCTTACTACCAAGGGCTATCTGTCTCCCCGGCATGGAGCGATTGAAATATGAGATTAGAGCATATTCCGAGATTCAACGTCTTACCCTTCGGTTGTTCTTAAACCTTGGAAGAAGTGGCGGTAACGTACTATCGTAGCAGTGGCGGCTAAGGACACAATGTAAGCATGTGATACTAATTCGCCAAACAAAGGGTGGTATAACAACATCCATGGCGAGAGGAACGTCGCCGTGTTGTATTTTTTGATACTTAGAACCGAGGAAAAACACTGTTATCATGGACAGGGAACGAATATTAGTGCAAGACATTCACGTGTCCATCTGCGTGAAAATCATGGCAGGATGTGATATATATAAATAGACGTCATATTATGCTTTCAATTCACCATCGCCCATGCTCCGTCTGACTGCCCCGTTCTAAATTTAAATGGAATTTTTAATCATGGCGGCGGTAGCTAGGTTTTGCTGCATGGAATATTCCAAGAATATCCATATTCTCTCCAAGGCATCTCTTTTTCCTTTAGATTCGAACCCCAATAACAGGTATAACAGTCCCAATATTCTACCTTCCTTTAATTGCGTATCCTCTCCTTAACATCCCAGATAATGTCGGGTTTATTGAAAATTTCATTCGTGGTTGCTGCAATGGCCGGGCTGCATACAGCCGTCACTCCTCCTCTCCCACCACCCGAGGATAGCGAGAAAGCGCCATCCACAAAATTTGAAGGGTTTCTTAGCCAACGCACGTTTCCATTGATGATAAAGGTGAATTAATCGATCGATTAACCGTCTTTCCGAATTTCAACTTCCTTGTAGTATTCATATCTTTTGGTTGGCCTCGCAGAAATTGTTGCCATCCTTGCCCACACATATCCTTCCTGCAACCTTTCTTCCATTTCATTTGTTCGAGAAAACGTACCTCAACAGATATTGCGCCTCATTTCCCCTAGCCAGACGGGCAGCACTGGCTCTTACTTTTCCAAACTATTTGTGGTGGGCACATCGCTCGTAGCAATAGGAGGCCTCTTGCGATGGCACTGTTACAAGGCCCTCGGCAAGCATTTTACGTTTGAAATGACTATCCAGGAAGAACACAGGCTTGTTACGACAGGACTCTACAATGTAGTAAGACACCCCGGTTATTCAGGTGCGATGTGCATGGTGCTGGGAGTAATTACCTGGTATACGAGTGAGGTGTGTAGTATCATCTTTCTGTGAGAAAATTTCTCATCATCAAGTGTCGTTTCTGTGTTTCTGTGTCCCGGGGAAATTTAGGGTTCATGGGTTAGGGAGTCCGGCATACTTGACACTGGCTTCGGTAGAGGACTCATTACCACCCAATGCGCAATCGTATCATCTCTTTTCTTGGGTTTATTAACCCGCATGTCCAAGGAAGACGGAGCCTTGAAACAAAAATTTGGAAAGCAGTGGGATGCTTGGGCTGAGAGGGTTCCCTACAGTATCATCCCATGGGTATATTGAAATTGATAGTAATGTTGTACTTTTCTGCCGGCTACTGTTGACACGTTTCGGAGGTATATTAGGACTGGATGTCCCGACGAATTTTAAAAACAATTAGTTTCTTGTAAAACCGAACCCTTACGTATAAAAAAATGCCTCCTCACTTTATTTAGTGGGTGAAGTTTTATTCGAGATGTATCACTTAACACCCATGGTCAACATCTAAATGTAGAAATCAGCCAAGAAAAGGAGAGCAAGTTAAGAAAAGCCCTTCCTTCTCTACAATGTGCATATATAATTTTCAAAATAACTCTCACAGATAATCGTATGATTCCTTTCTGAATTCGCCGCAAATAGAGGCGAAGATTGAACAAGGTCCTAGAAAACCTTATACCGTGGGGAGGAAAATTGTATACATGTAAGAAACAAAACAGCTTCCAGAATTGCAACTTAAGCAAGTACGAGTGATATCCGAGTAATTCGCAAACAGCTTTTTTGTACACGTATTGTCCGAGTATCGTAGACCGGTTCTTGCGGAAAAGAACTACAAATCCCAGGCTTCGTTGACGCTGTAGGATACCCATAAGCTTCTAAGTATTAGGGTTCAACAAATTCGTAGAGTAGCACTGCTGTATTGGAACCATTCGGAAAAGAGAACTGGGCTTCTTCCGTGTAAGTTTACGAAGCTAGAACAGACGAAGTTTGCGTTTAGAAAAGTTTTTGAGAGGCTAAGAAAAACTTAAATTCGAGCTTGACGATTGGGCACCACGGTGTATTCGTTTGAGTCGGCAACAATTCCTCCGCACGGGGAAACCTGAGGATTCTTTCTGGTTCGAGTCATAATTCCAGTTAACATGATTGACTCGGATTCTTCGCGGGAGTACGTTTCCAATAAACCTATGCAAAAATTCAAGATTCTGGAAATAAGTACATCCAAAAGTATACTTTCATCTGAAGAGTGGTGATACAGAGATTTGTGCTTTGATGGAGTTAAATTTGTTCCTTACACGTGATGGAGTGACTAGTACCGACTCGGCCAGATAGCAATACGGTGCCGTGCTGTCTTGCAAGTACTTAACGGTCATAACACAACTTTTGCCCCCATCCTCAAGAAGAAACCAAAACTAGGACTCAACATGGCTGATCCAGTAGTTTCCCCTGACCAGAGCACAACCATAGCCGATTTTGTTCCAGTGTTATCATTCCCCGCCATTCTACGCAACCCGGGACTCACAAACCGCTATGCTCACCTGCGCATGCATAGTCAAGCTCCTAGTTCTCACACTGCTACTGTCAAGAAACGGCACCGTGATGAGAATGAGGGCAAGCGTTGGGTCAGGCGTAAAGATAACGGTGCATATGCTTATCTCTAACTTGATACCTCCTAATACATAGCATCGTGCTCGCAGCTCGTTTTGTAGACAATCCACATATTGTACCAGCAACGAGGCAGGACTATGCGCTATCACAACCATCCATTGCATCAACATTTCCGGAGCCTTTACCTTCGTATCTGCCGCGCACTGTGAAACTGGCACCAGTTGCACCCCCAATATCTGACCCTGTTTCATCAAACGCCGGCAGGTTTTCCCTTAGTCTACGTGGTATGCGTCGTGAGCTGCGCCGTGCCGGCGGACGTGCGCAAGTCCTTGTAAAGGATGTAGAGAACGAACTAAGCGAGTGGTTACGGAATGGCGGAACCATTCTGAGGCCTGAGGAAAATATTAACCCAGAGACACAGGCTGATGTTGAAGGAACTCCACTGGGAGTTACCGGAACTATCATAGAGGTTTCGCGTACCCCTTTACAGCTCATATGGCGTATACCGGATGATTCATTCGCAAGATATGTTGTACATTGCTGTGCGCGCTACCATGAAGTTGTCAGTTTTAGTGCGTCTTTTCATCTCTGTCATGATATATATGCGCTTATTGTGCTGTCTTCGCCGTAGGCAAAGGTGAAGCCAATGACAGGCTCACATATCTCCTTCGCCCCAATGTTACTCGGCCTGACCATCTTGCACGTTCCCAAATGGAAACTCCACCTGTCACAGATATCGATCGTTTATCCGCCTATTCGACGACTGACATTGATTCGGATTTTGTGTCTGACAGGGAGTTGAATGAAGTTGCGGATTCTGACGGTGATGAGGCTGCGTCCCTTGCTGGAGCGGAAGGATTATCTATCAGTAGCCTTCCACATATCAGTGAACTAGATTCTGACGACGCCTGGTCCATTTTGGGTGGTAGTGATGCTGAGAGGGAACAAGACGCGTCCCACGAGATTGCTTCACGACTTACGGAGATTCACATATTCAATGTTCCAGCCATCTCTAACCCCCAAGCTAATGTATTGGACATTCCTCGCGAACAAACCGTTACCACAGTAGAGAACAACGAAGACAAGGACCGCACCTTCCGTTCCGCTTCACAAATCTATGAACTTGGCCAATCTCCGAAACCAGCTCGCCGCCGCAATCAATTACGTTCCACTTCCTCACCCTCCCGCTCACCAGCTCGCACTCGCAGACGCACTGCAGTACTCGGCAAGAGGAAGCCAGCAACAGTATTTGTTAACAGAGAACGCCTCTCGTTCTATGAATACCTGTTTCTGTAGAATTATAATATCACTCGAATACCTCATTTTTACAATGGATGGCCTGTAACTCTGTAACAACACATTTTCACCAATATCCCCAGTTCTATTTTCTCGTTTTGCGTAACCATTGATTGATGTGTTCGTTCATATCTCCTCCTTTCACACTGATCATCTATTTCGTGAATAGACAGCTCCGAACATTGAACCCAAAATCACTTCATAACACGAAGCCAGACAGGGCTCCCGACGCCTTGCAATATCCTGGACTCTGTCATCCTTAGTACCACGAAAACCCACTCCGAAGATCCTGCCCTTATTTTAACTGTAGTTTTATTTTCTCCCGGGAAGATATTTATTACCGAAAGTGTTGATAATCTTGCGAATTGTAAGGATTATCTGAGAAGACCTGTGTCGTCAGAGGCAAGTTGGTGGCTGCATCTGTACCTGTTAACATTTGAAGGTCAATTTTTGAAAGTCAGCGGCAGATTATTAATAAACGAGCTTCTTTGATGACATCTGGATCTCGAGGGGTACACTACACATGAACACAGGTTTTATAGTACATGGGGTACCCGGGATGTCCTGCATCGGACCCATTCAGAGAGTTAGGTGTCTAAATAGTATGGTGTAAGTATTCTCAGCTATTGACATTGCGTTGGCAAATGTACTTTATATATCTGGAGACTTGAATGAGTTCTTTCTCAACGCCGCCCAGCGAGCCGGGGGTTTTACATATTTTTCTCCTTTTTGCGATCTTCCATAGCAACATGTGTGGCACCAGGAAAGGCCTGTTTAACAACGCGGGACGTATTATTTGATACGGAGTCAGGTGATTTTCAGAGGGTCGTTTGGGAAGCCTGATATATCGCTGTATATATTTGATAGCTAAGTAAGCTGAAGTTGGAACAATAGCTAATTGAATAGCTGGGAGTCCTTAGCTAATGGTACGAGAACAAGTACTCTTCTGCTGCCCAGAATGTAATGTTGCTAAGTACAGCGTTCGAAGCTCCGTTGCTTGAATACACAGGGACACACAAAGTGTGTGTTTCATCATGAAAAATGTATGTATGGTGTGTTAGGAACAATAGTTATAATACAAGACGTAAGCGAGGCGTGTTCACGCCATTACTACGAACTTAAGGGCCATAGTGGTCTTCCAGCTGCTGAGTAAAAGAAAAACTATCGAGGTTATAGTTAATTTCAGACGATAATAGATAATAAACAACAGATGTGGTATTTAGGTGGAGTATTTATCATGTCAGCATGCTATTGTCATCGCGTAGGTATGGGAGGGACTCCTCTAATCATAAAGGAAAGTTGCACACTCCAGTGCTTGAGAGATCGAAATGCTCCAGTGATGGTACTTTCATTGTATTTTGCAAGACGAGAGCGAAGTTTCCATTTTCCAAGCCCTCTCTGAATCTCATCAAGCCGGGAGACGACTTCAGTCATATTTGGCCGCTTTAGAGGATCATCCTGTGTCATATCTGCTATAAGGCTTTCAATGAAAGAAAATCCTCGAAATGCAGCTCGATTTTCATCCCCCTGTACAGCCTTGAGCAAAGTAAATTTCAAACTGGGAAACACTCACAGCTATATAGCTCCGTATGACATTTCCGATACAATATACATCAACACGGAATGGGTCCACTAGATCATCCTTTCGAAACTCGGGCACGGTCCTGTCACCTCCATAACCAGGATTCTCCATGACATCAGTTTCTTCCTGACCGTATTTACGTGACAATCCAAAGTCAATAAAATGGTATCTGGGAGGGTATTGCGAGCGGGTGCGTGGTTTCAGTTCTCGCTTGTAGTCTCTCGACATAGTCTGATCGCAAGGATGTGATGGTTCTGGATATAATCCGGGGCAGTCCATCATAATATTGTCAACTTTACAATCGCTATACATGTTGGGTAAGTTCGCAGTTAAAGGGTCAATAGTAAATATACGAACCAATGGGCAACGCGAAGGTCATGCATGAATTTCAATCCCTTTAATAAAATTAGGATGATTCTCAGGATACGAGATGACATATAAACCTACTTCAAAAATTTGCCTCGCAAAATCAACAACCTCGCCAATGGTCGAGAATTCTGGTTCCAAGCAATCAAACAGCAATGGCGAGACCAGAATGGTAATATTCGGATCGTCCGGAACTTCTAAAACCTCGTAGAGAGGCGCGCAATGATTCTTGGGATCAGAAGCTAATGGTTCTGTAGAAAACATGCGGCAAATTTCGGCCTCGCGGGGGAAACGTGACGTCTCGATTTTCTTCATCAGCACGGCTTTTCCATCGGATATCCTGGTTGCATCCATAAACTTAGAAGGACCAGCCTATGACAAGAATATATGATTAAATGATAGGTCATTGGAAGCAAGTTGTACGATTTACACCGATAAATACTGCATCTTCACAGTTTATCCAGTTTCCGTCTTTCTTCCACGAAGCAACCCAGTCTGGCTGGTAACGCGCACGTAGTTCGTATCCACGTTCTTTGAGCCATGGTTGGTGATCTCTCCAGAATATTTCGTGTTGACCCAAACGACCTTCGTTCATATAATCATCCTTTGCGTATTTATCGCGCAAAGAGGCTAGCGCGACCGAAGCGTTCTGTTCTGCCATGGTATTATAGGGGGTGAAAGAAGGGGTGAATGGGAACTCGACACAACGAAGGAGTGTTAATTATGACAAGAATAACGGAGCTACCAAAACATGCGTGAGAAATGTATTGAATGGGATGGATTCAGCACAAAGTTCAACGTAATCATCAGTAATTGTTTGAATACATTTGAATCCGTTGCAAGTTTGTGGATCTAGCACGGCGCGGTTACTACCAAAGGCTGTATAACCGTGCCGTTTAGCCAAAACGGAGGTTATTGTTTTTTCGAGGAGTATAAGATTAACGAACGAAGGACGAAGATCTGCAATTTTCAACTCAGCGATCCTTTTACAACTCAGCGATCTCACTAATATGTCTGGGCTCAACACACTCGCCTCCATGGCCACCATAGGCTCGTTCTGTATCGAGCTACCCAGAGTCGGTAATGGAATACACAAATTCTCAGACAACACTTTGAATTTGGCTGCTCAGAAAGTCGATCAGTCTTTTTGCACCCTTGAGTATTTCTACAACCTCCTCGATGCCGCTGAGGTTGACCGTTGCATGACGGTATACGATAAGTATGATGGGTCAAAAAGTCCATGGGGCTATACATTTCTCACTCCTGATGTGCAGAAATAAAAAGCTTCTCGAACGGGCTGCACAGAATCAGAAATCCCTCAAAAAATTGGAAAGCGTCTTGACATTATTCAAACAACGCAAGTCAAACAAAATCGTACTCCGTAACGCTGAACTTTTTGAAAAGCTCGTTAATGTAAGCAGCAGCAGTAATGTTCTCGAGACAAATATCGACTAATTCCACCGTAGAGGACTTCTCTGGATGCAAGAGAGCGGCATATGCGAAGCAAAGGTAAAAACACATGCCGTACTGTACCACCCGGAGCAGGACCCGCATGCGAGAACGCCACACAGCTGATGGGTAACCAGATCCCATTACAAGTCATAAACTCTTCGGTAGCAGAAAACAACTCCTCGAATTCAACGGAACATCCACTTTCCTTGGAGGAAGCACGCATTCTTCTTCGTTGTCCTGGATGTGGTTCAGCGCATATTCCCAAAAGCGCCTATTCTGAATTATCTTTACCCTCTGGCAGCCAGCAAAATCGTGCGTTCCATCTTTACGTTCCACGCTACATCTCTGATATTATCCTTGGCAGATACTGGTGCGATGACTTGCGACGACTGTGGAATTTCTCGATTACCTCCACCTAAGAATGATAACAAGAACCAAGATACCCTTGGCATATAAACAGCGCTTTCCAGCATTAAGTTTCCCAAAATGTCTGCTTTATTTATGTTGATAGTAATACTGATTATGAACTGGATGATGTTTGCTAGGCATGTTGAGCATAGATCGCAATTATGTACTTGTGTGTTGACGAGGTCATAAAAACTCAATATATGCCTACCTAAATTCGATGCGGGATGTCATCACATAGCTAGAGATTTTCTATGGAATGTTGAAGATTACTACTGCCGATTCTGTTAGTATTTGTAGTTCAAGAACATTGCATTCAGTGACTTGGACACTGTTTTTACTAATTGAACTAAATTTCAGTTACTGCCATGACATATGCAAACGGCAGTAAGGAAGCTGTACTAATAATAATATCCAGATGGATCACACTAATCAAAACGGTCCAATTGTTTCGGTCATTGAACCAGAAAGCGCCCAACATCCACGTCAAGAATGCCTCGGCAGGAGACGTATAGCCAAGTTCACTAAACCATGACACAGTATTGTAGATAGCAACGCGCAGCCTCACTCAAAGGCTGCGCCCCATGTAGCGCCTCACACTGCTTATCAGTGCTTGGGTATTATATTTATTAGAACAGCCAAAAGGCTATTATCATTCCTTAGTATTTAAGTAGATACACGACGCGTAGTTCTACATCATTATTACATTCATTTCACCTATCAGACTTCCCTCCACTGCACCTCAGTAAAGACACAGTCCATAGGATGCGTTCGTTGGCTGACCTATCTGGTCAATTGCGAGTCGAAAATATAGCCCCTGGTGACCATCCTCATGGGAAAAAGCTTATATCTTGGGATGTAATTTTAGTATATGTATGTAATCGCGTTACAGACGGCGACATATTTTTGTTGTGGAAGTCATCCGTTCAAATTTCAATCACTGATCCAATGCCACCCACAAATTTAAAAATAAGCAGAGGGCTGTACAGTTAGTATCTACGCTATGAATAGGATCATGATATTGCGGTGCAATTGATTATACATCGCTGATGTGTGCAGTGATATAAACCCACAGCAAACAAATATCCTGAACCCATCTCGTCCACTTCCAATAATGAACTTGTCAATTTTATTCTTTTTCGCTCTCATCCACTATTGCACCTTTACATTTGCGATCCCTACTTCTATCGCAACAAACAGTACAGCTTCTCCAAAGCGCAGGGAATCTAGCAACAATGGTGTTGTCGTGTCTGGTGTGTTTAAAGTCGACATAAGCAGCTTTGCTTGCCCCTCGGTGACCGATGGCACCACTTGCGGCAATATACAAGATTTTTCTGCTGGCGATACTGAGGTCATCCAATGTTGGTTCCATGGCGCTGCACTGTCAAGCTTGTCAACATCTACCTCCACATTTCATACTCCACTTAATTATGTGGACCAACATTTTGGCCCTGGATTCGACAAGTAAGCAGCTTTGTTACGACACCACAACTATGACTGATTGCTTGTACTATTTAGTGTGTGGTACAAGTTGTCGACCAGTCCCAGTCCCAGTTGGTTGCCGAGACTCGGTGATGCTCTGATAGACTTGAACGTGTTTCCTAAAGTATATTGCCCTTCGGAAGAGGCATCCTTTGGCAGCGACTGAAGTTCTTACATGGCAAACTGGGACGTTTGTGCGGACTTTCATTAAAACATTGGACTATTGCAGTAAATCGTATTACATAGCTGTAACGTAAATAACTCCGTGTACCTATTCCCGCTACATACCAGAGTCATATTGCGTGCATTTATGGTCAATACTATATCGCCGTCTACATTGGAGTACTACGGCAAGCCCGGTCTCCTACCTAGCCGTCGCGTCGAGGTTAAGAAATCAGATTCTTATATATACTTTTGTACTGGCAATTGGCTTTTTTTCTTCAAATTCAGCAAAATCTGATTTTTTTGACCCCAAATTGTTACGCATCATCAGAAATCAATTAAGAAGTCAATAACAAATCCATTGGTTATTTAAGATTTGTGGTATCAAAAATACAATCCAGTCCAGCCTCTTGACGTTACCTTCAATTTATCTCCTCCATTCATATCTCCGACGTAATTCGTCCATCCTCCTTCTTGCGTTCTGTCCTCAGCGGACAAAGATAGTACATTGCGCATACTATATGATGAAGAATCAACCGCAATCTTTCCGTTGAACTGCGATTTCTTGTAATCAAGGTATACATCGCCGTTTCCTGAGGAAGTGTGAAGGTTATCGATGGGTCGTTTATCCCATTCTTCCATGAAATAAACTATACTAGTCGGTCCACTACCAGTATTCGAACGGAACACAACTGGTTCTGGGTTTTCGCGAATTTCAGGTGCCGTAGGGTAAACATTCACTTGAGCACCACCATCTCCATTCTGGGTGATGATGGAAGCAGTGTCGGTAACAGCAATATCACCAACAATCCACCCACCAGAGACCTCGATTTGCACCTCGCGTGCGAGAGTACCACGGTTAAGCTGTACCATACTGAGGGAATCTGTAGAGTAGAGCTTGACAGCGAGATTGGCAAGGACTATCGGTGGGAAATCTGTGAATCGGACTTGAGTGGTTGCATGAGCCGCGATGGATAGTTTTTGAAGGAAGGCTGGGACAGTTATTGTAAGATCAAAGCGGAGGCAAGAGGAATCAGCAATTGATGGTGGGGTATCGATGAGGACATTGCTCATTGCAGAATTCCCGCCTTCTCCAAGTTGTTGGATGTTGATATCTTGAATGAGGGATTCATCGTTTGTGTGGAGCACATATCCGTACTGAATCTCCGTTGCAGTTGACTCAGTTTGAACGATTGTCACTGTGCCTACAGCACCACCACGAACGTCGAAGGAATGTTCATTACTCGAAGAACCAAGAGCAATGGAGAAATTGTTTCCAGAATATTGCGGCTTGTCAAGGCATCCAAGGGAAGTGCTATATGCTGGTATATTCTCAAAACCAGGTGGCCATGGCTATAATTGAATAGAATTCAAAGTATGTTCTGTTGTTTGAACTAGGAAGTGTACTGACTTTGTACGCCCATCGGACAAGCTTGAACGCATAAAAGACTAGGTAACCAGCAAGGATAATACCGATTGCTTTCCAGAGCAGCGAACAGCTGCGATGAGAGTGATTAAGATACGACTCATTATACCACATAAAAATTAGACTTACTCCACGCCACAGCATATACAACATCCAGACTTCCTTTTCGTTGGCTTAGGAACTGGTATCTCTGTGTCCAATAAAGCAACAGAGGCCTCTTCATCATCCAAGTCAGTTCTTGACCGGTCCAACGCAATCCTTCCTTCGCCCAAAGGATTCCTTGAAGCCTTGTCTAACGTAGGGCAGAATAAGGGCAAGATAAGACAATTTTAATTCAAATTTTTACAGTTGTCCCATTGCTCTTTGACCTTTAAAGCCGCCATAGCTCCTCCGACTAGGGCGAAAAATGAGAGTGCTGGGCGCCTCTCTTGTTGTCTTGCTCGTGGCATTGTAATTGTATTGTGAGTTTCTAATAGTTTGATTCACGAATGGATAGGGAAGGGAGTCCCGTAGCTCGAGGATGAAAAAGATTGAAAGAAGAATCTGTAAAAAGGTACGCTTCACTCTTGTACAGCCATTAAGTACATTGAAATTGACTCGGCGCTTTCTAAATCCAAACGGGTTTGTGTCCCATGTGATCACAGTGATTGATGGTATTACACATAGAAATGATGGAGAAACCACGGCGACAAAATATATTACTGACTGACGAAGATAAAACAGTTTTTATTTTTAGCAATCAATGTGTTTTTATGCAAGTGAGCCCTGGAGAGTGTTGTTTCAGTTTGTTTATCATGTGACGCATGAACGACTGACCATAGGGTCCCATGGAGGAAGTACAGTCTTTTCTCCAGATTCATATACCTGCACAAGGTCCTTAGGCGCCAGCGCCTTCGGCACCACAACTTGATACACAAACCTTTGTGGAATGAAAATCAGCGATGCAAAGCCCAGACCGGCATTAGGGGACAAAACGTACTGATCAAACCATGTATCAGTCATCACAAAGTAGCCCTTGTTACCAACATCTTCTCCCCAAGAATTCTCGACTTTGTATCGGAGAGGTTTCCCATTCGAGTCGAGGTGAACCCCTGAAATAACCATTGCGTGTGTCATGAATGATTCACCAATTTGCAGGCGTTCGGCTTTGGACAATCCAAGTTTGATGCCAAACGCGTTCTATGAAGGTAGTTGTTATGTTCCATGTTCCACGTACAGATGGTGTTGTTACAGAAACGCACCTCGTACTCAAACAAAGCTGGATCCATGATACCAGCATCTCTGTCTGAAGAATGGCCAACGTCACAACCGAAGAAAACTGGTTGGCCAGCTTTAATCATCTGAAAATGGAAATCAGATTTCCATTTTTTTCCACGAAGAAGGCTAACCTTAATGACGACATTCTTCATGTTGTCGATCTGTGTGTTAACGTCTGAATACAAACAAATGATTGAGACTTGATAACATAATCATACTTATCAACTCACATAGAACTGGTCTGCTATTCCAGATATTTCCAAGTTTGTCAACTGTGTACAGCTTGGAGTACTCATTACGAGGGTCGTTAATCAGAGAGAACGAATCAGACGGCTGCAAATACAACATCAGGAAAATCGTAATCACTAGATGAAATAGTGGTTGACTTACGCGGTAAGGTTTGGTGGCAAACTGTTCAAAATACTCCTTAGGAGTTCCTTCCCATCTTCCAGCCTTGCCATCTGCATCTAGGTACTCCCAGACAAAGGCTTTATTTGGGTTGGGAGGGACACCAAGTGTGGCCGTCATGATGTTGTATACTTCTTGCATCAGCTCTTCCTTCTTGGCCCGTAGAATCTTCATGGCCTTTGCCCCCGTGAACGAAGCCGCACGAAGAGACGTGGAGAGCTTTCGAAGGATAAGAGCATCTTCTCTCAGCTTGGCTTTCAATAGTGTATTCAAAGGAGCAGAAAGGGAAGAGTGTGTTGATTCGGGGTAGATAGCTTGAGGAACTATCCCATAGTCCTCCATAAGATTGACAACCATGTCCCATTGTCCACCGTCGCTGATAAGGTCGTTAGACAGGTGATTGATGAGTCGGTCTTGAACAGGCAGGTCCGCATGCTCAATCATCAATTCCAAGTAGTAGTTGCTCTTGTTTAGTTTGTCCCAGAAAAACAAGTATGACTACACGAGCACATGTATCAGAAACTGCCAAAACAAGATAACGGTGAGCCTCACCTGGGAGAGCTGGAACTCTTTCAACCTGAGTTTTTTCATGATCCCATATCGGATAACATTAGTGGTTGCAAAGAGCCAGCACCTTCCGCTGCTCTTCTGATTCGTTATAGGGTCAGTCTTGAAGTCTATTGTGTGGTTGAAGACGTGTTGGTCACCAATGCTGACAGAGCGGGAGATAAGAGCAGAGCGTATATCAGAGTGACTGAGAATAGTGCGTGCGAGCTTAAGAGTAGGACTCCTTTGTGCATCAGACTCCCATGACGAAATGTTGCCCAAGGTAAGAGAGCCACTACTTGATAGCGGGGTGGTTATGTCGAGAGTGTCCAGGGAGGCTTCGAGGTATGCAAGGGGAGGTTGATGTTTCTCATCCTGGAGTACGAAAGAAGAGTTGGTGGGAGTTGGAATTGGGGTTGACGTTGATTGGGAGTTGCCCATTGTCGAAAAGCTGAAATGTTGATAGGTATGAAGTGAAGCGCAGAGATTACGGTTATAAGTGCTTTGCTGTACTATGTCGTTGGGATATACTCCATATGGGTTTAGTTGCCATATGGCACTAAGTCGAGATAACAAATTTGGGTTTCCATCACCTTGTGCCACTGGTCCACCAATCAGTTTTGACTGTCTTTCGAATATGATCCCTTTGGTACTAGGTATTCACTAAGGACATCAATGAACAAGATCCGGGTACACTTTTGAGAACGTGGGTATAAATGGAAATGGACATGGTTGATGACCATCCAAAACTTTGTACAAATTGAAAATGACCATCCAAATCAGCTTCTGGTACAGAGAAGAACATCCAAAGTTGCACTATTGGGTGATAATTCCACGCAAATTTTCTAAAACTGTTTTACTATATTCCTTGCCGTGTTTTATTTTACGGAAGGCCTTCTACTATCACCCGCACAAGTCTCCCACACTTGACGGTCCATGGGAATTTTGTATTTATTATATCACTGTCAGTGCAATGAGCTCCGGTATCTTTCCCGTCACTCCTTCAAATGCCTCGTCTCCTTAATTTTGCGGTGGTCGTCCTTGCTATCGCCGGAGGCCTATTCCAATTCTATCTCAAACCCATTCTTCTTCAGTTGGGCTATGCGCGTGAAATCTTACCAACCAAAAATAACAAATGTACCACTGTACCACATCTCCAGGCTTGCGAAAGTACGTACTTTTTTAACTCTTGCCAAGCATTCGCTCACAATTATCTACAGAGGTAGTGCTTCATCAACAGACAGGGATTATCTATCTTGCTTGCTCTGATCCATCTAGTCGTACCCGCTGGCTTCCTGGTGTAGGACGACTAAATGTGACTGGCGCGTCATTCGATGATTTTATCGCGACATATGACCCTAGGACCTCACAAATCACACGCCTTAACATCGTCGGTTCGGGAATGGAGATGCGCGGTTTCTCATCTCATGGCATGGATGTTGTGCCCTCCTCGACCAGTGATACGGAATTATTCGTGTACCTTGTAAACCACAGAGCTCCTCTTGGGGACAAACCGGCACACCAAGTAGGCGCGGATTCTGTAATTGAAATATTGAAGACCGAAGTTGGAAGTTCTACTTTGGTTCACGTCAAAACAGTTGAAGACCCGGTGATTAGTACCCCAAATGACGTGATCGGGTATCCTGACGGAAAGTCATTCTATTTCACAAATGATCACGGTTCGCAAAAAGTTGGATATGTAAGTTATCGATGACCCTGGTTGATAATGTTAGGTCATGCTCTTATTTGATTAATATTTACAGGGAAGGTTCCTCTCTATTCTTGGCCGTAAAATAACCTCTGTAGGCTACTGCCACCTAGATAAAGGTTGCAAAAGTAGCCATCAAAGACTTACACTGGCAGCAATGGAATTGCAAGGGCGCATAATGATACTATCTATGTTGGGAATGCTGTTGCCGGAGGTGTTAGTATACTTGAAAGGCAACGAGATAACTCCCTAGTTTTGACAGATGTCATAAAGACCGGTATGGTGCCCGCCATTTGTGTGCTATTGGGTTCAATCTGAAGATGATATAGAATACCCAGTTGACAACCTGTCGGTTGACTCTCGAGGGCATAGTCTGGGCAGCTGGTAAGAACGATATTTTCTTCAGCACAATCCAAGATACTCATCAGGCGATAGGTCTTATTGACAGCATCACAACGGTATTCAAACATTTTGAAAACCCTTCAGTTCCCGCGCCATCATCTGCACTTCGTATTTCCATTAATACTGGCAAAGGCTCTTTTTATGGAGACAAATACAAAGTTGAAAAGGCATGTATATGACCATACCTCATTTTTAGGTCTACCCAATATTTATGTTTTTACTTTAGCCATTTATTGACAACGGACGCCTCGCATCTGGTACGACGTCTGCTGTGTATGATGCTGAAAGGAAGAAGTTATTCTTGCATGGTAAATGAATCTTTGTGACAGGTTTCATGGTACAGCACTGATCATTGCATCAGGTATATGCGCTCCTCATCTGACGGTGTGCCCAATGTAAAACTGAAACGTACGAGTAATGGTTCTGCAAGCGTCAATGTGTTACACAACTCTCTTACATGAACTTTTACATGGAGCTCCACGGCTCAATCTCCAATAAGTTTCTTCTCGATACCAACTCCAATTCCAATTCTAGTGTTGAACTCTACCCCAAGCTACAGCATATACCATTTTGTATCACTAAAATTAATATCATTTGTCTCAATTCAATTGTGGAAAATGAAAAAAAAGCCTGAAATATCATATTTTTTTTTCTCGTGTACAGATACGTGAAGTCGAACGCATGATGGGACACTCAAGACATAGTGTGAGGATGCCTATCACGCCAGAATAATACTCCTGACACATGATATCTTACAACTAATCCCAACCACTGTTTCCAGTAGTTACTTCTGCACCCCATGATGATGTCGCAGCAGGTTCAGCCGACCAGTCTGTAGTTCCTGCACCAGGTTCTGCTCCCCAGTCAAGTCCACCTAACACAAAGAACACATTCAGACGCGCGGGATAATCGAGATACAAATAAATACTAACCTTCACCAACCAAGGCAGGGTTGATACCACCTTGTGGTCCACTTGCAACTTCCCATCCAGACAACGCGGCAGGTGCTTCAGCAGACCCTTGTTGAGCAGCCAATTTAGCAGCAGCCTCTTCTTGTTGTTGCTTCTCAACCTCTTCGGGATCGCGGTAGAAGAACATGTCGACCATAACATTCCAACCGTCACTTGTCCTAGGGATTGTTCCCCTAAGACGTAATACTTCACGAGCAAGCAACCACCAGATGAGACCAATAGCTTGGTGTCCTTTGTTGTTAGTCGGGATACAAACGTCCACGAATCTTAGGGGGGCATCGGTATCGCAAAGTGCGATAACAGGGATATTAACGTATGACTGCCTCCCGGATTGCTTGGTGATCCACACGGGGGTCAGTGACGATGATAATACGAGGTTCCTTGAAAGACCGGGTGATATAGTTCGTGAAAGAACCTGGCGTAAAACGTCCAGCAATTGCTTGGGCACCAGTGTTGGCAGCGAATTTAAGGACAGCACGGTGACCATAGGCACGCGCTGAAATGACACAGACGTCGTTGGGGTTTTCGATGGCAGCGATAATACGGGCAGCAAATACAAGCTTCTCCCAAGTCTTTCCGATGTTAATAATGTGAATTCCTGCGATGTTAGGTTAATAATGATTAAAACTCTGAAAACTAGTTAGATATACACACCATCGGCTCTCCTCTTCCAGACATAAGGCTCCATCTGCTTATCACAATTCTTTGAGCCGATATGGCATTTTGCAGCGAGAAGGAGTTGGATCTCTTCCTCTGTAGCA
The DNA here is from genome assembly GCA_009739215.1 of Floccularia luteovirens. NCBI lineage: Eukaryota > Fungi > Basidiomycota > Agaricomycetes > Agaricales > Squamanitaceae > Floccularia > Floccularia luteovirens. The sequence goes on from VSJF01000002.1 coordinate 2,822,806, forward strand.
GCTAGGACTGACGGCAATTTTGAGGCCATATTGAAAGATAAACCTAAGATATGACAAAAAATCCAATTAACACCATCCAAAATCTATCATCACCATCCACCCCCAAAAAACAACCAAATCGCTCCATTCTTGTTCATACAGCCTGACATATATGGTAGAGACGTACCGTGAAGTTTACTTTGGCTTGATGTCGATGAGAACGACGTTCACGGTCGCGATTTTGATGATTGCGTTAACGCGGTTTGTGTTGTCCACAAGGATTGGGAAAGTTAGACCAATATTATTCCCACGCTCTCTCTTTTGAAAACGATTAAGACTGTTACATATATATGCATTTAACTGCAGACCAATATAGGCTTGGTATGTACATGAAGTGTATTAACGAAGATGCAGGCTAAATACAAGGTATTTTGACAAACGAAGTGTACAGAGCTGATTTCTTTAAGTATTATATGAGTAAGACAGTGTTTCGTACTCCAAATATTGTCTTGTGGTGAGTATTGCTGTGTTAGGAAATGTGGATGCGCCGACGTTGAGCTTCGACGGTAGACGCTGCATGTTAATGATTGAACGGCAACCCTGGGGTACACAATTATTCAATATATCAGAGTCACGAAACAAAGAAAGCTTACGGCTGAGGACACGATAGAAATAAACCACCTGAGAAATAATCACATTGGACATTGAGGAATAAAGGATTTTGACGAAAAATGCCTTACGAATTCCCTAAATTTGAGTATTGGTCCTCCACCAGTGTTGCAAAAACTGTTAGTGTTGTAATCACTTGAAAATCTGTCAGCCAGCAACTCTGGAATCGAAAATCAATAATACCAACATAGTATGAGAAAAAAAGTCATTGTCCCATCTCTAACCATGAGCAGCATTATGGGAATTTTTCCCCATCCTGCTCTAAGGGCGGACTTGTACTTGATTAATGTGAGAGCTAGTACGACAACCTGCGATACCATGGCACCAATTCTACAATGCCATGTATAGTGAGTACGTATCAGCATAACTTTAGATCTAAACTTTCACTAACCCAAAATAAGTGAATGATCGAGGGCTCTCAACCAGGAAACTGTCAGCACGAAAGTTTGCGGTACTGGGGATTGTCATGACAATCCCAGTCACTACAGTGGCTAACTCCCCTAAAATTATTACCACAAAAGCCAACCCTAGACCAATATTTTTGTTGTACAAAGCGAAAACTGAGCAGATGGTATGAGTGGAGTTTTGAAAGGCGCGGGAAATGTAACTACGTACCTCGGGCCATCAGAACAATCTCCACAGCAGTCAATATGGCGCTGTCAACAACTACCTGCGAGATATACCAATCCTTGAGATGGACAAAGAGTGTATTTCTACCCGATATTATCGATAGCTCAATGGATCGATTGGCACTGTCATAATTAGCAATATGATGTAAGCATGAACCAGAACCAGAAGGGAAAGCATAGTGCTGACATTTGTGCTGCCAGAGCAAAATATCTAATGAATAAGAATTGCCATTTGATCCAGGAATGGTTTGGTCTCCTATTTTTGATCGGTTTAGAAGAGCTGCTATGTCAGTGTGGAAACGAATACACAGGATGTCCAACGTACGACCATATCACGTCGACTTCATCGTCAAAAGTTAAACATATGTCGTGGAGAAGGAAAGCAAGTGAGGCGACTGATCAGGGAATTTAGCTCAATACAGGAAGCATGCCATCACCGAATCGGCGTACCTTGACCACTTGTGAGAATCAGCAGCGGAGGTTGCTTCATGAGGCTAACGCAGTTGAACAATATCGAGAGAGTTCTTCGATCAGCAGTGTAGCATTTCACGAGCGCGTTACTGTTACAGGTCGCTGCTCCCAGCACTTATGTGAATGGCGTAATACAAGTAGTTGGAGTTCAGAAGTGAAAAGTTTGCCACGTTGGATTTCATGCTTCTTCTACTTTCTCAAAGAAGTTGGGCATCCGATGCGCCCGATCACCGCCAAGCAGCCTATGATATCTTTAATGCATGGCGTAAGGTTATGTTTTTGTGCTTTTTGTTTTGACTGCAAAGGACCTTTTAGACAATGTTGTCATGCCGTTGTGTCTACAACGAACATCACAATACAAGCATCTGTGGGTGAAAACTCGCACTTTTCACCATTCCATTCTTTTCTTTCAAGATGGATCTACTCTGAAAAACCAAATAAACTCGGACCCAGTTTTATTTGCAGCTGCAGTGTGACCAGCGATTGAGGGACGAAAGATCACAAATTGACATGATATTGACAGGCGGTTGACAGAATTCAGAGATCACATTTGCACCCGAGCGGGAAAAAAAAGACATAAAGTATATGTGATTTTCGAATCGTGTGAGATAGATCATCAAAGAATCTGTTCGACGTGAGAGCAACAAGATTGTATCAACCTGCTGCATATTCCAAGATTAGTATCAATCTCAAAATAAATAATATTACATAATTTAACCAGTATCACGTGGTGTACTATTTCTCGGAAAGTGTTCAAGATAGCTACAACAGCGTACATACATTGTTTAGTCTACAGTCCAAGAAGACAAGGGCAAAAGTGTCTTCTCACCATGGACGATGTATCCCTCCCTGGACGTTCCGTTGATATTGAACTTGGAGGACAAGAAGTTATTACCATCGACCTTGACAATCTCGACCCCAATCCGGAAGATGTTTTAGACCTTCTCAAGGACGGACAATGTAAAATTTGGGTATGGACGAAGTTGGCTGGGGAGTACTGGCGGAGAGGTTATCTTGAAGCAGCTGAGAAGATTGCTCTCGCTGCTGTTGAATGTACACAGAATTTTTCCTTGTGAGAGCTCTGCGACTAAACAGTTTTTTTTGTAGCTTCACAAGCAAATGGGACTACGTCTTCCCTGTCACCGATATATTCACTGCTTGCAAATCCTGCAAATCGCTTATGCACGTAAAGCTCCCAAGTTAGTGCTACGTGATGCTCGTGAGACTCTATTTCATTTATTTTTGAGATTCGGATGTCAATGTGATAATGGCTGTTGTACAGGCCAGGACACAATGACCGGGGAGAAACCCAAGGAAGAGTATTATCGTGAAGCTGCGCAATTCCTGAATACTGGAGACAGAGTAGGGGCGGAGTCCTGGGGAAGCTATTGGTACCTACACTGTCATTTTTGACGAGAGGTGCATAGTTCAATCACCTATAATGCTTTTCAAGCCTCTTATCTATCCTTCTTAGGTATTCAACAATTGGCTAACCAGGTCTATGGAAGATGCCTTGAGGTCATTTGAAGGTGTCCTTGCTGAAAAACCAACAAATCTTGTAGCTCTTCTCGGAAAGGTAAGTTTACCTCTTCGTCTTCGCATTCGTAGAAGTCACATTATGTAACAGGCGCGGATACTTTATGCGAGACGGAACTACCGGGATGCTCTAAAAATCTTCCAAGATGTTCTTCGGTATAACCCCAAATGCATCCCAGATCCACGGATAGGCATTGGTCTCTGCCTTTGGGCTATGGATCATAAAGCTAAAGCAAAAGGCAGCATGGCAGAGGAGTTTGGAGGTGGTGCGTTGTTTTGTACCTATTATCTATTCGTTCATTTACCCATTTTGTGCCATTTAGAATCCTTCGGAATGGGCTGCACAATTGCTATTGGGTTTAGAATCTATAAATGCTAGCAAGGATGCTACTCTCACAGAATCAGAGAGGACGCATGCATTCTTAGGAGGGACGAAGCTCATTGAAAAAGCCTTCAACGCAAATCAAAAGAGTGCAGCAGCTGCCAATGCATTATGCGAGCTTTTCATAAGAAAAGAAAATTATAAGCGGGTATGTAAACGACTTAAGACCTATCACATGGTACTTCAACACTTTGTCAGGCCTTAAAATTGGCAGAACGCACAATCCAGTTTGCAGATACATTGACTGTGCTTACAGACGGATACTTGAGGGCCGGAAGAGTATCCCATGCCGAGGGGGCTTTGTCACAGGCAACGAAGTTTTATACTGCAGCCATAGAGGGTCAGCCGAAATATGTACTTGGTGCAATTGGTATGGCCCAAATGCAAATGCAAAATGGTTTGTTTCTCTTGTTCGCTAGAAAAGACTTTGACTAACACTTTCCAGACGAGATGGCTGCAGCTATACATACACTTGATACTCTTTTGCAACCACCTAACCCTCAAAGATCTCTGGAAGCAACTGTAATGCTTGCTTCGCTAAGAGCATATCCACGACCAGGTATCTCAAGTGCAGACTTAGCCCAAGAGAAGACACGAGCAAAGGAGCTATTTGATCGTGTCATCAAAGGACTTGAGATTGAAGACGTACGAGCAAATGGTCATGGTTCTAGTAGGACGTTGCGAAACATTGCTGATGACATAGATATGCATGCTGAGATATCACGTTTATGGCAAGGAGAAAACTTGGGTCGGATGGGCAAGGCTTTGAGAGAAGCTCTGAGGATCAGTGAAGCCACTGGTCAAGTTGATCCACGAATATTGAATAACCTCGGCGCCTTACAACACCTGGAAGGCAACCTTGCCGAGGCCAGAACAATATATGAAAATGCACTTACGAGTGCTGCCACACTGACCTCGGACATTGCAGAAGGCATGTCTACGTCGATACTCTACAACTTGGCAAGAGTATACGAACATCAAGGCGATGAGAACCTTGCAAATGACGCCTTCGAAAAGTTGCTGTCACGGCACCCTGAATATGTTGATGGTGGGTATTAGACAACCGGTCATATAGTATATCCTAACTGGTTGCCTTCACAGCTAAAATTCGCCAAGCACAAATGCTGTCTAATATCAGTCGCCACAACGATGCTCACGATCTTCTAAAACAATGTCTAGCTTCACACAATAGTAACCTCAATTTACGGGCATTCTATACTTATTTCCTCATCCAAACCAATCTCTATAAACCTGCCAAGGACTTCGTCTTTGCAACCTTGAAAGATCATGACAAATATGACATCTATTCACTCTGTGCCGCTGGCTGGATCATGTACCACCAGTCGCGCGAAAGCAGAGACAACAGTCCAAAGGGCATTGAGGAGCGAAAACGCGGCTTCCAGAGATCCGCGGAATTCTACGAAAAGGCGCTGCAGCTTGATCCTTTATGTGCATTTGCAGCTCAAGGTCTTGCTATCGTAACTGCCGAAGACGCTCTTGGGACCTTGGGAGGGGCGTTTCCCGGACCATCCGCTGTTGATGAAGGACAAAAACGTATGGCTAACGCACGTGAGGCATTGGACATTTTTGCAAAAGTTCGTGAGTCTATAAATGATGGTAGTGTATATTGCAATATGGGACATTGCTACTATGCTCGTGATGAGTTTGATCGTGCCATTGAAAGCGTGAGTTGCCGTTGCCTACAACATTTTTATATGTAACTAATTACTCTTTTCGACTTAGTACGAGACGGCATCAGTTAGGTTTTATGGCGGCCAGAATGTTTCTGTGTTACTGTGCCTATGCCGGTCCTGGTACTCGAAAGCTACCAAGGACCAGTCATTTACTGCCATGAACACTGCACTCCGTTATGCCCAAATGGTGATTTTGGTCTATTATGCAAACTTTTCTGATTAACAACCTTTGTTACCGTTAGGCTTTACACATACAACCCAATGACAAAGCTATCGTCTACAATATTGCCATGATTCTACAGAAATCTGCTGAAATGCTCTTTGCCCTCCCACCAGCTAAACGCAACCTCAAAGGTCTGCAAAAGGTCATCGATCAAGCTTCACATGCACAAAAGTCAGTGTCTCTTTCTTCTATTGTAGTCAGGATTTGAACTGAATCTTAAATTAGGCTATTTGGATCACTGGCAAATGATAAAGCCACGATGGTTCCTTACAGTAGAGACATTGCTGACCAACGTAGGAAATATGGAGATAATATGTTGAAGAAGGGTGACGAGCATCTTACCGCCCAGCGGCAATTTGAGGCTGAAACCCAAGCCAAACTTGATACCGCTAGGAAAAAGCGACAGGAGGAACGCGAAAAACAAGAAAAACTTGAGGTAGGCGGTTGTTTAACTCCTTGATAAGCAGAGGTACTGATGAGCATCTAATATAGGCGGCACGCATGGAGGAGTTGAGAATTGAAGCGGAGAAACTCGCAGAAGAACGTAGACTGGCCAGAGAGCAAGCTATGGAGTGGACGCGAGAAGTAAGGATGGAGAGTGACGAAGAGCGTGAGCGCAAGTCTAAGAAGGCGAGGAAACCTAAAACTGTAGATGCTAGTGGTGATGAGAGCGAGCCTAAGAAGAAACGGCGTGGTAAGCTAAAGAAAGCTGTTAGTGATGGAGACGAAGAACAGGCTGTTTTTAGCGAGGAGGAAGAAATCGAACGGCCAGCGAAGAAAGTGAGAGATCCATCAACTATTCTTGTTTGCTGATCTTGATTCATTTATTTATTGCAGCGCACAGCCAAGAAACGGGTTGTCAGAGACGACGATGAGGAGGAAACTGCCGGCCCACGTAAAAAACAATTGTACGCGATCATGCGTGTCCTTAAGCTAACCTTTAACTCATTTGTTAATTTTATAGTAAGAGCAAAGAAATGCTCTCTGATACCGATGATGAGATGTCATAAAATTTCAATACACTTGTTGCTTTGTATTCCCTAGGTGTAATATCATTCCTAATTTTGGGTAACTGTCAATCATCTGTATGACCTCTATTGTTGATATCGGTTCCTCGTTGCTGATTAAATTGGATAATCTCCGGCGTCGGCTTTCATGAATGTATAAGTCCAAGGCTAGGTTCGTGATTATACAAGTACACATTTCTCAACATGTACAACAGTGATGTACATAATAACAGTAGCAACCCAGAAGAGATATAAATACAGGAGGCTGCTAGGGCAACGCTTTGTCCGTAGGAGAACTCGATCAGAATTTCTAGATATTTAAAATACTACAGAGTGCACATGAAGTAATTACGTGTTGGTTGTGAGATTTGCGATTACATGATGGGTTGGCAGGGTATATACAATGTGATATGCGTGATGATGATTAAATGAAGGACTACTGGGTGAAGAAGAGTCGTGAACGTGTAAGAAGTGTTCATGGATAACTAGATTCACTTTTGGAAACTTAGGGCTGGAATAGAAAGCACTGTATGTGGGAGCGCTTGCCCCAAGAACCCGAATTTTTTATGTCTGGTTACTATCCTCAGCGGTTGCAGACTCATGCTGTGGGGGTAGTCGAGATATTCCACATTGGTCGCAAATCATCATACCCCGAGCATCTGCCAAGAATAGTAACATCAGAAAACTAGCGTAGGAAGCATGGGTAAAACGCACGATTTTTCTGGCTGCCTGGGGATGAGGGCAATTCAACATAGGCACTTTTGGGAATCTGTTTTGATCCACATCCGGGACAACGGAGAAGAGCGCGTGCTTCCTCCAAGGAGAGCGAACGTTCAGTTGAATTTGTGGTGGAGCTTTCTGCCCTTGAAGTGTTTACGACTTGTAATGGGATCTGATTATCAACTGACTGTATAGCATTTTCGTGTGCTGGTTCCACTCCAGGTGGTACGGTGGGAGATGTGTTTTTGCCTTTGCTTCGCATATGCCGCACTCTTGCACCCATAGAAGTCTTCTAGTGTGGAATTAGTCGGCATTTGTCTAGAGTGTGTTACCGCCGCTTACATTAACAAGTTCTTCAAAATCTTCAGCATTACTAAGTAATTCTTTCCTGTACTTGCGTTGTTTCCAGTAAGATAAAATGGTGTCCAATTTTTTGCTGGATTTCTGGATCTGAAGAGCCCCTTCGATGGCCTGTTTATTTCTGTAAATTGCGCATGAGATATGTGTGGTCCCAAGGACCCTCTAATTCACTATACATACTTATCATATACGTCCATGCAATGTTGGACCTCGGCGGCCTCGAGGATGTTATAGAAACACTCAAGAGTGCGGAATGAGCGATCGACCTTACAAGCAGCTAAATCCAATGTTTTGTCTGAGAACTTGCGCACTCCATTTGCTACTCTGGGCACCTCTACACAGAACGAGCCGATGGTGGCTATAGCAGAGACTGTCTCGAGTACAGGCATTAGTTGGGATGAAAATAGTTGACCCAGGAATTTACGGATGTTCTTCCTTAGTTCACTAATTTTATACTGCTCCGAAAACAATAACCTCCGTTTTGGTTAAACTGCACGGGTATACTTTGGCGGTAACCACGTCGTGTTGGATCCACATACTCAAACAATTAGTCGATCATTACGTTGAACTTTGTGCTAAATCCATCCCATTCAATCCATTTCTCACGCATGTTCGATAGATCCGTTATTCTTTAGTTATTCTTGTAATAATCAATACTCCCTCATAGTGTTGAATCCGCATTCCTTCCTTCTTTCACCCCCTACAATACCATGGCAGAACAGAACGCCTCGGTCGCGCTAGCCGCTCTGCGTGATGAATACGCAAAGGATGATTACATGAACGAAGGTCGCTTGGGTCAACACGAATTTTTCTGGAGAGATCACCAGCCATGGCTCAAGGAACATGGATACGAACTACGTGCACGCTATCAACCAGACTGGGTCGCATCGTGGAAGAAAAATGGAGGATCCTGGCTAGGCCGTGAAGATGCCGTATTCAACCGTGTAAGTCGTACGACTTGCCTCACATAGTTTGTCAATTAACCATGTTTTCTTGTGATAGGCTGGTCATACGTTTATGGATGCAACCCGGATACCTGATGGAAAAGTCGTGATGATGAAGAAAATCGAGGCATCACGGTTCCCCCATGAGGCCGAGATTGGTCGTATGTTTTCTACAGAACCGTTAGCTTCTGATCCAAAGAATCATTGCGCGCCCCTTTACGACGTTTTAGAAGTTCCAGAAGACCCAGATATGATGATTCTTGTTGTGCCATTGCTCTTTGATTGCTTCAAACCAGATTTCTCGACTATTGGCGAGGTCGTAGATTTTGCGAGACAAATTTTTGAGGCAGGTTTTTCAGGTTTTTAAACCTCCCCATACCTTGAGAACTATTCTAATCTTACCAAAGGGTTTGAAGTTCATGCATGACCTTCGCGTTGCTCACTGGTTCGTATATCCACCACCGACCTCTTTCAACCTTGCATTAACTTAACAAATTAGTGATTGTAAATCCAATAATATCATGATGGATTGTCCTGGATTATATCCAGAACCTTCACATCCTTGCAAGCCAACAAGGTCAAGAGACTACAAACGAGAACTGAAACCACGCACCCGCTCGCAATACCCCCCCAGATACCACTTCATTGACTTTGGGTTGTCACGTAAATACGATCAAGACGAAACTGATGTCATGGAATATCCTAGATATGGAGGTGACAGGACCGTGCCTGAGTTTCAAAAGGACGATCTGGTGGACCCATTTCGTGTCGATGTATATTGCATTGGAAATATCATACGGAACTATATAGCCGTGAGTATCTCCTAGTTTAAATTTTACTTCGCTCATGATGGTACAGGGAAATGAAAAACGAGCCGCACTTCAAGGATTTTCTTTCATTGAAAGCCTGATAGCGGATATGACACAGGATGATCCCCTAAAGCGGCCCAATATGACTGAAGTTGTCTCTCGATTTGATGAGATTCAGAAAGGGCTCGGAAAATGGAAACTCCGCTCTCGTCTAACCACACGCAAAGAAAATATGGTTGCTGGCACATTCCGATCACTCATACATTGGAGTGGACAACTTTCCCTGATAATAAAAGGAGTCCCTCCCATACCTACACGATGACAATAACGTATTGACATTATATAAATACCATAAGTACTGCCCGCCATCTAAAGCTAATTATACCCTCAATTTATTGAGTTTTACAAAAAATATCCACGATTGGATTACCATTCTTTTATGACTCTTCCTACTTATCATTTTCGTTCTATATAGTGCAATTACTATCCTCCCACTCATCTGCCAGACCCTCCTTTCGCCCAGTCACGGTCCAAAAACAGTATAGATTTGAACTCCGTCCGTCCAAAAGTGGAGATGCGTCAAGCTCAAATTATGTTAGCTGGGATTCAGGCTCCGAAACGGCCTGCTCCGGCAAGCTGCGCTCAATAAAAACATTTGTACTAGGTTAAAAATATGTACTAGAGGTCACATCTCAAGTTTGAATTCAATAGGTTAAGAAATGAGCGAGATATTCAAGGTGGACGTGGCGAAAGGGTGGTCTGGCCGGTGAGTGGGGTTGATGATAGTATTGGTTTCTACATATCATATATCATACTTGACCACCACACCTCGATCCTGACTTACGTAACTCATATAAAACACACGGATTGTGGGTCCATGTGTACATCGAGGAACCTCAGCTATATCAGTGGAATCACGTCCCGAGTAACAAATGTAGCAACGAGTAAATATAGCCTGGTAACTCAAGTCATTGTTCTTGTCTCCGCTCTTGTTCTTATTCCTGTAGTATTCAAAACAGGGACTCCAACCATTCAATTGGTTATTGTCTCTACTTTAGCTTACTTATTTATTCAATATCGTATATAAGCCTCTTTTTAGATGGCAGTGCCCATCAACGCAGCAGCATACCCCCTACAAGAAATCCTCCAGCTCTATATCATATAATATGTCAACCCTACTTCTTGTTTTCCGAGGCGTCAAGCAGGCCTTTTCTCGTACCACCCCTGCTGCTATGGAAGATGCTCGGAAAAAAGCAGAGGAATCAGTAAAGACTCTCGATTCGCTGGGCGACGTTGAGAAAGAACTCCTTGTTTCCCGATATGTAGAGTGTGTTTCTCCAACACAAAATTTGTAGTTCAGAGTACTCAACCCATGAGTCTAACCAGACTTGCAAAGCGGCATCAACGCCTCTTGGCGAATATGGGGACGCCTGACTCTCCAGAAGGGTCCGATGTAAGATACTGACATCCTATAACAATTCAGTTGGATCTATGCTCATGTTTTGATTGTGCGTACCAGGACGACACAAAAAATGCTAGAACCTTGAATGGTAAGTTCTGTATCTTACTTCCTATTGATAACTTGATGCTGACGTTCGAAAATCGGCTGGTCAAGACACTCCAACAGATGAAGCACAACCCAAGCCATCAACTGGTCTTACTTTCTTGACAGCACGGGTCCTTTCAGAAAATCCCCGCACTAATGCAGAAGAGATTATGGACATCGCGGACGACGTAATTTCTGAAGCAATGCGTACACTTCGTAAAAACATCAACATCCTTGATAAATATGTCCTGGCCGACCTTGGTGAAGTCCTACTGAAGGGTAAGTAATCATCAAGGTTACACTCACACTGGAAGCTCATGTCACTATTATAATTAGGCTAGAGGAGCTTCGAGAGAAAATGAAAGCTGTTGGATAGCTGATAGTGATACAGGCAGTTCGGCATAAAGTCGAGGATTTTTTTCGAAGATGTTAGTAGCTTCTACAGGCGGGTCCTCACTGATGGTGGTAAATCTAAAATATATCAGCACATATGCCACAAGCTAACAAAACTCTAGGATATTGCAAAGAGTCGACAACCGAGCCAACCAGAGGCAATGAATCCATCAGAAGGAGAATCAGAGGATTCTTCTTAGTTTTAGTTGATATCGTTCTTGCCGCAATTCTCAGGTCTCTGTATGACAGTGGTATTCGAGTTCTCACCGATTTTATGTATTCTCTACATTGTTAGTGTATATTAATGGTAAATAATAATGAATTGATCATATCATCTCCCTGGCGGCAGTATCTGAAAAATGATGAATTGCAGTATAAGGCCTTTAAAAGGACCTGAAGTGGGCTACAACATATATACATAAGGAAGTCACATTATCAATGACAATGAATAACCTTGCGGTCTGAGAATAACACACCTGCGAGGTATTCTGGCTTGCCGAGTAGCATATGGTCTATGTATTCCATTGAAAATATATAGTGTTCGACATGATGCTGCGAATAATAAAAATTGATTATTTGCGAGTGGTACATTAGGTGTGAGTTATGGTAAGTCAAAGTTTGTTTTGATAAACTGGTCCTTTTTTAAAGCCTTATACTGCAAACCTATATTCTACACCAACCACATAGAGAGAATACATGAAATTGGTATGAACTCGAATACCATTGTCAGTACAGACGAACGATAATTGCAGGCTAGGAACTAAGAGGAATCCTCTGATTCTCTTTCTGATGGATTCATTGCCTCTGGTTGGCTCGGTTGTCGATTCTTTGCAATATCCTAGAGTCTTATTAGCTTCTTGCATATGTGATGATATATCTCAGACTCGCCACCATCATGAGGGACCCGCCTGTAGAAGCCACTAACGTCTTCGAAAAAATCCTTGACTTTATTCCGACTGCTGTGTCACTGTCAGCATCCAACAGTTTCATGGTCTTTCGAAGCTCTTCTAGCCTGATCATATAGTGACATGAGCTTCCACTGTGAGTGTAACCTGACGATTGCTTACCCTTCGTAGACTTCAACAAAGTCTGCTAGGACATATTCATCAAGGATGTTGATGTGTTTACTAATTGTACGTATTGCTTCGGAAATTACGTCGTCCGCGATGTCTATAATCTCTTCCGCATTAGTGCAAGGATTTTCTGAAACGACTCGTGTTGTCAAAAAGGCAAAGCAAGCTGGTGGGTTGGGTTGTGGTCCATTGGATTACACTGGAGGCAAACCTCAGGTCGGTTTAAGTTCAACCAAGCTTGAGTCGGCTGTAGGTCGGTTGCAGGTCGGTTGTAGGTCATTTGATATATCTATAACTCAAGCCATGTGATCAAATAGTATGACACATTCTCACTATTTATGAATAACAGTTGAAATTAATCATATACTGTAGTAACTAATTTGAGAAATAATTCATATTTATTGTCGTTCTTGGTTATTCCAAATGCCTCAAACTCTATGCATCTGTACATTGTGCAGAAAAAGAACAGTCACTATTCATGGAGTCCAACAACCAGGACAGCTTGTTAATGGATCAACCTGATTAAAGCATGAAAAGCATGATAAAAGAGGAAGAAAAGAGTCAAAGTCCGCCTTGCCTACCAGTAGACCATTTTCAATGTTGGCACCAGAGCATCCTAGAGATTTGAATTCTATGAAAGGTTTATAATGTATTCTACTTATTAGTATCAGCAACTTGAATCTAACATTACTTCTCAATATATAGAAATTATATTTCCTACAGCAATAATCATAAAGATGATTGCTGTTCTTGTTGTCTGGCTTCATCTCAAAGCCCACTTGAGCCGTTCTTCAGCCAATTCACTTCTTAAAGCTGTCCAGATCATCCTTTCTACAACTCTCCAACTTGTTGAGGCTGCTCTTTATGCATCTGGATTTAATATCTCACTTACAGATATTAAAATTCCTTATGATGTCTGTTCTGCATATGGGCTCTATTCTATAGAGCCTGAAATTCTTCGTACTGCATGCTGCCCTCGATGCTTTTCTCTTATCCCTAGACCTATACCTTGGAGATGTCAGTGGAAGGCATCTCCTAGATCTCATGCTTGTAACACAGAGCTATGGAAGCTTCAAAACACTCAACATGGTCCCAAATGGATTCCTCATTGTCTTTATACTACTCAGTCCTTTGATTCCTAGCTACAATTTTTTTTATCCTGTCAAGTGATAGAGGAAAGTCTAGAAGAAACCTTTTCTAGACATAGAAATTATGCATCTACTCCTTTTGGTGCTGAAATGTTTGACGTTCAAGATAGTCCTGCTTGGAGAGAATTATACAACTCTTTTTCATCTCCTTATCATTTGATTTTAGCTATATATATTGACTGGTTTAATCCATATACAAATAAAATTGCAGGTATGTGCCAAGATAAATATCCTGAATTTATAAAGCTTATTTTATAAATAGGTAGAAAGGTATCCTCTGGTACCATAATGCTATACTGTTTGAATCTACCTCCTTATATTCGGTATCTGTTACCGCTATGCATATTATTGTTGTAGATAGGAGTCGAGTCGAATGCTAGTCACGTTTCCCTAGCGCGTCGAGGGGTAAAGTCCTCGAACTAGTTACTTTTGCCACTAGTGGGGGCCTCGTCGAGGTCAATTACGACGGAGGGGGCAGCCAGGCGTTTCAGGCTGCTCGCTGTCTTGCGTGCTGTTATATACAACTTGCTAGCCGTCCTAGACTAGGGAGGGAGGATTCGCTTAGTGCACACAGAGGTAGCAGAATAATCAAGCGTGTTAGGCAGTATTCAAACTAAGGTCAAGCTGAGGCTTGCCTGTAGTTTGTGCTATCTTAAATACATAATCTGTACTACTAAGAATAGCCTACAATGAGGCGTATCACTAAGCCTACAAGTCATATAGAAGTGCTACTAGTCATATAGAAGACGCGTTGAGTCAAATAGATGCGCGCGCGAGTCAAAAGGTGAAACACAAGAGTCAAGGTGCTAAAGATAGTAAACATGAGGAGAACGCATTGAAGACATGTGTGTTTAAACTGTTCTAAAGTCCAGGGAGATATCGTAAGTCCGGATAAGGTCATAACATTACCCCTTTTGTACATTAGAAGTCCCAGTACTTCTAATCTTCATACAAGAAAATTCTTTTACCCATTTAATGGTGGGGTTCACCAGACATGTTGCTCATCACAACGTCGTCCCATTCATGGAAATCGTAATCAGGGGAGTGGGGGCGGTGGAAGGGTCCTTGGTTTAATTCGATCATTCGAATTCTTCTGTCTCTAGCGTTATAGTCGAGGACACGTTGTTTTTCTTCGCAGTTGCTGGAGTAATGTCCCGGTTTATACTTTTTGCAATACGTGCAACGGTAACGAGGGCAATCCATTGCCCAGTGGAGTTCTGATCCACATTGGAAGCATTTGTCTGCTCGGACTCGGTCTGCGATGGGGATGAGTTTCTATGGACGTGGTGATGGGGAAGTTCTAGGACGTCCTAGATGGCGTTCAGTACGTTGTGGGGTGTGAAGTGGATGCGGCGGTCGAGGAGTGGGTTGCCGGGCTTCCAGCTTGATATACATAGACAATTGGTCAGTGAGACCATCGCGGTTAAGGGAGTCGAGTTGGAGCGTGCTGAGCTCAACAACTTTGGTGGTGAGCTGCTGGAGTTTCTCGTGGACTTCGAATGAAGTGTATAATTCTCGAAATCTAGGGGCGTTTTGAGGGGCGATCTTATCGAGCCAACTGTTGACGAAGAGGCGTTTATCTTCTTCCTTAAAAAGACATTTGATGTCTGAAAGTCTGAGGTAGTTGATGGTTGGGGAAATTCTGGGACGGGGAGGTCCGGTAGAGGTGGTACTTTCTGATTCTGAGGAACTCGGTATGACCGGGGTTTGGATTCGGACATGCAAGGGTGGTGAGACTGGTGTGGGGGATGGGAGTTTGATGAGAGGGGAGATGGGAGAGGGGACTGGTGCTGGGGGTGATGCTGGGGATAATGCAGGTGGTGGTACAATTGTTGTGGGAGGCGCGAGTGGTGATACTGGGGGTGGTACTGAGATTTCTGAAGGTTGTATAAATATGCTGTGTTCTCGTTGGATGGGGGTTGCTGGAGCGGACTGAGTAGTGGGAGTCTGGGGTACAGGTTCTGGAGTCTTTGCTTTCTGGGGGGATGTTGCTTTGTTACTGGTCATTTCTGAATGTTGAATGGAATAGGGAGAGGGATCTTGTGCGTTGCTTTATATGCGTTTAAGATGTCTGGGGAATTCTTCAAATGGGATTCTGGTTCCCATGAGTTGTCTGAGGAAGGATAGCCTTTCCATTTGACAAGGTATTGGATTCTCTTTCCATTGTTCTGGTGTGTTACAATGTCTTCTACCTCGTATTCCTCAGTGTTATCGATAAGGTCTGGGGGTGGTTTCGTATAATTGGGTCTGTGAACCTCTGTTTCTTGATATGGGGTGAGGAGTGAGGCATGGAACACGGGGTGTATCTTCCATGAGGTTGGAAGTTTCAATTGGTATGTTAAGGGGCCAAGGACTTCTGTAATAGGAAATGGTCCTTCCCATTTAGGTGCTAGTTTCCTTTTCTGGTATCTGAGTTTTAGGTGTTTCGACTCTAGCCATACTAGGTCATCTTTCTTGAATGGTTTAAATTTGTTCTTGACTCGATGGATCATTGTTTGGTGTGCAAGTTCATGTGCTGCATTGGCTTCATCTTGTGCTTCTTGAATTGACTTGAGTCTTTCTTCTGTGGAAGGCACATTGCTTTTGTTGTATGCTGTGGGGAATGGTGGTAGATCGTATCCCATCATTATGAAGAATAGGGATTTGTCCCAAAGTACATGGGGCTTCTGATTGTATGAAAATTCTAGAAGTGGAAGATGAGAGTTCCACGTTTGGGGGTTGTTTGCGCAGAAGATCGCAAGATATGCTTCAATTTCTTGATTTGCGCGTTCTGTTCCTCCATCTGTCTGAGAGTGGTAGGCGGTACTCATGGCTAATTTTATGCCTAGGAGTTTGCTGAATTCTTGGAATGCTTTTGAAGCGAATTGGGGTCCTCTATCGGATATGATCTTGTCTGGGAGACCAAAGCGTTTGTATACGTGGTTGATTAAAAATTGGGTGGTCTGAATTGCGTCGATAGTTTTGTTACAAGGGATTAGGATTACCCCCTTTGTAAGCCCATGGTCTACTACGACCATGATAGAATTAAAGCCGTCCGATTCTGGTAGATCAGTGATGAAATCTATTGATGTTTGTGCGAATGGTCTATTGTTTTCTGGGGTTCCGATAGGATTATATGGCGGTGTTGTTGGGTGTCTGTTAATCTTTGTCTGCTGGCAGGTTGCGCAGCCTCGGACGTAGTTCTTTGTGAACGCGTGGATACCGGGCCACCAATAGTCTCTTTTTAGGAGTTCTAGGGTGCAGAGTATTCCAGGGTGTCCCATTGGTGTTGAATCGTGGTATTTCTGGAGTAATTGCCTTCTAAGGCTTTCGTTCATTGGAACGTAGCATTTGTTCTGATAGAAGATAAGTCCATCTTCTATTTTCCAATCCGGTAAGGCGGCTCTCATGTTAGGGAATTTCTTTATGGTGTCGATGGCTTCCTGCACCATTGGTTCTTTCTCGTGAGAGTCGAGTATTTCTTTCCTTGTTTCAGTGTCAATGACTCTGATGAACAGGTTCTTTGGGAGCATGGTAATGTCTTCGTTGTCGTGATCTTCGTTTGGAATATAGTCCGGTCTTCTTGAGAGCACGTCGCTCTGTATCATTTGTGATCCAGGTGTATGGATTAAGATGATATTGAATTCTGATAGGAATAGGCTCCATCTGGCCTGTCTTCTGTTTAATTTCTGGGGTGCTTGGTAATAAGTGAGATTTTTGTGGTCGCATGTTACGATGACTGGGAATTTTGATCCTAGGAGGAAGTGCCTCCATTCTGTGAGAGCGCGGATGACCGCAAAGAGTTCTCGATCATAGATTTCATAGTTTCTTTCTGTTTCTGTGAATGATTTGGATATGAATCCACATGGGTGCCATTGCCCATTTAGATCCTTTTGTTTTAGGACTGCTCCTGATGCATATTTGGATGCGTCCGTTTCTAGCAGGAATTGTTTATTGAAGTCCGGCATCTGTAGTACTGGTGCAGTTGTGAATGCTTTCTTTAGTTTTTCGAATGATTGCTGGCATTCATTGGTCCATTCAAATTTCTTGTTTTTCTTTAGTAATTCATTTAGCGGTTGTGCTAAGTCTGAGAATTTGTATATGAACTTTCTGTAGAAGTTTCCGAATCCGAGGAAACTTCGGACTTGTTTTACCGTATTGGGCGGTGGCCAATCTTCTATTCCTTTTAGTTTGACTGGGTCCATTGCTATTCTGTTTTCGGATATGATTAATCCTAGGTATTCAACCTGTTTTTTGTTAAATTCGCATTTCTCTATTTTTAGGTAGAGGTCGTGTTCTTTTAGTCTTTTTAGGACTTTCAGGGTCCTTTCCTTTTGGAATTCCGGTGTCTTGGAGAATATTAAGATGTCGTCCATATAAATGGTAAGCCATCCTTCATCGAGATAGTCTCTAAATATATCGTCCATCATGTTTTGAAATGTTGCTGGAGAATTGCACATTCCGAAAAACATGACTGTGGGCTTGAAGAGTCCCATTCTAGTCTTGAAGGCTGCTTTTGGTTCATCGCCTTCTCTGATTCTAACATTGTTGTATCCCCATCGGATATCGAGTTTTGTGAATATCTTTCCTCCTTTTAGTTTAGTGAGGAGTTCCGAGATCAGGGGTAGAGGGTACGGTTTCTTTATTGTTCCTTCGTTTAGGTAACGGTAGTCTTGGCATGGTCTGAGATTTCCATCTTTCTTTGCGACAAAGAAGAATGGCGATGCCATTTCTGATTCTGAAGGCCGAATATAGCCTTTTGTTAAATTTTCTTTGATGAATTCTTGCATCTTTTGGTCCTCTATAGGGTTGAGGGGGTAGATTTTACTATCTTTATTCTTGAAATCGGGTTTGAGATCAATCTTGTGATCCCATGTTCTTCTTGCCGGCATTCTGTCGGATTTTTGTTTATTGAATACGTCTTTAAATAGATGAAACTCTCTTGGGAGTTTCTCTTCTATTGTTACTTCTTCTTTAGGCTTGGCTTCGGCTGCCATTGTTTATGCTTGGGTTGTTTTGACCCGTATAGGGAACGTTTCTGTTTCTGACTCGGAGTCTGACTTGAGATAGTGTGTGATTCCGTCAGGGTCGAGGGGTTCTTTATTGTGATCTTCTTGAATTATCCGAAGCATTGCTTCTTCGGTGGTTATCTGGGCTAAGGGTGATCCTTTTGGGAGATCTAGGGTGCCTTTCTTCTAGTCTATTGTGGGGTTTAGGCGTTTTAGCCAATCCATTCCTAGTATAATATCTTGTCTTCCTATATTCGCGATGTATAGGGTAATTTGGTGGTTTGCTTCTCCTTTGAGCATGAGAGGCACTTGGATATAATGCGTTACTTGTCCATTTTGGGATCCATCTGCATTGGTGACAGTTATTTTCTTTCCAAGTATAGGTCTTGGTTTTCTTCTTAGTTTTGGTAGGAATTCTGAATTAATGAAGCTCTTGGTGGCTCCTGAGTCTACCAGTGCTCTGGTCACAATGATTTCTTTTCCAATAGTGTCGTTTCCCACTTCGAAACGTAAAGGGATGTATAGAGAGTCTTGAGTCATGGTAGTGGGGATTAGGACTCTGATTGGATAATCAATAGTCGTTGCCACTATTGATCAGAGGAAAAATCCTCGCTTTCCCATTCTTGGAAGAATTGTTCTTGTTTATCTTCTTCTAGATCTGCAACCATCATTCTGAGTGCAGATTTTATGTCTTTAGCCGTTTTAGGTTTTTGGAATCTAAATTGTGGCGTGTTCTTTCTCAGGGCTTTCCTTTTGGGGCAATCTTTAGATTGATGTCCTTTTTGATGGCATATGAAGCATAGCCCATTTAGGAGATGCTTATTGCGTTCTTCGAATGTCATTCTGTTGATTTCCTCGAGTTCTTCTGTATCGAGGGCTGGTTCTTCTGTGTTGAGTTGGTCGATCTCCATGGCGTTGGGATCTCTTGCTGGGGTTCTGGTTGGGAATAGACTTTGTTTTGCAAAGGGTCTTCTTCTTGATTGTAGGAAGTCTTTCATGCATTGCATGCGATCTGCAAATTGGAACGCGTATCGATACGTTTGCTCCATTGTTGTTGGGAATGAATCTAATTTATAGAATCTTTCGACCATTTCATCAGTTAATCCTCTCATGAATATATCGATGAGGGAGGAGTCTTCGTGGATGCCTGCTTGTGCGGACAGTATCTTGAATTCTGAAATATATTTTGTGATGTTGTTGCCAGACATCTGTAGATTGGCGAGGTTGGTTCTCGCTTGCATCGCAACATTCTGTGCTTGGAAAGCTTCTAGGAAGGCTTTCTTGAAGTTGGCCCATTTGCCGTATCTTCCGTTGGCAGTTTCTATAATGTTTGAGCAGTATGTTGCCACGGTTCCTTCTTTCATAAATGAAAGGGTAAATAAGATCTTTTTCTTATCGTCATTATAGATTTCTTCATTCATGTCCAAGTAAATTTGAACGTCTTGTAAGAATGGTTGTGCATGTTCTTTCTTTCCATTGAATGGTGTCGGTCTACCGACGTTAATTTCCTTAGCGTTGCCGTTGGACATTTCTATGTCTGGGTCTTCTTGTTGTTGTTGTTGAGGAGGTGACTGTTGGGCTTCTTCGAAGGTGGTTTGTTCGTAGTCTTCTTCGTCTTCTTCTTCTTCTTCTGGTTGTGGTGGAGGAGGTGGTTTGGGTGTTTTGGGTTGTAGTCTTTGTTGGGCTGCTTGTTCTTCAAGTCTGTGTTGAAGGTTGGAGAACGCGGTGGATGGTGATTTTTGTGGAGGTGCTGGATTTGGACTAAATGAGGGGTCTAGTTGCCGTGGTTGAGGAGGGGGTGGGGACCGTGCGGAGTAGGTGGATCTGGATGATGATGAGGAAGTTGGTCCGAAGTTGGTTTGGGGGGTTTTGCTCATAAACGAGCACAGTGGTTAATGGTGTTAGGGGTTTGTCGGGCTTGTAGAAGCGACAATCGATCAGCTTGACCTTTTGTTACCGCTATGCGTGTTATTGTTGTAGATAGGAGTCGAGTCGAATGCTAGTCACATTTCCCTAGCGCGTCGAGGGGTAAAGTCCTCGAACTAGTTACTTTTGCCACTAGTGGGGGCCTCATCAAGGTCAATTACGATGGAGGGGGCAGCCAGGCGTTTCAGGCTGCTCGCTGTCTTGCGTGCCATTATATACAACTTGCTAGCCGTCCTAGACTAGGGAGGGAGGATTTGCTTAGTGCACACAGAGGTAGCAGAATAATCAAGTGTGTTAGGCAGTATTCAAACTAAGGTCAAGCTGAGGCTTGCCTGTAGTTTGCGCTATCTTAAATACATAATCTGTACTACTAAGAATAGCCTACAATGAGGCATATCACTAAGCCTACAAGTCATATAGAAGCGCTACTAGTCATATAGAAGACGCGTTGAGTTAAATAGAAGATGCGTTGAGTCAAATAGATGCGCGCGCGAGTCAAAAGGTGAAACACAAGAGTCAAGGTGCTAAAGATAGTAAACATGAGGAGAACGCGTTGAAGACACGTGTGTTTAAACTGTTCTAAAGTCCAGGGAGATATCGTAAGTCCGGATAAGGTCATAACAGTATCAACCAGAGAATACCTTTATAATTGGTATTACTCCTGCACCTCATGCACCTGGCACAACTACTATCTCTCATCTCCTTGATCCTATTATCACATCCATTGAGAGATATAGTATAGCACCAGGTCGGCCTATGTCTTCATTCAAACATCCTAATGGAATCCCTGTCCTGGTAAAAATGGTACCTCTAATTGCTGATCTTGAAGCAAATAATAAAGTTTCTGGTTTTTTGACACATGCGGCAACAATGTACTGCTCTTTCTGTCTTTCTCCTCAAGCTAGAATTGAGGATCTTGATCTCCAATCTTGGCAGCCTCGAAATGGTACAGAAGTATGAGCACAAGCAAATATTTGGCTCAATGAAATCACAAAAGCAGGATGGACTTCTCAGGAAACTATAATTGGAGTCCGATGGTCATCTCTCTACTACTTGCCTTACTGGGACCCTGTCAAGCATACTATATTAGGATTTCTGCATAACTGGATTGAAGGTGTTTTAAAACATCATCTGTGTACACTTTGGGGAATTGGCCAAGATGAAAAGAAAGAATAAAAACTCAAAGAGATTGATTATGATGAACAGTGGACTGATACAGATATATCAGACTCTGCTTCAGAACTTGATGAACTTCATCAAGAGGCAGCTGAATATGATTGTCAGGAACCTGACATCTCCGCACCTTACAGAGCACACAGAACACACGGACATGTCACCACGGACTTCATTCAATGGACATAAACGGATGTCAATGGACTTCTTCTATTTTAACCTTTAAGTCGTGTTTAACTCATGTTATTTCTCCTTTTAAATTCCCTTTATCCTATTATTGTTATCTCCCTCATGTTGTATCCTCCATGTGGAGATAACAAAACCTTTACTGTATTTAAGCTATACATATTGTAATTATTCTGTAGCTTGAATATCAAATAAGACTTGTACTTGCTCTGTTCTCCGTCCCTCTCGTCTGTCTCTCTTCCTCCGTCCCTTACAGAACATTCTCCTCCGTTCCTACAAGTAAGACATGGAAGTCGGCAGGGCGCAATGGACATCGTTGAAGCCATGTCTTAACTCCGTCCTACAAGTATCTCCGCGTTCACAGAGATCATATAGAAGTCAGCTCTTGACAATGATGCTGAGGCTGCAAGAGCAATGGAGCATCACCCAACATCACCACCACTTTCTTCCTCACTCTCCTCATTTTCAACTTATTCTTCAGAAGAATTATTTAACTCTTCTACACCTACTCAAGCATCTTTTTGGCCAGAGAACCATTTTGATCCTGAATTTGATCCTGAATTTATTTCACCACTTCCTCTTGATACTACATCTTTTGAATTTACAGAAATGCAGCTTCTGGCAATACAGAACTGTATTAAAAATATTACTCTTCCAATATGGGTACAACAACCACCAACCAATCTAGGAGAACCAAGCCATAGAAAACTTAAAGCTCATGAATATCTCACACTCTTCATCAGCATCTTTCCACTTATCATTCCGGAATTCTGGTATACTACAAGTGCCACTAATCATGATCATGAGCACCTGGAATGCTTTCATCATCTTATTTCTGCAACAAATATCATTTTTTCATTTAGGACATCTAATGCAAAGGCTGATGAATATACACAGCATTATATTCATTACCGAGCTGCTATACAAAGATTATTTCCTCACTTCTCATCAAAACCAAATCATCACTATGCTATGCATAATGGTGATCTTATGAAATATTGAGGACCTTTGCCATCCTTAAGTGAGTTCTTTGGGGAAAGAGTAAATGGAATGTTGCAAAGTATTAATACAAATCAATGGCTTAGTAAGTCTCTATTTGACTATCAAAAGATCATTGCTAATATAAATTTAAGGTGACTTGGACCTTACAATGCTTAGGCAAACAAGTCGTGCTGCAAGATTAGAAGCTCTACTTCATGATGGCCAAGATATACCAAAAGAACTGGCTAATGTCCTTAAGTCCACAAATACATCTACGGACAGCTCAACTACTTCTCTCAGTTCTACAGAAATTGCCAATATTCTAGCAAAAGCAACTACCTTGACAAATATGGAGTATACTGCTCTTCTTCAGTATTTGCAATATACTGGAAGGCCTTATCATGCTTTCAATGACTTTCCACATTCTCCAAATGCCAATATTCTACCTCCAAAAGCACAGTATCCTCTTCAAATACATCACAATGAATACACTTTTAGCTGTCAAAAATCACATAAAAGAAATAGTGCCATTCAATTTTATAATCCTTTGACCAACACCTATATCATAGGATTTATCAAAACAATTTGGAGACTTCCATTAGAGATGAAAATGCAGACTTTTTTAGCAGTTCAGCCACAACTATCACTATCCTCTTTTGAACGAAGCAAAACTTCTTTTTCTCACTATAGTGGATTTCAAGCAGATATTGTTGATGCATTACCAGCAGATGAGCTAGTAATTATTGAACCTACTCATATTATTACTCATCTCACAACCTTTGAACAACCTAGTGGAACTTATGAAATTAATAGAAAAACTTTAGTAGTCTGTTGGGCATTAAATAGAGATTGAAAATAAAAATAAAAAGCTATCTCTACTACCAAGAAAAGCAATACTTATAGTAGAGACATCTTATGAAAATGTTATTTTGATATCGGCATTTGGCTCTCCATGGACTTGATCTTATTTCTCTTTCTTCATCACATAATCTATGATTCATGTAACTATTCTCTGATTAGATTAGATTGTATATGAATGCTCTTGTACATATATTTTTATTCATCCTCTACTTTTCCTTTATCTTCTTAATAGTTAGTTGCTATTTAATACTCTCTCAGTCTCTTAGCTTTTATTTCATATCTAATAATAGCCAAAGTTTGTAAGATAGATTAGAGCCTGAAGACTTCAAGATCATTCCATTATACACTTTTTATCATACACATACCATCTTTGCATAATTCACAGGGTTACTCTGTCTATATTTACATGTATGTTATAAAAATACTATATCCTTTGTTCTATTTATATTACAATCTGTGCCATGCCATCTATGCATGTACTTTGAAAAGTATATTACTCATTCTAGTGACTATCCTATGCAACCTCCCCAGCTTCCTGGACTTAGTACTCCATCTCCAAGCAATGTTGCTCTTGCCCAATCTTTATCTTCTGAGGCTGGACCTTCACAGACTAAAAGAAAGTGACCAAACAATGAAATGGAAGAAACTGATCCAGGATACTCCCATTCAAAGAAAGTAAGATCAGAACCAATCATATTAAGGATTAAGCAGAAAGGCAAGATGAAGAAGAAGAGAACAAGTAATAGTAGCTGGCATTTGAAAAAGGATGAGATTCTGGAGAATTCTGAAAAAACAAAAGTATTTTTATCTATTATTCTCTTTCTTTAAGCTATATATTCATTTATTTATTAGGAAGCATTACAACTCCATATTCGTACTCTCTGGTGCTTGCCACATCAGAATGCTATCCCACCTAAAATTACAGATCATGATAGAAAGGCTTATGCAGGATGTTTCTCTAATGAAGCACAAGTGAAGAATTCAGTATATGATAGTCTAAATCAAAATGCCATCTATATCCAGGAAGCAGAAGCTAGACTCAAGGAGCTCATGAAATCATTATCAATCAATAGCCTCATTTCAAACAACATCAAATGTATTCCTCAGTCTCACCTTCTTTTTATGTTCCATACTGTGGCCTGCTTTGGACTTCCAAGATGAGCACCTGATATTCTTAGCCATGATCTGGACTCTATGTATAACCTTCTACATGAATACATTACTCTAACAACATTCAAGCAAGCATCAATAGGTCATGGCTACACTCATATGGGAATCAATCTTGGCCTTGTTCATGACTTTTCTCTTATGCAAAAGTTCTATTGAAACTTTGTTTACTCATATCTTCAAACTATTGCACAAATGGAGGAGAAGTCTCCTGGAGCTGTTGTGAAGAGCCATGAGAGGGAGAATATATTAAAGCGAAGAAGCGATGTATGTTTCTATTATTTATTATATAAATCTATTTATTAACCACTGTCTTAGCTTGCAGAAAATAGAATTGAAATTTTGAAGGCAGAAGGTTTTACAACATCCCTTATTTCTTCTCTTGATGAGCCTGCAGGGCATTCCAATGATGATGATATTGTGATCACTAATCAAGATGGCATAGTTAAGCAAGTTTATCACATTACGGAGAAAGAGGGACGATCATCTAAATACACAAAGTTTTATCAGACTCTAATTGATAAAAGACGTCTTAGAAGGGCTTATAGTAGAGAAAAACATAAGAAGTATATAATTTTTCCTTTATTCATCTATTAACTAATAAATCTATATAGACAGGAATGTCATCGAATCGAACCAGAAATGCTGAAGCCTTCAAAGTTCTTAGGAGAATCTCTACCAGAAAAAGTCTACATTGACTAGTTTGAGCCATCCTTTTAGAATAATGATTTATTGCTTGAAGATAAAGCACACTATATCAAGAAAGGCATTTATATTGGAATGCCCCCCATTCAATTCTGTGAGACATGGGATAAGGTAGTGAAATGGAAAAACATGACAGAAGATTAGCTAAAGGAGAAATATGGGAAAGCGGTTCTTCAGTACTACAGAATTCCCACTGAACAGGAGCTGAAACAATTAGAGGAAAACCAGAAGAGAGGTGATGAGCACGAGCATGAGCATAAGGCAGAAGTTGAGGATGGGCTCGAGTAGAACCATTTAAATTCTTTATG
The DNA here is from genome assembly GCA_009739215.1 of Floccularia luteovirens. Classification (NCBI taxonomy): domain Eukaryota; kingdom Fungi; phylum Basidiomycota; class Agaricomycetes; order Agaricales; family Squamanitaceae; genus Floccularia; species Floccularia luteovirens. The sequence continues at coordinate 2,848,684 of VSJF01000002.1, forward strand.
ATATGCAGAACAAATACTTTATGCCTCATTGAATACTTACTATGAATATGAATATGAGCTAGTATACTACAATTACTATGGATAACACAGGTGTATAAACTGTCTGTGATAAATTTTTGATATAGTCAAAAGCTCATTGCATTGAGCAAAAACGCAATGGGGTGATTTGACATGTCATGTGACCTCATCTGGCTTGTTAAGTTCTCATTCTTTCATGTAGTACATTGAGCAGGTAGATAGCAGGTGTATTCATCACAGACCTTTTCTCATCATACTCAAACCACAGGTAGAATATCAGGGTTAACAATCCTTCAGTGAAAAGTTTATCTGTTATATTCACCACCTGAGAAGTGACCAGTTAATCACCAAGAAGGATAGATTCATCAGGACAAACCATTTGTATAGCAAAGTTTTGAAGCATGCCCAAATAGTACTTCATACTTTGCTACCATGAGATTGTTGAGACAGCCATTTTGAAAAGTAAATCTAAATACATAACAATCAGAAAACATCTGATAATTATTATCAGGAATACTGACTTAACATAAAGTCACTCCTAGACAAACAAAGCTTCATGTAAGGCCCTATCTTGAGCAGTGAACAGCACTGTCCAGTATCCGTGCAGGCAAGTAGGGAACGTGCAAGGTTTAATGAGAAAAAGAGGAAAGTTGAAACGGAAAACTTACACCACGGACGTCCAGGGGGACGCACGACAAGGTGGCTTCGGTTATTCCAAAGAGACTGCCGATGCCCAGGGGGGCATACGCGAGGGCTGCTCTTTCAGTGAAAATTAAAGGGTACTAGGTGAGATGTAAAAACGAGAGAAAAAAAAATTGCAACTGCGGAGCCAGCACCGTGAGAAAAATGTGTGATGACAAAACCTTTCATCAAGATTCTAGTATTTGGCATGGGTACGCGAAAAGGTATAAGAAACCCTCAGGATACACAAGTAGGGTTATTTTCGTAGTAATGAGACATATATTTAATCATAGTTTGTGCAGAAAACAAGAACGATGCGCTGTATGACAAGACAAAGTACATTGAATAACGAATACCCCTTTACAGGTGTTATAGCGATGATACGTACTTCACTGTTTATAGGATATAAATGAATGAAAGACGTTATCAGAATGTTCAATTTCTCTGCCAAAAGAAACTTACGCTACTGGAATAGAGTTGCACGTTAACCCCCCCACTTGTATGAATCGAGGTTGAATGCCTTGAGAGCATGTTTGTGGCGGAAAATTTCGAACTCGTTAATATACTGGTTACCGCCATAGTATCGTGCATTTGGTAGGCCGTCGGAGTACTTGTTAGTTACGGTGTAACCATTTGCTTCCATAATTGCAAGACTGACCAGATTCGTAACGAAAAAAGTAAGCGTTGGAACATGAATTATTACGAAAACATACCTCTGAAGTGATGAGCTTGGGACTATGCCCAAGACATTCGCAAGGTGTTCACAGTTTCGATGCAGTTGTTAAGATGGCCGAATAAGGCGCTTGTGTGATCAACAGTAAATTTAGAGATATCGTATTGGCATCTTCCAATGAGATGTACCTCGAAACAGCTAGGATAATTGCCCAGATGTGCTCAAGGGTTGATCCATGGCCTTCGGTTCCTGAGACTATAATACCCTTCTTTCTTGCATGATCTACGTCAATACCCAAGTTTCGGAGTCCCGTTGTCGCTATTGGTCTGTGAATTGTACGGATGTATAAGCAAAGCTATGCTTGAGATAAGAAACTAGAAGCGAACCGTAATTTTGGCAAAGTCGGTGTTGGTTAACGCGACGCCTTGGTAATCATCCATTATAGCAACACTGACAAGGTGGGGTTCACTTCAAATAGACATCGGCCGATTGATTTGATTATTGGGAGCCAACAAACATGCCACACTGTTTTTATCAGTGCAGATGAGGGAGAGCTGACAAATGTGGAGAATAAATTCACGATAGCGCGATTAGTGTCTAGAACGAGACGAGAGCTAATTAGTATACAGTTTATGTATTGCTGTCAAATGGATACTGCAGAGGAAAATTAGTTCACATATGAACTAACAAAATGTAGAGAATACTGACCTCGAACCGTTCGGGAGGATCGGCCTCAGGACTATTTTCGTCCAACGAAATATGAGGTCCTGACGGCTGAGAACCAACAGCATGTCCGTTGCCACCACTAGGGGCAGGCTCTGAACCAGGCTCAGCTGCTTGTTGGGCGGTAGGTTGCTCGAATTCTATGAATTCACCATCTTCGTCTGGTCGAGAATCGGAAAGCATTAGGATCTTCCACCTCCGCCATATTTCTCCGATCCCAGACCTGTGCTCATAGCCTTACTCACCGAAGTTGTGGGTGCTTTACCTACTTTCGCAGGATTAGTTGATACTGATCGGACTGGCTGATAGCGATTGTCAGCTTGGAAAGATATGTATGGCAGTTGTACGGGTGTAACACGCAAGAAATTAGGTCGTAACTCGAAGTTCTCCACTTTCTTCGGCTGTTTTGCATTCGTTGGTGCTGGTACCTTACCCTCTTCTGTGGGATTCGAGCTGATCTGTTGATCGGGGGTACATCGCCATCTTTTGGTGGTGGGGAACCGTCGGCCTTCGTCTCCGGGTCGGTTTCGGCCTTTGCATCAGGCTTTTCGTCCTGAAAGCAAATTAGTTTACATAGTCGACAGTGATAGAACTATGATCACCCACAAGGTCCGTAGTATCAGGCCAGCGATGGTGAAGACGCTTCTGACTGTTCAACAAGTACCATACCGAATGCAATATATGCATCTTGTCGCACGAAGTCTACACTATCTTTCGTCATCGGTTCAAGAATTTCAACGGTATCCTGGGGAAAATCGGTTATTATATCGGGTGATGTTCCTCTGAAGAACAAGCTAACGTCAATGACAGTACCAGCGCATGTAATACCCAAGGAAAGGGTGGCACGACAACGTACATGAGCGTTATAACTCTCACTCAGAAGCTGGACAATCCGTGGTACGTATCCAAGGTTCTTGAAAAGCAGGAATGCAATAGCAGTGACGGCCGCTCTGCGAACATCGTCAGATGTGTCAGAGACAGCTATGTGCAGAAGTTTGCGGACGGCGTCGTTGTTCGAAGTACTAGCATACACAAGTGCTAATGTATACACGCCTCCATATCGCAATATGGGGGTCCTGTGTCAATGTCAGCTAGCAAATGGTCTGATTCCGGATATCGACTCACTTTCTCCACCAATAATAAATTTATAGTTTCAATGGCAAACCGCTCACCTAGGGCATAGCATGTAGCTTGGTGGCGGCATGTTGTGGGACTGAAGAATGTACAGTGGCAGGAGGGATGTGAGGGTTGCTATATGCGCACTAGAACTACCGATCACAAGGGTTATGCAGCACCGTGAGAAAAAATTGTGATAACTGAACCTTTTGTCAAGACGAGAAATTGAAACAACTTACACAAAAATCCTAGCTATCTATCATGATAGAACGCCCCACTGTAAACTCTGTACCCTCTGGCCTACGGCTCAATAATCAGTCAAGGTCTAAAGCGGCATCTGAAAAGAGGGAGAGACAAATTTTGGAACGTTTGGCTTATGCTTTCAAAAATGGAGCTCAAAAAATCAAAGTACCTTTTACATTACAAAGTCTCGAAAATGATATGGCCCCTCTACAAAAGTTGAAAGATGAATGTACAAGGCTGGAGAATGAAGAGGCACAAGTGATGTCAGCCATATTTGTTGACAAGAATGACGTACCCATCTTGGCATATTGTGCATATCGGGCTGTACTAGACCCTGAGGAGACACTCTCTACAGTATGTACTATCTTGAATGTTTTCTTTATTCTACTAACTCTCATTGATACTGGATAGCTGGACTGGACTTCCTAGTATAAAGGAAGGACTATGTCAGACTTAGCCACACTCAGAAAGGAGAAAAAGAAAATTCATTTTGATGGTCTTTCAGTAAGTAAACTCATATCTGGTATTCTATTTGAGAGCTGAATTATTCTAGAATCAAAAACAGGAACTTTATTCTATTGCATGTCAAACAGTCTGCCAGGACATACAAATAGGCCAGGACAGAAAGCGCTTTACAGCATCTGATATTATGGAATATAAGAAAGAAGTTTCCATTTATGAAGAAGAAAGTGACAAAATTGATGAGCAATATGTGGCCCAGTATTTGCTCAAAGGAACAGCAGATTCCATTTCTATGTCTAGTGGTAAAGAGTTGGGAGGTGTGGCACATTTTGTACATGGTTGGGTTCAGCAAGGTCAGCTTAAGAAGGTCAGTAGTTATCAAAACTCTATACTATTATTATTCATTATATTTAATCTTAGGGCCTGTTTATTGGGAGAGACATGACAAAATCAAGTACCTCTATTGCTGCAGCTAAGACCCACTTCTTAGTCACTCGACCTATTGCCTTACATATTGATGCTCTTCTTGAAGCTGTTTTTCCTAAATGGCATCAGCAGTATAGAAGGGCATTTGACTCTGGTGTAATGTTTCCTGAAGACTATGGCCCATTTTATGCTAGAGCTATTATTTATAAGCTTCAAGGAGAGCTTCACAAAGATGCTAAGGATGCTGGTCCCTCAGTTAGTTTTGGGGTTGGGAAGTATGGAGGAGGAGAGATGTATATTCCTCAGCTAAAAGCCAAATTAAGGTGAGTAAATTATTATATCTAAAATAATATGAAATGATAATGAATATTTCTTTAGTTATGGCTCTGGCCAATTGTGCATTTTCTTTTCAAGCATTCTATATCATAAAGTTGGGACATTTGTCCCTAATATACAGACCATACAGATGCAAAACCAGAGTATCACTCTGGGTAGAATTGGAACAGTATTTTTTTTCCCCAGAGATAGTCTACATATACTTGAGAGAAAGCCTAAAGATTGGGCCTCAAGAACTACCTTTGAAGTTAATCCACATCTTGCTGAGGGTCCACTTGATGGTCCAACTTGGCCACTTAATGAAGAATTATATTAGCTATAATTATGTGTATATATCATTATGAAAAACTTTCATGCTATGCTATATAGCACTATATAGAAGTGTTACAAAAAAAAATAGGCTAAATAATTAAGTGCATACTATCATAAGCTATATAGCATTATATAGTACCCATATTACTAGTATACTCTATTTGAGATTACAATAAATGGTAATGGAGTGTGTGCGTAAAAGAATGTCAATTTTTAAGATAAATAAGTAGAATTACAGTTAGGTTTTAGTGTGAATCAAAAGAATATATGTATGAGAATGTATTTGCAAGTTTGCGAAAAGAAGCATTGAGAAACAGAGTCTGTGGAACAATTGCGTTGTAAAAATTGAATTGCACGCTGCTTGGGACGGCTTTGATGCGCATTTTGATGCGATCAAAATTCACTTTGACCGTGAGAAATCCTTGTTTGTTTTATGCTTGTTCAACTGATGGTTGGATCATTACATAAATTGACCTGCAACCGACCTACAACCGACTCAAGCTCGGTTGAACTTAACCGACCTGAGGTTTGCCTCCAGTGTTACCTTGTCCAGCTATTTTTTTGAAAGTCAGCGGCAAGTTATTAATAAATGGCCTCTTCGGAGTCCAACTTACCATTTATGGTTCCGGGATCATTTGTCTCCTGAGTCTCTGGGGCTAATCTGCATATAACGAACATATAAGCATGGATTGAATTGCATATGGGATATCAGTATCTTACATCGGACCCTTCTGGAGGCAAGCGTCCCCATATTCGCCAAGAGGCGTTGATGCCGCTTTGCAAGTCTGGTTAGACTCACGGGTGAGTACTCTGTACGATCGATTTTGTGTTGGAAAGACACTCTACATATCGGGAAACAAGGAGTTCTTTCTCAGCACCGCTCAGCCAGTCGAGAGTCTTTACTGATTCCTCTGCTTTTTTCCGAGCATCTTCCATAGCAGCAGGGGTGGTGGTACGAGAAAAGGCCTGCTTGACGCCTCGGTAAACCAGAAGTAGTAGGGTTGACATATATATTGGGCTGGCGTGTTTTTGAGACAATAACCAATTGAATAGTTGGAGTCAAGGTTGGTTAACGCCACGAAAACAAGAACAAGAGCGAGAGCAAAAACAATAGGTAACTGGACTAGATTTACTATACTCGTTGCTCTCTGTTGACTACGGAGATCGGAGCTTCATATGACTCGTTGTGCGAGGTACACATGGACCCACAATCCGTGTGTTTCACGAGTTACGTATGTTAGAGTTGAACGTTGATATTGAACTGTGGTGATCAAGTCTGATGGAAACAATAGTAACAGTTGAATTGCAAAACAAAATGACGGGTGATCATATCAGTAGCGACTACGGAAGGGTCATAATATAATATAAATCCAACTAGGGGTTTCTTGTAAAAACTACCGAATTGAGGGTATAGTTAGCTTTAGATGACAGATAACACTCGTGGTAGTATTTTGGTGAGGCACATATTTATCATGTCAGTACGTTATTATCATGGTGTAGGTGTGGGAGGGACCCCTTTAATCATAAGGGAAAGTTGCCCACTCCAGTGTTTAAGAGATCGGAATGCTCCAGCGATCATATTTTCCTTGCGTGTGGCAATACGAGAGCGAAGTTTCCATTTTCCTAGACCTTTCTGAATCGAATCGAATCGAGAGACAACTTCAGTCATGTTCGGCCGCTTTAGGGGATCATCCTGTGTCATGTCTGCTATAATGGCTTTTAATGAAAGAAAATCCTCGGAGTGGGGCTCGGTCCGTATCTCCCTGTACCAGCTTGAGCAAAATAAATTTCAAAGTGGTCAAAACTCACGACTATATAATTCCGTATAACATTTCCAATACAATATACATCGACACGAAATGGATCCACCAGATCGTCCTTTTGAAATTCGGGCACGGTCTTGTCACCTCCATATCCAGGATTCACCATGACATCAGTTGCTTCCTGATCGTATTTACGTGACAATCCAAAATCTATGAAGTGGTATCTAGGAGGGTATTGCGAGCGTGTGCGTGGTTTCAGTTCTCGTTTATAGTCTCTGGACATCGTTTGGTCACAAGGATGTGATGGTTCTGGATATAATCCTGGGCAGTCCATCATAATATTGTCAACTTTACAATCACTTTACATGTTGTGTTAGTTCGCAGTTGAAAAGGGTCAATAGTAAATATACGAACCAATGAGCAACGCGAAGGTCGTGCATGAACTTCAACCCCTTTAATAAAATCAGGATGATCCTCAGGATACGAGATGACATATAAACCTACTTCAAAAATTTGCCTCGCAAAATCAACAACCTCGCCAATGGTCGAGAATTCTGGTTCCAAGCAATCAAACAGCAGTGGCGAGACCAGAATGGTAATATTCGGATCCTCCGGAACTTCTAAAACCTCGTAGAGAGGCGCGCAATGATTCTTGGGATCGGAAGCTAATGGTTCTGTAGAAAACATGCGGCAAATCTCGGCCTCGCGAGGGAAACGTGACGTCTCGATTTTCTTCATCAACACGGCTTTTCCATCGGATATCCTGGTTGCATCCATAAACTTGGAAGGACCAGCCTATGACAAGAATATATGGTTAAATAACAGATCATCGAACACAAGTTGTATGATTTACACCGACAGATACGGCATCTTCACAGTTTATCCAGTTTCCATCTTTCTTCCACGACGCAACCCAGTCCGGCTGGTAGCGCGCACGTAGTTCGTATCCACGTTCTTTGAGCCATGGTTGGTGATCTCTCCAGAATATTTCGTGTTGACCCAAACGACCTTCGTTCATATAATCATCCTTTGCGTATTTATCAGCGCAAAGAGGCTAGCGCGACCGAAGCGTTCTGTTCTGCCATGGTATTATGGGGGTGAAAGAAGTGGTGAATGCGGATTCGGCATATGAGGGAGTGTTGTTAATTTTTACAAGAATAACGGAGCTACTAAGCATGCGTGAGAAATGCATTGAATGGGTTGGATTTAGCACAAAGTTCAACGTAATGATCAGTAAGTAATTGTTGAAGAATAATATATTTCAACCCGTTGCAAGCTATGGAACCAACACGACGTGGTTACTGTCAAAGGCTGTATACGCGTGCCGTTTAACCAAAACGGAGGTTATTGTTTTTCGAGGAGTATAAAATTAGTGAACGAAGTAGAAAGATCTGCAATTTTCAACTCAGCGATCCTTTTATAACTCAGCGATCCTCACTAATGTCTGGACTCGAAACAGTCGCCGCCATAGCCACCATTGGTTCGTTCTGTATCGAGCTGCCCAGAGTCGCCAATGGAGTGCACAAATTTTCGGACAATACTTTGAATATGGCTGCTCACAAGGTCGATCAGTCTTTCCGAACTCTTGAAGTATTTCTACAACATCCTCGAGGCCGCTGAGGTTGACCGCTGCATGACCGTATATGATAAGTATGATGAATTAAAGAGTCACGGGGTTATACATTCCTCACCAATCATGTACAGGAATAAAAAGCTTCTCGAACGTGCTTTGCAGAACCAGAAATCCCTCAGAAAATTGGAAAACATCTTGTCATTCTTTAAACAACGCAAATCCAACAAAATCGTACTCCGTAACGCTGAATATTTTGAAAAACTCGTTAACTGTAAGCAGCAGGTATTGCTCCATAAACCAACTGATTACCTAACTTCACTTCTAGAGGACTTCTATGAATGCAAGAGAGCGGCATATGTGGAGCAAAGGTAAAACCACATGCCACACCATACCACCTGGAGTGGGATCAGCATATGAAAACACCGCACAGCCAGTGGGTAATCCGATCCCGTTTCAATTCATAAACTATCCAGCGGCAGAAAACTCCACCCCAAATTCAATCGAACATTCACTTACTTTGGAGGAAGCACGCGCTTTTCTCTGTTGCCCCGGATGTGGATCACCACACATTCCCAAAAGTGCCTGTGGCGAATTGCCCTTAACCTCAGACAACCAAAAAAATTGTGCGCTTCATCTATGCTAGTCTACGCTGGGTTTCTAATGTTATGCTTGGTAGATACTGGTACGATAACCTGTGACGAATGTGGAATATCTCGATTATCTTCACCTAGGAATAATAACAAAACATGAGAGCCATTTGGTTCAAGGGGTAACACATGATACCCTCCTAATAAACAGCGCCTCCTAATTAAGCCTCCCAAAGTGTCTGCTTTATTTATATCTCCTTGGGTTGCTACAGATTGTTATTATGGCCATGGATCAGACGGTATATTAATCAATGTTAATCATTTTGAGCACAAATCTCAATTGTGTATTTGTATAATTAAGAATCAGTTCCTGGAGTTATGCAATTAATGAATTGGACGCTTGCTGGGATTAACCAATTTTATAACGAGGAACGGATGGAAGTCACAAATAATTCGTCAGTTACCCGGAATTAAGAATGATATCGCACCTGGGAAAACAAAGTAACTAGCGAAACAGATGAGAAAATTATGTTCGGATTAAACAGACTGCGAGACTCGTCAAATGCCACTTATTTCAAATGCATACCTATAATAATAAAACCCATTCAGAGGACCTTTCTGCATTTTAGGAAGAGTAATAGCACCAGACGTAGAGAGAAAAAATTCTAGTGCTGCTTGAAGTAAGGAGCACGCTTCATGAACATCCTAGTTGATAGTAATTCATAAATGATTGGCTGGTTTCGACTTAGCCTTGTAGCTCCGCCAGGCAAGAAAAGAGCCTCTAAATATTGAGTCCCCCACTATGTCCTCGTAATAATTGGATGGATTGTCCAAGAACCGTTTTTTCACTTAGGAGTTAAAAGTGAGAACTATCAACTATCCCGAAAAGGCAATAGTCGGCTTCGCCTTTTGAGTCAAACAATAGCAAATACCCTTCGCCACTGTTGTGCACTGGCACTGTGTATGACGGCGAGCTCAGCATAATCACGACTGTTACACTGCCCTGTATATCCTCTCTTTTTCCTTTGGTCATCCAGTGATTCCAAGTCTCAACTACCTTCTGAAGGGACTAAAAACGATCATATTATCTTCATTGTTGGTGCCATCGACGACGAGTATATCTTGAACATTCGGAACTACATAGTGAGAACAAGGCTACCAAAGGGGCGTGGCCTTGACGGCTACTATATATGAGGGCTTTTCTCCTCAAGTACACAGTGGTTTACCTTAGTCATCATGACGGTCACCCAGCGCAAACCCCAACATCTTCCCGATGAAATACAAAGTTAGTCATCCTCTTATCAGCCTATAGTCTACAACCTGACCACTGTATTCTATACCAGCGGTCAACGAACCCGGAGTCCAATACCAATGTGATTCCTGTGCATGTGACCTGACGCATACTATCCGAATCAAATGTGCCGATCCTATTTGCGAAACCGATGATGGTGTCGACATCTGTCCTACGTGCTTTTGTGCAGGAAAGGAATTTGGGAAACATAAGAGAGGTCATGCATATCGTGTCATAGTATGGGAAACCGCTCTTGTATTTGACAAAAATTTGACTCATCTCTATAGGAAATGAATTCCTACCCAATATTTACAGAAGATTGGGGGGCTGACGAGTAAGTCATGTATTCTTAATTGGAAGAGGCTTGCTAAGTCTAGATGACAGAGAGTTGCTCCTGATCACAGGGCTAGGAAGCCAAGGAATCGGGAATTGGAAAAAAATTGCAGAACATGTTGGCACAAGGACGAAGGAGGAAGTGGAGGAGCATTATAACTCCGTTTATGTCAACTCTCCAGATTGGCCTATTCCAGTAAGATCCTTACAACGCGAATTCAGAACTGTTAACAAGATTTTTCGAAGCATATGGGTCGACATTTTGACATAGATCCTGAAGAATTTCAAGAACGTAAACGTCGACGAATAGCCAACATGAATACCGTCGTACCCCCACCTCCAAAGGTTGCACCCACATCAGCTCCTGGTGTACATGAAATTGCCACTTTTCTACCAGGACGTCTTGAATTTGAACACGAGCTTGACAATGACGCCGAGGATCTTGTTAAGGACTTGGAATTCGGTGTTTGTCTGGAGTATGGTGGCGATCAAATAATCGAAGACGAGAATGACCTCGACGTACGAGCCAGAATGAAATGGGAAGAAGAGCGCCATAGTGGAAAATCTATTGCGTTGAGAGGGAAATCACTCCCTGTAGGAAAGGGTCCAATGTCCAATGGAATAGTAAATGGGCATCATACTAATGGGGATCTTCTTAAACATGAACCCAAGTTAAAGTCGGAAGATATCATTATGGCAAATGGCACAGATGACGACGGTGTCGAGGAAGTGACACAGCCTCCCCCTATAGAAACGAAAGACTCCTTGGTTTTCAAATTAACACTTCTTGAAATGTATTTTCAACGTGTCGAGAAGCGATTGGAAAGCAAGGCGGTTATGTTTGAGCGCGGATTGCTGGAATATAAAAAGGTACTCTAACACATTTTTTCTTTACAAATCAAGTTCTTACTTTCCATAGATGCAAGCCAATGATAAGAGGAGATCTAGAGAAGACCGAGAACTTCTTCACCGCTTGCGCCCGTTTGCAAGGCTACAAACAGCTGAAGACTACGAAGCATTTTCAACTGACATGTTGTGTGCGCCCATTCGTTACTATTAAATGAAAATAAAGATAGTTGACATCACGGGATTTCAGACGAAGCTATGCTTCGAAAACGAATACAAGAACTTCAGCAATATCGTCGACTGAGCTTGTGTACTCCCGCTGATATAGACAAATACGAGATTGACCTGGCTAAGCGAGTATGTCACATTCTATCTGATATGCCATATTACCTGTCCTTACCCATATACAGACTCAAAGCAAAGCTGTCCCTGTCAGAGATTTCGCATCCGACCGATTACAAAATCGTGCGAATATCCGACAGTCATCTGGTCCTGATCCACGCCGGAGCATGGACGATGAAGACGGAAAGTCTCGAGAACCAACACCGAGACTCAATACAATAAGTTCGGGTACTGGCCCTCCAGTTCGCCGGAATCGTACGTTGTTATTCAATCTCATATTGATCAGCTGCTTGAACTTTATACCCAGCTGCACCTCTTAATCTCGCCAACAGTCCTTCACTTCACCTTCTCACACCAGCTGAACAAACGCTCTGTTCCCAGCTTCGCATCTTTCCAAAACCTTATCTGGTCATTAAAGAGACACTCGTTCGCGAGTATGCTCGACGAGGTGGTAAACTACGGCGAAGAGAAGCAAGGGATCTTGTTAAAATCGACGTAAATAAAACGAGTCGTGTCTGGGACTTCCTAGTTCAGGCTGGGTTTCTCAAGATCACTACCGAACCGTCCACTACATCCTCACAGCCCACGGCATCCAATGAAGCAAGGTACGATTTCTTCGATTCTTCGTGTGTAATGTTCACGAGCAATATTCTAGCGTCACCAGTGGACTGGCTCCAGCGCTTAACGGGTCACCACAAAAAGATACCCGTATTTCACCCCGACCTCCACTTGTCCATAGCATATCCTCTTCCTCAAGTATTCCAAACGGTTCGCTGTACAGCACTTCCTTACAATCTATACCAGCGGCTTGGCCGCCTAATAACTAATTAATCTGGATGATTCGCGTGTTTATTCGCATCTTTATGTTTTCCGTACTTTTCGCTACATTTGTATAACACTACAACGCATTACCAGCATATACATCTCTACGAGTGAACTGAATTGTTCCTTGTTTAATGCTCTCTCTTTTGGCTGGGTAACCATGTAACCTACAACTTTTGAGAAACAACCTGACCGGTGTAAGTATTGGAGTTACGTGATTTGTAAGCAGAGTTAAGCGATCAGTCAAATCTTGTTTTTTTATATATCTCGAGTTCATGATATTTCTCATTACGAAATCAAGATAAGAAATATCACAACAACTTGCTTTCTGGCCGTCAAATTGGCGGAGTGACTACTCGAAAGTTAAGATGGTCGAAGATGCTCATCATCACAGGTCAGGTAACCTCAAGCAGGTACGTCTCGATATGTACTAGTGGATGATAAAGATGAATGTTTTTATGTTAGAAAAACAAATCTTTCAAATCGAAACATGCTACTAAAAGCTCGCTAAGAGATGCTGCTAAAGGTGCTTAATGATATTACTAAGTACATTGAAGTTGATAAACTCATCTTTCCAACTATACGAAGGCAGAATCTCTAGACAGCCATTAAAATCCGGCATAGCGAACCCTGCTGCTGCCCAAAACCGTCTCAATCGACGAAACAATGCGAAACAAAATCAAGCTAAAAAACGCGATGCATTAGTATCTGGGACACGGATTTTTAGTGGTGTAGATGGTGCACCCCGAATTGTCGCTGTTATCCCCCTCACAGAAGATGTCAGCCCTCGGAATACTGTCATTTCATTAAGCGCATCCCTGAACATACCAGCGACAGACTGTAGCGAGGACGGAATATGGAAAATGAAGTACGCTCCAGAAACTCTGTCAGTCACACAAATTCTTAATTGATCCATCAAAGAGCGGATAGGTTCAAGACCTCACTTCAATTCCGGACCGTACCTTATAAACAATTTTATACCGCTTTGGACGCCTGCAAAATTGCAGATTATGTCGTGTTTGTTCTGTCCTCGACTGTTGAAGTAAATTCCTGGGGAGATACCCTATTGAGAACTCTACAAGCTCAAGGCCTTCCGGAAGTTGTGGCTGTTGTAGCTCCTGACGCAGCTATCGACCCAAAAGCGAAGAGTGGAATCTTGAAATCATTATTATCGTTCATGCAATATTTTGTTCCAAGCCAAACTCGAATTTTTGACCTCCACTCACCATCCGATGCATTGAATGCTCTCCGATCCCTATCTGAAGGTAGACCTGAGGGTATAAGGTGGAGAGAGGGTCGATCTTGGCTGCTCGGAGAGGCTGCTGAATGGGAAGACGGGATACTCAAAGTTACTGGCGTAGTGCGTGGTGTATCCCTCTCAGCAAATAGGCTAGTACATATCCCAAACTATGGAGATTATCAAATATCTAAAGTAAGTACTTCATTCACCCTACGTATGACCTAGTGACCAAAGGTTACTTTGTGATAGATATTATCTGCGCCGATAGCTAAACAATCAAAATCTGGACATAAAGTCAATATAGACTTGGATCCAACGGTTATTGCTGAGCCAGATCCCTCATCCGCTGATTCCCTGGTGTCCAGCAACGATCCAGACGACATGGCCAACGAACAGACTTGGCCAACTGAAGAAGAAATGAATGGTGGTCATGATAATGCGCAGTCGTCAATTCCAGATGCAAACGAGGGTACCACGCCCAAATCAATCCGTAAAATACCAAAAGGGATGAGCGAATACCAAGCAGCTTGGATTGTCGATGAAACAGATGATGAAGATGAGGAGGAGAATGGAATAGATCAAGAAGGTGCCAATGAAGTGGAGATGGATGAAGTAGCCCCAGGGGATGATGATATGCCCGTCGAAGAAGATCTTGATATGGAGCCTGATAGCAGGAAAACTGTTGCTTTCCAAGATCTAGACATCGAGGAAGAGAAACAACAGTATGTAGTTGACATAAATGGTATCATGAATACTGACGCATGTTTCATGATCAGACTAGATTCTTGGAGGAATCGGAAACGCGAGGAAGAAGATGACCTCTCCTTCCCGGATGAGATAGATACACCAAACGACATCCCTGCTCAGACGCGCTTCCAGCGATACCGTGGTATGAGATCTTTCCGCACCAGCCCTTGGGACCCATACGAAAATCTCCCACGAGATTATGCACGAATATTTCAATTTGAAGATTTCACGAGAACAGAACGTAGCGTTCGTCGCCGAGCAGAACAAGAGATAGGGGTCGTGGAGGTAAATCAGAACTCCCCTATTTTTTTGACAGCTTTGTGACTTATACTTTTATTAGCCTGGAACGCGAGTGACCGTACATATCCAAGCAGTTCCACAAGAAGCACTAGAAACCACCCCTATTATTCTATTTTCATTGTTACAACATGAGCACAAAATTACTGTGCTCAATTTTATGATCCAACGAAATACTGAATATGATGGTTCTGTTCGATCCAAGGTATGTTGATGCCCAGAGTAACATGCTCCGACTAATGTAGGACGTCATAGGACTCTTTGATCCTTTGTGTGGGGCCTCGGAGACTGTCTGTGAATCCAATTTATAGCCAGCACACGCGAGGTGGAGGCAAGGGAACCAATAACGTGCATAAGTTCGAAAGATTCCTGCGCCACGGAGTGACAAGCGTCGCTACCACGTACGGTCCAGTGGTGTACGGAAATCCGCCGTGCGTTTTCCTTAAAGAAACCTCTGATGATCAGGGTAACTTTGAAACAAATTTAATTCCTCTTCGGTTCGCTAAATTGTTTCTTGCTAGCTCCACAACTCGTGTCAACAGGCAGTTTCATCAATCCAGATACGACCAGAGTGATCGCCAAACGCATCATTCTTACTGGACATCCCTTCAAAGTTCACAAAAAGACTGCGACAGTCCGTTATATGTTTTTCAATCCTGGTATGTCATTTGTCCTGCTCTTTTCCTTGTTCCCACGTGACATGCTCCTGGTTCAGATGACGTGCACTACTTCAAACCGATCCAACTCCATACGAAGCATGGTCGAATTGGGCACATCCGCGAATCACTGGGTACACATGGTTACTTCAAGGCTCACTTTGATGGACCCATCAACCAGATGGATACTGTCTGTATGACTTTATATAAGCGCGTCTTTCCGAAGTGGTGCACATTGTGGGTGGAACATCATCGGAGTGTTCCTATAGATGCAATGGAAGAATGATTGATAACGATACATAATCTGTACAATTTGCTTTGAGAATTAGAAAGATAATCTAAATTCATCAGCTATATATATTAATCAAACAGGCGTACGCTCCGAGTATTTCTTGACGTTATACTCGTACAGAACACCCCGCCCCGATCATCTCGCATATAGCTCCCTTTTAAAGAATGCGACACATCAGTGAATCTGACTGCATCAAGACCCTGTATAACCTTCACAATCGTCATGAATGGTTCTGATCGCTGCTAGAAAAAGCCGCACATCGACGTCATGGAAAAGTGGAGTTCAGCTCTCACAGGGCCCTTCGAACCCATGAAAAGGTAAACTTGTCTCATTCAAAGAATCAACCAAAAAAACAGTGACACAGATATGAAACACAAAAGAAAGAACATCATGGCCTACAACGTCCCACAGATAAGAATCGTTGGACCTTTAAGAGTATTATCACAGAGCAATACTCTATTGTCTGAATAACCCCAATCATGTCGCCAAAATTGATCAAGCATGTGTTACTGTCATCGCCTTTGTCAGTGTTTCATCCGTGAAACGAATTAGACTAACAATAAGTGTGAGGACATGATATACCGAATACAGATACAGGCTCGCCGACTCTGAGGTCAAGACTTTGTAGGTGCTGCTGCGACTTTTCATGACAATTCTTTCGTAAACCGTTCCTCGATATAACTTGACATTCTGCTCACCTGACAAGGCTGCTCGTTCAGCATTCAAAATATTTTTGAATTCACGGATGGTAGGTTTATAACCGCAGTTTTTTTACTGTGGTCTAGTTGGGACCGAGCAGTTGAAAATTGACGCAGAGTGTAAGCAGCAAGCTCTCGCGAATAGTGCTTTCTGTCAGCAGCAGTTTGGAAAGCCATAGTGTGTATTCGAGATAAGTAGAAGCAACAGCGATAGGATATAAGACAGAAGGGACTGGGGGTATTTATTTAACTAGGGAATGGGAACATTACCAAGTGTTGTTGAATGTTGTTTCATCTGTATTGGATATAGCTCCACTGCCAGAGAAAATTGGGGTGCTGGAGCTCCATAAAGTTAATTGTGGCACTGACGTATGTCCAGATCTGTGCTTTCCTCGGGTTCGAATTGTTGTCAATGTTCAGATGTCTGTGGTCTAGACCCTCGGTAACAAAACGTTCGTTTTCATTTCCACAGCAATCTCTTGCTCCAGGATATCATCCGATACATCATATCGCTCGTCCATGTCCATACTTCTTCTAGCAATCCATCTAAGCCCCCTCGTTCATCCCATGAAGGCCCATGATCAGGCTTCTCCGTGGCAATAAACCGCAACTACATCCTTAACTGTAACTAACCCCTGCAAGGCACCATGATCTTCAACTAAAATAACACGCGGACTATAACCATTTCGTCAGATAGCGGAAAAATTCAATTATGAGAACGTGGAGTATCTCACCCCATACGCTTAAACAACTGCATAACAATCTCCAGTGGAAGCTGCGGAGATACTGTCATGGGCGTCTACAGACCATTTAGCGGGTCGCAACATGCCTATTAGGTTTGAAGTCTTACCTGGCTGACCCACGGCCAAAACTTCAGCCCTTCTTCTAGGGTCGTTTCGAAAAATTGTTCAGATGGGTCTTCCTCAATTCCGAAGGAAGCACCCGGAGTCAAGTTCAGACCTTCATAATCTCCCTCCACTTTGGAAAAGAGGCACGGAGTATCGGGATATATTCCTCGTGTCTTCCTTGCTCTTTCTAAAATGGGGGTAAGCACTATCTTTACCCACCTCGTGCAAGAAAACAAACCAAGCACGAATCGCAGTTCTGATCTGTCAATGTACCCGATCAATATCTTACGATTGTTATTGGACACGATAGGGAATCCTTTGACATTTGTTGATGACAGAATTGCCTCTATATGTGTGCTCAGATCATGCTCAAACTCCAATTTTAAAAATTTTGATTGCTTACCAACATCCTTCACTCGCATCCCTGTTTCCGGTAAGATGTGTAAATCTTGTCTCATCACAGCCTGAAACTACAAATCGATCCGGAATAAGTCTGCGCCAGACCAAGGTCATTTAATAAACCCATACCAGACACATTGTACGCATGATCCTCCTTCTCAAGGAAGGGGAAACCGTTGAATCTGATCATTTCGTCTGCAATGCCGTTGGTGCCGAGGAAATCACCAACTGCTTTCGTGACCAAAAGGACAATCTAAGAGCGAAGATAAGTGCAAACCGGTTAGAAAGGACCTTGACGGTCTGGAGCTTACCATAGTTGGCAAGATATATGTCAGAGCTCCTGTTAATTCAAACATGATAACCACCACAGTGACGGTAATTCTCATGACTCCACTAAAAACAATACAATCAGTATCGCGTAATCGAAAACGAGGGATTATTGAATAGACCTTAAAGCAGCGGCAGCTCCTAGAAACTGCGTAAGTCCCAGGTGTAATGCATGGCACATCTGGAGTGCAGAATCTGAATATTCCTGACTGGGGATAGGTCCTACAATCGGTTAGCTTGGGTGAAAGTGTGAAAAAAGTGTAAGATCGAAGTTACATATACATGGCTTTGACCATGATTCCGACCATCCTACCGAATGTAGCACCTATCGCCATAGAAGGGCACAAAGATACCAGCAGGAACTTTGCAACCGTAGGTTATCACAACAAGTAGTATGCGAATAACAGTTGCAAGAAGCAAAGAATTTGATATCCGCCATTGATCAGAGGTTCTAAGAAATGCGAGGAAGTTAGGTTGAGAATAAACAATTAGATACAATACTCACTGGCATAAGTTGTTAATATTCCCACCACCTTCACATTCTCTAAACAGTATAGCCATACTAGACGTCATATCTAATCGCAAGAATCGATTGTAATAGCCAATCAAAGCAGTAAGGGTGGCAAGGGTAACAGCCTCGGCAACGCCATGATTTGCCAAATGTTTTCGGCGGAACGCGGCGACTTGAAGATTAAATTTGACAACAAAGGCGCCATAAAGCCCCTACATAGGATGGGAGTCAATCAGTATCACGTAGAAAAAGCACCTCATGCGTACCCCAAAAATGCCAAGAATTACGAAGAAGATGATTTCAAAGAAGTGCCAGTCTCTATCATAGGTCACCTGAAACAGTACGAGTTTACCGGTACGGAAAGGGTTCATAGCCTTTAGAGAAGCAAAGCTTAATCTAGGTGCATGTACTGACATTGACAAGAACTAACTGATAAAGTGAATGTTGCCACAAGTGCGCAGAAGAAGCTTCTCCACATTGTTTTGATACTGAAAGTATGGCTCATTTCCTAATCCTCTAATTAAATTCCGACACCAGTGAATATGTTGGGGGCTGCACCGACCTCGATTGAGAACAGAACACCTCCAATGGGAGAGCCAAAGGCAACCGCTACCCCAGCAGCACTGGCTGCTGTGATGATTTCTCTCATTTTACCTTCATGCAGAGTCAAGCATCCGTCGCATCATGTGGTCATTCCTATGCTTACTTTGGCTTCGCCTGAACCTTTCAAACATCCCCGCAACCAAAGACCCAATACAACACGCAACATGGACAGACGGACCCTCTTTACCGACCGATAATCCCGACGCAATGGCGAGTGGCTGGATCTGTAGTGAGTCTGTGAATCTGTAGTTAACAAGTACGGTACATACCAGTGTGATACTTTTAATAAAGAAGGTTGCGAAACCGAGAAATCCCTGCATGACGAAACCCCCCAGAATACATTTTATTTCCGAAATACCAGACCCCGCAGCATATTTAGCGATCGATCGAACTAGATGGGAAGAGATGAAAGAAAATACAATCTGAAAGTGTTAGGATGGGTCATCAGATCCGGGACGGGAGATATATGCGCGCATTTTGCTCACCGCAAACATAACGAAGATAAACCAACGCGCCATGGTCACAGTACTCCAAGGCCGCCATGAATCACATCCATCTACTTCATCTCCTTCAATTTCCCAACAACAAAACTGCTGGTTAAGCCACCATCCGTCTGAACAATAACCCATTTTGATGTCATATAGCCATTCGCTGACAATGGAAATTATAGCTGCATTGATACCAATACCGACACCTGAAAGTCTCGTTCATTCAATGCATTGAACAGTTGGGACAAAAACTGAGTACTCACCAACCAAACTTACAACAAACCAACTTTGTCCCGTATTCACAGCCTTTCGTAGTTGAGACCATAACCACGAGACAGTCATCTCGCCTCGTGGCCCCCGACGTGCTGCATAGGTTGTTCGAGCATTTTTTAGACGTCTATTCCTCTCCAGAATAGAATCTTGTATCCAATCTACCGCCAACCATGTCAACTAATCCCCTCTTCAGCTTAACAGCCGTAGTTTCTGGCAAATACCTATAGTAGTGAAATCTTCATAGCGCCTATTAGGTATGGCCCAAATGAGTGTAATTCAGTCAAAAGCAAACACATGGCTCACCGGATCTGTTCTAGTTCTTCATCGTTGAGAGGTTGTGGACGCATGTGCAATCCAAAGTGGAGTGTTAGAGTTTCACTATGTTAAGTGTAACATTGTAAAGTTCACCAAACCCTAATTGTGGGAAAACCGCAACCAATTTTGTCGTCGCAGACCAAGTGTCGCTCGTGTGCATGCTATTTAAACAAATTTATCTACTGATATCCTCAGGAATGTCAATGAAAGTTGAGTAACATTGAGTACCTCAGTACCCAGTTTTTATTTATGATGAGCTCAAACCATATTCAAATTTTAAATACTGTACATATAAGCCGAGTTCCCAAAGTGAAGAAAACAAGTCAATTAGTCAAGATGACGAATGATTGTGCTGATTGACTACCAATTACGTCGTGCAAGGCTTGCTCCAGCCAGGCCCAAGAAAAGAATCAGCAATGGCGTACCTACGACGCGCCATATATCTCTAAAAATCCGAGAATAATATATGAGTCCTTTCACGCCCCTGTTATATTATCTAGTTAAGATATATTTCGGCAACACATATGTGTAAAACTTACTTCTGAAGGGCATTCACCCTCGCATCAATCATTCCGTATACACCAAGTTTAAATTCTTCCTTGGGAACAAGGAATACAGGACCATCATCTGGCAGGAGCCATGCACATCCATCGGTGGCCGGGCTAGGATCTGTAGCTGCATAGAATATGGCACCTCCTATGCGTGATACTGGAGTGAGGGGAATTCCTGCCAAGAGAAGTTTCACTGGAATTGGTATGATACCAGTATCTGCTCTTGGTTAGGTATGGTGAAAATACGAAGAAAGAAACCGGAGGCACCTGCAAACCAGGGATGTATTACTGCAATCCGAATGCCCAAAGACTGAAGAGTTGGATGTAGAGATCTCATTGTTCCGAGGATTGCATGCTTTGACGCTGAATACATACTACCCCTTTCAATCGCTGCCCAGGATGCTTGAAACCAAGGTGATTAGCGCCAAAAACGATTATCATTATAGTAGCTGTTACCCATCGATCCTATGAGGATAATGGCTTTCAGATCTCCATCTTTCTTTCTAACTTGTAGGTAATGTTGAGCCAGATGCACAGCTGTAGAAATTGAAAATTTTAAAAATGCATATATACATATATATGGGATTCAGCTCACTATTCAAGACAGCTAGGAGGTTGACCTCAAGTGTTCTCAAACTCGGCTTTACAGGTTGACCACCTTGGAAATCTACGGTTGTAAATGATCCATGTTCAGATATTCCAGCATTTGGTATCTGTAAAACTGTTGTCTGTAGATTGTTGGGATATCGAAATCATAATACCGACAACAATATCGACGCAACCATACGTTGACATGGACAATCCAAACATTGCCACAAGATCTTCCCATACAGTGACATCACATTTAACCGCAATTGATTGGCTATGAAAAGTTTTAGTGAATGAAAGGGCTATTGGGAAAGAAGTGGAGCTGTACCCTCCGAGTGATTTGATCTCAGACACAACTTTTTGTCCGCTAGCCAGATCCAAGTCGGCAACTACAACTTTTGCTCTGACACACCAATCTTAGGTCCCAATGTTTTTTTTCCCCGAGAAGAATGAAGTTGCGTTACCCATGTCTTGCGAATTGTAGTGCAGCCTCTTTCCCAATTCCATTAGCAGCACCTGTCAAAACTGGTTAGGAAATATTCGGAATTTTGACGTTGATAAGAAATGTACCAGTGATGACTACTACTTTATTTGATACGCGCGCTGAATGCGAGAAGAGTTTGTCGTCAGGAATTATAGACATTGCTGTTGGGAGATGGGAAGTTTGAATTTCACGAGGCACCTTTTATTTGTGTGCAGAGTCATCAAATTGTTTTTCTCATACTCAGGCACGGAAAGGAGAAGACAGGAGTAGTGACATACAAAACTTAATTCTATGGCACAATGACTTACTTCTATCGAAGTGTATTGATTACTGTCTACTGCTTTTACGCTCTCACTAGTTTTCACATGCTAGGACTCACTTTATAGCTCCCATTACCTACCGGAACTAATACCCTATTCCGTACCCGATTTCGGACCGTGTAGTTTTTTTTCAGAATCCTTGATATATCAAAAGTACTATCTGTTCTTTTTTGTCCTCGCCGCTGCATTGATAATCTCAACGTTTTGCTGATTTATTGCCTTGTATGCGAAATTTGTCTCCTATACCCAGTTCATTTAACCCGAATTCCATGTTAGAGGTGCCCCAAGAGGCTTGTGATATGCTGCCACTTGACGAATCGGAAAATCCATCAGATGTTATGCAATATATGATGGAAAACGAAGCAGAAAGAATAGCATGTGAATAAAGGAGCTGTGAAGACTGCTAAAGCCGCAAACAAAGCAGTTTTACTCAAATAGGGCTATAAAAATGGCAAGATAAAAATGAAAATCATTGTTTATACACCACAAGTGTTATTCTAGCCCATGGAGACAATGTCCATCACAAATGTTGAACGTTGATAGTTTAGAGGTCGTTCTTTTATTTGTGATGGTTAGGATTAGAAGCTCTAGTTGATAATAGGTCCGAGCGCATCAATTTCCTTCGCAACGTCGGTAAGAGCCTAATTACGGCAGTCCATAATTGTGAGCCAACTTCGTGTGCTTACTCCGATATACCAAAACTCATCTTTTTCAAGCTCTCAACATCCTATTCTTGAAACCTATTATTTTTTGTTAAAATGCCTATTACTGGAAGGAGGAGAAATAAAGTGAAAGGTGTTCAGTTCACCATAATGGTTGTTGGTATGGCATTCACGTTACCACTAAAAAAATCACCAAGAGCTGGAAGCGTGTTTTAGGCTCGTCGGGCACTGGACGCACCACTTTCGTTAACACATTGTGCGAGTCAGATGTGTTAACTCATAAGATATGTGATAGCCCAGAAACGGCACATATGGAAGAGGATATCAAAATAAAACCTGTCCACGTCGGTACGATTGACCCCTTAAATTCCAGTGACATCGTGCTGGGCTTTTGATGCTTTTTTTAATATAGAACTCGAAGAAGACGGGATTCGTATTGCACTTACAATAGTCGACACCCCCGGGTTTGGCGACAACATAAATAACGAAAATGTGTATGTTTTTCCTCCGCTTCATCTTCATCTGAAGCAAATTCTAAACAATGTTTTTTTTTAGTTTTCAAGCGATAATGAATCACTTGGAGCGCCAATACGACGACATTTTGGCAGAGCAATCTAGAATTAAACGTAATCCAAAATTCAGAGACAACCGGGTTCATGCCTTACTATATTTCATTCCTCCTACCGGCCATGCGTAAGTACAAGTGCTCCATTGGTTCCAACTTGTGGTTTTTCTAACCCCCTAATCGTATACTAGGCTAAGAGAAATGGACATCGAGTTGATGCGCCAATTGTCGCCTCGAGTGAATGTGATCCCTGTTATTGGTAAAGCAGATTCCATGACACCAAGTGAACTAAAGGCTTTCAAGAAAAGGGTATGAACTTTGATTGCATTATTATGCAGATGTAGACAAGAGTTCGTGACAGATAATGGATGATATTGATCATTATGGGATTCCAATATATAACTTCCCGTACGACGTTGAAGAGGACGACGAGGATACAATTCAGGATAACATGGAATTGCGTGTCAGTTGAATTCTCTCGTTCTCCTTGTACCTTCCATTGACGTATACATACCAGGCCTTACTCCCTTTCGCCGTTGTAGGTTCCGAAGAAGAAGTCGAGATAGAAGGTGAACTCGTTCGCGCAAGGATCTATCCTTGGGGTGTTGTGGAGGTGGACAACCCTAATCATTGTGACTTCGTCAAGCTTCGCTCTGCTATCCTTGGGTCAGTGATCCTATCAGTTTGATATGTCAATCTCACCCAACATGATCTAGATCTCACCTGAGTGATTTGAAAACTTTGACTGAAGATGTCTTATATGAGACTTACAGAACCGAAAAACTGTCGAGAAGCATTCAGCAAGATACTCGGTGAGATCTACTTCTTAATCAATGTGTTATTTCTTATACCGTTCCCTTATGTAGTGAGTCGCAAATAATAGCAGATGAACTCGTCCATGAGAGTGTTCGTGCGAAAGAAGATATGCTACGTCGCGAAGAGGAAAAGGCACATATTTTTGTTGCTTTCATATATGATCATACTGACCATTTTCTCCAGCTTCGTGTGACTGAGTTCAGAATGCAACAGGAAATTAACCTCCAGAGGCAGGAGCTGCTGGACAAAGAAGAGGCTCTCAGGTCAATATCATTCACTGTTTGCTTCCAAAGGTTTTCTTATTAACTTTATATGTCTTTAGGAGCTTGGAGAGTAGGCTGGTGCAAGCTTCACCTTACTGAACGATGATATAATTTCGGAGCAGATCATTTAAGACTAACAATATCTTGGGTTGGACTTGGGACAATATACCCTGCGTGACCGGACATAATCGACATCCGGAACTTTTCTTGACATCTTGTTGACGGACTTTTGCCATCTGCATGTTGTTTGTAGATCTCTATTGTTGTGTATGACAAGATAAATTTGATGATTCTACACGAATTATCCTTATAAATTCTAATCCTTGTCATAACTGTATAGTTTGCGATAGTAAAGCTACGAACACAATAACCTGGTTGGATGGCAGACACATTGGAAGGATTCGTATATATGTATACCGCACAACACAGTGATTTGAGTTTCACTGAGGCAACCCTACCTGAAAGGGATGATTAAGAATCAACCAGAACAGTATCATCCGATTCTTATTGGAAGGAGGGAATCAGCCAACATATTGCGTGTTAGTTGTTAATACTTTTAGGTGTCTCTCTGAAGGGCCACGTAAAGAAAAGCAAAGCAGACTAAGACTGGATACGTACCTCCTACTATTCTGCACTCGAATGAACAGCCAATCTACAGCTGCCCTAACACCAGTTCTGTACGAAAAATAATCAGAATCAATATTACTTCCAACAATAAATGCTACATACCCTTCGAGAGCTGAAATACCCATCACATCTAGACTAGCTAATCTTTCTCTTCTCATCGAGTCATTGTCATGTTCTCCATAACGCACGTTTCTCCTTGCACTCTCCAACTTGCGTTGGTGCCAATCTTCGTAGTCGTGCCGTATTTCTTCCACGGACAAGCTTTGCGGGGAATCTTGTTTGTTCGCAAGGAGGAGCAACGGCACACCAAGAATCTGCGGTGCTGATAAAACTGAGTCTATAGTACTTGGACATACAAATAAGTAATATGGCTGAGAACGGTCGAATAAACAACTTACCGAACACTTCCCAGCCTTCACCGAGCCTCTCCCTGTCATCTGCGTCAATGACATAGACTACAGCATGGCAATCATCATAGTATTTATGCCAAATGTTACGGATACCGCGTTGGCCACCCAAGTCCCAGAACTGTAAGATTGTTGAAGGAAGCATGATCTTTCCCGCTAGTACGACATTAACTGGGATATTAATTGATGCTGAAAATGCGCACTGTTTTGCCCAACAGTAGGTCCTATCTTGTCTGGAGAGAGTCCAGGTGTGTCATTATATAAAGTTTTAATTTTCTCCAGCAACGTCTGGGTAATGTGGTATTAGATTCACTCATTTCGAAATGATTCAGACGCACCGTCTTGCCAGCTCCGTCAAGACCGATTATAATAACAGAGAATTCTTCTTTCCTATCCAACCCATTACCATCAGAATGAAAATCGAGAAGCAGAACATACGGACCTCGTCAGATGCTCATGGAGACCTTTAAGAAGATGGTACATGGACGTTAAGCAGTAAGGGGTAATATGCCACAAGCCAAATAGGGCATAACAAACGCCTGCGCTGGAAATGCAAACTGACAATGTATTTCAAGTAAAGTCTACGTGCCATGGGTTATTCATATTATTACAGCTATGGTCTACCAACATTCCTCATAATCGTCATTGCTCTCTATCTGCTTTTCACTGGTAAGTAGTCAAGTTTTCATGCCTCGCCATCCAAACTAACCTTTGAGGGCTGTAAGATTCCGGAGAAAGCTTTAATGTCGGTCGGTTCCTTGAAGAGTCGAGTCCTTATGCGTGGGGTGCGACAGGCGTTGGTCTGTGTATTGGTCTAAGTGTGCTTGGTGCTTCATGGTCGCTCTAAATATTTATTACCCCGACTCCAAGTCTGACGCGATGTTGCATACAGGGGAATATTTGTGACCGGAGCGTCCATCCTCGGAGGTGGTGTCAGAACACCTAGAATTACCACCAAGAACTTGATTAGGTTGGTTCTTTAGGAATGATACTAGGGTGTATGCTGAATGTACCGCAACAGTATCATTTTCTGTGAAGTCGTTGCCATCTATGGTGTTGTACGCGTCAAATCACCTTAACCATACCCAACCTGTTCTTACATGTATTAGATCATGGGAATTGTGTACTCTGCAAAACTAAACGGAGTCACAGACAATGTTCTATACACCAGAGAGAACTACTTCACTGGTACGATGACGCTACCTTAATACCAATAACTGAGAAGGGCTAACTGGAATAGGATTCGCCCTCTTCTGGGGAGGTTTGACAGTGGGAGTTTGCAACCTACTTTGTGGTGTTTCCGTTGGCATCACTGGATCGACAGCAGCACTGGCAGACGCGGCAGACCCCAACCTCTTCGTGAAGATTCTTGTGGTGGAAGTGTTCGGAAGTATCTTGGGACTCTTTGGACTTATAGGTGCGCCCCTCACCAACTAAAGCCAAATTTTCTCGATCTAATGACTATCTTTCTAGTCGGACTTCTCATGGTGAGCTCCGCACCAGATTTCCAAGCTGTTGCATTGCCTGTTACTACATCAACACTCAAAGCGGTTGCTTCACCATACGTCCAATGATCAATGATGTCAAAAGAATTAGCTTCTTCCAAATACATAGGATAACAGTTAAAATGGCTCAATGGCCAAATGATTGGGTAGTCCATTCTGAATAGAGGAACATATCGTACAGCCAACCAGTCCACGTAACATAAACGATAACTTTCAATAAACAACTACAAAAACTAACAGCCCATGATCGTTATTTTTTATCTTCTTCAAACGGATTTTCAGCATATTCCAGCCCGTCATCATCGTCGTCAAGTAGCCTTTGTTGCTGGGGTTGGGACTGGCTCCGGCTCCCAACAGCAGGCTCTGGCATCAAAGCTACTGGGCGTTTAGGTAAAAGACCTAATTTCCCTGTAATCATAGAACTGTCGGAGATATTATGCATAATCATAGTGCTAGCACTTACCACCATCTATTGGCGTGGCTCGTCCGGACCCTGTCTGAGACTGGCGGGCTGGAGAAGCAGTAGATGCTATCATCAAAAAGTCAATTTCTTGATTTTCATAAGAAACAGAGAGCGATATTCACCTGACACAGGATTTGGCGTTACGTCGTAACCTTGTGCAGGCGCAGGTGGAGATGGTGCCATTGTTGTTGCATTCGTGGTGGCTGCGGCCTGGTGCACTGGATATGCTCCGAGAGATATCTCTGGAGGTGGTGAAGGGGATTGACGTGGGTCATAATATGAGGGTTGTTGCCCTTGTTGCCGCTGATATGGCGCCTGACTCGAACCCCATGTTTGCTGGGGGTTCTGCGGAGGATTCTGGCCAGCAGGTCCATTTCTAATAGTTCAATAATTATGAATCTCGTTAAGAAAAAGTTGACAACATCTCATACCTAGCCTGATCGAATTCTTGGATTTTCGCTTTCACTTTGGAGAATAAAGTCGCTACTGTCTTTTTGCCCGCTAATCACCGCATACATATCATTTGAAGACGTGCGTATGGATACGGAAACTCACTTTCAGCAAACTTATTGAACTGTTCCTGTATTTCAATCATCGTGTCTCCAGACCCAGGTTGACCTTGTGGATTTGGAGATTGTTGCTGCAAACTTTGTCGGTTTCCAGAGTTCCGACGCTCAGGTTGCGCATGTCTTCTCTCCCACCGCTCCTGCTGTTGCTGCTGGTCTTCGAGTAACAGCCTTCGAGCCAACTGCTCATCAAGTTCTTCCTGAGATTGGGGCTAGAAACGAAGCTTTTAGAGGAGTGTTATAATATCATGCAATCGCATTGTAAATCCTCACATGAAATGGTTCTGATTGTACCGATACATCTGGTTTATACTCTGGATCGCTCATGCCGAGTAGTGCATCGATAGCGCGATCTTGATCTCGTCCAACTGACTCGAGAATAGTGGCTCTGTGTTCCATAAATTAGCGGAATATCACACTGACTTCAACGGGCTACGCACAACAGCGCGTTATCATAATCGGGAAACATTCCTCGTAAAGCGATAACCTGTGGGTCTGTAATCTCATCCTGCTCCTCTTGAGAGTGTGGTACATTTGGGCGTGTCGCCTGAGGAACGACAGGGGCAGGAGAAGAGGTGGTTCGCTCAGCGTCCGTGACAATGTTCGTTGGGGTTGGGAATGCAGGGGTATTACTATCCTCCGGTCGTGTAGAGATAAGGTCCTCCGTATATCCTGGAATTTCTGATCTGTCCTGGCTCATGATCGTGTTACTCAAGGTGGGTATGTTGATGATTATTGTTGGTGAGTGTGTAATGTCTGGTCAGTATAAATATCTTTCACATGCGTAGTCGCAGCGGAGCAGCTGCGGGTGCGGCAACCCTGCGATTGGACCACACTGCTCCAATCTGCAGCTACGTGTATTTCCGTCGGTAATCATTGGTATAGTATAACATAATCCAGTCTACACTGTGGAAACAGCAACACCGTATAATACAAGAAATCTGCAAGGCATTCATTGTTTCGATTTCTTGGCGTTGGTCGTCGTCTCGGTATCAACTGAATCATTGTCTAACCTTCGCTTGGTTTTCTCAGCATTAGCATCATTCTTCCCGACTAAGGCGTGTAGCTTTTCTAATGTGCCCTTTAGTATTTTTTTCTCTCCTACTCGGACAATGATAGCGTTGTTTTTGTTTCCTGGAATTTCTTGCTTCAACATTTGATAATCATCCTGAAGCAACTTGTCAGCAATAATGACAGGAGAAGACAGATAAACGAATCTACTTCGATGCTTGTGGGATATTGACCCAACCGCTTTTCTAGGATTTCAAGGAGAATTGATACGACGTCAGAATCAAATTTCGGTTTCGGGGGTTTTCCTCTTCTCCTTGCTATGTCCCAATCTGTATTATTCGAGAGCAAGCGAGCAAAGGAAACAAGGTCTTGTGGTACCTCGAAGTCATATTCGATGATAAATATGCTTAACACTTGCATGAGTACAATGCTAGGGTGAAAAGGACGACTTCCATACTCATCTCCACCCTCTTCTAACCACCAATCGATTCGCTCTTGGGTTACCTCGTTTGTTATTTCTGGGAGGTATTTTGTTACAGCAGCCACGATAAGATCTGCCCTAATTTCTACGACATCGCCTGGGTTACCCAGTGTATTATCTGGAAGTGGCAATAAGTCAACATGACCATATCTACGTAACAGCTCTGCATTTGGGAGATCGCCATACGTATTCCACTAGAAAACTCCTGTCATCTACTTGCATTGTTTGCCTGAATAATATACGTACGATCTGCTCCCTAGCCATGATATTTTTGGTAGCGATCATTTTCAGATCATGTTGTTCATGGAATAATTTAGCCTTAAGTTGCATATCAATTAGAAGAAGGGTGAATCTAATTTAGAGAAAATGAATACCGACATTTTCACATCTATATCTTGCATTCAATAAGTCAGCCATCGGAACCATGGCGATATCTAATGAATCATCCTCTTCGGTGTCATCCTCATGGGTAAGGTTGTCTGTTTGTTCCCTGGGAACTTCATTTGAATCAACATCCATTGCGTTCCTTGTATTGTCGTCATCCTCAGTGAATTCCCCGCCGTCCCATTTCTCCACATTGAAACTTCTGGAAAGAATTCTACTCCCCATCGTGTGATATATGTCGAGTGAATAATAATCCTGTGGTTCATTCTTTACAAAAAGGTCTGGCCGAGCCTGAATAACCCGCTGTTAAGACCAAGCGAATGACAATATTCCTGACGCACATTGAGAGCGGGGATTACTTTCTCTCTGAAATCCCTCTCCGCATCATCTTTGCCCAGTTTTTCTGATTGTGATTTTCATCAGTTCACGAAGATACTCAAACTATGGTGATGAGACAGACCTACCACGGAAGTACCTTCCAGTTCAGCCAGGTCAGATTCATTCCAAAACATCGGTGTGGTAAACGACGTGGGAAGAGATTCTGATCGGATGTTTAGGTTATATGTACAATGTAAATCGTGCTCGCAACAAGATACCAAGGTATTTGGACCACTTTGAATCAGTAGGTCGTGCTGCCTCCCACATCATGCACAAAATCAAACCCGCCCATCCTTCGTGGAGTTTCAAAGCTTTCCAGGATTCGATGCCAAATAGTGAAGGAAGTTTACATGTACGCGTCGATAGCGTTGCAGATCGTGGAATTGTGAATAATGTATGTCCTGACTTCTCCAATGATCAGCATTTGACATCAATTAATAAACCGGAAAAAGTCACAGGAATATGCCTGGTTGCTACGGCCCCTCGACCGCCTTCAGCAGGAGGGAACTCAATGACATTTATTGATGTGGTGTCAATATAACCTCCTTGGGACTGGAACCAGTCCAGAAAGTGGTGAAAATTTGTAGATGACATACTTGATAACGTGAAAATCAGTGATGCGTTCGGCTCTTTCGGAGTTAGCAGATTTAGGTTCGTGCTATTACATATACAAACAAGGCTTCTTCCCTCTCGCTCAAGAAGTGTATCAGTAGTAACTAATCAAAAGCTAGACATAAGGGTTCTAGGTAATGTGCTCATCAGCCCACTGCAGGTAGTATTCATTCATATTTCTTACTTTCGAATTCAAAGCCAAGCTCATTGTACAAGGTTCGGGTATCTACCACCATCATATAGGGGTCCTGCCGCCTTTAGATTCATTGTGTGAAAGGTGTCGTCCAAAGACTTTACTATTTTCATCAAACACGTTTTTCCTAGCACCCAAAACGACTTGCACACCCCTCACAGGACTTGGAAATCGCCATTCCATCTCCAGGAATATAAGGTATCGGACTGCATGGAGGCATATTTTTCAAAACCCTTGCGTACCTAAATGTCAAAACGAGCAATATGTAAATCCTATCCCTGCCGAAAATTGATTAGGAGCAAACGTTGTGTCCCTGTTCACTATTTCGTCTAGATGGGGTTGGCCATTGCCTCTTAGGACATATTTCCAGCGAGCATATCGGGGGTTCCATATACTCTACAATGGAACACCTCCCTCGAGGTGCTTTAATAGTTGACATGATCGATGTTTACCTTCTGGTCGTGGTTCACACGAGGTTAGCTTACGGATAGACGGATAGACTACCAGAAATCGATTACGGGCTCGAAGCCAACCAACGTACACCTGATGATCGGGTACAGGAAGTGATGGCTCCTTTACGACCCTTCATCTGCTAATCCAATAGATTTCCGCCGGACATTCAAGACTTGACGTTTTTATTCTTTAAGGTGATATAAGACAGGACAGTCAACCTGTAACGCGACTAATCAATATTACTGATCCTGAGCAAGTGTTTGGCTCATTTTCTCCTTTGCTGGCTGTGATGTAGGTGAGTTTATTGTCTATCGTCGTAATGGGCAAAACACCCCGTTAATTTGGAGGCACTAGTGATATTAGCCGAGCTATACAAGGAAAAGACTATCGAGTATTGAGGATGTTCTCGTTCACATGATTTGCCCTGTATAGTGATATACTATACAGTAGAACGGCCTTTCATTTAACCTAGTCCCAACAATGTCGAGCGGACTTGTAAGCCCTCTCCCATTATGACGCCTGTTATGGACCCTAATCTCGCAATGCGGCACTGTGAGCGCGATTTACGTATATTCAATATTCATTCTCTACTTATATTAATGTTGAACCGCGTTTTAATTCACTTTTGGATTTTTGATTGAGCGGGCAACGATACCCGTGCATTGCATTAATGGTTCCAAAAGTAGTTCTTTCCCAATAAGCCGCTAGCTACTAAATTATCACGAGATAAGATAAGTCCATGATTCTAACAGCATAAATGATGCACACGACCACCATTTTACGAAACATGGAAGCAAGACAGAGCTGGCATGTAAACAGAACAGATGTTTGCAAACCGGCGGTACAGCGTAGGTACAGGGACTGGGAAGTAGGACTGGATTGTATGTGATACTGTATATGTGATATGTTATGTTATAAAACTTTGAATGTTGGGGTTCTTTGCTTCGACGAATCAATGAGCGTGGGAAAATGTGCAGTTAGCTTATGATTCTGTAGGAAGACTGCTGTTTGAGTGAGGCTCTTAGAACAACGTTCTTTGCCAGCCTTTTCTTCCCTGCCACTCAAGGCAGGTTATGGACATTCGAGACCGCCTTCAGGCCAACCACAAAACATTATTGGAACTCTATCAGGCTAACTTGGAAGATGTCCTCAGCTTGCAGGCCACTCTTATTCGCGATATCATGCCTTCTGTTACCGATGAGCTGGAGTTAGGTCCGGACGCCACGGAGTGGGCGAATGATTATCTCCAAGACACCTGTGCGTACCTGCTTCTTACTTCACAAATGGTAAGCCAGTTTATAGAAAGAAACCATCGCTTACTTGGCAATTTGTGTTAGCTTCCATCTTCAGAACCTCGAAAGTAAGTCGTTTTGAAAATTCACTTACTGTTTTCTCACCAACTTTGGACAACAGCGTAACATGTTTACGAGATCTTTTGCTTTAGAATCCATGCAGAAAAGTCTCGTTTGGAGGTTAACACATTTATGGCCCTTGGTACCTCCATCACCCATTCCAAATGTATATTGTCTACCAGATAATGTCCGCGACCCTTTTGGCAGACCTATTATAGTAATCAAAGTGGTTGCATTCGATGAAACCTCTGAAGTTATCAAAAAATACATTTTGCAGGCGTTCGAGCAACTCAGAACTCATCTGCGGCATTTGCATGATACCGCAGACGATGGTCAGGAACCACCGCTGCAATATATTGTTTTACTGGACCTGGCTGCTCTTTCCCTCCAAAGCTTTGTGAGCCGCTAATAACCTTTCTTGATTCTGAACTAACTGGGTGAAGAATATCGATCTTGTTACATGGACCATTCGTGAAGTTATTCCGCGCTTCCCGGGAATGCTTGGGGCAGGCAGGTGCCTCTTCTCGCTATGAAGCACTGTAGTTGACTTTACTTCGTTTAGTCTTCGTCGTAAATTATTCCTGGGCACACTCTGGGATGTGGTCCATTGTCAAGTCCGTCTTCTCTCGCTGTAACATAGTCCGTGTTTTTCTGATATAGGATTAACTTAGGCATATTCTTCCCGAGTCTGCACTTTCAAGAATGTTTTTCCCATCTAAGGATGAACTTGTCCGCTACTTTTCTTCTTCGGCGTTACCACAAGGTATCTCAGATAAGATCTTTAAAAGATAGCATCACATTTACGAGACATCATAGATTATGGTGGCACACTACCGCTTTTGACAGATTTACGGGATCCCCTGCGACCAGTTGAAGCAGTGGCGGAGCAGCCAGCTTCAGAAAGTCAATATCCACCCCCGGAGACATTTGTACCCACTCCCGCTCCAACAGTATTCTCGCTGTCACCAACTTCTCTGTTAAATCCGTTCTACGGATATCCTGCTTTGACCAGCTCATCACGCGTTCTACCATCTCTACACCATGGCCGCCGGCGAAAGCGAGACCTAGCCCGGACTCTGGCCATACTTTTCTGGACCAGATGGCATACACACATTACTGTTAGTTTTTGTATTGCTCTTCTCGTGCTTGCCATGCGTCCCGTTCCACGCCGTACCATTTTACGCGTATTTAAAGGGATTAGCAGTTGGAAGTTGTTGACTCCCCTTATTGGGAGATAATAACAATAATTTTGAGTCAATGGACTCGCTTGTCCTCTGAACTCTGCCAACAGTCATTTTGCTGTCCAGCTTGGAATTTTGTTGCTACATGTTCATAGGGCGCGGACAACAGGTATTTATTATAGGATGGATTACATGTATGTCGTTACCTAATTCATTGTACATCATGATTATTTCATTTGAGAGTTTACAAAAAGTATTCAGGCAACTGCAATATGATCAGAAGAAGCGGTTAAATCATTCATCCGTGTGGTAACGTGTATGAGAAAAAGTACTAACTTTACCACCAGCATTTTGAGCTGCCTGTTGACTTGGACCATCTCTATCATTTTCAGGAGCGGCATCGAAAACATTGAAATACATCGATCCTCCAGGACCAACTTCGAGAATACTAGCGGAGTTTCCACATCGGTAACAGTAATTCGGTGCCGACCATACTGTGGAAAGATGCTTGTCAAATAGAGAAGCATAACCCTCCATACAAAGTTGATGCGCGCGAAGAATATGTGACATCTTGTTCTGGTCGAGGAATTTGTGGACCACCCCAGAACCAAACGTGTAACCCGCTCCGCTAAGGACAGTTTGTAAGCTAAGGAGAGGCTAGAAGTCGCTTTGTTATGAACACACACCGGGGGGAGATGGCGAAGTCTTCCTTTTCTGGATCAGGATCTGACCATACGAGATCAGCCATTGGTCCTTCATGGGGAATCTCTACGAGGAGTATAAGCCTTGCTGCATTAGCGGGGGGAATTGAAAATGGATATATCGAACCTCGAAACCGATCGACCACCTTGATTTGGTCAATTGAATGGATAGAAGGTGAAAGACCTATAAAGCGTTTGGTCAAAGGGATGATGAATTTGTGATGTGAAGATGCTCCAGACGTACCACCGTGGACACAGAATATCCGGTCATCGATCACTACAGATAGAGTTAAGAAGTCGAACATGTCTGTGAAGTACGTCCACACATGCGACGAGCCGTATTTGCGGACACACTCGGTGTAAAAACCATAAGTCTGCGAGACTGTTATATGAGATGAGGCCGACTTAGATAATACAGCTCAACGACGGACTTGAGTCACCGCTCTCGATTCGTGGTTCCCTCTGATGAGTTGTACTCGGTCTGGATATCTCAGTTTTAAGCAGGTCAATAGGGATATCGTTTCAACACTGAATAGACCACGGTCGACATAGTCACCTGATAAAACAAATTTGAGCAAATTCTAGCTTCACATATAAAACCGTGGTGGGGAAGACTGTACCAAGAAACAGATAGTTTGTATCAGGGGCATAACCACCTATGCGAAATATTTCTATAAGGTCATAAAACTGACTTGTAACCCAATGAAAATTATGATTTTAATCCACCAGAAGTGTGACTCACCCATGTATATCACCTACGACAGTAACTGGGGCACTAACATGAACTACATTGGACTCCCTCATGAGAACTTCTTTTGTTTTCTCGCATATTTCACGTAAGAGCGCTTCGTGTAAGAGTTGCTTGCGAAGTAATTGCTGAATACAAGCATCAAGGTCAAAGGGAGCCATAGACTGGAATATACAAATTGGAAATTATTCAGGGCTCACAGCAATCTCATTCGTCCGTTTGTCCTTGTTTGGCGCAGACCATTGGATTCTGCCATAAAACATTCTCTGAAATTTCCGTGTCAATATGTGTTGTTCATCATCAATTTTCGCTGTGAAATGTTAAAAAAAGATTTGGCCATTCTTTTTTACACTTTTCATGCGATCATCAGCCTTGCAATTGACAAACAAATGCATTCATTTAGACAGCAAGCCTTTAGTTTCATTCTCGAATCTATTCCAAATTATTGACATCGAAATCTAATTCCGTGACGTTTCTCTGGAATTCGACCCACAGTCGAGAACTATCAATATCTTTCCTTATTTTCATTTCGCGTCCATTATATATATAGATATAATATGAATTTCTTTCTAGGTATTTTTCTTTCCTTAGCTTCATTGTCATCCGCCCCGTGATATCCGGACAATGCGCAAATCAAAAAAGTTTTAGTATATGGTTGCTAGAACAATGTATATGAAGTGAGTAAGTATGGGAGTTTATAATTCAAAAGTGCTGGGAAAATTAAACAATTCTTTTGCGGGAAAAGCATGCATGTGCATGAAAGATCTTCGATTTACTTTTTTTTTTTTGTTGATGAGAAATATTTCCTTCCAGGATCACGGCGTTTTCAAGTCTTGGATACTTGATACCATGATGGGTTTATGATTGATCAAAGCTTTGACAGTTATGAAGAATTCCTTTGTGACCGAGAGTTCTTGTACAAGGCCGATTGTAATCTTTGCTAAGTTACTGTAAACTAAATGGTCAGAAATCGGAACTCCATGATTATTACGAAGAGCTGTTTCCCTGCCCTGTATCGTGCGGCGGTGTGCAAGACCAATTGACCTTGTCGATTTTTGGTGAAATTGGGTTTAGTTGGGGTTCTATCCAGATCCCTTTTCTAGATATTTTGAAATTCATGGCATGTAGTAAGTATTACTAGTTCCGCATTAATGTATCACCAGAACCCTGGCCGTCGCAAGACTGGTCTGTCACGCTTCTACTTTACCCTATATCTTATTCTCAGAGTTCGCTTTAATTTGCTTCACAGAACATCCATCCTATCAACATTTAGATCGCCATTTTTGATCCAAAAGGTAGCCCCTCGAACGTCAATAGTGTGAGCATATTCCCATACGTATCATAGAGTTACTTATGGCTTATTTGACATTGGTTGCCTAACCTTTTTCGGTCACAGTAAATTCTCGATTGTTTCCAGCCGCTCCCGAACCTAAATTTCTTGAAGGCACGCTCATCTCATCTGTAGATTCAGTGCTGCTTAGCTCGGTTATCCGAATTATGTTCCCCCAATGTACGATCTTGCAGCGCAATTTAGGCACTTGATCATGTATTTTGGACTACAAGGCATCCAGTTGGCTTATTTTCGACGTCAGTCGGTCCAGAATCTCCCCTTAAACCCTTATTCTCATGGCAGTCAACTTCGTTCAATTTCTTTCAAGGCCCAAGTTGGCTCTAAATAGTTGGTTAGCACGCACCCGTGGATAGCGGGTCCTTCCGTCTTTCGGGCCCAGGATTGAATCCGTCAGGTTATGATCTAATTCGCGGATTCGTCTTCCCCGATGTCCACTTAATTGCCAAGTTTGTTATATGATATCTTGGGTTGCTAGATCCTATTAAAGGACCATGGTGTTGCTCCCTAATACTACGCTAACAGCCTAAGCTGCGTTGCTCCCCCATATCCCGAAGGTTCCTTCCCCGTCGTCATCCTCATGCATCACAGAGAACCTCGCTCCTATGCTTACGACGAGTGCTATGGTACAACTAACCTGCCTCCAAACCACGGCCCAGGGTACCCCGCAACCTCAAACCCACATTACCACCAGCAATATGACGGGTCAAATTCCTATTATGCCGCAGGTGCTGCTCCAGGAGCTGCTAATACAGGTGCGCACTATCATGCCATTGAGTTTTTTATCTGTATCTGAAAGCTTTACCAAAGCCAATCCCTCTAATCACTATTCTCGTAGTATGACACCTGTTGCCGCCCCTTCACGCTACTACCCAACACAAGCTTCCTCATCCTCCGCACAACCTGTTCACCCAGCACAATCCCATTATTATGCCCAGCAGAACGTTGTGTCCTCGGATCGGCGATCACATCACTCTACACACGTCTCCCAAAATCAATTCATTCCTACGCCGTCGGATATGGCTTACAACAACTATGAACAATTATAATTCCCAAATGCCTTCGGGAGTCCCGCCACCAGATCCTTACGCATCAGAGATTGGGTATCAGATACCAATGGTACCTTCCTCAACTGGAATGCATCGTCCCTCTCGGATAACCACAGGGCGCCCTCGCACTACTTCCGGCACAGCCAGCACTTCACCAACTTCAGCGTCATCGCCTTCAGGAGAACGATTTGCTTGTGAGCAATGCGGCAAGACGTTCTCCCGATCGCATGATAGAAAACGGCATTACGAGACACAGCATAACTCTTCACCAGTTCTTCACCGGTGTCGTTTTTGTGAAAAGGAATTTAGCAGGTACGTTGTACTTTCGGCCTAAAAATTTCTTCATTATGATTTTATGGTATATATTGCGTAAGAGGGCTGATATATAGACCCACAGGGCAGGATTCGCTGAAAAGACACTTAGATAATGGCTGTGACGAGATGCCTTAGCTTCTTCTGTCAAAAAAATATTGGTAAGTTTGTATTCATTTTTTTTGGAGTAGGATTTAATTAAACTGATTTCAATTGATGGATCTATTTACTGCAACAACAGTGATCTTGTCAGCTTCTTGTATTCTGTCCATGCATATACGTCTATACCAAACATTGACGAGGGGCCCGGCAGATTGTGTGTTTTTTTTTATTTATCCATGTACGCTCCTTGGGGATGAGCCTTCCGCAGAAGGCTGGAATGGACTCCTGTCGCATTGCATTCACGTTGACGTTTGTTATGTTTGTGTGGTAAAAAAAAAAAAAGTTGCATCGACTCATCCATATGATATCCGAATAAGACCCAGAATGGGAAAACTCACGGCAGTTTGCGGTGCACCTGTTTTTTTTGTATGCTTACCAAATGAGTTTCGTTCCCCTTTCCTACCTCCTACGTCCCTTAAAGTGACTGTCGTACTGATTTCGACATCATTACTCTTCAAACAATTGCAACAGTACACTTTCAGCCTTTTCCGCAACATAAATCTATGTTATACATATATGATTATCAATTGTTAACCTTTTCCCCCCAAATCGGTGTTCTTGCGGTGTTTATTTTACCATTTATTGTCATTCCAAATCGGTAACATGATTTTTAATCACCGAGGTTTTTTTTCTTCTTTCCGTTTAGCAGCTTGTTAGCTTAACCCTTGCAGTTCATATAACCAAAAAATCCTACTCATATAACCAGAATCGAGATTTCCACGACCTTGCTCCCTTAGCATTGTAATACGCTAATCTAACTTAAATGTAGCTAGGAACAAATGAAGTATATCCCTAGTGCAGGTTATTTACCTCCTATTGGAAATTATACCATCGTGTTTTTACCTCCTCCGTTGTCGCTAAATCCACGACGAGCTCCATGACGGCCCTGATGATTGCTGGCATGCACGATGCACGACGCAACATGACCCAATAATTTCCACCAACCAGGTGACACTGTGTATGAAAGGGGTGAAACCGAACCCAAATGGTAAAATGACTCTGTTTTTGAAGTGCCTCGAGGAGAGCTACACCGAATTCCCAGACCCATATGGGTCATCAAAAACGAACATGGTCCGATGGTTGACAAACCCACAAAGAAGCTTTGTAAAATGGAACAACATGATCAATGTGACGAAACTCTCAAATAACAAACGACTTGGAAACATATACAGTACCTGGAAAACCCTTGCACAGCAGAAGACTACAAAGTTTATTAATCAGAAGCGTCAGAGTCGGCTTCGCGATCTTCATCCAAGCCTTCAATCTGGACATCTGTTGTGTCATTGTCATTTCTCTCCTCCTCCTCTCTGTCTTCTTTCGCCTTTTTCTTTTTATTGATCTTCTCGAGGATCTTATCCGCCCTATTGAATATTCCCCCTGTTGGAGCCCCGCACGCCAGACATTTGGGTGTTTTCGCGAAGCGCTTGATGGCGCACGCTGAACAATAGTAATGACCACATCGTGTTACTACAGGATCTGTATAATGCTTCCGACATATCAGACAGGCGAATGGAACATCCTCATCGGAATCCGAGTCAGATTCGTCTTCAACCTGCTTTTTCGGATTTTCAGCAAGCTTAGTCAAGCTGCCAACCAGCAAGATCTATGTTCATCAATATTGTCAATGTCGCGAAAATTAATGAAAATAGATCACGTACATGTTCCGCGGTCATGCAAGAATTTGCAGGTATCCCCAAAGCCACAATAACCGGTCTCTATTAAGATTAGGAGGAGAGCGTGAGTGAGTTTATACATGAACCGAAAGTATGGGGAATATACACACCCTTATAGTCCTTACACACGTCAGGTTGGTAATCTACTATGGTAACGGTGCGAATAGTGCTCGTACTTCTTTGCGGACCAACTCGCATCGCCTTTGGCATCCTCGGTGTTCTTGCGTATGTGACTTTTATACGCCTTTTGTCCATGATATTGACCATCATCGGGAATGTCATCCTCTTCATCCTCACCGGCATCTTCCTTCTCTTTCCGACGTCGCTTGGCCATTAATTCTTCCATCTCGTCACCGGCTAAGATATCCAACGCCGCGTTGACGTGTGAGCCCGCTGCAGTCCATTTTACATCTGGTCCATCCTTCTCTGGTACATCCTGGTCATCTGTGCCATCACGCTGAGTGACTGTTCGCTTAGAACCCGCGCTGAGTAAATTGGTTGCTACTTTTTTTGTTGGCAACACAACCTGCGATTTTGAAGTTGAAACAGAAGGTGTTGACTGGTTATCGACGCCTGGAGATATAGAGCGTTTTCTAGCAGTGCTCGGACGTGATTTTCCCTTCTTGAAAAAAGGAACTTTGACGGGTTCGTTGGTTGAGGCCATGCCCAGTAGTTGACGGCGTTCTGAAAACCTATGATGATCGACTCGGACAGGACTTTGTGCTGACTAAAGCCGGTGCTTACGTAACCAGGTTGCTGATTAACGATTTTGCACCAGAGTTGCGCCCTTTGCGCATTCTCCACATTGTATTCCGCCTCCCTTTTCGCACATCCGCGACAACATGGCGCAATATAACCTGTATATACTTGGTGTCATATAACACTGTATAAATACCCGTCTTCACCTTTATCATCGTTGTTCCTGTCCCCCGCCCCCTTCTGATCCTCCCTTTACCTCATACCGTTATCACAGCCTTGATGTCAATTTTTTAATTTCGTTTCTGTTATCCACAACAATAATTCGGACATCAACTACTCTGTCACTGCTCCTGTGCTTGGCTTTTTGCGACTCGGCTTTGAGATACGGTACAAGCGTCAACGTCTTCAGCAGGCATGCGTTCAATTCATTGGGCTAGGCTATAACTCTTCGATTTCTACTCTTGTAAGTACGTTGGAACCAATCGAAAACCTGTGAGATCTGACAGTTTATGTCTTCTAGAAGGTTATGACTAGTGCATCCGCATTTTTTCCAACCACCCCAGAACTTATTCCTACTAGGGGACTGAGCCAGCTGATATTCTTGCGGCGCACATGATTTCACCTTGCACCGGCATCTGCCACGCACGATACTGTTCCGGAAACGAGGGGATCAAAGCGCTCTGTTCTTTGTACCAGTCGCTATATTTGTGGCGTTTGACACACGGTGGAATATCTCTTCCTGGGTATAACATGCTGCACGAAGAGATAGGTTATCGATAACAGATAATACATTCTTAAGAAGTACCGTGCGAGCCATATGACCTTCTTTTGATCTATTCGCTCCTAATGTACATCCGGTTGGTTTATACTAATGCATTGGACACAGGGATTCGTTCACAGGTTACATTTGGATGACAGATACTTCAAGTTCTACCGCGTGAACCATTCATGTCGATCCATGTCAAACATCTCTTTATTATAGTCTCAGACTCGCCCCAAGAAGGAACTGGTTGAGAAGATCCCTTGGAAGTGGGGGAAATGATTTCCCTTAAGGCTGACATAGAGATACGACAGCCGCCACATCCCGGCTCAGAATTCGGGTCGTAGTTCGTAACGCCCAGAGGTTGACACATACATGCCGAGTCGAGGAACCTGTGTAGCGTAAAGTTGGAACGTTGGTGGAGGGAGACGGGATATACGGAACGCAATTGAATTAGCGCACAATGGGATGTCGTCATCTGAGAAATATC
Source organism: Floccularia luteovirens (assembly GCA_009739215.1). Classification (NCBI taxonomy): domain Eukaryota; kingdom Fungi; phylum Basidiomycota; class Agaricomycetes; order Agaricales; family Squamanitaceae; genus Floccularia; species Floccularia luteovirens. The sequence goes on from VSJF01000002.1 coordinate 2,890,729, forward strand.
CACATGACTTCCGAAAAGAGACATGTTGTCCTGACAAATGTATCTCCGAATATTCCCAGGTTTTGTTCTGTTACACTTTGCACGGGAACCGATGGAACCGGTATGTGCGCCAAAGGACCATGAGCTTTATGTTTACTCAGCAAAAGTCGGAAATTTCATATTTCCTAAAGGTCAGTAGTCCGTGAGACACGCAAGGATATGGTAGAATCGCCACCATCAGAGGAAAGGAATGAAGTGTGCCTGTTATTGAGTACGATATAAAGAGTATTGGATAAGGTCATGGGGAATGGATTGCTAAGTAGAAGAGAAGTGAATTGGTGATAGAACACGACCCGGGTTGATTCAGATTAAAGGCACACAATAGCTGTTGATTACTAAGGCTCTGCTGATAACGTGTGGGTAGCGGTCCGATTTCTTCTTTTCTTCTCTCTCAAAGACCCCGTCTCACCGTCTTACCTCTTCTCTCCTCCCATCCCTTCCCTCTTTCTAATGGCTCCTTCAAATCTCCAAGGCCTCAACATCATCCGTCCCCCCCAGTCTCACCACACAGATCCACAAGATCTGCTCTCAGGACCCACTTTCCCAGAGCTTTCTGCTCAATTGGATTTGTGGTCAAATCTCACTTTTGACTCGGATGAACCCCCCATGGGTACAAGGACTGACGATGAAAAATACCACAGGAAATCTGCCGTAGACGATGATGATGACGACAATCGATCTCCTGTCACTGGTGAAAAGGCGATACACGATGGTCACGTCAACGTCGTCACTGGCACCAATATCGGTAGCAATGAAAATGCAAACCATGCTCCTCAGGCCTTCGACCTGAATGCATTCCTTGCTGGCTTTGGCATCGATCCCTTCTCAGCCGCACCAGCCCAGCAGCAGCAACAGCCCCAGTCTGCTATTGCTCCCTCGCTAGCACAGCTTCTAGCGCTCCATTCGAACAGCGTTGCATACCCTCCACCCACTCTGCCGACTTCTCAATCGTCATTCCCATCCGGTAGTGCCATGCCTTCTGCATTTACTCGCACAGCCCCAAATCGGCCATCAGAGGAGGCATTCCCCCCAACAAAACGCACACGCACCCGCAAAACCTCTGTTTCTACTGTAGCTTCACCTACAGATTACCGTGAGGATACACCAAGCCCAACTGGTCCCCAGACAGGCCTCTCTGCTGCTGAAGATAAACGCCGGCGAAACACCGCCGCCAGTGCACGATTCAGGTTGAAAAAGAAGGAGCGCGAAGCTGCGCTCGAAGGAAAGGCCAAAGAGCTTGAGACGAGAGTAAACGAGCTCGAGCGAGAATGTGAAGGGTTGAGAAGGGAAAATGGCTGGCTAAAGGGCTTGGTAGTTGGTGTCACTGGTGCTGCACAAGGACCCGTAGTCCCCCCTAGCGTCACACCCCCGCCTTCTCTCATGAGTCTCACGACAGCAGCAAGCACGAAACGGTCAAGAGAAGATGGTCTATAAGGGCATGCGTTAAGTTATGTGCTGTGTGCTGTCGCTGTGTTATCTTATTTCATTGTTAAGTTCATCTTCATGACAGTAAATATGCCTGATCGCCGCCATACATATTGATAACTATATTTTGTGCAGAAAGATCTAAGAGTCGTGTACACAAGTGTATTTCTATCTTCTGCCACCTGTTTACATTCCAACCCCCGCATAATGATAAAACCGCCGCAGCTGTTGTATTTTTGTCATTAGAAAAAAACATCGTCATTGCTCACACCATCAGACTAACCGCATGAACAATTTCGGATCGATAACGTTTACATCACACGCAGTTTTGTTTTTGCTATTGGTTCACAGGTTAGTGATCCATTTTCCCCATTTTACTATATCTTCCGTACTGCTGTAAACGGGAATAGTGAATTCTATAGGGACTGCAGTAACAACATTTCAATCAAAGTTCGCTGATGGAGCGACTTACTCTCTGCCTAAATCTCAACAGTCTCCGAGGCAAAAGAATTCAAGGGCAAATGATGCTCGCAACTGCAATGGAACTAGTAAACTTAGGTGAATGAAGTGGAGAACATGTCAGCTAAGGTGTAACTCCTACCAATCACCTCTCTTCCAGTAAGAAACAAGCAAATTTGCCCGGCGATGTGGGGTCCATCATGGCAATCAGAGGTTTGCGAAGAATACAGAGAACTAGTAGGGCTTCCATTGCCATATGTAAAGTGTCCGCGGATACGTAAGCGGTTAAGGTGACTAGACAAGCAACCCACCTGCGGTTAGGGTTTTGATGTTTGCTCTGGCAGATTTATTGTAAAAAGAGCAACTCTTTGGTTGATCTTTCTCTACGTTACCAAGCTCACATGAACACTAACACCTTGAAGAAGTCTCGGGGGATTAACCTGGAATGCCGACCATAGACAAATACGTACATTATTGACATGAACATGATCGTCTTGTATATCGGACATTTTCAGCCGGCAGCAATAATGCTGGCATTTCGATAGGCGAGAACGGCTAGGGAATCCGAGGGTTCATTTTATGATAGCCCGCACAACTTTGATTCACCGCGCTTTGGGGCATAGAGTACATGAGTTCATCAGTATTAAACTAGAGGAGCGCTCAATTGGTGGGGCCAGCCCGTTTTTACGTATCTGTGTCACGTACAACTAACCTACCATTCATATGCAGAAAGAACAGAAGAACGTACGTTTATGTGTAATACATACTAAGTAGAAAGCGAGGTAAACCTGCTCAATAAATGACAACTTCACATTTACTTGGGACAAATGAACTACTCAAAGAAGTTGATTGTCGGCTAGTTGTGTAAATGGATGACCTCAGAGTGCCAGTGTATAAAATGCACCGGGGGCTATCACAATCTGTTAGAGACATCTTAATAACTTTATTGATGGATGTGAATATGTTTAACACTGGTACAGATCACGTGGCAATATATGACAAGTGACGGGATCAATTGCTATTGAGCCTAGGTACTGTTGTCATCTCCTTGTTCTTTCACTACGCTCTCATCAACATCTTCGCAAGGCTGGCCTGCATCTCTCAATGGATGTACACTCCCAGGATTTGGAATTTCAATCCTTTCTCAGACAATGATGCAGATCCAGACTCTCCGGAGGTCATGGCACATTCTAGCTCAGCAATTCATCCTAAGCATATGCCTAGACCATCACTAAGACATAGGAAATCGTCATCTAGTGATGTTACCAGTATCAAGAAAGGCCGTCGCAAGCATGTGCGGTCGAGTACTCAATCATCTACTGGCAGTGATACTGGTGTACACCCCCTCAGAGCCGGCCAAAATGGTGGACCTCATGATGCTGGCATCACTAGACCACACTTGAACCGGATGATCAACCACGTATCTCAACTTGTGGACGCACCAGTTGTGGATGGCGACGAGCCTGCTGCTGTGACGAAGTCACCAACTTCCGCAGAAGAAAAGGTCGTGTTGGTGCATGAAGTATGTCGTCTTATATCAAAAACGTCTCGCAACGTGTAAATGATGTAAATTTTTCTGTTGAAGGTCGCATCAAAAGATTCTTTTGCAGGTGTCTCGCTTAAATATGGGATTAGCATTGCAGAACTACGAAGAGCCAATCATTTGTGGATGACTGACTCTATTCATCTTCGCAAAGTGCTTTATATACCCATCGATAAAGCAACCCGCGCTCAAGAATATCTCTCCTTACCGAACCTAATCACTCTGACGCCAGACCCAGATGATGGAAAAGACGATTTTCTCAGCTCGCCGCACAGTTCACACAGTAACCTAGAGTCGCCAAGTAACCAACTAGCAGCGAATGTTGCCCTGCGCAGGATACCAGCTTCACAACTCTCCTTCTTCCCTCCACCTTCCAACGGAAACAAGATCACAACGGAAACTCTGGACCCAAATGTATCGATTAACCAGCCGGCATCCCAAAGAAGTGCGAACCTCAAAGTCCTCGGCCATTTACGTAGTAATCCTTCTCCTTCGCATTCACTCACCTCGATCCTCACCGCCCTTCCCATTGCCGCATCTACGCGTGATGATATCATTGCTCGGTTATCATTTGAAAGTGTCAGCTCGAGCTACAGCGACAGCCATCGAGAAGGTTCAGAATACGAGGAAGGACATGAGTTGAATGATGTCTCAATGCGTTCAAGCAGAGCAAATTCTATCGATAATGACACTTTGCCTGATAGGATGGAGAAATCAGGCAACGCCTTCATGATAACGCCTAAGCCTAGGCAACATATACCAGATATCGTGAGATATACCAAACCGTTAGTGAACGACACACCAACCAGGACATCGTACCGCCAAACTCATGGTCATCCGTTATTTTCCACATCCACGTCCACTCCGTCTTCTTATATACCACAGAGCGGTGACCGCTCGCATGTCCGGACTGTACAGTTGGAACCATCCCCTGGGATGCAGCTACCGTTGGTGCGGAGTAATTCGGCAAGCAGGTCGATGAGAAGGGTGGTGCCGCGGCATCCTACAACAGGAAATGCTCCTCCACGGCCTCATAGTTTTGAAGTTGAATTGGAGACTACGAATGGAAGTGGTCCACGTTGAGATGGTAGATGAAGTACTATTGAAAGAAAAGCTAAAGCCAGCTTATCATGTGGGGATTAGTGTCAGTCTAACCTTTTCCCCTTATCCTTAGCGTACTCATTGACATATTTAGATGGTTTGTGTCAAAACAAATCGCCGTGATTCACCCTGGAAATTTTTCTGTCAAGGTTGGTTTATATTCATGAATGCTTTATGTCACCTATCCTTATCCATCCTTGATTCAGCTTAGCTCTGGATGGGGGACATTTTCAGGGTACTACTCTGCGATTTGATGCCATGAAGCCTGAGTAAGTCACATCTACCTCACTCACGTTCGTGTGAATCTTCGATGTTCATGATGTGTGCCTAATTAGTCCATCAACGTCTATCACGATGGAGGAGTTGTTCGCCCGCGTTGAAACCGCCACAAAGAAGCAATGACGTCATCTTTTATGAATTCAGCAGTGTCTTTGTTTTGGTTAGGATTCCTACGGATAGGTTGACTCATCTGATGACGGTTGGCGTTGAACGTTGAACAGTCACTGTCATCAACCAACGACATGGCAATACCTCGGGTTGTGCCCGAGCCAATTTCTATCCCTTTTCCATCATTTCTCGAAGTAGTCTAGCCTTTCCCCGGTTGCAATTTGATGACATCCTTTGGGAAAAATGACAACCACTCCGGAGAGGACGCTCCATATGCGATGAAACCTCATCAACTTCCCAATGTTCTGAAAGAAACATCTATCGCTCACGCGGAGATGGAGAAGTTTCTTTTTTGAAGGAATCTACTCCTAGGAACCCGTGGGCTTTTTTAATTTTGTCAACTTTGGGTTTCTCAGAGCAAAAAGTTCTTCTGTCAGTACTTTCGTCAAAATTGGCGTGGGTGACTCCCCCCTGCTCCGTGTTCTCATCTATTAACGGAGGTATGAATCCGTAAACCGTTAATTTCGGTGATAGGTTATGTTGTTCCACCCCCAAGTTTTATAAATATGCTTCATATTACGGCATTGGAATGTTAGTTGTGGTGAAAATCCATGTGCTGCTTGTACACTTTTTCATGGCTTGTGACTTGGACGGTTCATTGACTCATGATAAGAAGAAAGTAGGGGACTTCTGGCGCGGTCAATCATCAATTGGAACACTTCTCATTGGAGAGTCGCTGAACTCATTTCACTTGGATTTTTTGTGCTCCTTGTACTGTCCAAAGTAAAAATAATCAGATTTTATCCCTATCTCAGCAAATCAGCAAATCAGAATGGAACGCCCAGATGGAATCATCATCACATCGAAACTTTGATATATGATAGGTCCTTCTTTTCATTAGACTCAACCGCTGAATATGAATTCTTAGATCACTGTTGCTGATGCAAACAAAATCTTTCCGTGTTTAAAAAATTATGTGTGGGTTTAATGTATATTGGAGAACCAAGAGATTGTAATATCATCCAACAACTAAAAAGAAAATACATGTCTTGAGAGTCGATGTAAGTTTTCTTTGGTAATTGAGAAAAACAAAAAAAAAGAACCAGTATTACTAGTATCTACAATCCCTTTGCGTAGTTTCCCTTGGCATAGAAATCTTCTACTCGCTTGACGATGGCGCTAAGAGCAGCAAGCCATTTATCTAATGCCTCGTGGACCCTTTCTTGGGTTGCTGGTTCTCCACCGTTAGGATCAGCAGCTAACTTGGCGTAAAAATCGGCACGGAATGGACATGCTTTCATAGCGACCTAATTTATGATCCACCATCAGTAATGGAGAAGCACAGAAAAAACCACCATCCAGTATATGGTGAGGAGTGTATATGTAGGCTGAAGACTAACCGTAAAGATGCCTTTAACGACAAAATTATGGAACTGCTTCAGCGTATCTCCATAAGATTTTATAAACGCTTTGTCAAGTTCTTCCTCTTTATTCGCTTGAGCATTTTCCAGTGCTTTGCAGGTAAAAGACAATCCGCGAAGTAACCACATCAAGCCTTCCGTGGCCGTCCGTTTCTTTTCGTTCTTCTCATTTTCTACTAGCTTTTCTAGGGTTGTGGATAGTGTTGGTGCTTGATCGTATCTATCCTTGACTTTCTTTGTTCAAAGAAACAAAAAAACACGTGTTAGCTAACGTTTTATGGGTTTAGATTCTAAAGGAGAAGAGGAGGAAAGGGAGGAAGAGTATTGGAGATAAGTTTCTACCTTGATGTTACCTGTCAAATCACTTTGTACGACCGTAAAAGCGGTTGATCCAAGTAGATCTGCCAATTAAAGGTTAATCTAAATTGAAGGGCCCTCCCCGATTTTAAAATTTGTAAATTGTGTGTACCGAAGAGACCCACAAGGCCTTTTGACGCCTCTAAAAATGCCAAGGTATCAACACCATCGTCTGTGATTGGGACATCGGCGAACGACTTGTGGACGGAAGAAAGATTAGTTCCTTTTTGGATGATAATTGGAATGATTGATTTCCCTTACTTTTACTGTGTCGAGATAAGGAGCCATAGTTGGATGTGTGAACGGAGAGCTATTGATCTCCCAGTAAGATAGTGTAGAAAGAGAAAGGGCACGTTGTAAACAGGTTGTTGTTGGACGGTATCTGATTACTATAAGTTATTAGCCTTAATGAGAGGATCTTATCTTATCGCGGCTTTCTCATCGACTCTTACAAGCGTAACACATTCATCATGCCTCACGCAGATTCCTCCCTAATACCAGATAGGTCAGTCCCCAAAAGTATATCTGAACTAAGGATGAAGACGTTTACCTTGCCGGATCCATAGTATTCAGGATAAAACACAATTCTGGGAACATGTATTCATTCAGCTAGAAGGATTGCTTGAAGGTCAACGAAATTGGGTATTGTATCCAACATCCGACTCCTCCATTTTTCATACAGAGACCAACATCTATCTCACAGGTGACAAACCTTGCGAACGCATCCTCTCTTGTCTACAGCTCATTATTAGGATTCCCAAAACATTTCGGCGATGATCAAAACGCAGTCAATTGGTGTGGTGAGCCTTTTTTCTTTTCCTTATTCTTTTTTCTCCCGAATAACAGAAATTGATATATTGCTTTTTATATTTATCATCACATTTCTCCTCTACAAAAGGATTTTATGTTGATGCACAGTTCTTCCCTGTACCCAGTAAAATGGCGCCAACAAACAACACGGATGACTCTGCTAAACTCCTTCTTGGTCCCTTCTGCGGGAAACCCGCGTGTCAATATATCAATGTAGCACCTGGCAAAACCCGAGGCGTATGCGCAGATGCTTTTACCCAGCGCAAGACGTTGTTGGTACCCGAAGTTGATTTGTACCCGGGACACATTGCGTGTGATGGAGAGACAAAAAGCGAGATAGTTATCCCCCTGTTGCTACGAACGGCACAAGGAGAGGACATCTCTTTAGGAGTGTTTGACCTCGATTGTCTTGCAATTAACGGGTTCACAGAGGAAGACAAACTTGGATTGGAAAAAATAGCAACTTTGGTAGTAAATGCATGCGACTGGTAAAAATGTAGATACAATGAAAAATGACGACGAGATCTCAACCTGATTGCGATGATTGCCACGCCAAGAAGTCTTCATGTAACTTATGTTGCGCAGTCCACTCTTTCTGCACATTCTTTGCTCTATTTTTACTCAACTCTTTGCCTTCTCCATCTGTCAGCGGGAGTCCCTTATCATCCCAGGAGCCATACGTTCCTTCCGGAACGTTAGGTGGTTTGAACATCTTTTGCGGAGCGACGCGGCCCTTCTCTATTTTTTGGAGCCGCTTCTGGCGTTCCACCTCCACAGCAGCGGCCTTCTTTGCAGCCTTCTCCTCAGCTAACGCCCTCTTCTCGTCCCGGGCTCTGATTAATTCCGCTGGTGACATAAGTTTGACAAGTGCTTTCCCATCTAGATAAGTAGTTTTGACATAAATTAATTAGCGGGGAATGAATTTTCATTACAGTTGGACACGGTACCTTCTTGGTCGTCTAGGGCAACACCCAATGGCACCAAATCGACATCACGAAGCTTGTCACACAAGGCGAGGATATCTTTCAGGGCAGTTCCATCTTTGCGCATAGCTAATTGCCGAACGTTGTCACGAAAAGATGATAATGATCGTAGATATGGCATAAGTATTTGCTCTCGCTGAGTTGAAATCCATTAGTTTGGGTGACGATGAATGACATCAAGTACGTACATCAATTTTCCCTTCGCCTTGATCCGCCTGACCCCAACCAATCTCTTGTTTCTCACCTTCACCTAAACCAAACATCCTTAACATTTTTCCCACCCATCCCGCAATATACTCCACCAAACCTACATTCAATAATTTCCCGCGTGAGTTTATGTAGATATTGGTGCGCGATACAAGTTCCCGCAAAACGTCCAAGGCACGCGGTGTATCGAGCGAATCACAAAGAGCTGCTCTAAATGCAGATTGACTTTCGTGGAAACTGGGGATAAACAGAATTAGAATCTCAACTCGAGGAAGATACTATTGACCGGTGGGAAAATTCACTTCGACATGAGATCACGTTCAGTGTGTTCATAATGATGTTGCCCGTCGAACAAGGTGCCTTCAGCTCGCGCCTGACTAATGATCGCCTTGACCGTCGTGAAGAAGTTCTATAATGTTGCTGCATCAGCTTGTGATTTCATCAACCTCGTGTATAGTAAATTTACATTCATGAACGTTTCGATATTACGGACTTCTCCTGTCATAAGGGATTCGGAAAAGTCCACTTTGGCGTTCCATAGTTGCGTGAGGAATGAGAGTCGGAGTTGTCGGGCGGTGTATTTTTTCAAAATTTCCTATACAAGATCATGTTAGGCCTTGATGGGCGCATGATTTAGTTTGACCTACATCAATTGTAATGAAGTTTTTTAAGGATTTGCTCATTTTCAATCCCTCAATATGAAGATGACCTGTGTGAATGAAATAATTGACCCAAGAACTGCAATTATGATAAGCCTAAACGTGCGTCAGCTTGGAATCAGAATATCGCCGTAATGCTGTGTAGTTATTTGAACGGACCTCTGATTGTGCCATCTCGTTATCATGATGCGGGAACGCTAAATCAATTCCACCAGAGTGAATATCCATATTATCTCCAAGGATAGCACTGGCCATCACTGAACACTCGATGTGCCAGCCAGGGCGACCAGGACCCCACGGAGACGGCCATGAAGGTTCTCCTGGCTTTGAACTTTTCCACAACGCAAAATCGGATGCAGACCTGCGTCCAACTTTGCTCGACAAAGATCCTACGTGACAATAGTTAGAAAATCAACTGCTAGTTTATCTCGTCGCTAAAGCACCTTCTCCTCCTTCAAGCAGTTCTCGGTTCCCTTTACTCCATGGTTCTAACTTCGCGTAGTCGTGCCCTTCGGTGCTGTCAAACTTATTTGTATCAAAGTATACACTACCCTCGGATTCGTATGCGAAACCGTTTCGCATGATACCCTCAACAAATGATACTATTTCTGGCACGTACTCCGTTACACGGGTAACTGTGTCTGGCATGCGGACCCTTAAGCGAACCATGTCTTCGAAAAATTTGTCCTCCCAATAAGCAGCTAGTTTCCTAGATATCGCTGGATCTGTTACGGTTGATTTATACTAGATAGCACATTAGATGCTGAGCTCAACATTAAATAAGCTGCATACCTTTGCGTCCAAATGTTGTGCCAGGATATCATTTGAGTCATCAACTAGTTGATGTGCCAAACTTTGGCCAGTTTCACCGCTATTTAAACGCGTTCGAGCATTTTGTAAGGCGTCTAAGCAACGACGCTGGCATTTTATCAAATTTTGTTGAGGAATAGACGCGCTGATAACATACTGCAGATGCGAAATACATCTCGAATTTTTCATCCCTCTTCAAGCAAGCCTGTTTCCAAGCTGTCTCTTGGTATAATTCTGCGATTCGTGGCCAAATCTTTTCCTCTGCACCATTCTCTGGTTTGATGTCACTCGGGAGACCTTTGCCAACGCGCTTTTGCACGTAATCTCTCCATCCTTCAAGTATTACCGAAATTAGTTCAGGCGTCAACGATTTTTGCTCCGCTCGAAATGTGTCGATAAGGTGGTTTTGGCGCGCTCGTTCAATAATCTATCAAATGCAATCATAAGCCAATCACTTTCAACGTATACGTATCCTTTGCACCACCTTATCATCGATGTCTGTGATATTCATCACAAAATGAACATCATATCCAAAATAATCTGTCATTATTCTTCGTAGAATGTCCTGAGTCACATAATTTCTGAGATTTTCATGAACTTGATTTATGCTTCAGACTGATAGACTAAACACTGCCTCACCTTGCATGGCCCATATGAGACGCATCGTAGACAGTTGGTCCACAATTATACCACTTTATATGTCGACCATTGCGTGGAATGAATTCTGTCTGCAGATAACAATAGGATCTTATATGAACAGTTGTGTACAAAAACTAACTTTTGTTTTCGTCAACGAATTGTATACAGTCAGTACTGGTTCTTCTGCCTGTCTTGTGGGTGGTGACCAAGGTGGTTGTTGTACAGACATTTGGGTACTCGTATGTATGCAAGCCTTTATGGTATACTTGGACCTTACTCTTCCGATAACGAGCAGAGATGAGGAAAGTGTATTAAAGCGGGCACAACCTGATAGCATCATGAAATTTAGACTGAAAAGTTGGAGTCGTGTATCGATAAGTCACATGATCCATGTAATCAGTGCTACTCAGACTGTAGCACTATCAAAAAGTCAAACTTGCTCCACGAAACAAATCAAAGACTTATACGTACTTACTATATAGCTCTCCATTTTACGATTGGGTTTCGCTATTGACTACTCCCAATGCTGGGGGGAATGAACGAAAGAGGCAGAGATGTCTCTACTCCACTCTCCTTGTGGACACTTTGTGAAAGTTTTACAGAAGTTTTCACCTGTCACCAATAATATCACACTGAATTCTTCACAGCATGCACCACTTACACTAAACGTAAACATTGTAACCGGCCCGACAACACCCATCTACAGTTTCTCTTCTCGCAGTCCTTACTCGGGGAATGGATGGTGATGTGATCCTCCTCTATTTTTGTTCGCAGAAGCTGCTTACCCATGAACGGGACTTGTCTACAGACGTTAGTGGACTGCTAGGTAGAACTTTCAACAGGACTCGACTGAAGCGCCAACACATCCCAAAGCCTAACCAAGTATTGATTAAGTTCGGGCTCGCTCTCATACTATCAACTCCATGTGGTCTTGTCCCAATCGGGGATGGTTCTTTGTACTCTGCGTTACATGTCACTCAATTATGGAATAACTCCTTAACATTCGTGAACCTACCGGCTTTCTGAGCGGTGCCATTTTTCAACAACCCTTTTTAGGTTGTTTTTCCATGTGGACGATTTCTCTCATATCAATCATTCCGAGACGACCCCTCTAGCGCTCTGTTATTATTTTCGTATTCAATTCGATTCGAAGAACTATCAATCTCTCTCACAATCAAATTGTCATTTCTTGAATAAGCATGCTGTTCGCTTCATCATTTTATCATATAGGCAAACTCAGTCGTGTGGATCACCGCTGTCTTTTGTGAATACCGACATCAATCATGGGGTCTTTCTCAGCGCTGAACTTTGGGATTCATACGGATGCACAGCTGTCTAAATTAAATATAGTGTTTGAGATAGTTCACTAGGTCCAGCCATTATTTACACGTTAAGATTCCCGTCGAATAATGATCATCAATCCAAATCCCTTAAATCCTCTGGAACAATAGTATATAAGGAACTCCGAGTTTACATCCTAGTCCCCTGGAAGGATCATAGCTCCATCCACTTGTCGCTAACAGCCTTCACATGCAACCACCTACGTGCCAATGCCTTCGCATTCGCTCACCCAGCGATGCCAACGTCGTCTTTCATGCCGTATACAAGAACATCCTTCCCATAGTAACTCGTAGGTTAGATAATGAAGAAAGACGGGCAATATCCAGTGGGCGTGTCTTTGTCTGGGAGGAAAGGGGGTCTAGCTCGGACACTGCGGGGGTATGTTTCAGCGTTTCAGCTTGGTCATCAGCGTCGGCAGTCATCTTACGCTTATCGGCTATTCACAGGGAATTGAACGTTGGACAGACTCTATTCATTGGGGTCCCAGCCGGGTGAAAGATGTATTTGGTCTAATATTATATAATACGTCTATAACATTGCTGATGCAATCTAATCACGCAAGGAATTTCTCTTTTACCAAGAAAGAGCACCATCGTTGATGGAAATAGATGCAACATCTGATTCCGATACAGTGTTATTATCAGTCTCTTGTGAATGTCGGCATGGCATCTGATTGGTTGTAACAGGTCACAAAGTGCACCGCGACATGGGATTCCCCCTAAAAACCTGATCAAGCAGACGTATTCTGTTTTTGTCAATACGCCCCGGGGAAAGCGGAAATGGCACCTGAGTATGTCACTTTGTACCATCATAGTACCTCTTTATTAATGCATACAATTTCAGTTGCATATTTCACTGCAGACACTCTTCATTCGCTCCCCACAATAGATGATATACCCATATTAGCATCTTTAACTGTCACCCCTGGGACATATGTAAGCGCAAGACGCACGCCACGTTCAGCTTCACATTACGCCCACGCATCCCAAGGTCGAATTACATTCAGATATCACCTTCTGGAACCATTGGTCTACCTCACTGCCTTGCCTCCCCCTCCCAGACACCCCTTGGATGAGAAGGCACTGATGTCACTTACATCAAGGCCATGGCATGGATTTTTATAATGAAAAGACTTGTACATGATGGACTATTGGACTATCTTCTCGTTTCTTGTATCATTAGTTCGTGGGCGGGCCTCTCCGCCTCTTAATCTGCTGTAAAACAAGCGTTTTTTGTTTTCTTGTTTGTTTTCAAGATGTTATATCTTTTGATCACATAAAATCGATTCAACGATCCACAATTGTTGAACACGGCAAACTCCATATTCCGCCGTGATGTGGGAGATGATCACAGAAGGAATAATGTACATGTTTTGAGTTCGATAATCCCCGTTGTTAACGTTATTGGTGTGAGATTGCGCCACAAAGTTTGGCGATGCCGAAGAGAAGAGTTGTAATGCAAGATTTCATCAATGCTGCTTAGCCTCAGGCATTTTTAACGTTTGGACCAACGTTACCTGATTAACAGTTTATCGCCACATGATAGCGTTATCTGATTCAGCGTTCAATGATGAAAAAATGCGTTGGCCGAGTTGAGGAAGAACTCGATTGATGGTTTAAGATATAAGGTTTACCCTGCCATTGAGTTATTTACGGTACCTGGATGAAGCTTAGATAGTGTGATAATATATAGCTTGTAGCCAGAGCAAGCGATGAAGTTTACGTACAAGAACAAGTTTCAGTGTGAAGCGAGTGGCTTACCTGTCAATGTTTACCTCAATCTGTACGGATTTCTGACGATAATCTCATCATTTTGGTCAGAACGCAAAATGCCTCGCCTCGCTTAAGTCAGGCAGTAATCAGAGTGTTTCTATTGGAAACTTATGTTTTCCCACCTGCTTGATCTAGTGCCGCTGAACTATGCCGAAGATAGACCAAAGTTGAGTTTTGGTATTGAATGGAACATCGTGTGCTTCTGGCAATCGAAGTATCACCTCATTGTGACCGGTTTATTCCTTGAAGGGTTTTGACTGTTTTTTTCGATTTCTGGATGGGGAGGCAAAGCAGGATTTAGAGTTGACGTTGAGGATACAACGATCTTTTATGGGCGCCAAGAGTGTGGGACGATCAGATGGGAATAATGGTTTGTATGAAACGGTAACTGAATGGTGGAGAGAAACAGTAGAAATTAAATTAAAGACCAGGGACACTTCTTAGCTGGTTTTTCAGGAAAAAGGCCTCCTGCTTTAACGCACATGTCCCACACTATATTTGCATGCTCCTCCGTGTTCTAGCTCATTACTCCTCCTTCTCGTCCTTTGTTTCACTCCAGCAGCTGTTATGCAGCACCCAACGTGTGTCAACGTTCGCATACGTTCCACTCAGGATGCCCACAAGATTTTCTACGCTGTACAGCAGGAATTGTTGCCCATGATTACACGGCGCTTAGATGCGGATGAACGGCTTGCCTTGCGCTCGGGGTGTATCTATGCCTGGGAGGAACGTGGTCCTCACAGCGAAATCACAGGTCTGGGCATCGAGCGTTTTACCGAGGGTCGTAGGTGGTCACCTTCCAGAGTTCGAGACGTCAGTAAAAATATCATTCTCTTCTTTTGACTAATATGTCAAGTAATGAGTGCTTTATCAGGAATTCCTCTTTTATTACGAAAAATATCTGGCTCCACCGGAAAGCAGTAATCAGTTGGGGTTTGTACTGCCCTGCCAGCTCTTGAAAGTAACAACAACCTAAGTTTGTCCACCCCTACCCTTCAGTGCAACAGAACGACAACCACCGCGAGACTGGGATCCGCTGGTGAAACAAACATATTCTGTCTGGGTGGAAACACAGAATGGTCGTAGGAAATGGCATCTTAGTGCGTACATCCTGAATTTGGGGATCAAATCCCTGAGCTAATCCTAAACAATGGTCCCCAGCTGCCTATTTCACACAAGCTACCATCGACCAATTGGGTACAATCGATGATATCGAAACCGTGAAAGATCTCCTCGTTCCGGAAGGTCTATTCAAGAGTACAAGACTGAAACATCGGTGTAAATCTGATGACAGACTTGGGGAAACCTCTAAACCATCATCAAGTGTCACTCGTACATATGCACCATTCCCAAGCCCATACCCGTCAAGCTCGCAAAATCAGTCCGAGGTTCAACTCCGGCCCGTCGCGGTGCATGAACATTTTCAGAACTCTCCTTCTATGAGTCCCCCAAATCAGACCATACAGTACCTATCACCATCGATACCCGAGCATGGTGCCGCTATGCCATATCGAAGTTGCCATGATGAGGAAGTGACCGTTCATCAGTTACAGCCAACTCAGATAGCATCTCGCTATCGGGACCATGAGTTATCATTCTCTCCACATCCAAACCATCAGATTAATTACTTCCCCGATATGACCATACTACCTTCTCGAAGCCTCTCTGATCCCCCAATCCATGGATTCGGTAGGTTAGGACAACCGTCACCTTCAGCCTCAGGAATTGAGCAATTCGCCGCTTCAAGACCCTACGGACGTTGTTAACCTATCACGACCAGCTGCTATAGAGACAAAAACGCCATTCTACAAAGAAACCGAAACCATCTCCCCACCACAAAGTTCCCCATCAGGTTATACATATCCTACATTGACAACTCTTAATGGTGTTACAGATCATATAGTTCCAGAACCAGATATGTCATATCAGCCGGTGTTGCCCAGATCACATTCCCATATCTCCAGGATACCTGGTCATAGAACAAGAGGACTTCCAAACCTCCAGACCTCGGATGCGATGATTTCTATGCAAGAATTGTCACCAACTGATTCTTATGGCTCAGATTCAAGTCGTAGGGGCAGTATCGGACCTTCTCGGGATCTAGCGCCTCTGTACGAATTGACTCGACCTCAACCATATCGACGAGAACCTTCAGACGATAAAGCACTCCGACTCCTCAAACCTCGTTCATCTTGAAAAGCCATACCTACCCATCACAAATCTTGTTCATATATCTTTTTTTTTTTTTTTTTTTTTGGAATTTCAATTTCTTCAAAAAGGGGGCTTGTATACATACCATCCTGCTATTGCTGCTTTACATATTCAACCTTTTTTTCTTGCTTTTTCATTCATAACATAATCTCAGCATGGAATCTCCAAAAAAAAGAACACACGCCGATAATACTTTTCTCGAACTCCATCAAGCAAAAAGCTGTATTATTTAGCATACTACCACCCTAGGTCTTATTCATGCATCATTACCTTTTCGTCGAACTCTTTCTTTTCAGATATCGATAATTCATATTCTACCCCTGCCATTCTTGTATGTAATTTGATGAGCACTTGGCCCCTCATATCGAGATAACTTTCACACATATGGTATTCTGACATGTGGGGAAGGATAAATCCATTGATGCAACTGTGTATTGTGATCTGTAAATATGAAACGCGATGGGGCTGATTGAGTCATGCAATGATTCTTTATGTGAAGATGAGGAAAACAAAAAGGGAAAAAGAGCAGTGATAACCACAAAAGCGAACCGATGAACGTACTACTTGAAAAATCACATGAACCGCTTTTACCACTCAAATTCTCTAAAACAATCTGGTCAGCGTGCGGCACACTAGATAATTACTAAGCGACATACCCTGTACATTTAGCAAACAGATAGTCTTTGCTGTTGATGTGAATCATCCCATCTTTCAATATGCATTTCCATTTATTTTTGACCCGTGCCACCTGCCAAAATTGTGCAGATACACTGCAGATGAATGCTTACATGCGGACTTACCTTATCATATGTACAAAACACGATATCAGTTTCCCCTGCTGTGCCTTCATCGGCTTCTTCTTCTCCTTCTGTATCCGAATCATCTAAATCACTATTGATGGCTTCAGAATCCTCCTGTCGGCTTGAAGCAGGTGTTGTTGTAGTTGAAGGCTGTGGTAGAGATGGATGCGAAGCTCTAGGAGCAAAGGCTGATGACTGAGATGGAGGTGGAGAAGGGGTATCTTCGTCCCCGGATGACTCGGAAGGCCCATCCGTTTGTGGAATGCGTTGAGGGTGTTGCTGTGGAGTTTGGGGCTGTGACTGACTTTGCTGTAGTTGTTGCGTGCTGGGAGGAACATATGGTCGGGCACTTGGCGCAGGAGAATTTTGGGTTTGGGAAGGACGCGGAAATGAGAGAACACTTGTTTGACCTCCAGGGTGGGGGATTGGTGGAGGCAATTGACGTGAACCGTTAATAGTTGGCCCCGGCAGCGATGGCAGTGAATACTGTATCCCGGATGCTAACATATACTTATTATCCATTGGTTCCGTTTTGACGGCAGGCGGAGCACCAAGATTCGCCATTGTAGTGTACGGGTTGTGGGGTGCATAATGAGCATGCGTTGGCATCATGTGCATAGCATGGGGTGGATATGCATGATGGTGCGGAGCTTGAGGAGGTGCTGGTGGAGGAGCAGCAGGCTGTGGCGATTCGAATTCGGCAACATGAGATGCTATTACTTTGCTCTCCCATTTCTAATTACGATGGTCACATTTCGTTGACGGGGTGACTTGAATGTGAAAGCTAAGCTCGGACTTACTCGCTGTAGGTCAGCCAGGACTTCCTCACCAACGCCGTACTCGTCAAACTCGGACTTAATGGCGTCGATAACTTCATCTATAACAGTGCGATAGATAGTGGGCTCAAGATCACAAATTGGTAAACAAAACTTGACTACTACAAACAACAGGTTGGTGAGCAGCTCACCACTATCTTATTCGACATCTGATCAATTGCTCGTTGCCAACGTTGAAGAAGACTCCACCGCGTAACGGGACTGGTGGGGGATGATGGGTGGTGGAAAGGACCCTTTTATACTTGATGTAAATCGCAGCTAACCCCAGGAAACTTCAAACTCCGACGACAATACCACATCGCAAGATTTCTCACGCACAGACCACCACCAACGCTGGATATCACTGTGCCACTAACAGAAATATCGTGCCTTGAATGCGGTCATCGTGGAGGAGTGGATACAGAATGTGGAGAGTACTCGAGCCAGGAAGCATGTTCTACTCCACTGTATCAAAGCGCTCATGACGTCCAGACCCTTTGCTTTAGGGATAAAAAGTGGGACCACTGACAGAACATATACACTACAATTTATAGTACCTTTGTCTTGCAAACGACATGCCTTTATTCAACAGGTCTCAGGAAGATACCCACATAAGTCCCCCTCCAACTAGGAAGAGCACCATGTTCTCCCGTCGTCATTCTCCCCCACCTACATCAAACCATTCCCATTCTGGTAGCCAAGGAGGCTTCTTTAGCAGGCGGCGCTCGTCATCAGCCTCTTCAGATGCATCGAGGTCGAGAAATAGAAGTACTTCGAACGGCAACGGCTTCTTAGGAATGGGCCGCCATCAAGACCCTAGTATATTAACCGCTCGACAAGCAGTTACGGACGCTGAAGCTGCAGAGAGGGCCGCAGATAGAGCCCTTATTCAGGCCAGGCAGAGCGTCCGAGAAGCCAGAGAACATGTTGAATTTCTTGAGCGAGAAGCCCGTGAAGAGTGAGCTATCATTCATTGCTATGCCCTAATTCTAAATTTTCTCACCTGGATCCTTAACAGGGCGAAGCGCGCCAAAGCAAAACAGGCTGAAGCCAAAGTTGTCAGCAAAAGTGCCAGAGGTCTTGGTCGTCATGGCTGAAATATCTGCACAGGTCGTGTATCAGCATATGGTTGTCGAGAAACCTTACCCATCTGCTTCTTACCTCGTCCATATACCATACTAAGATAGTACAGCTCGTATAATTGTATCTTCTCTTCATCACAGACATTTAGTTGTTCTTCGATTCATGACCTGTATTACTACTTTATTTCGTTGAGTCTTCGGGATAGGTTTTTGACGAAACGTCGGTACTTCTTGGGGGGCACCATTTCAAATAATAAAATCAATTATTATACAAAGAATACAAATACTTCTAATAATAGGAACCTGCCCCTGCATAATTTACGGATGTACGACTTGCTGGAGGAGAGCGCACTTCAGAATCATCTGAAATATCCAGATCCTCTGTGCGTCGCGCAACATAATCGACAGAGCCTGGCCCAAATGCCAAAGCGGGTGTAACGTATGGCTTTGCTGCAATAGCCAAGCGTCCGGCAGGTATTCGCGACTGCAACTCAGTATGCGAGGGAACTGGTTGAAAATGTAACTAGTAAATATTATTAAAATGTTGTACTTCACAACAGATACAAGAACTTACTGAATCATTCATTTTCTTATAATGTTTATAGAATATATTGATTGAGGAAAGTTCATCCGTCCACCTTTCCTTACGTGTGGCTTTGTCGTCCTTGTTATTGATTTTCGCGATATTAACTTTCTTACTGTTCTTCACTTCTTCCAACTCTTTCTTTGCCAAACTCAGAAAAGCTACGCCTTCTCCCCCCTTAGCCATGCCTCCATTCTCACCGGCATCCACTCCGAGCCACTTCCGCCCGAGTGCACCATGAAACCCTGCCTCGTCAGATAAATATCTCCGTAAGTCGGACAATATCTCCAGGTGGCCGTCGGACGAAGGACCCATATGGTCTTTAGAAGTCTTCATAAGTGCACGCGCTGAGGAATACAAAGATGCGCATTCAAGATGAAGCTTCGCAAGGAGTGCCGGTGAGGGATGTGACTTGGGAAGTGGGGGTCCCGGCGTGATGTTGTTGTCATATGCGGATTTAGATAGGAGTTTGCGAATTGCTAGAGTTTGTGCATCGGATAGGACCATTCTGTGGCCTCTGATAAGTTAATGTTGTGATAATTAGAAAGTTTCTTACTTAGCTAGAGCACTATTCACCTCTCGAGTCAGCTCTGGGGGCTTATTCATTACAGGTAACCCCCCAACTCGATTGACTTCCCACTCAGTTAATACCTTGTCATTGATGTAGGAGAATATACCACTAGCTTTGCATAAGAAATTGACAGCAACATTCAGTTGGTCGTCGTTCTTCTTACGTTCTGCATCTGATATTGACCGATCATGTTCATATGTGCCAAGTGAGTTTACAATGGTCCGAGCAAGGCCACATAAAGCGAATGCGTAAGTCAAGAGTGTGAATGTAAGGTCGGCATGTAAGCCTGGTAGAGAGAGCTTTTGGGTAACTTGAAAGAAGTTGCCAGAAAGTGCCGTCCGCCAAGTGAACGCTGGAAAATACTACGCGTCGGGATCTCGTCGATGGAGTAAAATAACAGGCATACTGGGTTCGACCTTGAAACCGATCTCATCATGGGCTGCGCAGTTTATAATGCTGAGCAGATTAGGGAGATACTCCTCTATTACCTGTGGCAAACATTTAGATTGTCATGATATGATAGGAGTGTCTGACGGACCTTGACTAGATTTAAGTAATCTTTTCTGCTTTGTTCGTCATGGTTTATCTGTTTGAGGACTGCTCTAAAGTTTGCTCTTGTCTGAGTTGCTTCTGGGATGTGAGTTGAGAGATAGGATCTGTGGCTGCTTTGATCTATACAAAAGTCGGAAAAAGATATTGAGCTGGTTGAGGGTAGTGGATAGTGATACATGATGTGGGTTACAGAAAGAAAGAGCGCTTGATGGCAAGTCAAAAATAGCAATAACAGAATGGAGTCGACCGAAGTTTGAATTGGGAACCTTCCGTTAAGTTAACGTCTCAACGGATGCGATGAAAATTAGTTACGCCTTGACATGGGAGGTTCAAACAACTTCATCATATGTAATTGAGGAGGTCGTAAGTTAAGCTTCTGAGAAAACAGGTTTGTTAAACAAAAAGGAGTCGACCCAGAATTGAACTGAGAAACTTCCACCAGGGTTACTGACATAATCGATTTACGCCTTCGACCCGTCAATAAAATCAATCATTTGTATACTTGTCAAGGTGGTTCACGTCGAGCACTCCTTTATGAATTCTCCATCCGATAACACAGTGTCTCCTCATCTCATTGTGTCTGTAATCATCGCAGCCAGGCTTCTGCTGGCATCAACAGGTCTCCCTGATGTCCTAAAACACGACCATCAATTAGCATCTCCCCTCACGTCCTTCGTTCAACGTGCGTTTTCCAAAATTCGCGTCCGAAATCCTAATTCCGATCCCGGATTCTTGTAGTGAAAGAAGGGATATACCTCTTCGACCATGGTATTGACCCATATTCAGGAGGAACTTTCAGACACGTTAATACCTCGTAATCTTTTTATGACCCTTCTCTGACCGTATTCATTAGTCTCCCATTTTTCTCTCACTCTTCGCGACAATACTTCCAACCTCGCAAAAAGCATTATCTATATTATGGACGCTAGCAGATGCTGTTGGGGCCTGGAGTCTAGTGCAGATCTGGAGGTCTCGTCAGAATGTAAAAAGCAGTCAAAGAGATATCTTAATTGCAACTTTGTAAGTGTTAAAATTCCAAAATACCCCAATGCATATGTTTTACTACTTTCCTCGTGCTCTAGCTATCTCCTAAATCCGTACATTTTCCTCCCAACTCTGGCATTGTCAACATCGTCGCTTGAAGTAACAATTATGTTACTTAGCTTAATGTTTGCCAGTAAAGGTCAGTAACTTTACTGCACATGGACTATATCACTGAAAGAGATCCATAGGAAAGCAATCACCCGCAACGTTTTCCTTGTCACTTCTTATCCATTTGTCACCATCCTATATCATTGTGTTGGCTCCATTAGTGTTGGTGCTCATCATCGGGCCCATCTCACATCTAGCATCTCCTCGATCTGTAGCCATAAATTATAAACGGGCTATACCAATCCTTGGAGAATTCTCCATTTACTTTGTTGCTTTGACCTTAATTTCAACACTGGTGTGTGGAAGCTGGGCATGGGTTCCGCAAACATGGGGTGCCACGTAAGTTTCAAGACAAACTACCGCATGGGATGTTATACCTTTACCATTCATTCAATAGTTTGACACTCCCCGATTTGACCCCAAACACCGGGTTGTGGTGGTACTTTTTTACGGAAATGTTTGATCACTTCCGACCTTTTTTCTTGATGGTATTCACCGTAAGCACCGGATAGTGATATTGTGCCGTGGTTTCACCACTCAAAGTCAATATAGGTGCATCTTCTCATATACATCGCTCCTATATGCATTAAATTCCAGTGAGTGTGTACATGTGCTCTCCATTTCTATATGTCCTCAACTGTACAAGATATGATCCCCTTTACGCCCTATTTCTATTGTTAGGTGTACTTGGCACCTTCAAAGCGTATCCGACGCTTTCAGATCCAGGATTGTTCATCAGTATGATATCCATCTTTCCCGAAATATTTCCCTGTATGTCTCCTTTGTTTACCGATGAAAAATTCTACCTTCTAATCATTCTCCATTTGCAGATTTCAGGCACCCCATGGTGACATGTCTCCTCCATCTCCATGCAATCCTTTTGATGCCGCTTTTCCATCATCTGTGGATAAATCAGGGTACCGGTAATGCCAACTTCTTCTACGCCTCAACGTTGGTGTTTGCCTGTGCCAACGGAGCGGCCTTGATAGACTGTATTTGGGCTGGCCTTCGAATAGCGATCGGAGAAGATCAGAAAGGTTCTGTTGTCATACAAGAGTAATCAATTTTGATAGATTACCAAAAGGTATTGCAGCCGTTTAAGCTTGATGCCAACGTAAATGAGAAATCTATATTGGTTCTGGAAAAAAAATTTCCAGGTATATGGGTGAACCAGCAAAGGGAATAGTCGATATTTCTGTATACACCGGCAAATGATCTTAGAGATGACGAAGACTACTGTCACCCAGTTCTCGGGCAATTGCGCACAATAGTATATGGTAGGACGGCAATGTAAAGAATCCCCACCGTTCCCCCTTTATTGTACCATGCGCAGGCTTGGTTTGCTCACCATGCATTCTAAAACTCAGCTAACTCTTTAGGGCAACAAAACACCATGCGGACTTTTTATCATATGGATCAAAACATAGAGTAGCATACGCTTACTTCGGAAGGACACTTCATGTCACGGTATCAACATACAAAGATGAAAGATCAAATCAGCAGACAGCTAGCCCATCATAACGTTCTTTCGGCATCTGTACATATGCAAACTCTTCATCCGGACCGCAAGAAACTGTAACGATGAAAACCAAACATACCCAACGATAAACAATAGGGCATAGAGGGGACCATGCAACGTCTTGTGCAGTTTAGGAAGGAAGAGTCGTAAGAAAGATTGAGAAACGTTAATATAAATTGAACATGCCTGAAGGTTCCTTCTGGGGCCTGAGTATGAACTGACACTGTGGCCAAAAAGATACATTCTCTCATTTGTAGCTACAAGAATCCAGAACTAGATTTCGAAACACGAATTTTGGAAAAAAAAAATGCACGTTGAATGAGGGACGAAAGGCAGGGGGGAGATGCCAAGTGATGGTCGTGTTTTAGAACATCAGGAAGACCAGTTGATGGTCGTGTTTTAGGACATCAGGGAGACCTGTTGATGCCAGCAGAAGTCTGGCTGTGATGATTACAGACACCAAGATGAGCTCGAGGAGACAATGTGAAATTATATGAGACTGCTTGATCAACTGGTGATAGTTGTAATTTGATGCTGTTATAAACGGGTCGATAGCGTAATCACTACTATGTTCGTTCCTCTCCCAGGGTTCAAACGTTCAAACGTTCAATCCTGGGTCGACCCCTCTTTTTTCGTTGTCATTTTTGACTTGCGATCTCAACGTTTACTTATTCTTTTCTTTCCATCGGCAGATGACCTTATCTTGATACAGCAAGAATAACGTCGCATAGAGCCGCATCTTGCAGAAAAAGATACGTTAAAAGCATACTATAAGTAGTAGATATCATAGACAACGACCGTCGAGACAGTAATCATGATCACTTTTAAATAATTGGGGAAGTCTGCATATGGCCACATTCATTAATTTCCGTTTTTCCTCAAAATGAAATAATTATTGGAGATCTTATTCAATATCCAGAGCCCATGAGGATACCATCATAACTTTAAATTGGTGGTGGCGAGCAGGCCGCTGACATTGAATATACTAGTTCTATTCAGAAGGGTTCTGTTGTAATATAATAACAAGTAAGTATATATTATTCCAGCCGCTTAAGCTTACTGTAACGTAAAACGAAAAATTAGGTTCTGAAAAATAGATTTCCAGGCATCGTTACATGTCTACCATATATAACGAATGAGAAAAAGTGACGGAGCAGGATGAATTTGGAATTTAAGATTCTGTACTAAAAGCAACGTAAACATTTGACACTTCTGTTGAGCGCATGAATATGATAGGACAGCAATATAAATAAGCCACTAGATCCATGTCTAGCGCACACCATGAGCGTGCTTGTTTTGATCACCATGAACCCTAAAACTCAAAGAACTCTTTAGGAAAAAAAGGATTCCATGCTGCAAATGCAAGGCATTTTTTTTTTCAATCAGAACATAAAGTAGTGCACGCCACATTTCGCTTACCTGCTGAATCAAGTTAAGGTTACTTCATCTCACACACATACAGAACTGACCAAATGGACAAATGGCTAACCCGTTCTAGCGTTCTTATCGGCTTCTTCACTCTTCAAATTTAGATCACAAAAAAACTGTAACGTTAAGGAGCAAATCGGAAAACTGCCAAGAATTTTCTCCATTCATTCTCTAATCGTTGAGCCGGCAAGGCTCGGGAAGGTGATGGATCATAATTAAACAAGTTTAATACTGTTTTTGTCGTCCTATTAAAAGACTGGGTAGAACTGCGGAAACTATACAGTTCCAAGGGTCACCTATGTATTTAGTTGCATTGCTTTAGAACCTTTCACGGTTCGGATCTCCCAATAAGTCTTCCACAATTGAAATATCAATTGGAATCTTGGCATTTAGCAGGTATTCGTCATTCCTTTGTAGGTGAGAAGGTTTGTCACATTAAACACGGCACATGTAATTTAAACCTCACCAGAACTAAAAGACGAATGGTGAAAGAAAATTCCATCAGCCAAATGGAGGAATGACATAATATGGAGTGGACCCACTTTTGAATAGTGCCTGTTTCCAGAGTCGCAGCTAAAGTATGCATGTTATTACTTAATGAGGTTGTATATTGTATGAAGAAGAGAATGTTCATACAGAATGGTGACGACAGTCTTTCCTGTTGTCCATTCTTTTTGTTTCACTAGCTTGACGCATGCAACTAGATTGCAAGCACTGCTTGATCCTAGGAAAAGACCATCATGTTTTACCAGGTATCGAGACATAGAGACAGCTTCTGCATCAGTTATCCTTATGATTCGTTTCAATCGGAATTAACTATATGCAGTATCGGAAAAAAAAACTCACCGAAACGCGTCATCTATAAGAGGGAGTGCCAGCTCGATGTTATTTGTTGACCGGTTGATACCACTTGGTAATGGTTAGTATGTATTTACGAGAAAAAATCCTAAAAGAGCCTTACATCCCCTCAACTACCGTATCAACCTGATGTCTCCTCTTTGTTCCTTCACTTTCCTTAAAATCAAACATAACGCCATACTTCACCTAGACCACCATACTTAGACTAGGGGTCTTGGAGACGCAACGCCACAAGAACGAACCTTGTTAAACAAGCCGCTACCTTCTGGATCAGAAATCGCTATAATGACATTTTCATTCATTGACTTCAAGTAGCGTCCAGTTCCAGCAACAGTTCCGCCAGTTCCTAAACTCCACATAGGTCAGCTAAATAAATAAAAAATACATGCTAATCATTTCGAACCTGCTCCAGACACAAATGCATCTATGTTCCCACTTGTTTGTCTCCAAATCTCCGGTCCCGTACCACTGAAGTGAGCTTCAAAGTTACTTCGGTTCTATGTATAATACCATAGATTTGGAAATGTGAAGTAAAGATACAACCCACTGACCTCGAACTGATCAGCAAAATAGCCTCTTGGCTTTGTCAAAAAGTCTTCGTCGTTACGCCAGTCATCATCATCGAAGTCAATGTGAGAGGACGTGGCCATTACTACATTAGACGAAGGTGAAGTTATGATTTGGGGCCGGCTTCCAGTTAAAACCGAATTGCTTTGATCGATGGTGTCTGGTTGCCCGAATGTACTCGCTCTCTGCTTTGCTAAGTTCTACTGAATGATTTAGTACTCGCAACATTGTACGCTGTTGCCACGAATCTCACCACATACTAAAATAACGTCCACGGAAATGAGCAAAACGTTATCCTACATGTAAACTCTACTACTTTACCTGCTTTTTGTCAACAATACTCGCAGGCCTAACTCTCTCCACATCAGCCCCGAGTGTCAGAAGGGCCTTCACCTTCTCGTCTGCAACATCGTCTGGCATGATTATTGCTAGGAAACATGTTGATAAAACAAACCACCGCCTGTAGCTTACGGCTCACTTGTGTCGTACCCTCTTTCAAGACTCTTAGTAATATAGACTTGAAAAGCGTGATTGATCTCACCTGGCCCGAGCAATAGTAGCGATTGAGATTCCCGTTGACCCAACCGTGCCCTCAAATATGCGCGATCCTGTATGTGGCCTAAGGTAGCCTAAACGCTCAGCATCATTTATCACTATGCTATGTATGAGCAAAGGATTGGATGACAACGACAATAACAGACTTTGCAATGCAACACGATCTTTTACACTTCCACCGGGATTCACGAACTAGTTGTCTGTATAAGCACCACGATTTGAACTTGAAAAATGCGTGGTATTCACCTCAGCTTTCCCTAATATTTCAACACCAAGTGCATCACTCAATGAATTGATTCGGACAAGTGGGGTATTTCCTGACAACGAAATTCAAACGTCATAAGAAAATTCACTTTATCATTCAATTCCGATAGGCTGCACCTATCAAACCAGTAACTCCAGAAACGATCTCATCACTTCGAAGTTCAATGGGTCTTGGCGTAAATTGAGAACTTGAATTAGCCTTTTTCTTTTTCCGCTCTTGATAGGATAGAGCCAGAGACGTGGATGTTATTGAGAGTGAGAAACCGACAAAGACGCCTAATAGAACATAGCGGGTTGCAGCTCGAGACGGCCAGTAGTCCCAATTGGAAAATGGAATGGACAATGTCATAGGTTTAAGTCAGGTTTGTCGTTCTGCGGCACCTCCAGATTTGGTAATCCTCCCAAAGATAGCCGGAGCCACCGGTATTCTACTGGACTTGTAATATTGAAGCTCGGGTCATGACTTGTTTGAACAGAAATTCAGGAGACTAGATAACGACAAGAGGAACATAGTTCAAGATTACCCTGGTGAAAATAAAATTTAAGAATATATGGCTGAGTTGGATTTCCCAAACCAAAAATTGCATTCAAGTTGTACACCGATCGTACATGATACCTCTGTTATAGAAGTTAATATAGATCTTCCTTATTTTTCGGTTCATATGGACAACAGTATTATTATGGTATAAGAGTGAGTAAAGGTATTATGTTTTTGTATAAAACATTTTCCCCTTCCATATATTTTATTATTTGTTCTAATCTTCTATGGTATGTGGTAAGACAAGACATCAAGGCAGTTTTTGATCCGTCGTAATGTAACAGCACAATCATAGATGAACGCGTTACAATTCTCCTTTGAACATCTTGCTGTTCAGCAAGCACGAGCTTTGGGCCATTCAGCCTCTCCCACGTGGAGACCGAGCGTATCTCCTAAAGGCCGACGTTCCATTTCCACGATCATGGTGTCCTTCGAGACTCGCCAAGTATGGGCAACCTCACAGTGGCAATGATAAGACGAGCTATGTAAGAGAAATCAACGATCTTAGCAAAATTACGCTTATGATGCTAAATGTAACGCACGGGAAGGGGAGAGTGATCAATGAACGAACCTGTTGCTGGTGGTGAAACGCTGTGGACTATTGAGGTGTGCTCTGAATTGGTCGCACCGTCGCTGATGTAGGTTGAGAAGAGCATCAAGGTCTTTCGACGACAACTCGTAAAGAATTGGAGCATGAACGGGGTTGTGCAGGTTAAGAGTGAGAGCGTATGTGGAGACAAGTTTCGCGACTTCACGCCATTGAAGTGCTTAGCTAGAGAGTAGTTTCGCAGCGGATAAGAATTCTGTAAATGTGGCGAGGAGAGTGTAGACCAGATACACTCTATTGGACCAGACGTGTCCTACTTCTCAGTTATATTGAGAACGCCAAAAACTTCTTCAAAATGTTCCCTGACTGGTGTTGGGAAGTTGTGAAATAGACCTAGGATTCGTTCCAGTACAGAGTCAGTTTTGAAGATGTCGATTTCTCCGAGCTCGGCTTCAAATTGTGGTGGAGGATAGTCTGTAAGCCTCTTCGTAGGCTGGGGGAGAGACCCCTGAAACCAAAGAGACCCGCCATAGTACTGATGGTTTGTTATAAGACGCCATATAGGGTGCCCTCCATAGAGCGAAGAATTACGTCAGCATTTGGTGGAGAGAACAGGGGTGGAATGGATGAATTGATCGTGGATCGGTACATGATAGTGAGGGATCCCGTTGGGTGGAGAAAAAGTGTGTAGACATGACAAAACGTGTTTGCAAAGCAGAGAAGGGAGTTGTGTTATGAATTTCCTGACCACAGAATCCAAACGCCATAAGAAAAGTGACTGTATCATTCCATTTCAACAGGTGCACCTATCAGTAACTCCATAATACTTCGAAGTTCAACGCTCAGTCTTGGTGTAAATTGAGAACCTGGGTGAGCCTTTTTTTTTTCGCTGTTGACACGGTGGCCAGGCCGCCACCCCATCAATCGGAGTGCACCACCATTCGGTTGGTTCAAATATCTCAATATCCACTGCCTCTATCCATTCGTTAATTAGTGTACATTCGTTAAGAAATTTTATTAACAATATACATGTTAATATAAATATATATACTCACCTTGAGAATGGTCCAACAAGAGAAGCTTGTCAGGTCTGACATTCTGTGCCGTCGCGGAGTTACAAAAATTTCAATCCCATCAATGTGTGTTTCTCTGCTCCAGATTTGGTAATTCTCCCAAAGTTAGTCACTGGCATGCTACCGGCCATGTGCATGCAGCGCCGATTCTTAAGGCTGTATATGCTACACAACTTATGCAGCCCAAAAACACGCCTTTTACAGCAAAAAATCACCTCGTGGCCATCAAGATAGGACCAACACATATGCACGCGATCTAGTGAACATTTTCGACCTTTTGGTTTCCCTCCACGCGACTGATATAGCCACTGTGCTAAGATAATCTACGGCTCTGTTGATGTTGATTCGGTTGTAAAGAGGGACTTTGATGGCCGTCTTGTGAATGCAGAAGTGTATAGTGGATATGTACTGAGGCCAGGTCCCATCTTTTTTTCCGCAATATTCATAGTGCCGTATGGAACAGGTAAAAAAATTCCTCTTTCTGGCTGTATTTAATCGACTATGTTCAAGAAAATATGCGGACTATTATTCACCAATCTGAAGGACCTCGCCGGGCCGCATGAACGCTGTGAAATTTGACCAGAGCAGTTTTTTTTAAAATCCCGTTTATGTGGAGAATTTTCTGCTGTACCTAGTGGCCCGAGTTTTGAGTTTTAGGGACAACTGCTTCGATACGTGCCGAGGTTCTGTGGTAAATAAAGACATGATAAACCCACTTTATTATCTTTCCTGACCGCAACCCCAAAAATCCCAGGTTTGAAGGATTTATGGTACCCAAGAAATGGTTTACTTTGGCGCAAAGGGCACGATTTGCTAGGTAACTCCTACTTATCCATCCCGACACTTTATCCGGCTCCAAATCTTAGGGTAAATATGTGATAAATAGGAAGTTCCTGCATTGCAAAAGGATTCCAGCCCTCAGATCTCGTTAAATATTTCTATCTGCATCAGCGCTCAGCCAGAGGAATGACAATTCCTTGTCGGTGGGATGCACTTTGGTACAAAAGATCTGCATATTTAGGTCACCACAAGACTCAAAAAGTTAGGTTTCTCCCTTCTTTCAAAATTTCCGAGTTGCAGCCAGGAGCAGAAGATGCCACCGTAACTAATCATACAAAAGGAAACGGATTATCGAATAATTTATCCATTCTTATATAAGGTGTTGTGACTGTATAAAGAGCTGGAGCGCTCACCTTTTAGAACCACAAGAGTTTTGGAAATTATGCGAAATGTGAGTAATGGGGTCGGTGTGTTTGGTGATCATCGGCACAAGCTGATATGTCTTGGGTGCTAGGCCGATCAAAAATGTAATTGATAAGTGACTTGGGAACAGTGGAGATAACGAATGTACTGATATACTGTTGTTCCATTGTTCAACTGCATCGGAAAGCTAGAAATATTTCAATCAAAAAGTAAAGATCTACAAGGTTTATTATTCATACATGACCTTAGATTAGTGATTGTATATATGAATCTTACGAGAATGACCATGTGCTATTGATGTGCTACCCGAAAAAGTTGCCGCCAAAAAAGCCCTGGGTCAGTATTTCGCAATCTCGTGTGGATATGGCTGAACTAGGGGCCAAGTGGAAATTCCCTTGATCATGAAAGACTTTACAAACCAATTTGAATTCACATGACGTGAAACGCTGGCATACTTAGGGAACCACACTCGTCATCATTTCCATCGTCACTGCACTCTCCAACACCTACACTCCTGAATTCACACATTAACCACAAAACAAAAAGCCTCATTATACAATGGCCGCCGCCGAAGCTACACGCGCGATACAGAAGAAATTTTTGGCATCTCCCGCATTTGCCGTAGTGGGCGCTTCGAAAGACCAGTCTAAATACGGTACCAAGGTATGTGCCTCCTATAGATGTAGGCTTTATGACGTGAATTAACAAATATTCAGGTGCTTAAATGGTACAAGGACCGGACTTTTCAAGTCACTCCTATCCATCCTGTAAGTGATCCTACTTCGAAGCCTGCGATGCATAAATTAATGTAGAATACGACCAAAAGAAAGAGTCTGAGCTAGAAGGAATCAAAACTCTGATTTCGATCACTCAACTCCCTACTCCTCTGGAAACTTCCATCAGCATTATCACACCGCCGAAGGTATACGCTCCTTTATTTTGCAAATCCTTGTCAATAATAATTGGTTTGTTAAGATTACTTTGGGTATTTTGGAGGAAGCAAAGAAATTGTCCATCCCAGCACTGTGGCTGCAACCAGGTGCCGAGGACGCAGCAGTGATTGAGTATATCGAAACAAACGGTCTATCTGATCGTGTCATATATGGAGGGCCCTGTATCCTCGTAGAAGGCGACGACGTCATTCGCAGCCTGCTATGATACTTGACTGATGTGTAATATATAAATCCTCACCAATCGTTTAAATTGTATCTTGAGGATTAGAAGAAGTTAAACGGTGCAACATGCTAGTTAATCGAGTGACTTGAACTAAGAAGTATAGTAGCATCGTACGTAAGTGGTGAACACATTACTTTTGATCGTAGTTGAGACTATAAGGTTCTTGCTCTCACGGATGGATAGAATGGACGAAACTTTGACTGCTCTGATAAAATTTATGGATCCCCTATCAAATATCACAGTGTCGTCTTTCGAGGTGTGCCCCCCAAAATGGTGACAGGGCCGGACAATGCGTTTGTGTGTGTGGTATGATTGATGGAAGCAGTGAAAACCCCAGAAATATTTTTGTTCGTGTTCGCTTGGTGATGGTGTTTGACCAAAAGGTATAAAAAGCTCTCAGCGTGTGCAATTTCTCCAATGGCCCCAAAACCAACCCAAAACCCCCTACAAAACATCAAGAACTTTCTTACTTTGTAATCTTTTCCATTCTTTCTCGTTCGCAATGGTCATTTGGACCGTTTTCCTTTTGATGCTGGCAATACCGGGGATTGAAGCAGCCATTTTATCTGTTTTCGCACCACGGACAGACCAAAGTTCTGTTGCTGCAGCGTGGTACACTGGTTGGCATGCTGCAGACTTTCCGCTCTCAGAAGTTAGCTGGTCTAAGTACACCCATTTGACGTATGCTTTTGGGTGAGTATTGGGTTCTGCTAAGGTTTTTCTGAAAAACTGACTGAAATTTCAAATGTGCAGAATTACAACTCCTGACGTCAATGTTATTTCGTTGCAAGATTCGGACAAGACGCTACTACCACAATTTGTTTCTACGGCTCATCAGAATGTGCGTTGCTCAATCATATCTCATGCATTAGTTTTGACAAAATGTGAAGAACGTGAAAGCACTCCTGTCGCTAGGGGGTTGGACGGGTTCTCGTTGGTTCTCATCAAATGTTGGCTCAGCCAAAAATCGTACCGCTTTTGTGAAGACCGTCTCTGACCTAGTGTTAAAGTACGAGCTGGATGGTTTGGACTTTGAGTGAGTTGGTTGTTCATCTAGCCATAACGGATTCCCCTAACTTTATCCAGCTGGGAGTTTCCTGGACTGCAAGGCATAGGCTGCAATATAGTCCATCCCAACGACACTTCCAATTTCCTATCCTTTCCTTCAAGAACTCCGTCAATCGACTGTTGGGAAAAACCTGACACTTTCAGCGGCCACTTATGTATCTCCTTTTGCCGACTCATCTGGTAGTCCTTCGACGAATATATCAGGATTCAGCGGCGTTTTGGACTTCATATCGATTATGAATTATGATATAAAATCTTCACCGGCTCAAGGCGCCGGTTCGAGTTCTCCGTTGGATGACTCTTGTGCTCCACCTGGAGCTCGCTTTGGTTCGGCAAAGTCGGCAGTGCAGGCATGGTCCTCCGCTGGAATGCCACTGAATCAGATAGTGTTGGGCGTCCCTTCATACGGGCATTCATATAGTGTTGTACAAGATGCAGCACTACCCAATGGAATTGGTTCTAATTTGGTGACATATCCGTCCTACAACCCCAATGGAACACACATTGGTGATCGATGGGATGGTGGTGCTGGACTGGATACCTGTGGGAATGAGCAAGGCCCAGGCGGTATATACACGTATTGGGGACTCATGGATGAGGGTTTCTTGGCCGATAACGGTGCTGTGCAAGATGGAATTGCATACGTTTTTAATAATTGCAGTCAGACGGTAAGCTGTAAAAATTTTCTTTGATGAAGAAACGAGATTAACATCAAAGTTTGCATAGCCTTTCGTGTACGACGCCAAATCGCAAACATATGTGTCTTATGAAAACCCTCAGTCATTCTCGGCGAAGGGGAGTTTCATAAAATCAATGGGACTACGAGGCTTTGCAATGTGGGAGGCAGGTGGCGATAGTGGTGATGCACTGCTTGATGCAATTCGTGCGTATCTACACTGCTACAAGTCAATCATTCTGACTGACTGGCGTTGTATAAACCAGGGAATGCACCGATACAAGATGGGACGGTTGCAAGCCAGATGCCCTCACCGCTGCCTGCTACTTCATCTGCGGCGAATCAGGTTACTCCGGCATCATTTACCAAATTGTCATATCCACTGGGACTTGTGTTACTTGCCCTTGTTACAGTCTTTTGGACATAGAAACCTGTGCAAAACGGGACTAAAAGCCTATGACGTATACCATTATTATCTGTATAGATAACAGCAGATTCCATTAGGCTCTATGAACCTGAATACATATTAGAGTCCGAGGCGCAGCATTTGTCGCGTGTCTGGGACGATGATCGATATCGATGATCCGTGTCGCCATTCTTATCCAAGTGGTGTGCAACTGACTCTTCGTCGCAACTTGTGGCAATGGTTATGTTATTCCAATATAGTATGTAGTTTTGATGTTCATTGTACATAGACATAACAGGACAATTTGTACACTTTTTCATAGTTGTAGAAGATAATGAATGCTATATTCAACAACAAAAGCCTTGTTCCGCGGGCGCCCAATCTGATATTAAGTTGCGGTGAAGGGTATACGGAACATGTTTCGGAGTAAATGCATTTTTGGAGCATATATCAACATCTCCCTCCCTGGTTATTGTTGATTAAAGATAAAGACGGCTGGATCATAAGTTGTCAAGCTGTCCGACTGAATGTTTTGTTTTTGTTTTTTAATTTGATTATGATTGACGGTAACTCAGTTAGTAGAGAGGTTTGAAGACAGGCCGTACTCTGGGCGCACTCGAGGTCCGTATGCTAAAGCTTAAATGACCATCGATGCTGTCCCTGCAGAGAACAAACCGGCTCGGATCAGATTATCAGACTAAAATTGTCCAAAAAGACAATGGCAACGGGGGTAAGCGCCGTTCCTCTCCTCTCATGGCCAACTCCATCACCGACATGATTGTCCATTTTTTCACAGCAATATATGCAACCGGACTTGTGTCAACCTTCAGGTGAGCTCGGCCAGCGTGCTAGCAATGATGTTATCGCAAGGGAAACAGACTTTTAGCTTGTTCCACTTTGGGCTTAACTATCCATGTTTCTGTGGCACATATGCAAATGTGGACTTGAATTATGCCGTTATTGGACCAGGAGCAGAAGGATAGGAAAATATTAATTGCATTTTCCCTGTTTTGACCTCGGGCGGTCCGTGTTTTTTAAGGCGATCATGGCTATGCGGAAGACTGGCGCAATTACGACAAGTTGATGTCTTACAGATACACACTGGCTAGACGGAATCTGTGCAAAGCCTCGCGTTAAGCATGCGCTTTTGGGGCATGGTGATAGAGTACAAGGTGCCATCAAGTTCACATCAAGAATTAATCTTCGGCCCCTCAAATGCGTTGTCCTCGTTTTATTCAAGGAAAGATATTTCATAGATATTTGAGTTCTTGTTGGGATGTAAAACTAAAGTATCCTTCCTCGCCCTCCATTCGCGCAACTTACCAGCCAGCAATCTTCATCCCAAAACGGCATGTTCCGATCTTATCCGTCAAGTTACATCCTTTGAACTTTCCTGATTTAGATCCTCCTTTGTTCTTCAACAATTCGCGGGTGTGAACCACTTGCCCTTGGACTGATTCTGTCCGTTTGCTCGAGCTCCAGTGCTGATTCAAGCACTCGGGCCTCACCCCTTTACCAGAATGTTAATATAAAAATGGACAGGTACAAGTTACTCTCACCATCTACAAAGCTCTTCCGACTGTTGTACGCCTTATTTTATTTGAAACACATCCTCTACTGTCCTCTAAGCCATATGCCCCAATCCGTGCGCAGATGACGTCCGATTCACCGTCGCCACATAGCGTCCGGAAAAACATCCGCCCGTCGAGTCCGGCGTTATCCCCGGCACAAGCAATTGCAGACGCATGGAAAAGGGAGTCTTTGGACAGTCAGGAAAAATGGAGGCAGATTGACGCAAACGTCAAGACACGATTCACGGTTACAGCGCCTCGAAGGCAGGATCCAAAGACGAAGATGTGAATCGGAATGAGTGGCAGGGCATCAGACGTGAGTCAGATCAATATTTTACAAAGCAGCATACGCTGAATTGTTTTGAACACAAATGGTAGAATCGCTGTGGCAGTTCTCGTCTTTTTTTTCGTCTTCACTTAGACGAGAAGTCTTTTCTTTGGTCATTTATCAGTTATGTTGTGCTTGAAGTAGTGTCTGTTATGAGTATTGTATTTATTAAGGCAGAATTGTATTTCGTGTCAGCCACAATCCACACTAAATATTATTTATCCCTCTCAATCTATAAAAGTGTAAATTGTCAAACCTCTGCAGTAGACGGTTGGGTCGTGTCAGGGTGACCGTCGCTCACTTCATCTTCATCTTGTTCATCATCCTCTTCGTCGTCATCTTCTTCTTCCAATGCCGCTTCAGCTTCAGCCTGTGCTTGGGCAGCTGATGCAGCACTAGCAATAGCAAGCTCTAACATTTTAGTCTGCTCATCAGATAGGCCGTACATCGACAATGAGGGTAACGCAGTAGAATCCGACTGATCCTCGGAGTTCGGATAGTCTTTACCACCACTATCTACGAGTGTTGTGTGAGTGGCATCAGACGTGATATGACTCGCGGTTGGGGCCTGATTTCTACCAGGCAATGTGTTATCTTTGATGGACAGGTTTTGCAATTGAGCGCGAGCGATTACGCTGGCGAGGGTAGCTTGTCCGCTTGTTGGGTCAGCTGTAAATGCTGGTTGTCCTAGAGGAGCTCCGAGTGCGCTTCCAACTCGACCTTGTAGGATTGTATGTAGACTCATAACAGAGGTCTGCAGGGTTGCTATAACAGAAGGCTGTACTTCTCCTTCCTCCATGACATTTTCACCTTGGTAACCTGGCTGGCCAAAAGCCCCGATATTGGCCTGGTGACTCGCGATTCCATTCCAGAGCTTCGCCCTTCTCTCCTCTCGTGTTGGATCTTCTCCTTCCTCTTCATCCAAATCAACTTCAACTATGTCCGCATTCAAGCAGGCTTGACCTCGAGTCTTGCTTCCATTTTTGTGTCTCTTGATTGCGTCCCTTCTTGAAAATACTTTCATACATCCAACACATTTCCATGCCTTCCTATCATGTAATTTGATATGCCGTTTGAGATCGTGGTTCCTGACAAAAGATGCTGGGCATTGTGTACAACGAAACGGCCGATGCATAGCGTGACCACGTTGATGCGCACGAAGACTGTACAAGCGGGAAAAAACCTTCCTGCATCCGGGGTTGGGACAGGAAAAAACGGCTGTTCCGATACCTGTAGTAATGGGGGAGGAATTTGATAACCACGGGTTTGGATCTTGTCCTGGATAGTGAGTATGTGGCTCTGGTATTTGACCGATTTGAATTCCACTTAAAACTCCAATGACTTGAATAAGGCCAGCAAGTTCCTGTAATGCATGGGTCGAATGACCGCTGCATGCAGATGATGTAACAGCAAAGAGGAACACTTGGTGCAGTTGCAGACGTATAGAAGATATTAGGGCTGGATCGAGAGGTTGTGTAGATGAGTTATTTAGAGCCTGGGTGATGACGCGCACGGCCTCAACTACCTGGGCATGCAGATCGGTATCCGGGACATGCGGTCGTTTAGCTGCTCGGAGGTCATGAGCATTTCCTTCGTCAGCTTCATCTCGTTTACGCTTAGTTCTGTCCAACTGAGCAGCAGAAGCGTTCGAGTGACGAAGTGAACCGAAAAGAGCCTCTGACTTTGCCAACGTTATTAAAGCTTGACTGAGTGGCATCGCAACGTCTCGAGGAACATTGTTCACAGCGACAGTTGCGTTGGATGACAGATAGAATACTATCACCACTAAGGCCGGGAAGAGTGGTAGATGCAAGCGCAGACTGAACAAGTGGATCTTTCGATGCAAAGTCCAGAACGGTCTTCATGGTCATAATCACGGCTTCTTGTTTAGAAACCTTGCTGCCCTGCGAGCTTGCATCTGGCGGTTTTTCCAGAGGCGGAAGAGTCTGTGCCGGCGCTGGTGCGGCAGCGGCAGCAGCCTGTACTCTCGTTATATCTGCCCAAAGCTGTTCCCCAAGTCTGCGGGCAATTTCTTGTGCTTCTGCATCAATATCTTCGTCTCCGTCATCTTCAGAATCCTCCTCTTCTTCCTCCCAAACATCGGGCTCAGGATCAACTGCACTAGCTGACGGAACCACTGGTGTTGATGTTTCAGCAACTGGCATTGATTTTATACAGTATCACAACTTGTGAAAATTAGAAAGATGGTTTGTGTCACGTGAAAGCGTAAATAATTATCTTATCTGTCTTATTTACACAAGCTTGCTCAGATCGCCTTTTTTCACGGTGAATTGAAATCAAGTGAAATGAACAAGGAAGTGCTGTTCGCCGGAAGGATCCCCTAGTTCCAGCTTCATCTCTCCATCTACTATCAGATCATGTCGAGAACAGCTCAAGACTTGACCGCAGGAACAGTCGGTGGCATTGCTCAGGTTTTTATTGTTTTTAACAAACCGAATATTTGGGAGTAACTAATCCAGAAATATCATAGGTCCTTGTTGGCCAACCATTCGATATTGTCAAAGTTGTGCGTGGACAGAACTTCAGAATATCTAGTTCTCGTCAATAATTCATGCATTATGAAGCGAATGCAAACAGCCCCAAAAGGTACATATACAGGCATGGTACATTGCGCTGGAGGGATTTTGAAGAATGAAGGACCTCTAGCATTTTATAAGGTATAGGATGTCAACTTGATGACATGTGTGGATGTCATGACTGTATCATACTATCAGGGAACCTTGACACCGCTGCTCGGTATCGGTGTATGTGTTTCAATTCAATTTGGTGCTCTCGAGTACTCGAAGAGATTTTTCGCGAGTCAAAACTTAGCCCGAGGACAAGGAGGGGAAAGGGGGAAGACCTTGACCGGAACTCAACTTTTCTTATCCGGTGTATTTGCTGGACTAGCAAATGGTGTTGTTTCGGGTCCCGTGGAACACATCCGTATCAGTAAGCCGGTACCCATTTCTCCGAGGGGTTCTGAAAAAACTTTTTTTCCATGTATGTTACTATATCAGGGTTACAAACTCAGTCAAATACAAATCCTACCTATGCTGGGCCATACGATGCTATAAAGAAGATATATTCTGTTCATGGCATTGCTGGCATATACAAAGGGCAGGGCGTGACCCTTCTTCGAGAAGCTACCGGTTATGGTATATACTTCCTGACGTATGAAAAGCTCGTGCAGTGGGAAATGGCAAAGAAAGGAATCAGACGTGATCAGATCAATCCAGCAAATGCTATTCTTTACGGTGCTGCGGCTGGTTATACTGTACGCGCTATCCTTCTGATTTAAGTGATTCTTTTCTGATCTCTTTGTTTTAGCTTTGGGCAGTTATATACCCCATTGATATGATCAAATCTAGAATGCAAACCGATGGCTTCACCCCATCTACAGGGCAAAAATATAAATCTGCCATTGATTGCGTCCGGACTGTCTGGAGAACGGAGGGTATTGGAGCATTTACCCGTGGCCTAGGACCTACATTAATTAGGTATGCTTCACGTTATATTGATTCTTGGCCAAGAAACCTACAAAGTAAAATGACAAGGTCCCCCTTTGCCAATGGTGCAACTTTCCTTGGCTTCGAAATGGCCAATCGCCTTCTAGATCGCCTACATTAATTTGGTCTAGATCACCCTGACGAAAATTAGATGATGGTAACGTTTTCGCTTGGTTAGAATAATGCTGTATATGCAGCAAAGTCTCTCTGGGGTTCCTCTATAGTCATTCTGGGATATCCATAGACATAGATTGTGGAGACTGCCGGTGTGTATTATATCTAATGTCTACTTGGTCAAGCATGCTGCTAGACAAAATTCACTTGTTTCATAGAGTTTCGCTTGGTTCTATTAATCCGCTGTCAATTCATAATTAGTTTTATAGTGGGCACTAAAGCAACTCGATACTGAATTTTTTATAGCCAGTCTATCCATTCAGTATATACAGCATTATTTGAAACATTACTCTTCTTGGTTTCACGCAACTCGTTTTCCTTCGTCGTTGCTTCCGTCACTTTTGATACTGGTTTCGCGACCGCGACGGCGCTATCAGGTGTAGCCCCACCGCTCTCATGTTGGGTTGTAGTTTCTGGATCTGTATAAGTCCAAAGGACACCCTCACCATCCAAAAAATCAATTCCTGTTTCTCAAACCTCTCGACCCACCAAATAAAAATATCCTTCAACCAGCCATCCTGACTCTGCTTCGACCAAGAAGGACACCGTTTGGATGAGTTCCAAATTTGGATATTTACTTGGATTGATTGCCTAGTAGATGTGCTTTTGCCAGGCCAGCTTTGTCAGGATAGAGGCTATCAGCTTTGACACCGTGTAAACCAATACGGCGCAATGAGTGATGAACGTGGGGTGCGAAGAGCGTCAGAGGTAACTGGAAAGGTCAAAGATCTTAGGTTGGGACAGACACCAGGTTCCAAAAAGATGTCAGGTTTGACATGTAGAGATGACCTCCGTGAGGCTGATATTTCGATTTCAGCCTCTAGGGGGATCCATAACAGGTCAACGGATGTAATCTGTGCGCCATGTTTTTTAAGAAACGAAGAGAAGAGATCATAATCTATTGAGGAATTTCTTGTTGTCTCGATGGTGAGGCGCTGCAATTTCGGCAGAGAGAAAATGGTCGCAGATATAATGCTCATGCTATGCGTGGAAATGATGAGGTCTTGAACATTGGGAAGCGTGAGGTCTTGCGAAACATCTAAATCAGACTCTGCCTCGCCGTCATTTTTTTGATGACGCAGATGGCGAAGATCCAGTACTCTGAGTGAGTGGAAGGACGTGATAAATTTCGGTGTGGCGAAAGTATCGCTGGAATTTCCGTCCATATCATTCCAATATAGACCCTCGAGAGAACCACTATAAAGCTTGGAAATTCCATCAAGGAATCCGATTGGTAGGGGGTGCATCCAGATGCCACTCAAGATACGAATGTTAGAGCAGATTTGGCAGATACGGAAGATAGTCTGGAGGTATTGGATGGAATTTGAACCTCGAGTATGCGTGTATATTTCAATGTGTCGCATCCATTGCCCATATCCGACCTCCCGCATATCATTAGGAATCTGATTTCTGGCGGCTTGCCTCTAGTATCGCGAGGAGCATTTTTGCTCTAGCTGGACTCTTGATCACAGCATGCTCGTATAAGATATGTAAAGCAACACGTCTCCATGCCCGATTGACGAGAACGAGGGCCAACTTTGTGCGCAAGACTAGAGCGGGTGTATTTGTACCCATTGCACTGTGAGAAGTGGGCTTTTTGACAAAAGGATCGAGAGGTTTGATTGAAACAGATTGGTGGACATATGTAGCAAATTGGAAGATTTCGAGCCATATTTCCAGAGGAAGTTGAGACATGGACCTTGATACTGTGAATGGTTTTTGATGAGGAGGCGCTATGTGGAAATAACTGAATATCGTTGTGAGGATAAGACTATATTAAAGAACGAAACGATATACCATTTGAAAGGAAAGAGCAGAGCTTCAAGACGATGTGAAAGCAGAAGCATAGGAAGTACTTGTACTGTCTAGAATTAATATATTTACTAGCAATCGAACTGTCTCTGTTTCTCGTTTCAAAGACCAATATCCGAGTCAATTACTGCGATACTTGCCAAATACGAACAAATACCTTCCTCAATGCTGCCACCTCTCTCATTCGGCGTCTTATTAGCGGTCTTGCAGCTCTCGCAAGCCATTAATATCTATCTTCATCCACCAACTCATCTCTACGACTCAACTTTGTCTCCAGAGGATGCTAGCGCAGCGTTGTCGCGCCATCTCGGTCTAGAATTTTTTGAACCACTCCGTGTTCCTCCTCAAGTAACATATCAAGAAGAACCATTCATTGCACAAGGCCTGAATGATGCTTTGCTAGTTGTTATTGAAGAAAATGAGATGCAAGGTACTTCTTTATTACAAAAATATCCCGGAGCAACAGAGTACTTATTGCTCAAATAGCGATTCTACCCGCATACATGCCTCCACCATTCACACTTTCGGAACCTTATTCCAACTCGGTAGACGGCCTCTCCACGGTAGTGCGAACGTATCTCCATCGTGCCAGGCACACGTATGAGTCCCTCTTCAGCCATGAAGGTCCTTGGCTGCCCGAGGACATTCAAACTCTGGTTTCATTTTTCAAGTCGTCCGAGGGATCTGCGTTTGCCGCAGTCGATCTCAATTTTCTGGTTGAACTTAGAACGACACTCGGACCCTTGGCTGACGAATATATAACTGCCGTCAGCACAATCCAAGATTTCTTATA
This sequence comes from Floccularia luteovirens, assembly GCA_009739215.1. Lineage (NCBI taxonomy): Eukaryota > Fungi > Basidiomycota > Agaricomycetes > Agaricales > Squamanitaceae > Floccularia > Floccularia luteovirens. Next base: position 2,932,513 of record VSJF01000002.1, read on the forward strand.
TCATGCCATAAGCGAAAACAAAGTCAACCTCGCAGTTGTTACCTACTCCTCAAAAACGCCACAAGGGACTCAATTAAAACGGCAACTCGATGCCAGACAATCCCAGAGTCCACTTCCCTCACCGAATCGCCCACCTCCCCAGGAACCTATTGGTTCTGTTTCGACGTGTTTTACAACTGCTGACGCATGCAATAACGGAACAAACACTTGTTCAGGTCGAGGACAATGTGTTGAAGCTACAAAAGCCGGTCGGACTTGCTTCGTTTGTACGTGTGGTGTAACCAAAACTGGTCAAGGTAGTCAGGTGAAAACCGAGTATTGGGTTGGTCAAAGCTGTGAAAGAAAAGACATAAGCGGGTAGGTCATTTCTATTGATCCAAACCTTATAAAGTACGATCCCCCTTTTTCGTAGGCCTTTCGTTCTTCTGACAGGCACCGTGGTGGTTATAATACTACTCCTATTCGGATCTGTGTCTCTGTTGTATAGTGTGGGTGATCAAGCCCTTCCGAGCACCCTCTTGGCTACTGCTGTAACAGCGAAGAAGGAGTAATTCAACTATATACTGTCGAAGTGCCACGTCTTTTGGATAGACACGGTATCAGTATTACCCTTGGGAGGCGAGAATCGAAAGGCAGCACAGGGACAAACAGCTCCTGGGTAGATAATACAGATTCTCTCTGCACAATTGTATTGATCCGAAAGCTATTGTTATCAACACAATTTGCCCTTTGTTCAAGATTCTTGTGATGGCTCGTATGCACCAATATGTTCACATTTCTAGACTCCCGTGCTCATTTCTGACGTCAAATCAAAATCAATCCCTGACAGGGACTTATTCTAGGGTGCACTGCAGAAACATGTTGGTGCTTGTCCTTTTTCCTTCATTCTATCCACCATAGTGTGCGGACAAAACAGAATTCAGTGTCTTTGCACATATGTCGACAGTGTTCTTTTTCACAGCTGACGTATACGTCATCGCGCGACAGGAAAATCTTTCTTCCGCAAAGTTCAGAAAACGGCCATTTCAAGGATGTCGTGTCAAGTGTCTATTTTAAAGTTTGTTCTACTTAAGTTTTGATTTTGATGTGACATGACATGACATGAATTCAATACTTGCAGATTGCAAAATTGAAAAAAGTCTGAAATCACCGTTGAACAACACAACATGGAACAACTGTGCTTAGATCAGACATCCCTGTCATGGGATCCCGTTCTAGACAACGGGAAGCATATGAAATCAACCCTGAAGTAAGGGGGTATGTACATATAAAGATTGACCTGGAATCGTACAAGGCAAAGATCATCAATGATTGGTGGACTTTTAAAATGAACTTCATTCGGCAAAGAACACTTACTGAATCTTGTTGTCCTCTTATCATAACCCTTCTTCCAGAAGATGGAAAGAAAGAGATATGTAACAATTCTTGTCCAGATGACCTATCATCCGGCGGTAGTCATTTTTCTGTTTTTGAATGTAGTGTTTTTTCCACCGTTGAAGAGGGCGCGTCAAACGTTTGTCTACACGTAAAATAAATTGAGCCTGTAGGGATCTTCCACGTTGCGCTTTGTTTTTTTCTGTCCCCCCCTCCACCCCTCCTCCCTTCTCAATATAAAATGAACAGACTCGGATGACAACAAATTAGATTTCTATTGGTTGATAATGTGATAGCCTACCCGATTCAATTGCGCTACTATTGCGTCGTATTCTGGCCTGCCCTGTCAAACATACTTTGCTCCATGATTAACGCCTGAATCAAATCACTCAAATTGAAAGGTACTGTAATAAATCGTCCCGCGAGACATCTTGTGGGGCGAAAGGACAAGTGTTGTTCTGAATATGGTGGTGGTTTTTTTAAAATTACTTTACTCTCTTCATAACCGACATCTCCACTTTTTCTGATTGAAATGTCAATCCTTCGAGTATTACCTGGTGACGGAGGATATTACAATACGGGAAATTGGATTACCCCTTCTTTTGGGATCTTTTAATGTCTGCCTATATATTATTGTGTTTCACTGATTGTGACGATTGGAAAATTGTCCTAGGAAGGGTCTTTTTCTCTTAGGGACCCCCCACACTTAGGGTCAATAGTTTGCGGAAGATGAAAGTTTATCCAGGCTACCGGCGGTGATGTAGAAAATTTTGAGTCCAGCGAATATCCTTTTTTTACAAGTGAATTAAGATTTATTTGTGTGAATGTTGTAAAAAAAATGGTACAATTCATATATACTAAACAGAAAACAATTTCCAAAGCTTCAAGTCTCGATAACAAATGTCCGTAGACAGGATATCAAATTATGATAAGGGTAATGGGGGGTTACATGATAAATGCAAAGTAAGACAGGGGGTGGGAGAAGGAATAAAAGAAGAAATTCATTGTCACACAAATCTGCAAGAAGAAAATGCCATAAGGGCTTTCTCATCTAGCGGGTGACGCGGGGGCGGAGCGATGTTTTGTAGATATGCGAGAGGTGCAAGGGATTCGGGCATGTCATCTGATGATGCAGAACTCGCAGGGCCGCGTTTCCCATGGGGCTTCTGATATATGGGAGATGAACCTCGTGAAATAACTTTCCATGGCGGGCTGTTGTTGGTTGACGAGGATAGATCCTGAGGGTAAGGTGAGGCTCTTGGCGCATATTGGACATATTCGATACGGGAGAATTCAGGACTATCAGATTCTGGGTTGAATATATGATCGGGCCGCCCTTTCGCAGAACGTGCACTTTTGTACTTTCCATGCGGAACATGAAGAGATGCCAGTTGGGGAATGACATCGATAGACTGCAGGCGACTGATTGACTCTTCTGTGAAATAGGCAACTACATGTGGGAACAATCATCAGGTCATTTCTTTCGGGGCGAAATCGACCTTTTTGTGATAAGGTTCAGTTTTAGTTACTTACTTAGGTGCCATTTACGTTGACCTCTTGGTGTGTCTACAAAGACTGTGTATGTTTGCTTTATCAAGATTGACCGCGCGGGGTCATGTGTTGATGATGAACTGATGAAATATTTATCAGGACCTGCTATCGATTTCAAAGGCTGTGGTAAACTCACGGCTCATCAGAGTCGTAAAAATGATCTGCATAAAGATGCTGAGAACTGTGCTTCTCGTGATAGAATAGGAAGCCCTGTAAATAGGAGTGTTTGTAAGAATTATGACAAGAGTGGAGGGAATAAAGCTGAAGCGGCTTACCTCTCGCACTCTTGATGGACCCCATCGAATACCTGTCCAATGCAATTTTAGTGAGCTAATGAGATGATTCCAAGAGACAATATATAAAATTTACCATCAGTCCAGCGTTCGATACCGACCTAGTCAAATATGGTCAGGACAAAGGATGTTCTAGGAGGGGATATGGATTTGACTTACTCCTGTCAGTTCGGCATGAGGACCTCTCTCTTCCCAGACGTAGACAGAGCCTGGGGAGATTAAACTTCGTTCCTCTGTGTCGAGACGACGGGTGACCATAGGGAGTATATTGAGGAGAACAGCATGAAAGATGACGCGTGCATCTGCGGGAGAGCGTATGCGAATACCAGTACAAGTAGCACGCTGCATGATGGGACAGGGAGAGAGGTGGAGGGGTGAGGGGGGTAGCGAGGAAAGATGGAAAGGAGGGAAAGCGAGAGGATAAAAAGGGAAGGGCAGTCGCAGGAGGCGAGAAAGGAAGGACAGATGGGGCAGATAGAATTACGACATGACATGTATCGAGACATTCCTAGAGATAGTTGTGTGCATTAGAGTTTTAGGAACTGTTGGCTATTATATATCAGGGGTGGGAGCACTTTGAAAATCTGAATGGCGTTCCTGGCTCAAATTCGTCAACGCTACCGTACACCAGTTGCCTTCCACATGCGTTCCCTTCATTTATCGGCTTACCGTCTCCTCTCCCTCCTCCCATCAGATGTTTATGACTTTTGCTCCAATTGGATTATCCCACTAATTATTTATGTCTTGCCGCGGCAAAATTAGATATCATAGAAGCCACCATTGTAAAGCTTCCGTATACGACTTACTACGCAGTTTACTCCTTTGGGCACAACCTATACGCTCTTTCGAGGACCTATTGCTTTGCGTTTCTATCGGCCGATAACCACAACAGGAGATCTTCTTGCACTACACCTTACACGTTAGATAGCCAAGCTGCTCCATGGCAGCTGGGAAATGGTGTGTCGGTGACAAAAAAACACACCGAACTCATTCTGGGTATTTTGCTCATGAAAGATCCTAAGCCACGGAGATTGATAGATGTGTACAGGTAATAGACTTCTCATCCCATCAAAAAAGGGTGCCATTCTGGTGAGAGTCGATGGCTTTATCACAACCAAAGTCCAAAACGGAAAGTCAATTTTCTAGATTATAAAGTTTCCCCCACTTGGTAACAAAACGCTTACAAGCGAATCTTCTTTGAAGAGATTCAGCCTAAGCGACATCTCCAGTGGAGAGAAAGTGGCTTCACTTGTCGGAATGGAGACAGGCTCCAGTTTTTTTACCACATATGCTGAAAGCGTCAATTAAGTTTCCCAGACCCACAGCAACAAGGTTCATTCAAAACAGAATTAATTTTTTTATTTGTGTTAGCCAGGGTACAATTGAATAAATCACAGATGTCAAAAGCCACCAACAAATCTATTCAATTTGGAAAATTATCAGAGTGCCGATCAAATATGCCAATATATATACTAGTACAACGAACCTAGAACTTTAGATGGCAAAGCTTCATGTCGTTTGTTGGTATTGACCTGAGGTCCAGTCAAAGGAACATGTATCAATCCACGTCTTTGGTCATGAGGATAAAGCCAATTCTATTTGCACTGCAGGTTTCGTACCAAGCAGAAATGAAATGTGATATCCGTTCCGCAGCTCCCGATACCCTTCCTTGATTTACATGCCACGGCTAGACACCCACCCACAGTGGTGCTATAAGGACACTCAAACGATGGATAAGTAAATACCGTACAAAACGTTCTAAAAAGCAAAATGAAAGGGACATCCAATGAATTCATTCCTTGATTGGCAGAATTCGCGGAGTTTTCTTTTTTGTTTAGATTAAAAGTGGTTCCAAATCGGGATGTCCAAGGTTTTGACAAGACAATGATCACTGCCCACAACCGTCAAAACACCAAACAGACTAGCTATTCATTCTCATCGGCTTTCCAACCAGTACCCCACGCGCTCCAGAATCTTACTACACGGTTGTGACGGTACGATCTCTCCTCATTAATGATCCTTTGCGGGCGTTGCAGACGCGCAATGGCGTTCCACCTATCCCCGCCGTTTTCTGCTACAATTTCTTTTGAATCCTAGTATACAACCCCAAGTGCAATGACCAACCTTCCGTGAATGTCTCCCCTTGTTTTGTGGTCATTTACAGGTCCGAAGTCAGCTGCAATGTGCCTACCGATTGGTCGTGTGCACATGGTGCTTGCATATTTATGATCCTGTAGTGTGAGTTCATACTTATGAAACGTCAACCTCAATACGGTGATTCTCCCGTCAGGATATGCTCACGCTGTTGCACTTCCATTACATAAATGTATATTTTTCATGTATAACCTGACCACTTGAATGTCTATTCATCGACATCCCTGCGAACATGGAAGGTCCAGTGACGTCGATGTTCGATTGTGCCTTCGTCATCTAAAGGTCATAAGCACATCACCCCATCGTGTGGATTGGAGGGGTTGACCCTCATTCTTTGGGTCATAAATGTTCCGTGTCCGATGGCTTGTTCATCTGCTGCAGTGTCCCCTTACCCTCGAATAACGGACCTCACTCCGGATCAGGTTGGTATGTATACTTGACATACGTGGTTATATGTCCAACAAAAAACCTTGTACATTTCGGAGAAAAGTTTGCAGCAAAAACAATCAGTGACAACTATTATTAGGTTTCTGTTAAAGCCTAGGTAATGTTTCACGTGAACGTAAGAAAATGTCTCTTTAGCTTTTGTCTTCTTCAGGTTCTTCACTTCTTTTCGCGTGCAATCTGTGTGTATGAATCGGCACATACAGGCAGACTAGCATTGAGAAGGCAGGAAGCCCTGTTATGTTTAGCAGAACCTGTTTTGGCAAAGCTGGCGTGAGAGCAATAAACTCTCGTTTGGTATAGGTTGTTATCAGAATTACTCTGCTACGTTAGGCTGCTACGATGACAAGCGATTAGGGGGCATCAGTAAACGCAGGGAAAATATCACTGTCAACGTAAGTCCTAAATTCGTATGGATTCGATTTATCCCATAAGCAAACCAATATACTTGATTGTTTGGGATGAGTAATAGTCTCGCCAAGCCCAATTTATATCTTCGTTTTTGTAATATCTGACCCATTTGTTCAAATGTAATACAAGGTGAGTAAGTGCCGTGAGTTGGAGTGTAGCAAAGATATACCTCTTTTTTTCCAAATGCGATGAAGAATACGGCGGCCAACCTTAGACTCCGCTTCGAGTCTTCCGATGAACCGGGCGATAATGACCGAAGAGACCATCTCCGTGAAACTTATCTGATCTCGGTGCTACATGTTACATCCTGTCGAGCTTTATCCGCGTGTGGCATTACATGTACAAGAATTAATATCAGTTTCGTGGCATGTCACTAAGGGTTGCGATTTGTAAAAATTCATATGATTTCGTGAATGATTCTATCCATCAACTTACCCAACTTCATTTGATCAACTCATGATTAATTGATTTCTAGTCCTTATCGGCGTTTATGAAAAAGCATGGCCGATGTTTTCGATGTGGATAGTGAATGTGTTTACTTGTGGCTGTGTTAATTTCTGGTTTCCAGAGTTCAAAATTGGCGCTGAAGTAATGCAAGCTTGAACGACTAAAAATGTAAATTGTACACATACAAGGCCCCAAGAAAGAAATATTTGATGTACTTTGATATATTACATGTACAGATGTTAAGTATATTTACACATCAAAGTTACAGCATTATCTTGTGATTTGAACAAGTCGTGATTTTCCTTATTCTGGGCATCCTCGAACAAAATGGCTTCTCTTAGTATTTGATAGGAATAAATGTATGTTTCCTTTCTCGATTTGAATTGAATTGAATAAACCGACTTCCACATCTGGCAGTTCAGGAAAACAATAAACGTTCCTTGTAATTCAAACTCAAATGTCATACAACAAACTTCAAAAGTGCGAAGATTGGGGTAGCCCCAATTGAGATTATTTACCAAGTTTGTTTTTTTTTATATGTAGGCTTTTATCTCCTTTCCGCGAATCTTTTTTTCTTTTTGATTCCGTCTGAAATTTGAGTGGAAAAAGTTGACCAAACAAACACTTGGGGGTATGGGCCATTGCTCTGCATGGCATATCCGAGTCCGTCATTGGCTGGCAAGAAAGGAATATTACAATTATCTACTAAACTCTAGTCATGGTACGTAGGTCATAGAATTCTTAGTCACACACTTAGCAAAACATATATACAGTTGTTTTTTTAATCTCGAAAATAAGTATTTTGGAACTGCCTCGTTCGAATATCCATACCATAGTTAGATTAAACATAATACTTAATGTACATAATGATCCTCTCTAAAATCATGTTATTTGTATTCTAAGATAAAGGAATAACGACAACGACAACAAGGGAATAAGGATCATGGGGTGGTCTGTCCTTCTGGGTGGTGTAATACCCGCTACGCAAGTTTGGCCCCTTGTTCCGTTGTGTGACAGACGGTTTCAGGCAGGGAGGTGGGGTCGAGACAACTTTCACTCCACTGACATGCCTTTTGGTCTGACAAATCCTTAATTCAGGCCATTGTGTAGCATCGAAGGTGTAACATGCACTGCGAAATTGTCAGATGTATGTGAACAGGGCGTTGACAGTTCCTGTTAATTACAAATTTTGATTTCGTGTGCTGTTTGACACCCAATAAAAACGAGAACGTTATGATTTCTTTAAATACAACATACCTTTTGAAAGGCCTGCGAACCTGAAGGCATTGTGGCTTAGTGTTATATTTCTCTGCTGCGTAGTAGCCATCAATGTCTTGTCAAGCATAACAATGCCTGTTGTTTGGCTCAAATTATGATGGACAATGACTCAGCGAGAAGATGGATGATGTCGTACAGTGCCTGGCCACAACTTTTGTCTTCTTCTGCGAAACAAACATTGGCAATGCAGAGATTTTGAGATGCGACATCGAAATCTTCTTTTACTTGTGCATCATGCACTGTGGCATCCAGTTCTTACTTTTTGATTGTGGTAGAATCCTCAAGATTCTGGGATATGGGAACAAAATTTAAATACATACAATCTCATTTTTGTATATATCATCATATCAGGCACGTTCACCTAAACTTCAAAGTTACTTGTATCCCGTTTCCGACATCTATATGTGCTGTTAAGTTTAAGTTGTAATGAAGGATTTTAAATGTGGCACTGAACACATTAGTACAGTCTGTAAATGTTTAAACATGTCCTGATTCAATATTCAATATTAAACTTGAATTTGAAACGAACAAAAACTGTCCATGCCAACTATCACGTGCAAATTTTCCCACGTCAAGCTTATAAGACCGACTCCTTACGGACTCGGAACCTCGAAACGGATTTATTTGCGTGACCTGAATTTCAACCAAATTTTTCTCATTGCGCATGATTTATTTATGTACGGTATGTTTGATGTTACTTCACATACTGAATAATAATAGCAGCTGCTGGTTATAATAAGATAGATAAGAGATACGCGCGTACGATTGCTACCTTTCCGTTTCGACCCGGCAAAAATAGTTCATCAGGGCCGGATAACGCGACAAGAGGGGTTGAATATTGTAGGCATTGTTCACAGGCTTTAAACAAACCGTCGGAGACGACTTTCACATGTGTGATTTGTGCGGTCCGCCGGATGATTAACCAAAGGTTGTAACATTCCCATGGTTATACTTGTTCATGGTCGCTAATCTCCACTCACTCTTCGCTAGGTCGCTCAAGTTGCACATACTTAGGTATTTCTCCCCATGTGTCAATTGTTTTCTCCGCCGTTCATTTCCAATCAGCATATATCATCTCCGTTGGGTTTTATTAATCTCTCGCTATCTTAGTCCGGGCGCATACCCCCTGGAATTACAATGCCTTGGCTGCTTGCGTATAATGGAAAAAGGGAAAGTATGTTTATATTTATCTGTCAAATGTGATTTTGAAGCACAACCGCCTATGACTCCTTCCTTTACGCTCGTGGGTCACAAATTCGTCCCCGCCTAGAATGGTGAGTTATGTGGATTGATAACATACCCCAGTTTTCTAGAAAGGAACTACTTATATGCACATCCCCACGTTATGCGAGCGAATAGCCATATTAGCGCTGAAATTGGGGGTGGGGGTGGCAATGTTGGTGATTCCCCTTGTTTGTAAACGAGCGATGGCCGGAAGGGAAATAGCTACCATACATTCTCTATGGTTGACCCAAGTTCTCACCTTTCATTCTTGGTTTTGCGTTCCCATCGTCACATTCGCCTATACCCTCTCTAGCTCATGGAGAAACTTGGACTCACACGATTCTATCACCGTCTTGCTCAGCACCACATGGACTGTGTCAGTTGTTGTCTCCATACCTTGCAACTTGATACTTGTTCGATACTACAATCAAACATTGCCCCAGAAAGAAGTTACTCGGCTCTTATGTTCTCGCAACAATTAGCATGGCATCAGTCTTTCCCTAGTGTTCCTCTTTACCTCAACTGGACCCCAGTTGTCTCGATATTCTTGCTCTGAATATCCCAAACTTGGTGAAACTCACTCTTCCCGTCCCTTGGAGAATAAACCGTCATGCTGCGCATACTTGAACAATCATCGAACTATCAAAAAAAATGCTAATCTGCTTGAACTGCGCTATATACGTCTCACTGTATGTGCCCCCCATCTCCGTCTCGGCGGGGAGAAACCCGAGCCATTGGAACATCTCTCAACAACAATGTATAGAGATATGGTATGGATGTTGTAGATACATGTGGCTCGAAACCTTTCTCATCAGCTGCCAGCTCTCACTTTTGAATTTGATGTACTGGTTTTCGCAAGTTTCTGATAACTTCGATATTTGTCAAACGGGCCCCGTATCGGAGCGTCACCCGAAGCAAACTCACTGAACAACCACAAGTTTCTCCCCTACTTTGTAGCGTTCCTATCAAACAGTTTCCCCGCTCGCTTGATAAATGTGCCTCAGATGATGGCCATGCCAGCGAGTTGACCCGCACCATACAGCCTTCTCCATGTTATATTATATCCGGGAAAGCAGCCGCCGTTTTCTTATCACTGCCAGCGACAATACCTTCAATACCAATATTAATTATGATCAAGCTCTGCCTATGACGCGGGTCGGGAGCATGTGTAGCTTGTTGTTTTTAAAATCCCTCTAGATTGGAAAACATTTATCACCTTGAGTGGGAAGGTGGAATGTATGTCTGGATGAATTCCAAGAAATTCAGATTCAAGCACACACCACTCAGGAACTATTCAAATTATCCTCCATCGATTAGTCGACCATATGATGTATAGATCATATTATCGATACATCCAAGTGTATGTCGTAATGACCGACCAAGTTAATCAAGCTTCTCGTATGACTCAGGTGCTGTTTCTTTTCCTGAATTCAACCCATGACCGCTTAAGCGACTATTTCGCCCGGACAGCGTCCTTCGATATAAATAACTTAAACAGTTTGTTTGCAGAGAGGAACTTGGAGAAGCCCTGCTTCCACTCGGCACTTTTTCTCTCGGATCCAAGAATACTTTCATGTCGGGAGGACCTGAATGTCGAGGCCAGAACGAAGAATTAGTATGGGGATTGAATATATGCATTGGCGAAGCAAAGCCAGGTTGACCACATTCAATATAAAACCCCGGCTGCTTTAATGTCATAGTTGCTCGTTTTGGTACTGTTGGATATACCTTGGAAATCCATCGGAAATGTAACACTTTAATTCATTCCAATTTTTCAATAGACTAATGGAATGTTGACTGTTGGTTTTATCAGAGTCTGAGACGTCAGGACCTCTACCAATAAAAATCGCCTCGATATGCCATTCCCGGTGCTCTTTTTTCTGGTGTTTGAAGGTTATGATTTTGAAGGTTATGATTTTTGAAAACAGAAATTTTGACTTAGCCGAAAGGATAGTTCGAACCGGTACTTTTACACGTATATATGACAATCCGAAACAGTCCGACATATGTCTTGATCCCAAAATGTCCGGAGGCATCTCGTGAGCTAGGTCACCCGATCACCATGACATTTGCAGCGCCTTATTCTATAGCTCATGCTTAACAGTATGCTTGTGCTTAGCAGTATAAAATCCACCATATTCCTTGACGATCCACAGAAACAACATGTTTTCAACCATTCTCAAGTATCTTACTGTCTTAGTTCTCGCTGTGGTCACCAACGCTGCAGCAGGCCAACTGCAACAAGTGACGAACTTTGGAACAAATCCGACAAATGTCGGGATGTTCCTTTATCGTCCCTCAGGAGTTGTCGCCAACCCTGCCCTCATCGTCGCAATCCACTATTGCCAAGGCACAGCTCAGGCGTACTTTACTGGGACGCAGTATGCAAACCTCGCAGATCAGATGAAATCTTTCATTGTGATCTATCCGGACGCGCCTGACAGCGGAGGATGCTGGGATGTCCACAGCACTGCGACGCTTACCCACAACGCTGGTGGGGATTCGCTCGGAATCGTTTCAATGGTCCGGTATGCGATTTCAAACCTAGGCGTAGATGCATCTCGTGTCTTCGTGACAGGTACTTCGTCCGGTGCCATGATGACCAACGTACTTGCGGGTGCATACCCCGATGTATTCAAGGCAGGCGCTGCTTTCGCTAGTGTTCCATATGGTTGCTTTGCGGGTCCTGATTTGTGGAATAATGCGTGCGCTACTGGATCAATCACAAAGACTGCGCAGCAATGGGTAAGAAACGATCCGTGTTATATTTACGTGCTAATGTTATCTGTACAGGGTGACCAAGTGCGCTCAGGATATCCTGGGTATACTGGCCCAAGACCTAAACTCCAAGTGTGGCAAGGAACACTGTAAGTATATGTTACTCGTAAATTCGCCCAAGTGAACGAATCAATTGTAAATGCAGCGACACTACCTTGAACTATCACAACTTCGCTGAAAATGTCAAGCAATGGACAAATGTATTCGGCTACAGTGCAACTCCCACCTCTGTTCAACAAAATTCTCCAGTTTCTGGATGGACACGCTCAATCTATGGTCCTAACTTCCAAGCCATCAGTGCTGCTGGAGTCGACCACAACATCCCAGTGCAAGCTAACGATGTACTCAACTGGTTTGGCTTGACAGGCACTCAACCTACCCAACCCCCTACCAATCCTCCTACTACTACTTACCCACCTACTAATCCACCTACGAACCCACCAACTGGAGGCACTGCTGCCCACTGGGGACAATGCGGCGGGTGAGTTTTGGATATATTTTATTATAAAATGAAGATTGATTCGTCTTTGCAGTATTGGTTGGACTGGTCCCACTGTATGCGCGGCTCCTTACACCTGCCAGGCAGCGAATGCATGGTACTCTCAGGTCAGTGCTTGCTTCAAAATCACTACCCAATTTTTTTTGAGTGACGTGCTTGTAGTGCCTGTGATGTGGCTTTTGGAAATGGATGACCTGTTAAAGATGACTAGATTTGAAGACTATGGAGCTTGTAGTCGGTATTTTACAGGTCATGAATTGTCAGTACTATCAGTTTAAGAAATCTATCAATTCAAACAAATGGCGGCCGAAGGAGGCAGTTTACCTAAGCTTATCTTCGTTCGTCTGATTCCTTCCGTTGAAGTTGATCATGACTTCTTTGCCGTTCACCACCTGTAACATGTGTGTATGGGGTATTTAGCCGTGCAAAGTCCCTGATTCGAGGAAAAGGAATCACACACTTCATGATGATTCGAAGAAGCAAAAAACGCATTAACCAATGAAACGACACTGTTTGGTCGCACCTCGAGTATGATTAAGTTCATGTTGAGTGCTACTCCTAGAAGGAGAAGGAGAAGGAAGGTGACCAACTGTTCTTGTACCAATTCGACACGTCGAGGTTTCCGGTGTGTCTAAAATCGCGACGCGGTCAGCGTTATTTTGGGATAGGATGTATTACAGCGGAGCCAAACGAGGAGATCACAATTCAATATTTTAAAAACACCGGGCTTCTTGAACGTCAAAAATTCCTTGTTTTGGTACTGTTGGATATACCTTGGCAATCCTTCGGAAATTGGGTTTGTTCAATTTGTGGTTTTTTTATTTTATGACGGTCTAGTAAACGGTCTGCCTCTAGATGTCTGTAGTGTTAAGACTACCGCCAAGAGAATTTATCTTGGCATGTGATCGAGAAAACTGTTGTTTTCCAAAATCATGAAATTTCTTGCAGAATCAGTTTGTACTGGTACTCATGATGTTATGTATGGCCTTCTCAGCTTCAGATGTGACTTCCAAAGCTTCCGGAGGTATCTCGGTGGGCTGGGTCACCCGATCATTTGAAGGATACGCAGAATACGTATTCTTATCCTTCAGCCGTGGCAGTATAAAAACCCCGGAAAACGTCGACAATCCCCAGAAACAACATGTTTTCCACAATTCTCAAGTATCTTACTGTTTTGGTTCTCGCTGTAGCCACCAACGCCGCTGCAGGCCAACTCCAACAGGTGACGAACTTTGGAACAAATCCGACAAATGTCGGGATGTTCCTTTACCGTCCTTCAGGAGTTGTCGCCAAACCTGCTCTCATTGTCGCCATCCATTATTGCTCTGGGACTGCTCAGGCGTACTTCACTGGGACACAATACGCGAACCTCGCGGACCAAATGAAGAGCTTCATTGTGATATATCCGAATGCACCAGATAGCGGAGGATGCTGGGATGTCCACACTAACGCAACATTGACACATAATGCTGGTGGTGACTCGCTCGGAATCGTATCCATGGTTCGGTTCGCCATTGCGAACTATGGCGTTGATGCATCACGCGTCTTTATGACTGGTACCTCATCTGGTGCCATGATGACCAACGTACTTGCGGGAGCATACCCCGACGTGTTCAAGGCAGGGGCTGCATTTGCCGGTGTTCCATTTGGGTGCTTCGGAGGTCCTGATATGTGGAATACTCCATGCGCAACTGGTACAGTCACCAAAACTGCACAACAATGGGTAAGGAATAGCCTGCTTGTACTTTCTAAACCACCGTGATAACATCATTCCCAGGGCGACTTAGCACGGTCAGGATACCCTGGCTATACTGGCGCAAGACCCAAACTGCAAATATGGCAAGGAACGCTGTGAGTATTTGTTTTAAAACAATTATACCTCCAAATGAACTAAAAATATGTACAGCGATACCACTTTGAACTACCACAACTTCGGTGAAGGCATTAAACAGTGGACGAACATATTTGGTTATAGCACGACAGCCACCTCTGTCCAACAAAACTCACCACTTTCCGGATGGACACGCTCTACATATGGCCCCAACTTCCAAGCCATCAGCGCTGCTGGTGTAGACCATAACATCCCAGTACAGGCTAATGATGTACTCGCCTGGTTCGGCTTGACAGGCACCCAAACCCAACCCCCAACAAACCCACCTACGAGCTCACCTACAAACCCACCCTCTACCGGAGGCACTGCCGCCCACTGGGGACAGTGTGGAGGGTAAGTTCTAATTTAAATTTGCTTCTTTCAACTTGACTTATTTATCCGATACGTAGTATTGGCTGGACTGGCCCAACCGTATGTGCCGCGCCTTACACTTGCCAGGCTGCCAATGAATTCTACTCTCAGGTTAGTAATTGTTTAATGGTGATAAAAATCTTACTTGACGGGATTTCTACAGTGCCTATGACCCCACCCTTAAATGAACGACCTGCTAGTAACATCTATGAAATTAGGATAACCATAATTTGTAGTCGATATGACAGGTCACAGATTAAAGTAACCGATTATTTTGTACAGATAACAGAGAGCACCCTTTCCTTTCAAGTGACTATTCGCAAGTGAGTGTTATGTCGCTTGGTCGCGTGAATGTGTACATGTGGACTGTGAAGGACTGAAGATATTTGTATTGTTTAAGACCTCCGGCTTTTTGAGGGTTGCTAATATCCCGTCTAGACAGCACAGGATATTTGGCAATCCGTAGAAAATCCACACTCGTATTTTGTTCTTGATTTTGATTTTTGTCAAATTAAAGGCTCGACGATTAACAAAATTGTGGCTACTATAAATTTATCTGGTATGTTATGAGCTATCTTTTCAGATTTGAGAACCATGAATTGGGAGATGAAAATGAAGCACTAGTAACGAGTATGCAACGTTGCAACACTTTGCATGCACTACATATGCATGGTTAAAATACGAACTGGAGGTATCTCGATTCTCCGTAAGCCGGGTCACCCGATCATCTATTATGACATTCAAGATATTTCTATCTTATACTTATCTCAGAATGTAGCAGATATAAAAAGCGCAAAAAAATTCTACCCCTCACAAACCCACAGGAACATCAAACATGTTTTCTGTTATTCTCAAGTACCTCGCTCTCTTGATTTTCGCCGCAGTCACTAGTACCAATGCTGCGGTGGGCTCGTTGGAGCAGATTACGAGTTTTGGTTCGAACCCAACAAATGTTGGGATGTTCTTGTATCGCCCAGAGGGCATTGTTTCCAACCCTGCTCTTATTGTGGCGATACATTATTGCACAGGGACGGCTCAGGCGTACTTTACGGGGACAGACTATGCGAATCTCGCAGATCGCTTGAAGAACTTCATTGTGATTTATCCGAATGCGCCAGATAGTGGAGGTTGCTGGGATGTACATACTAATGAGACGCTCACACACAATGCTGGTGGGGATTCGCTTGGGATTGTGTCGATGGTTCGATTTGCTATTGCGAACTATGGTGTGGACGCATCGCGAGTTTTTATGACAGGAACTTCATCTGGTGCTATGATGACCAATGTACTTGCGGGAGCATACCCCGATGTATTCAATGCAGGCGCTGCTTTTGCTGGTGTCCCATATGGCTGCTTTGGAGGTCCTGATAGTGTGGAATACTCCCTGTGCTACGGGAGTTACCACAAAGACGGCACAAGAATGGGTAACGAAAATGTCTGTTACGTGATTCTACATTTTTGTGTTAACACTATGTCAGGG
Source organism: Floccularia luteovirens (assembly GCA_009739215.1). Classification (NCBI taxonomy): domain Eukaryota; kingdom Fungi; phylum Basidiomycota; class Agaricomycetes; order Agaricales; family Squamanitaceae; genus Floccularia; species Floccularia luteovirens. The sequence continues at coordinate 2,948,688 of VSJF01000002.1, forward strand.
CGATTTGGTGCGGTCTGGATACCCTGGCTACACTGGTACAAGACCTAAATTACAAATTTGGCAGGGAACACTGTGAGTTATAGTTTTCTGTGCATTTCCCTATCCAATTGACTATGAATACCGCAGTGATGCTATCTTAGACTACCATAACTTTGGCGAAGCTATAAAGCAGTGGACAAATGTATTCGGTTATAACACAAACCCCATCGCAATAGCATCAAATTCACCGCTCTCTAACTGGACACGCTCATACTATGGACCCAAATTTCAAGCAATCAGTGCCGATGGTGTAGACCATGACATCCCAGTACAGGCCAATGATGTGCTCAATTGGTTCGGTTTGACAGGTGGTCCAATTGTTGACCCATTCCCTCCAAATGAACCTACGAATCCTCGAAGTGGTCCTCAGCCTCACTGGGAACAATGTGGTGGGTACGTTTTGAATGCTATTTTCCTTGGTAAACAAGGTGTCCTGAACCTGTTTATCTGATCTTATAGTCTCGACTGGACTGGCCCAACTACTTGTGCGTCGCCGTACACATGCCAAGTAGTAAATCAGTACCGCTCTCAGGTTGGTACCTGTGTAGATGTTTCACGCCAATGCCCCTTGACAAAGCTTCATATTGCTTGCGATCTGGCTTGGAGATAAGTGAATTGATAAAACTGGACAGCAGTGGTTGTAATCTCATGGCAGACTTTTGATTATTACTACACCAAAACAATAAATTACTTGTAAAGGCTAGCTTTTGATGACGACATCGTGAAATCAATTTAGTAGGGTATCATGCTAGAACCCCAGCTTTTCTGAGAAGCTCTGGGAGAACATTGTTCATATGCAACTGTTGTAGATCATCAGAGCCTCCAATTGACTCTCCATTCAAGAGGATATTCGGAAATGTGGCTCGACCAGTGATCCGTCCTAGTAAAGTTTTAATAATATGTTGATCGTCTAACCATCGTGAAAAGTGAGTATAAAAAGTTATATCATTCTGTATTGTTCTGACCTCGCAAATCAACTTCTATAATTTTTGGTGGGGGTTGGATATTGTATGATGCAAGAAGCTCTTTAGCTTTCTTCGAGTACCTTTACAAAGAGAGTGTGTGTAAGTTGACCACTTTCAAACTAAAATTAGGAGCCATGACTGACGGGCAATATGTCTATGCAATATTTGGTAATCACGTTTGGAAATGGGTTATGATATCAAAAAATACCTTGCTGAAGACAACGACTGGGTATTTCTTATTCAAGGATCTAATCTCCTTGCGCCAGTTGAGTTCTGTTTTGCCTGCCGCATAGATACTCATGGGCATTGGCGACTCTGGGTTAATATCATCGACAGAGTTAAGGAGATATTGTGGTTCTGATTTCCGTGTCACTAAGTGCAACAGGCCATAAACTTCTTTGATGTCAGTCGCTGGCTGTATGAAGATATTGACGATTGAAAACTAAAAGTATAGAGTAGGAATCACTTACTTCCCATGGTGCCACCACATACACAATGAATCCCAGGAAAAGACAAATGCACAGAGCAAAGAGCCGACGACGGCGTAATAGGACTGTAGGTTGGGTTGAGGCCATGAGTATCCGTCACTAGTAGACACGTCGGTCCAATTGAACGCGTCTGCCAGCTGCAAAGTTGTTCCTGGGAATTTATATTTATATAGCGGCATACCGGACCGCCTCCGTTAAGCCAAGGCTTAACCAAGTTTTTCGAAAATCGAAATCAAAGTTCACCATCTACCAGGTGGAAAAACAAAGGTTTGATTATGGTCATCCCTGCACCTCGAAAAATCGAATATGTTTTGTTCGATATGGATGGCGCGTATTCCCTCTTTCAAAACTTTTGTTATGTATACTGACGAGATCAGTTTTATGATAATAGGGTTGATGATTGATTCAGAAAGAGTTTATACAGAAGTAACGAGTTAGTCTTTCGTGATTTTCGTGATCGAAAACATCCATAATCCTTCAACTATTATTGATAGATAGGATCCTTGGAAAATATGGCAAGGAGATGACATGGGAGATGAAAGCGGGATGTATGGGTAAACGTTTGTAGCAGTCTTAATATATACCATTATTACTCTTGATTAACTATAGATCTATATAGCGGAACGAGAGGCTGCAGTCCACCTTCTCTCTTTCTTTCCAGACATCCCACTAGACATCACCACATATCTACGAGAACGTAATATAATGCAAGACTTAATCTGGCCGACTGTACCTCTACTCCCTGGAGTGCGCAAACTGGTATTTCATCTCAAGAAACACGGTATACCTATCGCTGTCGCCACCGGATCTCGTCGCGAGAAATATGAATTAAAAACTGCCCATTTGCAAGAAGTATTTGAGTGCTTTGATGGGAAGGTTGTATGTGGTAATGATACAAAATATGGTATGCGCGGTAAACCTGCACCCGACATATTTTTGGTTGCGGCGAGAGAGATGTTGGGACGGGATGTGGGTCCTTTAGAGGAGCCGGTCAGTGAAGCGCAAAAGGAGCAACGCAGTAAAGGACTTGTATTTGAAGATGGACTACCAGGCATGCAAGCTGGAAAAAGAGCCGGCATGGCAGGTGTGTTTCTTCTCTCGCGATCAGGTCCATGCACCTATGGTGATGTTCTCGTTCTTTTTAGTTGTTTGGATACCCGACGCTGGCTTGCTCGACGTGAATTATTCCGGCGAAGAAAAGGCAGATCAGATATTACCCTCTTTAGAGAACTTTTCCCCCGAAGATTGGGGTTTACCTCCATATGATTCTGAATCATGATATGCTGTAGTTTTTCTCTCGATCTCACATAAAACTAGAGGTTGGAGTAGAAAGAAACTTGATTGTTTGGGGGAGGTTCTAGTATACACTGTGTATATGGTTAAACATACAAGCAGATCCAGAAATCTAAGATACATTCGAAAAAATAAAGAGAAAATAGAGAAAAAAAATAAATTAAAGATAAATTAAGAATAGATGTCATGCCGCTCGAAATCCATCTATCAAGTAGTAGCAACCCTAAAGAGACCTTTCGGAATCGCGCTAACTCTCTTCGCCTGGCTAGGTGCTTGGCTCTGCGAAACTGTGGATGAAGCCCCTCCAGATCTCAGACGGGCAAACTGAGCTGGAATGCGGGATACACGGGAAAGCACAGTGCGGGGCTTTGAAGCAACAGTAGCAGGGGGAGAAGCGGGTGGAGTAACCGGGACAGTAGCCGAATCCGGAGCAATATCAGGAGCAGGAATGCTGCTGATACGAAGAGGTGACGGGGCAACCTTCTTGGTGATACGAAGGGGCTCCGTTACCTTTGGACTAGGACGAGGCGTTACTGGGGTCTTGACTGCTTGAGGTGTTGCTGGGGTAATCTTGATAGATGGCTCCGCGGCTTTGACAATATTGTTAATCTGAGCGTGTGACGCTGAGCTTTTATGTTTTATATTATTGCTAGGTGTTCTGGGTATATGTATAGAAGTTTGTGCGTTCGTCCTGACGGGGGAAACAGCAGGTCGGCGGCGGAGGGACTGGGGAGGTGTGGGTAACTTCTGAACCATGGTAGTTGGGGAGCTGACTTTCGAAAAAGAGATGGAGGACTGGAGGACAGAGTGGATGGAGGGCATGACCTTCTTAGAAGGTGTGATAGGGTTTGATAATGATCGCCCTTTAGTCGAGATGGGGAGTTTGGACTTAACTGTAGAAGACTCCACAATGGCAACGAGTGATTTACGTGTGGGAGTCACATGCTGCTCGACGATGATAGGATAGAATTGAGGCTTGGTCCCATATTTAGGAGTAGGAGTAGATTGGTCGTCTTCGCCTTCATAAACAGACTCATCTTCACTGTCAGTCATCTCAAGAGAACCAAGAGAATCGGAGCTGAATGCGGCGCAGATTCGTTCAAGCGAAAGAAGAGCCTGAGACATTTCGAGAGCATCCTTCGTCTCCTCGGTAGTTGCAGGAGCTGGGGAGGTTTCTTGGTTGTTATCTTCCTTGAGAATGTCGAGTAAGGCCTTTTCCTTCGATTGAACAGAAAGGAAGGGGTCTGCGGAAAAGCGGGAGGGAGATGATAATGAGCTCTTTGGCGAGCTTTGAGGAGCCTAGAGATATGCGTCATATTAGAAAAAATGTAACAATTAAAGTAAGTTCAACATACAGAAAATCTGTGATTGCTAAGAATTACTGCCCGTCGCTTTCCTAGATCTTTCGCCGAGGGCTTTACACTTTGCACTTTAGGTGAAGCCAAAGATCTTGGAAGTCGGGAAATAGCGCCTTTGAGATTCAAAGGTGAAACAGTAGGACTGGAGGCTTTAGTTTGTCCAATGGCCTTGGGAGTTGCTAGAGATTTAAGAGGAGACGCAGATCTAAGGACAGGTTTGCCTTTGATTGTTGGAGGAGTACTTAAGACAGGACTTGAAGGAACTTTGGAAGTGACGGTAGGCTTGGGGGAAGGTTTCACAACCTTGGGAGCAGGCACAGGCTTGATACTAGAGATAACCTTTGGCTTTGGAGTAAGTTCAGACCTTTTGACCTTTAAAGGACTCGCAGGAATCTTAGAGATCGAAGTTGCTTTGAGTTCTCGAGAGCTTCGGATAATTTGTCTCTTCTGTACTGGCCTGTTGATATCGACAGTTGCAAGGGCAGGACGAGATGCGACTGGAAGAGGTTTGACTTGTTCCTCGACGGGTTTGCAGATAGGCTCGGGTACGTCAACATGAGCAACAGGAACCGAGAGAACATCTGGGGAAGAGACAATGGCAACTACCTGAGAGGAGACAAGAGGTTCAGCTGAGACTTCAAGTACAGAAGCGCGTTCCCTAGGAGTGTAGATTACTGGAGAGATACCAACATCGAGTGACTTATCGAGCATTTCCTGTCTTTCTTCCGCAGTTGAGGTAAGTTTGGGAGGCTCTTCACCTCTTTCTAGACAACCCATGAGAGTATTGATTCCAAGAGAGTCTGAGGACTGATTGTTGGACAAGATATCAGAGAGCGCCGAAGACGAAGGAGTCACGATGTCAGCGTGGTTGGGGACGGTTTGTGCTTGTTGCTTCCAGAATTTGGCAACCTTCTTGGTACTCCTGAGATCTTTCCTAGCCTTAAGGGTATGGTTGATAGCAGAGATATAGTTGTCAGGTGTGCGTGGGCCAACGATAGCGGGAATGATCCTAGCCCAGGAAGAATCGCGTTTACCTGCAGCCTTCTTGATGGCGTCGATAAGGGCGTCGTCGGCATTCATTCCGTCGTGCATAGATTCAACTGCGCGGTGTAAGACAGGCTCGTCAAGCTTGATATCAACCATACATTCGATAAAACGTTCGGCCTGGAAGAGCTTCATAGTTTGGAACTCGATCTTCTGTTCATCAAGTTGACAGGTGCTGACGAGAAGCTTCAAGATCAAACCTCGCCATGAAAAGATCGGTTTTAAGAGTCGAGATCTCTTGTTCCTTGACCTGAGTGCCTGCCTTCAAGGCTGCGACCTCGGCTTCCAGGGCGAGAATGCGATGTTGGCAGAGAGTAAGCTTAGTCTTCAAGGCGTTGCTAGACGTGTGGACCATTTGACTATCTTTGGGAGCTTGAGAGCCAGAGTCAGGGACACCCTCAGAAGCAGGAAGGGCCTTGGCTGACAAGTCAACATTGAGAACCAACTCCGCGATATTGGGCATCGACATGAAGCGTGGCAAGGTGTTGAAAGAACCGAACACTGAGCTCATGACGTCGCCCTGTACTAAGACAGGGCGGCGCACGATAGAGGCCGTGTTGGAGAAGTGAGATATCATCATGAGCAAGACACTAGGTTATGCCCAGATGGAAGTGATGGTTGAGCTTTGGTGGTTGTAGAATATACGATATAATACGATGATAGTGAAAGTAGTAGGTAAAGAAGGGAATAACGGAACGCATGCTTTTATTTCTTGGTTAATAGTGGCTGACATTGACGAGATTTATGTGAAGAAGCAATGTGCGTCCCTAGTGGCGGTGCATACTATTCTTAGAAACTATGATTAGTCATCGCTGATGTTTTTGATTCATTGTGCTACACTGCTTCGTAATTCTATCTTTCTTTCAAACTACCATGAGCAACTACCCACTTCCCCCTCCTTCCTACGTATCTTCGCCCTCTAATCCAAAACCCAACTATCATGCTACAGACGATGTCAATGAACCCTTGTTAGCAAGTTCCAGTCGTAGCCCCAACCGTAGTGGACCTGGAGCATTTTACGACCAACCAGAGCAGGGCGATTTGCCCGATGACTTCAAGGTGCGTTACTCTACCAATGTTTGTATGGCCAAGTCGTGATATTTGGAATATAGTACGGGGTGTCTGTGTCTGAGAGTTCACCCGAAATTCGCAACGCATTTGTCCGCAAAGTCTATACTATCCTTTGTGCGTTTCCTCGTATTCTGACCTTGGTTTCCAATGCTGACTTGTTTTTTGTGTCAAGTAACTCAAATTGTACGTGTTGATTTCCTCTTGACTCATGCTGTCAAAGTTAAATGACTCTGCCGCAGTTTGCAACCTGTGTCGTTGGCGGTTTCATCTCCCAATCTCCATCGGCCATATTTTGGGTCCAGACACAGTATGTATTATCAAGACAGCCTACTGTCATGTGCTCACACAGCCTACAGTATCTGGTCTTTCTATGTTCCACTCTTCGGAACTTTGATCAACCTTGGTCTTCTCTACTGGAAACGTCATAGCCATCCATGGAACTTTGTACTCCTATCAACTTTCACGCTGATGGAAGCCTTTACTCTTGGTGTCGTCGTCGCTTTCTACGACACTACGATCGTGTTACAGGCCCTGTACGTATTGACATTACATCTCAGTTACAAACACTCAAACTTCACTGTCTCGTAGATTCATCACCCTTGGTGTCTTCATCGGGTTAACTTTGTTCACTTTCCAATCAAAGGTAGTTTTCCTCTATTAGTCCATACCTTCAGCTTATTCATCTTATTTGCGCGTATAGTATGACTTTTCTGGGATGGGTCCTTTCTTGTTCGGCGCCTTGATTGCTTTATGTAAGTTTGTCATAGTCATATTGGGAATCTCCTCTTAATTGTCGCTTAGGTATGACCGGACTGGTCGGAATCTTCATCCCATTCGGCCGCACGATGGACCTTATTTACGCTATCGGGGGATGCCTCATTTTCAGTGGATATATCGTCTATGATACATATATCATAAACAAGAGGTTGTCCCCTGATGAATTCATCATGGGCGCTATCAGTCTTTACCTTGAGTATGTGGCTTGGGTTGATCACTTTAATACCGGCTTCTAACGTTTCTCCCCACTTAGCTTCATCAATCTTTGTGCGTTTTATATGCTTTCAAAATTTGTATGTGCTAATGACTTTTCTCGTAGTCATCAATATCCTTCGCCTTTTGAACAACTTACAAGAACGGTAATTTCCCATCGATGGTTCGATGGGACCAGATCTTTTCTCTGGTATAAACACGCGTGCGGCTAAATACGTTACTCTTGAAGCTTGGAAATGTATCTTTATGCTATCAAATTTGAGAAAATATATATCAAGGACTGATGTACTGCTGAATTGAAATACGTACTTGTGCCATTACGTCCTAACAGAAACTTCTGAAATGAAAGGTTCTCAGTTCAGGGCTCTACTGTACTTATGTAGATCTCTACACAAAGATACAGGAACCAGCATCGTGACAATGTTTATTAACAGGGACCTTGCTTCCATTGAAGCGAATGCAGATGAACCTAAGGCGAGGCCGTCGAACGTACACAAACACGAGATAGTTAGCAAAGCACTTGATGACCTGTTAAATCAAGGCTGGCTCACCTTCTTTCCAATATTCCAATGACACACCTTAAAGCAACGCCCTCCACTACCACACAGCTCGTCCCCCTTCTGATATCCCGATCTCTGCTCGATATCCAGCCCCAGACTGAGAACGAGATAATACTCCTTGCAGCGCTTCAGGAGGCCCAGGCTGAACACGAAGCTCTGCAAAACCGAAATATCGAATTACAGTCTGCCAACTTTCTCAGCGAGGCGAACTGTGCAAAAGTGTGTGCACAGCTAGAGGCTCAAGATGACAAAAAAAAGATGGGAATGAAAAGCGTATTCGCTGGCAAGCCATGCTTGCTCTCAGGTGACGCGTTTGAGGAGCTGAGGAAGGAATATGAGAAACAGAAGAGAACAGATGATAGAATAAAGACAGACCATGAGAAATCCAGGGTGCTCTACCATGCTGCGAAGCTTGTATGGGATGGTGAGGTAGAACGGAAGGCTTTGGAGGCCCAAGAAGCTGAGAGATACCAGGAGGCGCTGGGAGTATGGGAGAAGGCAAAGGAGAAGGCTGCTGTTGTAACAAAAAGAGGACGACGACGCGCACCCCCATTCAAAACTGTCAGGCCTATAATGGGACCCGTCCCGAAAGCGACAGCCTAGCTGAAGCTTAAGGACTTCCTTAAGCATGTAAGCGGATCTCTGTCTTTATCAGCGCCTGGCAGCGAAGAGGATGGTCTTAACAGTGATGATGATTAAGGTAAGGCAGGCTAATCTTAAGTCGTTTCGGATCACTTGCTGGTGCCGGGCCGTCACACGCGCTACACGCCCAGCAATATATTTGTTGCCTTGAATCCTGTACATATACACTCTTAGCTAGTGTAGGTATTGTCTAATGCAAAATATATACCATGTTTGTTATGTTGTGAAGCGTAATGCCCAAAATTCAAACAGTTTATGTATATGATGTCCTATCGGCTCAATTGTGCATAACTGTATACAATCTAACCCTTTCAAAACCTAGCTACGCCTAAGGCCTAATCCATCTACTCGGGAACGGCGATTAACTCCAACACCCACTTATCAGCAAAAGGCTGAATACATTGCTCTCCCCAAAAGAGAGTTCCTACCAAACGTTTTCCATATTTCCATGGTTTACGTTCTAAGTTTGATGATAACATGAATAAATACTCAAAATCAGTGGGGGACCGTTATATGAGCCACACACAAAAACGTACTTCCTCGTAGGGTATAGCAACTACCCTCGATTTCGACTTCTTGAGGGAATATGCTCGGAGTCATAGCAGTGGTGGTGGTGGAGGTGGATATATGCGCTATGAGGATCGTTTCTACTGCTTTCTAGTTTTGGACAAAATTTTTTTTTTTGGGTGGGAGGTTGACGTTGAGATGTTGAAGTTGGGATGATATGATATATAGCAAGTGGGTTTAGATTGCAGGTAGGATATTTAGTATGATTAGAGATATATATAATACGAACGGTGATTTCATGCTGAAAGTTATAAAAAGCTGCTAGTTCGTTCATCGTGTGATTACTATATATTCTCTATAGATTAGCGAAGAGAGAAAATGGTTTTTCTCGAAGAATGAATGAAAACTGGGCTTACTGAGCTTGTTTGATGATCACCTGGACGACTGAGGGTGTTGATATAAGATTATCTTGGGGAGGGTAAAATAGGAGGATAGCTTTATTGAGAGGTATGTAATATGGCATCAGAACCACGGTCATTGATGGGTTTTGTTTGATCTCGGAGAACTGGGGGGTAACTTGATCAATGTTGGTACTTGGAGAAGTCTGAGTTCCATAAATAGCCATGAAGGTAAATTAATGCGGACGTTGACGGGTTTCTACATAAACAATTAAAAACCTTCTAGCTACATAACAGGTATCGTACCAAACCCGCTTGTAGGGAACCCAACTCCAGTTTGTCCATTCATAGAAACCTCTCTCAAATGTGCAGACATCGGATCCACAACATTCCGCAATGCACCGAGAACTGCACTAGCTGTCATTTGTAGGCTCCATAAGCTTACTGTCTTGATCCGTTGTCTGTTCATTGAGCTTTGGGAGACGTGATATGCGAGTGCGTCGTATGTCTATATCATTTTTAATAAAATTAGAGATATGGTAGTAAGGGAGGACAGGGTGTACTTACTTTGATTGAAATTTCGTCCATGAGACCGGCTATAGGGATTATTATTAATTGAATGTTACAAATAAAAAAGACCAAGAAGTGAAGCTTACTTTCCCACATCTAGGATAAACAAACGAATCAAATTAATTTTGCAATCGAAAGAATGAAAAAAAAGTTACACTTACAGTCCAAGCGCCATCAAAATCACCCAGATCTTTAACCACTCTACAATGTATAGGAACGAGTGTACGATTCGCACTTGATATATGAGTAATCAGGAAACATCCCAAGAAAAGAAAAAGAGAGAAAAAACTCTTACTTCATAAAAGCCACGATCGGTCTTATAAACGCACTATTCACATACGAAAGATCATTCGCAAAGATAGGCACAGCAGCTTTCAAATCCCTAAACCGCAAATCAATATCAATCACAACTTTCAACTTGTCTTCCACATCGTCTTTTTCAACATCTCCAGACGGAGCACTGAGTGGAGGTTTTGCTAATATTCTTTGCCCTGGAATACGTTTGATCTCATCCGTTGGGTTGGCATTTGCAAGAGAGGTGGAGATGGCATCAGCGATTTCTCCTAGGATGGCGTTTAGTGCTAGATCTCCGTGCGGGTCACGAGGGAATTTGATGTCCAAGACTGCATCAACTTTTCCGGAGGTGATCCAAGAAATGGGACCCTCGGTCGTGGTTGATCCTTGAAGGTGGTCAATATTTACTCCATCAATACGTATACGTGACTATAAAAAAATTCCCAATTATTAGCTGAACATAAAAACACTCGGGTGGGTGATTGAATTACCATTCTCGCCCATTCACCATCTTTTAGATCTTTTTCAGTTGTCCGGCCAATACTCTGAGGTTTGTGTAGACTAAATAGACAGTTGTCGAACTGTCCTACGACATTCTCCGCACATAAAAAGTCATAGAAAAGCCAACGTTTACGGAAACAGCGAATATCTGCGCGGAAAATAGAGGCAGTATAGGGGCGGAAGCTTCCAGGCTGGTATACAGTTACGAGAACGTCTTCTAGCTGTAGTGAGTCTAGTTCGAAATCTCCAGGTTGCGATTTGTGACGAAATAGCGCGGGGTCTAATGGATTTTCTGGATCCCAGTAGACATTCCTACGATCTAGGAGATAGTTCATCCCGATATATGGTAGAGTAGATGTTTACATACCAAGTACGCCACGAACCCCACGCACAACTGCATCCTCTATCAAACCCTTTCCATCTAGCCACCTCCACAAAGACAGAGTGACATCAATCGAGTCGATATTCAAGTCAAACAATGACATGTTTGTATCTTCTTCATCCAAGGCAGTCGGTACAGCATCTTCTTCATCCTCACCTACGCGATGGTACGCAGGATGGTTACTGACGTCATACCCTACTGCAGCCATGTGGCCAATGGGTTGCCGGGCAGGTCTATCACTGGTGGTAGAATCGGGAAGACGACGAGAGACATAAACGTTCTTGAAAGATATGCGGGAATCCTTCCATTTAGGAACTATAGCAGACTCGAATATGATAGTGACACCAGTTTCTGAGGTTAAGTAGTCGCTGATAGCACGTGCAACATAGTCTAAAGAAATAAATTGTTGCGAGGTCTGTTGGGCGGCAGTTGGAAACTCACGTTGTAGCCGCAAGCTATTTGTGATGGCAAATATCACAGAAAAGAATGTTGTTCTGTCTCAGGGTCCATTTAATGAACATTATTTCAATTAAAACTAAGGTCCAAAACTCACGTTCCAACAAGGATCCATAAAGTTTGGCTCATCAGGAACCAAGTGACAAAAGCTGAAATATCGTCTGCATTGAACTTTCTAAACGATTTGATAGTAAACCATTTGAACCGAATACGTAGACGTTGCCAAAAATTTGTTGCTACGTTCAAGAAGTCATCTCGGGTGGGACGGTGTAAATGTGGTAGCGACAAAGCGAGCCGTCGGTAAAATTTCGAATAATCTTCATGGTTTCGCGGTGGTATTGAATTGTGAGGTGGACCTGTATCCGTATCATTTATTTTCGATTCTGAGGTCTTTTGGTTTTTGTCGTCTTTTGACCCCTTTGAAGGTTGCTCGTGTGATGCGAATGTTTTTGAGATGGTGGAATGGAATAGACGCAACTTACTGGTAGAACTTGATCGAACAAGTACCAGTGTGTGCATTCTGAACCCAGCTGAGGGATTTCGAGTCGATAAAGCTAGACATCGTGTTGGTGGGTAGGACAGTCGTGGGGTTGCGGGTGGTGGTGCCTCCTGTGTGAAATAGCTTCTGATAGCATTGTAGCGGTCGAATGCAGCAACTTTGGTGAATGATTTAGGGTTGCGAGTAGCAGTGAGTACTGAATGGGAGGTGGATTTGAGGGCTCTGATAGATAGCACCATGGCCGGTTAAGGCGAGGCAGAGAACCTGTTGAAGATATTCTAATTTTTTTTAGCACTTTGTGTGTTACATAACGTTATCCAAACTCGGTTGTTTATTTCGAGGCCATCACGTGCAAACTCCTTCCTGTACTTATCAAAAGCGTAGGTATCTACGAGCTCATGACGTCACGCGATGACCAGGAGAGTGAGCAAAAGATGACGCAGATTGTAATAACCAACTCAAACCAAACTGCGTCTCAGTGTCGATCGTTTCCTTATCCATCTTTCTCTCACTTGCATTGACTCTTAGACTATCATACAAGGAACAGAAACGATTCTGAGGGTACCGGGAGCCGTACGTCTACAAGACCAAGGCGAGCGTCGTACCACCCTTTCCACTGCTCGGTTATAATTGATTTCTTACTCGACTATACCTACGTAGCGAGTCATTCCCAAAACGGAACACTCGCGAAACTCGCGAACTTGTCATCGCTCCGGCGCTATATCTACGTCTCACCTCTACTTTTACCACTTGCTATCCCCAAGTCACATTATCTCTCCCACAAGAAGTGTCATAAGTAGGTTGCATCGTTATCCGCGGCTTACCTTCGCTAATGTATGGCAAAGCACAGAAATAATATGGTATGCCGTGAGTACGTCCAGTTACTACCAAATACAGGCGACTTACAATCAGTCAGTTCCAATCAAACTCACCGCAGCAGAAGAAATTGAAACGCGACTGAAGCCACGGACAAGTCGACCAATCCCATATACTACTTGCACGAGTTGCAAAGAACCAATGCACACTACGCACACGAAACAAGCTAGGAACGGTTTTTGTAACGACCGATGTTATGTAAAAGAAAGTGATAGATGATAGATAGCCTACCATGACACTTTGTATGCAAGAGATGTGACTAAATGAGTCAATGTCACGATAGTTGTACGTAAATTAGGCCATGTTTTTAAAGTCACAAAGGCATACTAAAGACATTAATTCGTATTGTAATACTTTCTCTGTTCATCCCCTCGTTGTAAGTGCTCTACGACAGAGGTCGTCTGACGAATTCAAAGATATTTCGGGGATATTTTTTTTTGATTACAAACAGAGGATTTAAAATGTTTGTCCTTGTGTTATCTTTTTTTTCTCTCTGTTTTTCTTCTTTCTTTCTCACCGTTCATCTCAGACATGGAACCGCAGGCATCTTTAGCTCAGCGTGTCTCAAACCATTCTCAATCTATGTGGTCAAACCCTCCTGTCCTACCCCCTCGTTTCTCAGACATCAAGTTTAATACCATAGGACAGCTTCCAGAACTTCTCAAGCGTATTTCTGCACCAGACCCACTATCCAGCTATACGAATAGGTCTACTTCTGCTTCTCCTGATGTCGAGAAACAACAATCCCCACCTTCCAACCATTTTTCTTTTGACCATGACAACTCGCGGACCGCAGTCTTTCAATCTTTAGCAGCACGGATCAGTGATCTTCCGGATGTCTATATGAGTGATGGAAGTATTAATGGCCCTGCTGCTAATATCCAAAACACTAGAGTCCCACCAGTAACTGCAAACTCAGCGGAACACAAGACCAACATCCCGGATTCTGCGCATTCTACGAGCAACTCTGGCGTAAATGGCCCCAACTCTGAACGTCGTGATGAAGGTTCTCAATTGAAAGAGAGTGATCCTTCAGGTTCTGGATCTACTACATCAGGAAATCTTACGGCCCTTCTTCAACGCAAACAAGCGATGTCAGATTCGGCACGGGTCGTAGGAAACCCTTCCATAGATTCAGGATCCAGTGCTCGCGCACCAAATTCGCACTTAGAGGTTGTTGAAAGGCCATCCCCTTCCTCTACTGACTGGGAGGTGGGGTATACACAAATGCGTGCTTTGCAAACACGACTTCTTTCAACACTTTCTTCTATTCGTCCTCCAAATACGAGCAAGGCCCTTGCACAAGTAATGACTGCCCATTCGCATACGATCAATGCAGTTTCCAAGGCACACCACAGTGAGATGCTTGCAGTTCAAGCACTCGACTCAGCACAGCAATCCGTTGCGGCCGCGAAAGAAAGCTTGGAAGCAGCTCAGCAGGCGAAAAGCTGTGTGGCTGACGCTATCACGCTCGTGAACCAAATCGGCTGCTTGGAAGGACAAAACAATGTATGGGAGTCGAGAGCAGTCATTACGGAATTACAACGTGACCTGCAAACCCTCGGAGAATACATCTCGCAACAGGAAAATCAAGAGAAGGTTCACAGAGATATATTATGGTTGACAGAACAAGAGCTTTATGAGAGGGAGATGAGCAGGGAACTCAATAGCAGGACCCTTGACCCTTCCCCAAACAAATCAAGTCCAGTCCCCTATCTATATGCGCCTAGTGACTATTCTATCGATCTTCGTTCGCGATTGCACAGTAGGGCTGATGGCATGACGGCATCTCGCGGAAATTCATCGGAGGGGGCGAGAAATGTAATGTCTCGGACGCCTGAACTCGATGCACATAACGTGTATCGAGCATGGAACCAACACCAGGAACAAAGCGCAATCGAAGCGGAACAGCGGAGAGTTCAGGAGCAGGTGAAGGAAAAGGAGAAAGAGAAGGAAATCGAAGAGAAGATACAACGCGCACAATTGGAAGCTGCTACTCAGCTCGCTAATCTGGAGAAGCTACGCAATGACCGTCTAAAATCTGAAGCGGAAGCGGAAGACAAGAAACGTCAGTTGTTAGAACAGGAGAAGAAAAGGAAAGAAGAGGAGGCGATGATTCGAGAGGCTGCACGGCGAGAGGCAGAACAACGCATTGCACAGGAAAATTTTGCCAGGTGCTTAGAGCAAGAGCGGCAGAGGAAACTCATCGAGTCGCAAAAAGCAGCGGAGGCTGAAGAAGCTCGTTTACAAGAAGCGAAACTCAAAGAACAACGAGATCGCGAAGAGTTGAGCAAACGGCTCGAGCAAGAAAGGAAAAAGGCTCTCGAAGCTGGGAAGGCAAGAGATGAACACCTTCGTCAGGAGCAAGATCATAGACGCCAGCAAGTTATTTACGAGAAGCAGCGTGCTAGTGCTGAGGCCGCTCTTAAAATTCTTACCGAGAGAGCTAGAGAGAAATATACGGCACCAGGCGCAGACTTGTCCAAGCAGGACGGCAGCAGCCCTGTGGTGACCCCTGTCGAGCCAACTCCTACGCAGATCGCACTTCCTCAGAAAGATACAGTAACGGCTTCTTCTCAACCCTCTCACCCATCTGTTGCACCTGTACAACATAGTCAAGCGTCGTCTCCTGTCGTGCAAAAGCAGCCTGGTAGTGTACACGGAGGTGCTCCGCAGAAAGCCAACAATAGTCGTCCACTGAATGGATACCCTGCACCTACAGCCCCAGTTGTTCCCCAAGCTGCTCCATCTCCTCCCCAGACTGTGCAGCCGCCAGCGCAGAAAGTGAATACCTCTCCAGGTTCTGTTACATCAGTTAATCCACCCCCACCAACCCCCATTCCTACAAATCCGGCTCAGTCGAAACCCCCAACGCCAGTACGGCCGCGCCGGGATCGACAACCTGCACCTAAAGTGACCGAGCCTGTCGATACAAGAAGTCCTGTAGACGCAAATATTTCACACCTACCGGCAGCCCCGTTTTTGCCCAAGAAGCCATCCTTTGTACCTCCTGTAACGACCCCTGCAGTGATAGTTCAGCATAATCCCGCCCCTGAAGTCAATGTCAAGGATAAAGGTAATATACCCCCGTCTAAACCAGCAGCGGTTCCACCGCCAGTTGTCGCTCCGAAAGGGCATATTAAAGAAAAGCCCACGATCGATAGGCCAATCAAGATCGAACCGGATTCTTCGAATGACGCACTT
The DNA here is from genome assembly GCA_009739215.1 of Floccularia luteovirens. Lineage (NCBI taxonomy): Eukaryota > Fungi > Basidiomycota > Agaricomycetes > Agaricales > Squamanitaceae > Floccularia > Floccularia luteovirens. The sequence goes on from VSJF01000002.1 coordinate 2,964,825, forward strand.
CCACCCAAAAGCCCTTTAGATAATCCTGCCAAATGGAAGCCTATTAAACCATCTGCTGATGTGGTCCCTACGACACAGGAGGGAAACCCACCACAGAATAAATTGGCGGCGATTCCGTTATACGAGAAGTCAAAGACTCCCCAGCCTACCATACCGACTGCACCCAGAGCGATAACGAACAATAACGTCCTTAACGGAAACGATAATTCGAATGCTCCGAAGCCATCACCAGTTGTTCGTGTCACACAGCCATCCACGAGTCCAGAAGACGCCAGGACTAGAAGTGCTGCTCAGAATGGGAATACCGCAGCAAAAGTTGTTCAAGACCGCCCAGTAAGTGATACTCGGAAAGTTTCAGAGGGGAATCCAAGAGAAGACGTGGACATGCGAGATGTGGATACTACACCTGCCTGGCAACGACGCAGACCCCGAATTGAAGTTGATCATTATTCTCCACCATATGATTATCGTGGCAATCGCTCTCGCAGCATCACGCCTCCGCCTCGATCAAGGGGCTCACGTGGAGAGTCTCCTCCTACGCGCAAGAGATTCCGTGATGAAGAAAGATCGTTAAGCCCACCTCCGGTTCGAAGACAAAGGTATGGAGATAGTGATTCGGAACGGAATTATCCTCGTGAAAGGGAGACGAACCGGCCTAGGGAATCGCATATAATTGTTCCACAGCAAGCTATAGGAAGGGCATCTTCCATTGAACACCCACGTAATGTTTCTCCTGATCGTCAAGCTCCTCTGGTCTCGCGTCTTGCTCCCGAATCTAGGCCAGAAACTCGTAATGGTGGTAGCAGAAGGGAACCTTATCGCCCTTCTTACTCCAATAGCTACTACCCAGATGAAGAACCTCGACGGACATCTTCAACCTATGTCAATCCAATAGATATGCCTTTAGCTGCGAAAGTACCACCTTGGGAACCGAAGAGTAGTCATAGCAGGAACAATACGCCGAGTCCGCCTAGGAATGCCCGCCCTGGATTGTTGAGTCGTTTTAGCGAGACTGATCATGCGTCACCGCCTCCGTCTAGTGGTCGTGGTGGGAAATCGCGTGGACGTGGTACTGGTAGAGGTCGTGGAGGTGGTCGTGGTGCTGCTTCTCATTCTTTGGAACAACGAATTTCGGCGGGTAATACTCCGACGCTTATGCATCGCCTTGAAGATCCTTAGTTTCGTTCCTTAGCTCTGGTGCTTTCTTGATTGATGAGTGAGAAAGAACCGTTTTTTTGATCTGAAGGTTTTGATGCTAATCAATTTTCTTTTGTTTTATTTTTATTTTTTTCGTAGGTTGGTTGATATTTGATTTAATGGTTCGATGTTAATATTAATATATTCACAAAAATTGCAGTCGCGGTGTAATTCAAAGTTATATTCGTATCATTGTCAAATACATCCTCTTTTATTAATATATATAAAATGGCTGACGACTATGCTTTGATGAGTGAGAAAGGAATACTGCTTACTGGTCTGTCACAACTGGATCGTTCTAACTGTAACTATATTCATTCGTTAAATACAACCCATTCAAGGTCGCAAGTGCTATTCCTTTATAACCATGCCATTTAGCTTTCATTTATTAAATGACGAAAGTGTACAATGGTTGACGACTACAACTTTGATGACACTTGAGAGAAACTTAATTGCCTCCACATATAGAAAGCTCCCTCATCTCTTGAAGGACACCTTCCACCTTTCATCGTAGGACGAATCAGAACCACCATGATAGAAAACTAGGAGTGGGTCATACCTGTGCATCCAGTTGACCAGCAGCATAATCATCTCTCACATTATCCGCAAAATAACTGCAAAAGCAATTTGTCAAAAGAAAAGAGGATGAATTAAATAGGAAAGTGTTATTACCGTTGTACTCCACTTAGTTTCTCATATCCCTCTTCCGCGAATTTGGACTGCATACGGATCATTGCTTCAAAGCTTGGATCGAAGAATGGTACCCGTAGATCTAGTAGTTGAGGGATTTCTGCAATTAATTGATCGTTCAGCATATCGAAAACCTCTTTAGCTTCGTCGTGTTCTTGTTGAGCCTATGATGCAATAAATGAGTGAACTGATTTATATTATTGAGAAGATGATATTACTTTAGGCAACTTGGTTGGATCTTCGCTTGGTTTGTCTATGAGTTTTCGCATTTTGCTACGTGCACTATCATAATCCAATAACTTGGGTGTTTTTATCAGTATATGATCGTTGGAAAAGGGATATCCATGATACATACCTTTTTGTTGCGTTTTGCGATGTGCTCGTTAACTATAGGGAAGTATGCGTTCATCTTTCCAACTGGTTCAGAGATGGTAGTTCTGTAAGGAGCATCCTGAACCCCAGTAGGGTAAGGTAAAGATCCAATGGAAATATGAGATAGGGGGTATAGCTAAACGCACAAGTTCTCTGGTAAATGATGTGTCGAGCTCATCACACGACCGTTTATACGCATGTCCCGCCATTGCACCCTCTGATGTTGCATCTGCAGCTCCATAAAATACTTCCACAGTATCTGCAATCCGAGTTTGGGCGTCTGACATGGCTATATGTCGTTAATAATTTTGGAGATTAGGTCTCATTGGAAACACCAAAAAAGTCGGGGATACAACCTTTCATAGCATCCCAATAAGCCTTGCTATCTTTCTGAAGCTGTTGACATTCTTTCTCGAATCTAAAGTTTTCAAAAAATGAAAGAAAATCATGATGAATCGAATCGGGAATAAGTATATCATATGGGAAAAGGAAAAAGCGCATATCGCGCAGTTACTAACACTCGATATTTGGCTTCCTCATCTGCGAATTCGCGATCAACTGTTCGTTCAATTTGACCAGTCTTTTGCAGGAGCTGGTATCGAAATAAATGTTAGCATAACCTATCGACGCGGCGGGCTTTCTATGATTCAACTTACGGTGGTCCCCGCTCGGTTTACAGACTTCTTGAATCTGTAGGACATTAAGAAGACTGTAGAAGGTGGGTAGAGAAACCACTTGCCCTGCCCAACTCATCCGTTCTCGGTGTAATTAGCGATAGAGTGTTGGCTGAGAGGATCACTGAAAACAAGACCGTGATTTGACCGAACAGATGCACATACAGCTGTCGGGTTTCAATTAAAGTAGATGGCTTAGTCATCAACCTGTGGTTCAGAAACTCTTTGAATCGACTTTCTTTTAGTTTAAACGATAACAAATGTCAGCTCCTCCAAGTCCTAAATCCTGCTCTAGTTCAAGCTCAAGTCCCGATTTTGCTTTACTCAAAATCTGGGAAGAACAACTAACTGATGTATTATTCAATCATCACTGTGCCACTTGATACTAAATAGCCCCAAACCGAATAGGATTACCTGGCAGACGCTATCGCATCCTTAGAGATCGAATTACGACGCGTGAAACGCGCGAATGTACTTTTGAAAGCTAAGAACAGACATCTTAATAATGAGATAGATGAACTGAGGGTATGTTCTTTTTTTCTGTCTTATCTCACTTGATACTAGTTATTTTTTTCCCCATCTTCCAACACTGGTAGGTTGCGTTTCAGCAAAACCAGCAGATATTTGATGAGGTTTTAGCACTTCGGCCGACATTCGTCTGCCCACCACCAGAGATTTTGCAACACATATTTCTATATACCATTCCTCCCACGTTTCTTTTAGATCCATCCATGTCACTTGGTCCCGGATCCACCTGGTGCAGATCACTGCGACAAATGAAGTCTCTTGTTCTAGTCAACAAATCATGGTATCAAGCGGGGATACACCATCTATATGAAAACGTGTCTCTACGTCGTGTCCATCAAATACCAGCTTTCTGCAAAGCACTAGAAAACCTGTCTAATGGCTATAATCTTGGACTTTTTGTCAAAAAGGTAGCACTCTACGCATATATCCCCGAAGAATTTTCAGAATTCCAACACTATTTGGTGCGCATTTTCTCTCTGTGTCCACGATTACATACGTTTGGATACTCTTCCCCTATCAAGTTGTCCAAGCGTTACCAGATACCTCGCCTTCCGCAATCCATTACGACTTTAGAGTTCAGTCGCGCGGCGGTACGTTATTCAATGTTCATCAGAATATTGTTGGAAGTCAAACAGGGATTGAAATCTCTGACGGTGCACTCTTCTAATATTTTATTTGACAACACTACCATTACGTTCCCTCAGCTGGAGTATCTTTTTTGCAGTGCCTCTCCCAAATTCGGGCATTGCAGCTTGTTGCTGGCCGACTGGGAGATGCCTGCTCTAGAATATCTGATTGTCAAAATCACTGGCAATCCTGTAAACTGGCCAGATAAAATTACAATCGCTGGGTTCACTGCGTTTTGTAGATCTCACGGTAGTAAATTGAAATATCTTCATATACATCCAGAATACCGGTGGTCGGCTGGCTATTTCATTGATATTCAATCAATCCTTGACGCTTGCCCTGTGCTGGAACATCTTGTACTCCATCCCAGGACGTCTATACCGATATCACACCCTACTGTCAAATGGGTTGACTGTTTGGAATCCACATATACAGCGCGAATATACCGAACACTGGCAAAATCTTAGACTTTGCTTGAATAAAAATACGTTTCCACAGTTATGTGGTGTCCGTACGCTAGCCAGTTCATTAGGCAAATTTCTTTGAACTGCCGCTTTCTATTCCCCCAGACTGGCTACTATCCACGGAGGAAGCCCGCGAATACAAATTTCTGGACATGCATATCCGATTTAATTCTTCGAGTATCGATATCGTAGAGCCAGAGTGGTCGACTTCTGCTGACAGATATGACACTTGTGGAGATGTTGACACGGTCATATCAGATCCCGATTACGAATATGCAAGTATTTCCAGATACGTCAGATACTTCGATTGAGGAAGATAGTGACTTTGGTGAAGATGAATTGCTTGATGAGTTGCACCAAGAGTGGCATGAAGAATAGCGGGACATATGGGAAACAGATTGTATGTCTCATATTTATTACATCGGTTTTGTGCATATTTACAGAATAATTAAATATGTATAATTTTTTATCTTTTTTTCTCGATCGAAGGCTCCGATCGTAAGGCAAGTTCCAGTTTATAACGACACAATTCATTTCATTTCTCCTGTTTTATGTTCTCCATTATCCCACCACGCACCCGCCTGTTGCATCGATTGTATCAACAAAGCTTCATCATGCCAGCAACCACTATCGCATCAGTTTACTCTTTACGTCGCAGCGCCCGGCTCATAAATATACAGCCAACTGCTAGCTCCACCTATGCTTAGAGGAACGAGAAACCTGGAGAATCATTTGCTACCCGTGTAAAGCGAAAGCGTTCGAAAACAGAACTAACTCCACAAATCGTAAGTACTGCAATCGTCTCCGACGGAGTCTATCGATATTGGCCTTCCCAAGCCGAAAAAAAGGAAGAATAAAAAGGGCAAAAACACTCTAGGAGACAATGAAGGAGAATATAACCCAAAGTTAGACAAAACTCCTAAGAAACGTGTCCAAAAGCCAGAACCTGTATATGTTATACCAGACGTCGAAAAGAAGACCACCACATTCAAGGGACGGTTAGGTATTGTATATGGGAAGGTATGCGTGAATAACAACTAAAATTTGTGTCAGGGTATGCATGTCTGAATACAATCCTCCGAAATAAACGTCCTGCAAATGAGTCGGTATTCTGCTCAAGGACTTGCAGGTGTGTTTAATTATCAGTATTGGTTAATATTTACTGATATCTCGCTCAGGATCGACACGCTCAAGAAGAATGGCTTGGATTTCGTTAAAGATATCGGACGCAGAAATATTCAAGACCTGCTTACTATCATTCAATGGAACGAAGACAACGTAAGAGGTTCCGTACCTACTACTCTTCTTTATTTTCTGAGTTACTACAGGGTATACGATTTTTCCGGTTATCTTCTGAAATGTTTCCATATGCCTCTCACGACATATATGGTTATTCACTCGATTATTGCGCTGATCTTCTCGCGCAGGCTGGTGCACTGGCGAATAAGTATGGTCATAGGTTGACTACACACCCTGGCCAGTACACACAGCTCGGCAGTCCTAAAGAAGCAGTACGAAAGGCGGCTGTCAGAGAACTTGACTATCATTGCCAGATGTTGGATCTCATGGGGATTGGATCGGACGGTGTGATGATTGTGCATGTAAGTAATATCATTCGCGAGCAATTCAATTACTTGATATATTTCGTGAGTAAGGGAGGCGGTGTATATGACGATAAATGTGGAACATTAGGACGATTAAAACAGACTATCACGGAGGATCTCAAGGACAATGTGCGGAGGCGCCTTGTTCTTGAGAATGACGAGGTAATGAAACCTAATCGTGGCGTTTTACTACGTCTCATTGGTTCGTATTAGATGTGTTATAATGCTGAAGACCTACTGCCCCTGTGTGAAGAGCTGGATATTCCACTCGTTTTCGGTAAGTAATTACTACCTTGAATTTTGGCTGCCACGGTTACCATATTTGTTAAGATTACCACCATGACATGTTATATCCATCATCAATCCCGCCAGCTACAATCATAAAACGTGCAAATGCTATCTGGAAACGCCGGGGTATACGACCTAAACAACACTTGAGTGAACCAAGGCCAGGAGCAGAAACGCTGATGGAGAGAAGAGCTCATGCAGACAGATGTCAAACTTTGCCCCTAGATTTACCCGACGACATGGGTAAGATTATCATGCATAACATTTTCTGTCATGTTTAATCAATCCCTGCAGATCTTATGATTGAGGTATGATCAGATATTATAGATGGTTTGTACATATGTAATTGACATCAAGGTAACCTTGTTTAGGCAAAAGACAAAGAACAAGCTGTTTTTCATTTGTACCGGATATACGATCTGTGTCCTGTAAAATATGGTCAGACTTGATTTTTATTTCATGCTAAACTTCATATGTCATGTTGATGATGTATTTCCAATAGAATCTCTACGACCGCCTGATGCCAACCCATCAAAGGAGACCAAGGGAAGGAAATCTAATAAACGTGCACGAGCTAAGGCTGCGCTACATTGCTGCCGAGAATGAGGACAACGACAATAACACTGTTGTACTCGAACAGGATGATGAGGGTAGTGTTGATGAGGAAGATGATGTGTAGCTACGAAGAATTAATGGTATTTTGCTGTGTTGATTGATAGGTGCCCGCATGCTCCAGGCTCGCACTACCCATAACTGAGAGCTGCTTCACATATCTCAAATGCCTCTGATGCACCGACATATCCCCCGATACCATATTTTACCTGACAAAGAGAGGTATTTATGTTGTACTGGAGAATCTCAAGTGAAATTGAAAATTCACTTTGCGTTGGCCAACGCCGGCCTCAGGACAACAATGAACATGTACTGCTCTTTCTCAATATGCGTGCGGGACATCACTTCACACCTGAACTCACCTCGAAAATACAGCAAGCCATTCGAAAGAGTTTGAGTTGGCGTGTACCTGCCTACATATTTGAGATTGCTGGTATTCCCGTCAGTTCTATCTTTTTATAATGAAAGCGTTTTCTTACTAACTGGTTTTATTCTTCAAATGGCAAGAAAGTTGAGATAGCAGTGAAGTAAATCGTATCTGGTTCGAATACGAAACCAAGTGGTACCATCATAAATCCGGACCCTCTGGAGTTGTACTTGTATTGCAAGTACCGTGATATGGGGCAAGTCATTGGGTCTGGTAAAGCCAAACTATGATATATTTAAATTTACTTACGATTGTATCTATATGCCTTGAATGGCGAAGAACCACATATTTATTGAACGCTATGTATACAGGTGCCACTTTTTATAAACCCTTGCCTATAAAAAACTTTTGGGAAGCCTTCTGCGGGGTACGCTTCCCATGTAATCTAACTGTCCAAGGTGCAATTGGGCGACTTGAGGAAAGTATTTTTGTCAACGGATCAGGTATGCCGCCATGCAAGCTATGTCCTTATTCGTACGTAAATCGTCGTCCCTCCGTCATATGGCCCTTCCTAACGGCAATCCGTTGTCAATGTATGTACTCGGTGTCGGCAAGAAGATCAAGCGAGTTGTGGGGTTATAACTTTGCAAACCTTGAGCCGAAGTTCCCCGCATTATTCCCCACACCCGTTCTCCACAAGTTGTTATCAGCACACGTTGCGCATACGACATGGCCGACACATACTTTGCACAGTCTAAGCTACTCTGGAAACATCCCCGTCCTGAGCTAACTCAAGTCGAGAATCTTCGTAGATATATCAATCGTAAGCATGGGTTCAAACTGGGTATGTATGTTGAAAAAAATTTGTGGTTGTCTCTAACCGGAATTGAAACTCCTTCACTTGCTCAGCTAACTACCATGACTTGCACAAGTATTCCGTCGAGGAAGATAGTTTTTGGCTTGATCTTTGGGAGTGTTTGAATATCATCTCTTCGGTACCCCCAGAAAAGGTATGTCATCTTATTGTTTCGAGTTCCATCTTAGGAAAGCTAACACATAATTAGTCCCCAGTATACGTCAGAGGGCTTTCGGAGGAAGTTCCTATTTGGTTTCCTGCAGCTCGATTGAACTATGCCCAAAACTTGTTATGGCGAATGGACGATGGTATAGCGATAACAGCGTCTGGAGAGTCTGGAATCATTACGAACTATACATACCGTGAACTCAACCGGCTTGTGAGGGAAATGGCTGCAGCGTTGAGGGTGAGCGGACTGAAAGTTGGGGATAGGGTGGCTAGTGAGTTTATATATCCTTTAGGGTATCTTTGGTGTCCATCTAATATTATGTGACCAGCTATTGTCAGCAATACTATAAACCCCATTGTGATCGCTTTGGCCGTTGCAAGCACTGGAGGGATATATTCTAGCACTGCCCCTGATATGGGAACAGAGGTTGTTACGCTTGGAAAGTCTATCCTTCGCGCTGATTCTTTTTGCACCCAAGGGTATTCTGGATCGCTATGCTCAAATCCAACCCAAATTTGTGTTTGCCGAGACGGAAGTTGTGTATGCAGGGAAGATAATCAACCTTCTACCGAAAATAACTGGTGTTGTCAATGGATTAGCTGGGAAGGGGTTGCAAAGTATTATTTTGTTTCCCAGTCGCGTATCTGGAAAAGAGTTGACCTCTGACAGTATTCCAAACTCGTAAGTACACTATCTTATTCATTGATACTCACTTGCGCATAATATCCATACGGAAAAGTATGAGCCTCTCAGCGTTCCTAGCTAAAGGGGATAATCGAAAACTAGAATATGAGCAACTCCCTTTCAGCCAACCTCTCTATATTTTATATAGTTCTGGGACATCAGGGAAGCCGAAATGCATAGTTCATTCTGCGGGAGTTCGTAGTCTTTTTCTTATAACACTTCATCTATTGATCTTCCGATAACCAGGGTGTGCTAATGCAAAATAAAAAGGATATAAAATTCAGTTCCGACGTAACAAGTGAAGAAACATATTTCCAGTATACCACTGTGCGTTTGATTTCTCTCTATATACATGACGGGTTCTGACTCAAAATTGATCAGACCGGATGGATGATGTGGGTCTACATGTTGGGTAACCTCTCTATAGGAGGTAGGATCATACTTTGGGACGGATCACCCTTCTTCCCAAGTGTCGAAACATACCTCAAATTCGTCAGTGATCAAGGGTATGTTAACTGGAGCTTGTATGAAACTCTGTTAGTCCCAATCTCTCACATCTATCACTAGGGTTACAGTTCTTGGCACAAGTCCTCGATTCCTTGCGGAGGTCCAAGGCCGCGGAATCAATCCATGTAATCCTTTTTACACTATAAGATCCAAAGTGGTGATACTGACTATACCTCCAGTGAAGATCGCTTCTTTTGAGGCCTTGAGGCTCATCAGCAGTACAGGTGCTGTTCTAACTCCACCAATGTTCGAGTGGACCCAACAGGCATTTGGTGGTAAGATATTCATTGCATCTCCAAGTGGAGGTACGGATATATGTGCTGCCTGTAAGTTTTCATCTGCTAGTTTAATATTAGTAGTAGTAGTCCTATACTGACTATGTATTAGTTGTTGGAGCAACTCCTGCTCTACCTGTTTACTCCGGAGGTATGCTTTCGAATCGAAGTGTATCAAGGATTTGATTTACTTCTTCTCCAGAGACACAATGTAAAGCGTTGGGAATGAAAGTAGAAATATTCGATCCAGCTGGGAATAATATAGAGCACACAGGACAGCCTGGTGAAATGGTTTGCACGCGACCTCATTCCGTCTTTGCCAGTTAGATTTTGGGGTGATGAGGATGGTAAGAAATTCCGAGAAACTTATTATAGCATGTTCCCTGGTATGATGCACGTATTTTCCGCCCTATCCGCAACTGAGTCCAAGGATGCAGGTGTATGGAGGCAAGGTGACTTTATGGTTGTAAATCCAGCTACAAAGGGAATCGTCGTTATGGGTCGCAGGTAAAAAAAATTCCATAATTACAGCTTTCTCCTAAGTAAACTTCTAAAATCTTCCTTGTCTCCAACTAGCGACGGTGTACTCAATCCAAGTGGTGTTCGTTTCGGATCTGGGGAGATCTATTCTGTGATGGAACAATTCTCTAGTAGCATTGATGACTCCCTTTGCGTTGGCCAGCGCCGTTCACAGGATAACAACGAACGTGTACTACTCTTCCTTAAAATGCGTCCGGGACATCGTTTCACTCCTGAACTCACTTCAAAAATACGGCAAGCTATTAGGAAGAACTTGAGTGCCAGGCATGTACCTGCGTACATATTTGAAATTTCAGATATTCCTGTAAGTTACAACCCTATGATCTTCTCTGTTTTTGTATTTTTGATCACTACTTCTCAAACTGTAGTACACCGTGAATGGGAAGAAAATTGAAATCGCAGTCAAGCAAATCGTTTCCGGATCGAATATGAAACCAAGCGGTACAGTCGCCAACCCTGAATCACTTGCAATTGTATTACAAGTATCGTGATATAGAGCAGGTAGGTCGGAGTTGGTAAAGCTAAATTATAATAAATACTTTTTCAGGTTTGGGTAGTTTTTTAATAACCGTGTTCAACTTTGCAAAAATGAACTATTAGTGTTAATTAATATACCAATTTACATTCGGAATCCCCCATAAGTACTAATGGAATTGAAACGTCCGCCTTTTTCGAAACGGGGGTTTGTCTGGAAACGAAGGCTTCATTATTGGTAATCGTTCGACACAGCGAAGGTATACAATAATATTTCTAAATCAAGCAACAAACCGCTCAACACTCAGAATTTTGAAAACCCAATTTATTCCAACCTTACACTTACGAAAATTCTACAAGATATTTCTTTCTATTCTATTTTTTTTTTAAATGTGCTGTACGTACAGTTAAATTCTCATCTTGAACGATAAAAAAACACACAAAAGTAAAAGAAAAAAACCGCTCCTCCCCCGCAAAAAAATGGAATGCTAATCTGTGTTGAAACAAAAAGGATACATGTTTGATAAATGTATTGTATTGTATACCGAGTTACAAAAAAAACAAATCATATGAGGGTGTTTTAAAAAGAAGGTTCAGAGGAGGGTCCGTTAAGCATAAAAGAACTATCAATACAAATTTGTAGCTTGTTATATCGGATATCAGACCAAAAAAAAAAAGTGAAGGAAAAGAAAAGATGAGGGGTATAGTATCGTTAACCAAAACTAGTAAGCGCCATTCCACCCATCCACGCCATCTCCAAAACCGCTCTTCCAATCGGTGTAGGCCTAACCTGAGGTTCCGGTGGAAGCATAGCCTCATCCATCAACCGTGGCATAACCGGTGCCTCTGAACGGCACAAACCCATCCGCACAAGTCCTTCCGGATAAAACTCAATCCCAGACTCACGCGACTGGCAAAACCCAATAAGCCAGTCATGTAAACCACGTTCTCGTATCGAAGTAGGCATGCTCTTGTACGCCTCCTCAAGAGGACCCATAACAGCGAGGCCCTCATCTGGAATACGAATTCCATACCCTTGCAAGTCGCTGTATGCAACAACGCGTGCACTGATATGGAACGTATTCAATAGGACACTGTGGTCGTCCCGTCTGACCGAATCATGCGACGATATTGGCGAAGTTCGAGAACGCTTCTTGCTCTCACCCTTGTTCTTGGAGTTAGTTTGAAGGCCAGGCGGTGTAGCAGAGTTCTTGTAGTATAACAGTAGATACTGTCGCTTATCGACAGGTATATGAGGTGGCCGGAACGGGTATTTACGTCTGCAATAAATATCTGTATTTCCAGGCCAGAGAGGAAGCAGCATATATAGAGAATCATGTGGGACTTCTTGAAAGATATCGGTTTCCATAGCATCGGTAGTGAGCTGTTTCAATCTATGCGACTGCGCATCGTACTTGCGCATCCTAGAGAAATTCGCATTGGCTTTCATTTCACTCGCCGTCGGGTAGGAGGCCAACATCTTGGAAAGAATTATTGAGGTCATCAACTACGATTTGTCTATGTTCCGCACTATGGCGGGGTAAATTAGAAGGCCAAGGAGGAACAAAGGAGGAGTCAAGCACGTTGTGCGGCGAAAGATGATGAGGACCGTTATTCCTGTTCTTGCGCAAGCCAAACAGTCCACGGCTCTGGTCTTCATGCCGAGAAACTAATAGTTCAAGTTCCTCTGGAGGAATAGTACCAAATGCTTCACCATGAGGGGTCCGAGTTGGTGGTCGGTCTTCATCATAATCATCATCGTCCTCATTAATGTCTAGAATATCACGTCTAGATCTGTGACCTCTTTGCACAGGACGGGAGTTAGAGAGTAGAGAAGGATTCATTTCTGTTTTTATTGAAGACCACGTTGCTGACGTTTCTGCCTGTTGAGAGACGGCATCATGAGTACTCGTGGATGGTCTACTTGATGACGACGATGCATTCGCATTCCTTTCAACGCCCCGGTCAGTAGATACAGTTTGAGTGACACTCCCTCGACTGCTATCCGAGGCACTTGTGATCTTCAAACTCGGCATCGACTGGCTGGCACTCGGAGAATGGATAGTCTCTGTCGTTCTTTCCTTCGACTTTGACTCGAAGCTCTTTTTCTTTTTCTTCTCCTTTTCTTTCCGAAGTTTCTCTCGCTCCTTTTCCTTTTTCATCCTCTCCCAATCCTTTGGACTCCCTCGACCACTATTATCTAATAATCCATGCGACTCCAACTTCCTTGTGGTATTGGTGCTCGTGAAGGCTTCTTGGACTCTTCTTGGAGCAAGAAGAATCATAGAAGAAGAATTCTTTTTTACTGGGACAGGAATGTGTCGGGAATCGGGTGGAATAAGCATAAGTGGATCTTTAGTTGCGGGCTCTTTGTAACGGTAATGACGACTGATAGAAAAAGCGGTTGCTGTGGAGTGCTTGTGTATCGTAGCTTGTGGACCATCGGCCATATCTCGAACACGCGAACCACTACTTTGGCAATGACGAATGTTGATGCGTCGTTGTGGGGGTTTTCCGGCTTCTATAGCTGCGAAAGGGGTTAGACGATTAGACACGAGAAGGTGGGGTTATAACACGCACAATGATGGTTTTTTCTGATCACTTTGAACTTTCCCGTTAAATCATTCCACCATACTTCTTCTGAATCTAGGGGCATGCCCTTCCAAAAAGCCGGATCCCTTTCCTTGTCCTTTCCGTACGACTTCTCCCTTAGCCTAGAATCATCCTTAACGCCCTTGTTGAGGCTTTGTCCCCCATTACTGGAACCACCTGATTTAGCATAACTAGAAAAGCTAGCGTGAGCGCTTCTGCCCTTGATTTCTGGTTGCGATTTCCTTCTAGGTTCTTCCTTCTCTCGATGGAAGGTCCACGTTTTCTTTTGTGGTTCATAGGCTTCCTCATCCCATGCACGTAAACCTTTGACGAAAGCGTCAGCATTGCTTACTGTGCTACTCCGCCGGTTACCCCATATACGCGATTGAGGCGAGCGTACATTGCCTCCGACAATTTCGGACATCTCTGCTCCATTCAAGTCGACAATACCAAATGCATAGCTGTTTGTCCAGTTCAAATCAAAGCCTTCTGTGGCGTCACTTCCATTTGCAGGGGATTTTGTTGCGGTTTGTGGGGTAGAGGCCTTGTTTTCGGCTGACTTCATTTTGGCGGTAGGACATGGAGGGAGTAGTAGCATCCTTTTCCCGTTGCATAGAACGTTTACGCAAAGTCTCTCCAATCTCCCTCACTCTCAGGAACCGAGATGGGCGCAACAGCTATAGAAGGTGATTCCGCCGGACCACCACCGCTACCACCTCCAATGAAGCCACGAAAATCTTCGAGGCTTTTACTCGGCCTTCTGACAGTAGCGACACTATCTTCTCTATTGCGAGAGTCGGAAAACGTCCGGTCGGCAGAAGCTCCCGGAATTGCCATAGCTGCGCTTCCTCGTCGTGCCCAGGATGGGGAATTTGAAAAGACGTGATTCTCGACACTTGAATAGTCCAGAAAGTTACCATGGTCGCTTCCTTCGTTTACTTCGGAACTGATATCAATGTCATGATAGAAATCAGAATCGTCTTCAAAATCTTCCTCCTCAGAATTGGTCAATGAAGAGCCAGGGATCGCATACACGGCACGAGTGGGCGTGGGGACATGATTGAGATCTGTGGGAATGGGATGTCGATGTTCTATTTCGTCGTCTGTGCTTAGATCGTTAGAAGAAGTATGTGGAGTGCTTGGTTGTTTACTAGCTCGAGAAATACGTGAGTTGCTGGCGCTAGAACTGGAAAGGGATGAGACAGAAGCAGAAGCAGAAGATGTTCCAAGAGAATGAAAGGATGTAACATCAATATTCGCACCAGAACGGCTCCTTGGGGACCGAACTGCTTTCGGTGATTGCTCATGAGGAGAAGGATTCCTGGGTCTGGATGTTGTAGGTGATGCGTGGTCGTGCGAGAGACTCTGTTCAGGCCCAAATACAGACGGACGTGGGGTGATATCGGACCTTGTGAGCAAGTCTTCGGAGTCTCCTTCGTCGCGAGGTTTTGAGAAAGGATCTATAGAGCGAGTGGGTAGAACAGGGGAGGATTTGGCAGCGCCAAAAGAGAAAGAATTAAGGGAATTATGTGTATATAGATCACTGCGGTCTACGTATGCAGAGCGATTTATTTTAGGAGAGTTTGGTACTACGGGTAGTGTATCCACCTGTGACTCTAAAGATCTGCAAAGACGAAAAGTCAAGGTGAGGAATAGCGGGAAAGTATAAACGCACTGAGAAGCCAGCTTAGCAGTGTCGGAAAGGGTAAGATCACCTGGTGAGTGTTGAGTAGGAGACAAAGGAGGAAGTTGTTCAGGAGACTGTGAAGCTTGTGGATCTAAAATAGTATGTGGTGCTAGAGGTTGTCTTTGAGGTAAATGAGTGACAACAGAAGAGGAAAGCGGTTGATTTCGTTGATTTGAGTGACGAGAATTACGACCTCTGAAGAGTAAAAAGTTCATAACGAGTGAGAAACGTAGAGAAACGCTGCTCAGCGACCAAATCAATCTCAATCCCACTGTCGATGCCAAGCTGGGAACAAGGCCTTTTCCCACGTGGCTATCATTATTCAATCTCCGATTCTACAATCTACTTGTCCTATCTCCGTAAACCGTGTACTTGTAATACTGCTGTAGGCTCTCTGCATTCACAACCGTTCCACTTGGCTCAATATTATGACCAGAGATGATCTGCTTCACCGCAATTTCCACTCGTTTGCCATTCGTCGTATACTACATCCATGAGCTAACATCTGCCCACGAAACAAAATAGACGTACTGGGATATCTTCAACCTCGAAAATATATGCTGGAACATGTCTCGCACTCAATGCCGTTTTGATACCATGGCGTATCTTTCGTTCTAGGTCACCACTGAGACAAATACCTCGGCGCATTTTGACAAATAGAAAAACTCGTTCGTCCTTATCCCGCGCACGCCGCTGGCCTACGCATAACGAGTCCAGGACACTATCGGAGAATTGTTCCATTACCGAGTAGATCTCCCCAGACCCAAATCGAATGCCACCGGGATTAAGCACGCCATCACTTTGGAAATGAGTACGGGTTCGTATATATGTACTAAATATATCACCTTCGACCGAGAATTATGCATCCTTTAGTAACCGGATTCATAACTATAAAATCTCCTTGTCTCCATACGCCTAATCTCCGCGTAACCACGGATATTCCCCTTTCTTTAAAATCACATACCTGGATACATGCTGAAATATGTCTTTTTGAACCTCTCTCCATCAGAGTCACCCCAAAACCCGATGGGTAAAGAAGGATGAGGTCGAGTGCAAACCAGTTCTCCTGGTCTCCCTGTGTCCTCGATGTTGTTCCCTTCTGGATCAAACACTTCGACTTTCATTCCAAGGGCTTTGCATTGAAGTTCTACATTATCATTAGCTCAGTCCAAAATCGGATTCGGGACAACCTACCACCGGCATAAATGGGTAGACTGGCACAGGCAGAGATGACTGGATATGCATAAGAACTGACAGTTGCAATAACCACGCTAACTCACGAGAAGTACAGACATCCGTGGATCCCAACGAAGATGCCAACTGTATTCTGCTCCCAAATGCGCGAAAGGTCCACTCCGCCAATGCTGGAGTCAGCATTGAACCTGCAGAGATGATAGTGCGAAGCCTTGAGAACGGTGCAACTTCAACTGCTGCGTCATTTGTTTTTCTTCAGTGTGTGTTGACTCGGAAGTAAATGATAAACAAATTACGTGGGTCAATTCTATGACTTTGTATTTCTGAAAGGAATTTCGGGCTTGTCCCCAAAATCGTGACACTAAAAACGAATTAACTTACAGCAACAGATGGTAAACATTATGCTCACCCTGTATCGCTGACGAGCTTAAGAAAATCTCGTGGGTTTGGGTATAAAGGTGACCCATCGTATATCACAATCCGACAACCAAAGGAGAGCCCGGTGAGTAGATAAACCCAGGTAACCCATCCTGTCTATAATTGTATAACTCAGTATAAAATCATATAGAAGGAATCAAGTACTAACAGATGTGTACTGTAGGTATACGTCATCTCTGCTGGTATCATATCCAATTTTCAACACTTTTTTAATTTGCATTAACGCGCCCTGGAGGTAGAAAATGGATTAGGACCTAATACAAAAGAAAGTGGCTCATCTGACACCAGCTGAGTGTACAATACACTTGGGCTTGCCGGAAGTACCAGAAGTGTATAGTATAAAAAGAGGTTGACTGAATGGCAGTTGTTCAAAAGTTAATTCCGCAGAATCTCCTGATTTCAAAAATTCCGATAATGTAACACTACATAGCAAGGAGGGTTGAATCGCAACAAGTTGGCGCAAGATATCAACACTAACCTATGCGGTACATCAACCAACTTGGATTGATTTTTGGATACCCGACTTGGAAGCAAGATAACTTTCTCGAGACTTTCATCTTTCATCTCCCCAACGATTTCGGTGATTTTGGGGAGTAAACAAACGACCTTTCCAGCATAGAAGACTTCAGTTTCGACAAAGACAAATTTAGGTCGGATTTGTATGAAACGATCAAGAATTCCCTGGACGTCGTAAAAATGTGCACTGCAGGATACATTATAGATGCCAACTAACCTTAGTTCCCATATCAGGTGCTGTGCTAGAGAAAATACCTCCGATACTTGCAACCGCGAGGCCAACAACTATACATTCAATAGAATTTGTGAAGATACCTCAACAGTCCAATCAGCTTCCCAATCACTGTAATTTCTAGAGAGAAAACGTACCTGCAACCCTATCACCTATTTTCAACCCATTCACTCTTAGCGCAGCAGCCATTTCTCGCACGAGCTCGCGGAGTTCTTTATAGGTATAGTGGACAATCTCCCCTGTCTCTCTAGTGGAAGTGACTGCAATAGCTTCATCTGCTTGATATAATAAATTCTCGGCGAAATTTAGACGCGCATTTGGAAACCATATGGGGACTTCCTCAATTGTGCCCTTCTTTAGGATCTGAGACTGGTGCAGAGGGTTATTAATGAGCAGGTGTGGTTGAGGGGACGTACTCTGCTTGGGAGTACGGAAGATATGATTTCAAGAAAGTCCCAGAGATCAAGCCAGAAGGTGTAGTCTTCGATGGAGTACTTATACAAATCATAATAATTGGCTAGCCAATTTCGTCAATGGGTTTTCATGTGTAGCTTGGAATCTCAAAGTAACGTACAGAGATTCAATCCATATTTACGATTAATACGTCTTCTGAGTTCCTCTGAAGAAGCACGCTGAGGGTGGTCGGGTGTCCAGAGTAGTTTCGAGTTGGCAAAGTAGGTATTCATTCAGGCGAACAACTGCAGTAAAGTGAGATAAGTGGGGACCCGGGGGAAGAAGGGATATTACAAACAAGTTGGTTAAAAGTAGATGATGGTCGGCCAAATTCATAACTTCCTAGTATCATAATAAACTTAGTAAACGTCCTATCAATGTTCGGGCTTGTGTAACTTTCCCTATACAGTTACCTAATATGATCCAAACAATCACCAGAAAGATTATCTAGATAAAGGTATATAAGCTGTGCATAAAGGGCGTTGAGTACGTACGAGGCACATGTGCAAGTATATGATATTTGTATCAAGTGGCCGCATAATATCCAAGTCGGAAATAGCACTTGTGGAGAGTTTTGATTACAACTTAGTGATTGACAAGGTTTTTGCGTGTGTTTGGCGAACGTTCATGGGGCGGTTACTTATAATAAGTACTTATGTTGCACATGAAGCTGAAGTACAAAGAATCGTGAATCGGGCGTGTAAGGGTCCAATGTATCCTTTATCGTGGGTTCCATACGGAAATAATACATGAGATGGATGTAGTTCATGGTAGAAAAGCAATTAATAGTGAATGTAGCAAGGGGCCAGCCCTGTTAACCTGGAGCAGTGGCGCAGCTAACCATGGTCAGAGTTTCAAGAGAACAACGTTACAAGACATATATGTGATGAAGGAGGCATGGAGGGCTTGAGGCAGAAAGACCAAGGTCAAACCACGTGTCAGCGGCTCCAAGTCACGCCCCAACCTCGCAAGGTCCAAAGTTTTCGTATTCATCGTTGTCTCTTCCGTCAAAACCGCTTGTTTCCCTCTTCCTCATCCCCATCTTCCCCCCCTTCCTCTTCTTTACTGTATTTTTTTTACTGTAAATCGCACTGGCTACCCAACTCAATTCTCACCACACGTTCCGTCAGTATCGCAGCCGCTCACCACCGAGTGTGATGGCATCCATACCTACCAAGCCGTTTGTCAATGGGGCTACAACCCGCGCTGTAAATGGCACCTCAGAGAGGCTTCAAATAATCGATGAAGAGAAAAAATTTACGTGAGTGTCTTTTCTTTCTCTCGCCTTTTCAAGCTCAAGGGCTCCACCACATTGCTGACATGCTTGACGTATTAGACCAGAACTCAGCTCCCAACTTGAACGCTGGGGACTCAGAGATGCTGGGTTTGGGTACAATATTGTAGCGGTATTCGGGTCACAGTCTACTGGAAAGAGTAACATATTGTCTTCCAAACGATTGGGAACTCCTGAGGCTGATATTTTCTAGGTACCTTGCTGAATAGGTTGTTTGGCACAACCTTTGATGTTATGGACGAGACGAAGAGACAGCAAACTACCAAAGGTACTAGCTTTTGGTTCTGAAATAATTCAAATCTTATGGATTTCTATTAGGTATATGGATGTGTCGTGGCCAAGGCATGCCTGTCATGGTTATGGATGTGGAAGGCACAGACGGCCGAGAGCGTGGAGAGGACCAGGTAAGTGCCATGTTTCTTTTGCTTATTTTGGTACATCACAAATGTCAATTTACAAAATAGGACTTCGAGCGCAAATCCGCATTGTTTTCATTGGCATCATCAGAAGTACTCATTGTCAATCTGTGGGAACACCAAGTTGGTTTGTACCAAGGTGCAAACATGGGACTCCTTAAAACTGTGTTCGAAGTGAACCTGGGCTTGTTTGGTAAAAAATCACAAGACGCGTAAGTGAACGACCCTGCCCTGTCAGTCAGTCCAATGACGTTAGCACCCCATCTTAGAAATAGTGGACGTACACTCCTTCTATTTGTCATTCGTGATCATATCGGCCAGACTCCTCTTGCCAACCTTCAAGCAACCCTCATTGCCGACCTCCAGCGGATATGGGATAGTCTATCCAAACCAACAGAGCTAGCAGACCGCAAGCTCTCAGATTACTTCGACTTGTCGTTTACGGCCCTTCCCCACAAGATCCTTTCTCCAGACAAGTTTGAAGTAGAGGTTCAACGCCTCCGTGGTCGTTTCGTGGACAAGGACCGCTCAGATTATGTCTTCAAGCCTGCTTACCATAAGCGCATTCCAGCAGATGGGGTTGCTTTCTATATGGAGGGAATTTGGGTGAGTTGTGTGGACTTGGTTGTAAGCTTGTTTCATCATAACGATATCATAACAGGAACAAGTTCAAAGTAACAAAGACCTCGACCTTCCAACGCAACAGGAATTGCTCGCCCAATTCCGTTGTGATGAGATCTCAGCAGTTGCGTTGGCAGAGTTCTCCGAACAGGCCAAGTCACAGAAACGCCCCGTGGATGCTGGGCGTGTTGTGGAAGGACTTGGAGCAATGATGCGTGGTTGGAGAACAGATGCATTGTGTATGTTTTTTTTGTAATTGATACTGAAACAACAACTAAATTGAATCTCATAGCTCGGTATGACCGAGATGCTTCACGATATCACAAAGGTGTATACGGGAGAAAACGAACAGACCTCATTTCGACTATGGACGCAACGTTATCGCCATTGTACCTAGGCCAGTTGAAAAACTTGCACCGTGCATGCTTGGCCGCGTTTAAACAAGAGCTATTGGATGGTTTACGGGGTTCAGAGTATGACTTTGCTGCTGTTGTGGAAAAGGCGCTTGCGCATTGCGAGGGGACCTTTGCGGGAGGTGCGCAAGAGGCCTGTATTGAAGAGGCTGGGTGGGAGTGGGAAGATGAGCTAGTATCCCTGAAAGAGGAAGTTGCAGCTGTCGCAAGCCAGTGCAGGAAGGATGAAACCAAAAAGATGCTCAACCAGATTGAGGTGAATATTTTATTGGTAATCGGGATATTAGGTTGGTTAATTGTGGACTATTTTAGCGAAACATCAAGAAACACATTTCGGAACCAGTAGAGCTCCAACTTGGCAAAGCTGCACCAGATATGTGGGATGAAATTTTACGCGCGTTCATTGATGTGTTAGAGAAAGCAGAGACAGCATATTTGATAAAGGCAAAGAGTATGTTCTATTTCTGTTTTAGTAATTCAAAGTATTGAGGTATCTGGATAGGCTTCAACTGCACGGATGAGGAGAACGAAACTTCGCTCGCCGTACTTCGAAAGCGTGCATGGTTAGCTCTACGAGCAAAAGTAGATGAACAAACGGCAGATGCGGCATTCCTCAGCAAGTTGCGCGCTCACTTTGAGGAACGTTTCCGTTATGATGAACAAGGTGTTCCACGAGTGTGGAAGCCTGAAGACGATATTGATGGAGCATTTAAAAAGGCGAAAGATGAGGTATGTGTTTTCTTTAATCGATATTGTGGGATTTGTGATCTCATACGCAATTTCTTCGCTGTTAGACACTCGAGCTCGTACCATTATACTCTAAAATTGCGCCAACAGACCCATCCTTGAACTTCACACTACCCTCCGAGAACAGTGCTGATCCATTATCGGGCGAAGAGTTCGATTTTGAACAATCGTTGGTCGTATTCAGTGAAGGCAAAGGGATGGAACTATCAGGACGCTTCCGACGGGATGCAGATGCATACTATGTAGAAGCGAAACGAAGTACAGTTGCTACAACAGCGCAGATACCAATATGGATGTATGGTGTGCTTGTTGTGCTTGGATGGAATGAGGCGATGGCGGTGCTTTTTAACCCATTGTATTTCACTTTCTTGCTGATGGCACTGGGGTCTGCGTAAGCGTTTCTTACCCTTTCTTTTATGTATATGTTCTGATTGAAGTTTCTGTGATAGGTATGCGATTATACAACTCGGTTTGGTTGGCCCGCTTTTCCAGGTTACCCGTACAGTTGGAGCAGAGGTAAGTTGTATTTTCGAATTGTAAGGCCAACATTCTAATCATCGTTTTTCTTACAAGGTACAACGGCAAGCCGCGAACAAACTGCGCGAGCACTTCACAGAACCTGTTCTGGCACAAACAATTGAAGCAACTCGAGCAGAACCGCAGTCTACGAGGACAAGGGACAGGGAAAGGGATGAAGATAGCCGAAGTCAACTTCGGAGGGAGTTAAATATGGGGCAATCGTAGATGGGTATAGTGTCAATTGGACTGTGGTGTTTCTTCTTTTCGTTTGGTTATTGTCAGATTTTTTCGAAATTAATATATTAGAAGTATGCATAGCGATTACATGAATATTATATTGGATTCGGATTTGGAACATGGAAAGAATTTTTGTCATGATTGTCTTGTTGATGCATAACCTCCTAGTATTTACGCAACATATCCTGTTACAACTGGAACGTATGAATAGGTACTTGCAATTGGTAATATAAGTAACATCCTGTTTCCTGTTGCGTCATCGAACATTGTTATGCATCGTGGGAAGATTCATTGGGTTATACTTAGTACGTAATTGTATGTTATCTTTATGTCATCATGTCGAATCGCTCTGCGTATGTTGCACATCCACCCAACGCTACCTCCAACCTCGTGTCGTGCTATCTAATGTAATATATGCCCGGAGCATAGCGCATGCGTCCAATCCCGATCTTTGCACCCCACTGGGGACCAGTCGTTGATGAAAATACTGTAGGTCATGCCCTTTTAAGTAGTAAAGGATCGTACCTGCACAGACACATCAATATGAGAAATGTTCTCATATAAAATGGGATTATTGAAGCCGGATCCAGACATGGCAGCAGTTTTCGAACATGTCAAGTCCAGGATGCAGACTCAGGTGATGACAGGAATTATCATTGACAATGATGATGTCGAATCTAGTGAGGAGCTATTCTCAAACTCATTACTCAGCGAGTCTTAGCGATGACAATGACGATGATTCTGTCAGGTGATGGTAACTTGATTACAAGTTCTCCTGACACGCAGATCAAGGCACAACAAGACTTGTTGCTGGGGGTTCTCTCGATGGCTGACAGTGTGGAGGAGATGATGGAGATGATGACGGCGTTTGTAGAACTGGCGGTAGCGGGACGGAAAACAGAAATGGAGGTCATGGAGGTGGAAGATGAATCAGATCTGAGGAAGAAACGGAGAATGAAATAGAAGAGGAGGAGAAAGGGAAGGCAAAAGGGAAGGCAAAATGAACAGACGAAGAATTTGTGGACGACGAAGTCCTTGTCTCTTCACATTCACAAAATTTTCAACAAACAAAAAAAATTGGGAACCATTGCTGCAAGATGTATAGCTCGTGACAAACTCAAAAGAAGTGACCACGTCTGAGGGTGGTTTTAGTCGCTCATCATGAGCTTTTGTGGCAAGTACCGTGTCTCATAACTTATTAAATTATTCAAGTCATTAGAGTACAACAAAAAAGGTAATAATAAGAAATTTTGTACTTGCAAACTAGCTTCCTCATCAACCCCTCTTCACCTTTCTCGTTGTTACCATTGTATCTTTTCTCCTTCTCTTACATGTATCCCATTGAACATCATGGTATGTGCTGCGTGTCATTCCGCTGGATTAAATGCAGCCGAAAAATCTCTGAGCGTATTCTGTATACTGTAGTTTGACCCTTCAACCATTTTTCCATCAGCCAGAACATATGTTATCAATACCTCTTCATACCAACAAAGTATATACCTATAGCGCGCCCTTCTCTCCCACCCTGACATTTGTTAGAAGAGTCATACAATTGTGGATTATGTGAAACGGTAAGATAAAAGAAATAATGCTTTAGTAACGCAATAACCATATACCGTGAAGCACAAGGCTTTTACATAGATGTGTATGTGAACAGTATCTATTTAGAGAGTGGCAGTACTTTGTAAGTTATAATGGTATCGTCACGTCAAGCTGTGTACAAGAGGTTAGACCAGTTCACAAGTGGAAAGGTTAGAAGTAGTAGTATAAAGGACTCACCTGTTGAAGTCGGGAGTGTCATAGACCATTTCACCAACCGAAGAAACGGACCAGAGCTCATGCTCATATATGTTGTATGTTACTTCATGCCTAATGAAGTCTTCGACCAGGTAATTGCCTGTGCCCTTGCAAACAAAGCTCAAGTCTGTTGCACAAATCACAGAAGAGACGGACTGGGATGAGGAACTGTCTCGAAAATATAGCCCCGAATTACTGAAACTCATTGATTCGATCTTATTGGAAACCTGTCCTATCGGAGTGGATGAATGTGTGGATGGTGTGACTACTATTGATGCCAGTAGAACATGAAGGTGTAGCGCCATTAAAGTGGGGGACATGTCGGTATGTTACGACACGACTTCATATGAAAAAGGTCCACTCAAGCAGAAAAAATTACATCATTAAGACATAGACACCCAACGCTAGTATGGCGATTAAGTATTATATTGGATTCAGAACATGGAAATGATTGTTGTTAGGATTTTTTTTTTTGATGAACAACCTCCTAGCACCTACACAACATAGCCTGTTGTTGGAAAGAAAAAAAGGCTACTTTGTTCACAATTGTTAAATGTTGAAAGTGAAGATCTGTTTTGCTACTTAGCTGTATAAGTACCAGGCAGATACTGGATATATCCCGTTTCCTTATTGCAATTGCGTCATCGAACATGTCATGGATTGCGGGAAGAATTAAATATGGCACACAATAATACTTAGAGCAGTACTACTATCACTATACTCATGGTTACCGCCACGGGAACACAACGTATACTTGTCAAGCACATACCACAGTCAGTACTCGCAAATACAGTGAGGACATCGCGATAAAGGTACACAGGAGTTCAGTGTCAGCTTGGATTTCTTGAAATGTGTCAATATAATTTTGAATGATATAGAGAGGTCTAACTATTTTTAGCGATAACGTTAGAGAAGTTCGAATCATGCAGTGGATGAGATTGACCTCAGCGCCAACTTCCCGGAAGTTGAATCAACAGATGCACGCTTTCTTTGGGTAACGGAATTTTGGAACTCTTCATTCACCTTGGAAAAGGGCCAGAGAGGGATCGCCCTGCCGTTGTCCTCTTTGAAAGTACAAGGGTTGAATCGCAGGGACAGGACAAATTTGAAGATGCTAGTAGGAAAATTACCCACGAGATTTTCCTTCAGCTTCCAGAGGATGAGATTGGGTGGCATCCACTCCAAGTACTCTTGGGCTTTATTGATGATTTGCTCCTTAAGTTTGTCAAAGTAGTCGTTTGGGGCCGCTCTTACACAAAAGACATTGTTACAGGTTCGTAGGGGTGGCCAACGATGAGAAGGCAAAGATTCCTGCTCATGATGGTTGCGCGTCGGTAAGCTTAGGCTAGGGTTGACGTTGAGGCAATTGTTCAAGAGTGTCACGTGTCATTGTAACGATACACCGAATTCATGAAAGACACAAACTATGTCGTGTATTATTAATTAATTATGAACGCAGATCAAGCAGGCATGAACGTGAACAAGAGGAATAGATTTTGCAAATACATAGACCACAAAGTACGGAAAGCGAACAATTTTCCTCATATTTCCGTCACATTTTGGCAATCTAGTATGAATGCTCTTCCAGCTCCTTGCTCATTGTATGCTTTGTGATAGGTATAGTGGAATTAACAAACAGCACCCTGGGGAAGCTTGACGCATCTGTTATTTCGCAGGATTTAGCAAGAAATATCTGGGATAGCACAGGACAGCTCACTTAGGGCCTGTTGTGGTTCTGCAGCATTGCAAACCGGTATCGGTAGGGCCTATAGAAAGTCAGACGAATGATCAAGAAAATCCGGACAAGAAAACGTTACAATCCTAGTGAAAGAAAATTCGCTCAGTTATATGTATCAAATGACACAAAATAAAATAAAAAACGTACTATGTCACCATTGGGGCCTGCATAAGGGACATTCGTTGCGTTAGGATAACCTCTCAGTGGATAGTAAAGACAATCGTACAGGGTATGTCCACATTACCGTTGGGGACAGCGAATGCTTGAGCAGAGAAGAGGAGGATGATTGTTGCTGCAATAACTTTGTACATTGTTATGAACGTTGGATGTTTTCAACAGGCGATTACCAGGCCTTTATATACGACAAAACGACTCAATGTGACCTTTCTAGGTTAAACTGCCAAGACTCGTTAGTGTATCTCGTCTTACCAGAACACTCTTTGATGATATGATGGTAATACAATGAGAAAAGACTTTAATGGAGCAGTTGGCATTGCCCGTCCAGGACTATCGGAACATGAGGGTAGGAGCTGGGAAATAAACACGCCGTTCCAAACCGCAGATGCGTATCATAGGATATAAGACTGCTTGGCTTTTATTTTATTTTGTATCGGGTTAACGAGCCGTATGTGACTTGAAGGCAGTGATGTCTTGTGTCCATTTAATGCGTACGGGATGTTTGAATTCGCCATCACGATGTTGGTATGTATACAGTTCCCAAGCGCAAGCCGTTTTAGCTCTTACAAAACAATTCACACAGATGGAGATAAAAATCCACATGACTTAAAGTCCATCTTCCCAGTAAGAATAAGCCCTGGATATGCTGAAACACAGGCATAGGATAGATTATTGAATGTGTACTTTCTATCAATACCTGACAGGCCAGCTCCGTACAATTCATCATTCAGTAGGCACTTGAAACCACAAAGCCTTCAAATTAATAGGGAGTTCTACCAATTGGTTGGACATTCAAGAACGGTGTGGCGAAACGGTTAACGCACTAATCGGTGGTCCGGAATGTAAAGTGTTTACCGCTGTAGCGCCGATGAGATCCAGATGCTCCATATCATCAATATGCAACGATGGCCCTTGGATATATACTACAGCAGGAGCTTCTGGCAGATGAAAAATGGATGGTGGTGATTGACGTCAAAGGTGTTTTCATGAAAGAAATGTTCATGAAAGAAATCATTAGGTTTGAAAATGCTTAACTGAAGGAAACAGACTCTCTTTGTTTTGACCGTTGAAAGCCTTTGACAAACAGGCACAAGCAAATAGAACTTAAATTCTAGGGTTCTCCCACAATTAATTATAACTACTTCGGGAAGTCTGCCCATCTAGTTCAAGTTCTTTTATTTTACCTGATCCACCACATGACCCTTCGAGGAAATGTTTATGTCTTGATTATGGTCTTCGCAGCTCAAACTGACGAAATGTATTCTAGGTGTTCTTGCAGCTCAGGTGTCACCGTGCAGTAGTTTCGGAATCCTGGGTGTAGGTGAACAATAGTACCGCAATCCCCAGTGATTTTAAAATGACCTGATCCATCACCAATTAATTTATCACAAGCACCTGAACCTGCTCGGTTTCAAAGTGAACTTTCCCTGGCTCATTCAAATCTCTCTATCAAAGAAGGCTCCCGCCTGCCTGTTGGAGTCAATTTCCTGTGCTGACAACTTGAATGCAATATTTACGTCATGGAGCCACTACTCCCATCTTATTCAAGAATCATGTACAGGCTGTATGGCTTTCATTTGGAACTAACATCTGAAGGTGGCTTAATCTCATACGTGAAAAAAATCCAAGGGCCGCAACGAGGGATGCAATCGCCACTTTCGTATTTATCTCATCAGTTGGGGCTGCTGTTGGAGTGCGGAGGAATGGGAGGTCTATGTGATCGTTATAGAAGGTCTTGAATCGCCTTGCCTAGACATCAACTTATTCCGAAGTTGGCGGTTACAGCAGCACGCATTCTCCCCCACTTTCGACCCTTTTGTCCCAAATCCTAGCCATCACTGATATTGACGGTCCCCATGTGATCGGGGTGGGGGGTGTAGCAACTGGGGCACAAGTACCATCACTACTTACCTTGGGCGCAGCTGGAGTGGCTCTAGGCACGCGGTTTATCCTTCCCCCGAAAGTTCATATACGGGCGCGCATCGCCAAGCACTCCTTGCAGCCCCTTCTTCTATGGCTGTGCGATCGATGGCTTTTGGCGTTGTGGGAAAACTCTCCGCTGGCCTGATGGCATAGACGGCAGAGGCTTGCGAAACGGTTTATGTTTATCAAATTCTTGGCAGCTCCAAGCAAATGGTGTACTGACGAATCCAATGCTAGGAGCTTGTCAATGGCTACGAAAGAGGTGACAAACGTGCTCGCCTTTCTGTATTAATCCTGTTCCCTGACTATAATTGAATAAAACAGGATATTGTCAAGGAACTCCATCGGGACTGTCCGAAAGCCAGTGAGCTACCAAGCAGTGATGTGTACTGATTCCAGAGTGTATGAATAGTAAAGTATATCAGATGCGTTTTCCAAGAATTTCATGCCATCCGCCAGAATATATGTCTTCAACACTTCTTCATACCAACTAAGTATATACCTGTAGCGCTCCTTTCTCCCAAATATGGTACCTCCGCCTACACCGTTGGAGAGAATTTATTGTGTGTATAAGATAATTCACACTCGCCGAGAAAACGAGTAAATTTGTTGGTGATTTGAACGATCGTCATGTTTTCTACACAATCAGAGGAAAGTCTGCGGACCACTCTAATGATAGCGCGATAGTAAGATTATACTTAGCTGAAATAGGGCTGACCAAGGGCCTGACAGTTTGATTACGAGGCACAAGGTTATATACACTTTTATCAGGACTGCTGATCTCACCGCCCCATATTTATTATATAGCCGCATAGATTCCTGAGATACTTCAAAGTTCACTGGTTCACTTTTAAGTCACTTTCATTGCATTGTTAAAATTGAATTTTTTTTACTCCGGTTGTCACGGTTGAAATGTTGACGAGGCAGCCATGTTGGAGATTTAACGCGACCTAGAGCTAGTCGGAGCCACCAAGAAAACATATTTAGTAATAGCCGGTACAGGTGGCAGGACCAGTGACGCTCCATTGTAGTACCAAATCCGTGCTGGTGTTCCCGCTTTGAGGCTAAAAATACCTGTTTGGCTTTCTTTGGCAAAGCATGTACCTCATATAGCAGAGAGAGACTTCGAAGCTTCACATGTCCCGCTCTCCAGGTTGTGCACATGGAATAGTATAGAGGATTTGATGATACTATTCTCGAGTTATTCCTCGGCCGTCTATGCCTTCAGACTAAGAGAGGGTATTCTCTTTAACGTTGAGAGATCATAATACAGACCTTGGGAGGAAAAGAGGAACTGCGTGTCCAAATCTACTCCGACTGTGCGGCGTAAGGTAAGTCTGACGTGAGTTTTGACTCTCGGACTTAAACTCCGCGCGGCAGCTTGCGGGCGCACCAAACGGCTGGGGAACGAGACTATACAGAAGCAGTTGTTAGTTTTTTCGACCGTATCACTCAAACAGCCAAAGAACTCTCGGAGGCTACTGGTCAAGTATGTATTTGCCGATGTTCGCGAACCAGAGGCTGTCAAAAAGGCTGTTGCAGAAACAATCGAAAAATCTGGACGCATCGAATTTGTAATTTGTGGTATGAAATCATGATCTCCCATGATTGTATACATTATTGAACGAGTTCAATAGGAGCCGGTAGTAACTTTTTGGCATCCAAATCTACCCTATCTAAGAATGGTTTTAGAACAATTGTTAACATCGGCACAATATGTTTTATATTCTAATCCGTATCTAAACCGTTATGATATATTTATTTCTTGACAGATTGGTCCATTCAACACAGTTAATGTAACTTCACCACATGTCTGGAGTCTAAAGGCAGCTATATGCATGTTAGCTATACTTTACATTATGGCGGTATGTTTCTATGCCTTTTTTTCAAAACGTTCTGTGAAACACCGCATTGAGTACAATCTGCTGCCGCCAAAGCTGGCACAGATGTATAATCTTAGCCACATTAGGTGTAGAAGAAGGGCCAAACGGTGTCAAGTCGAACGTAATTGCTCTAGGTCCCGTTGCTAACATGGAGGGTATGGATCGTCTGACACCTGTGGGCGCCACGAGTTACCCTGCAATTCCTTCAGGTCGTGTGTCCCTTTTCAGTGACGCTAACAACACTACCATATTCCTTTTGAGTGATGCTGCCAGCAATATCACTGCACAAACTGTGGTAGTTGATGGTGGGTTTACCCATGTAAAGCAAACTTTCGTTCCATACCCTCAGGCTGTCATGGATCCTGAAGGTCACAAACAGTTGATCAAGAGGAAGTAGCATACAATCTTAGTTGGTAACACAAACATTTGGTTTATAATGTATAACAAAATAAGTGAACAAGAAGCCTGAGGATTTCCGATAATTTGGGAAAACATTTAAGTAATTTGGTTCAGCAGTCGTGCAACACCATTACAGTACATGTTATGAAGATCATGTATGGGAACCGATTTTGTTGACACATGCAGAAAATATTGATGCGAGGTTCACTGAGCACGGTTTTAGCACCATCCTATCTGCACCGTACCACTATATGAATTCACGAACTGTAGGAGCTCACTCTCACAGTTCTTTTCCATCTGCAGGACGGAACGTAAATCGTGCATAGTGCAGCACCTTCCTGACAGCTACCCCCGATGTTATGGGTTCATTCAGGTGGTTTAGTGACTTGCAGAAGTGAAGTAGGGCGTACTTAGCGTGGGGCTTAAAGTTCGTGACGGGTCAAGCTACCCCCTCTGCTAAATAAAGGATTCTTCGAAAATAAGTCTGGACAATCTGAATATGACACTGACAGCGAATACTTTTAGAAAGGTTATGTTTGCCTAGCCGATATTGTATAAGCACGCAGAAAAATGATCGCACTCCAGAACAATAATAACAATATTTGTACAATTTATTTACCATAGATGTCTCCGTTAAAATTAAGAATGGACGTTCACATGTTGGACGTAGGCTCATTAACCACACGCCCAACAATATTGTATCGTTTTCTGATGGTGGGGTTAATACGAGCCTGTGGACCAAACATAACTAACACTTACGAGAAGAACGCATACCAATCATCTAGAACTTTCATATCCTTCTCATCGAGCTCGCTATAATCGGAAACGGCATCCTCTGACTTCAAACTCGACTTCCCAAGACCTCTCGAGCCATCCTTCCCAGCAAAGATGTTGTACGATTTTCCGGGTCCGTACACGTCAGCCTTATGTGAAACATCAAAGATAGTCCCTGGATTATTCCAATCCGATAAGTCAGTTAAACATCTAGCCCAGTGAACCATTCATAGGATAGAAATATCTTACCTTTGATAGCGACATAAATTGGTTTTGAAGCATCGGAGCCATCGAACTGACGTAACTCTTCTGTCGTATATGGGTCATTCTTGGGGGGAGCAAGATCGGTCCTAGCAGGTTGCATCATGGTCTTTGTAGCTTTGGATGTGTTTTCTGCAGGTATATGCACTGTTTGTGGCTGAGAGAGCGATCTGTAGGCGAGATATGCAGCCGGTATGGCGATTGCCAGGATGTATACCACACTGCTGGGAGTCTGCTCAAACATTCGTTCGGCATTACCCGTGTCATTTGTTCATCCACGTTCATTTGAACAATTACTATATAGTACTTTCGCATTGATTTCTTCTACCTTTGCAAATTCCTTGTGGATACCTGGTTATATCAGGCTGGCGATATCATCGGAATGTGGTGTCGCTATCAATTGTTTCATTTCAAGGAGGGAGAATATACCATGCCGGCAAGTCACATTGACTAGTCAGTTGATTTCATATGAAAGTGATATTCATCAGAGCAACAGCTTTATCATTTGCGCCTATGCCCACCATTGTCTTTGGTTCCAGTTAATGTATCAATTTATTAATAACTTTTACATGAAGCATTAAATGTCCGAGTACATTTTACATTAGTAAGTAAGGAATTAAATTGATTCCGGTTAGTCCAAGGTAGCTGATGCATCCTTAAAGCTGTATACTAGTGGGGAATGAAAATACGGAATTCGGGTCATAAACACGTTTAATCTTTTGGAGCCTTTGATAATGTTGGCCGAAGTAAAGTTTCTGCCCTGTTACAGGAAGATCTTATCAATAACGGCAGAATGACAAAATAAAACGACACAATACGTACAGTTGTTGAGTCGGTCGTCAATATAATTTGTGTAGGCACTGGCAGTTCCGTAAGTTAATTGTTCCCCATCATGTGCCATGAGGAGGTTTGAACTTACCCATAATCCCAATCTGATGGGCTGTTATCGAGAATGCTGTTAACCATACCTATACGGTGGATATATCAATACAACTTCCTTCTTAGTGTAGAAGAACTAACCGTCCAAAAATGTGAATCCAGCTTGGGGATACGGAGGTTGGAAGTTGGGAGATGACGCGTAGAATTGAATAGTCCACATGGAGTCCCTGTGGCCAAAGGCATTTGCATCTGGGGCAACCTGGTTGATAGCGGAATTGGTTCCTCCGTAGAGCTCTACCTCTACGAACCATTGCTAGAGTTTTTTAAATTGTCAGTGTTCTGTATTTCAAATAATCCTGAAATAGATCACAAGGTTGATACTGACCGTGATCGATTCAAATCCAGCGTTCGCCAGGTAAGACATGAAGGCCGTGATCGCGGCAGTTGAAATTGGAGACTTCTCAGGTGTCATAAGTGACTTGACATAAAATGTATCATGGGAATCAGGTTTTGTTGTAGTGTTCAAGGTACCATCACCACCAAGATAGTTGACACTATTGATGTATGAACCAACTGTTAGTTTCGTTCTGTCGGGTTTTGGGACATTGTTAAGGAATGGAGCCAAAGTGCTGTTAACTTGATTCGCAGGACCATAGTAGCCACCTGTGAGACCAAAAGCAACTCTTCCCTTTGCGGAACCTTTTCCAAGTACAATCTCGGCCGCAAATTCTTGAGGAATGTTGGTCTGTACGTAGTCTTGGAAGGCTTTCATAGTGTTTGCAGCGTCTGAGATATCAAAGTCCCAGTTATATTCGAATACTGTGGCAGAGGGAGGTGCGGCAAAGGTCTTCACTTTCAGGGAGGTGACAATTCCATACGATGGAGAAGCCCCACGCATAGCCTATTAATATTTACAGTCAGAAGCCGAGATACATAGAATCGTGTTCATACGAACCCAAAAGAGGTCAGAGTTTTGGTTCTCAGACGCAGTGGTTATCGTCCCATTAGCAAGGACAACGTTAAGAGAGGTGATTGTGTCGAGCGTTAACCCCCATTTCCGTGACGTAAATCCATACCCGCCAAACCCTGGTAACGTTTTCAGTATTTTTAGGAGAGCAGGAAGTGGGAGAAAAATGCCCACCTGAATGCCCCCCAATTCCTACATAAGGACAGGTTCCGTGAGGTAAGGCTCTACCGTGGTTATTCAATGTCAAAGCAATGTCCCCGAGACGATTTCCGGTCCCAATGACAGCAGTATTTGACGACGTGTCAACCGTTATACTGACAAAGTTACGCATGTCAATCACAAGGACTCCATTCTTGCCGCCAAGGCCATTCGCAATGTAGCTATGCTGTACGCATATCATCAGAAACAAAAGCAGATCTAGAAATTTTGGTTAGCTTACCCCTCCACTGCGAGCAATTACTTGATGTGTGTACTTGGCTCCAACCTTCACTAGTTCTGACACATGTTCAGGTGTAACCGGAAAAGCTACAGCTGCTGGTTCGAAATCAAAGCGCAAGTTGACTAGAACGATAAGTAAGTTTCCACCGCTAGATGTGGTTCATGAAAAATAACACTCACATGCCTGGCTCGCGTCTGCATAGCCAGCGCTATTAGGAAATACTATGTCAAAACCTTTACCAGTAAGCTCTGACTGTAAGTTGCCAAGAACAGAAAGGGCAGAGCTCAAGAAAAGGGAGACAGAAAGAAGCTTTCGTGTGAGACCCATTAAATCGTCGAAATGTAAATGAGGACTTTTAGTTTTAGTCGAAGAGACACATCCTTAAGTACTAGAACGGGCGGTAGTTTCAGGGTACCCGCAATTTCGGTATTGTCTTCTTTCGGAAACTGCACCATCCGAATTTGTCGGTATACCTGGACGGAACAACGTATGGCGGTTAAGTCATGCCGTATGATTAGAAAAAAGATGGGTTTGAGGATGAACTGTATTCTACTGTTGGAGACTTGGAGGTTCGGCGACGCGGGCGCGACTCAATTTGACAAACATCGGACCTAGTGTTTGCATTCTGTCGACTTCCCCCTATAGGTAAGGAACGAACATAAAAAACTGTTTCATTTAGACCAGTTGATGTGAAAAAGAGTTGAACTTCCAAGTTGCATGAGATGGACTTTCATGTACATACCTTAGTTTATCATTAACGATATTATCACACAGATTCGGTTTAGTTAAATCTCAGTTTGTGGAGAAGCTGCGGGAGCCGGTTTTCAAAACATTTGGTAAAGATCTGAATGGAGCATCACGCTGTGCTTTATGCACGGCAGAGCCCACTACTATTCATATGAAACGGGAGTAAAGAGAGATAATGGTACTATGGTGGTACTGTAAGTACCAATTACAAACAAGAGAACGAATGACGTGCTAACTTTCTGAGACGTGATTACATAATTGACGCGAGCTCATGAATTACTTTCTTTTTAGGTGCACTGGAAACGCCGAACATTTCGGTGTCGCTGGGTGATTAAAATGCATCAAATGGAAAATGGAAAAATTTCCGAAAAGAATATTTCCCAAATGACATCGTTTCAACGACAACAAGCAGTCCGATTTTTGCTTAACGTGGTGAAAAGAATGCGTGACAAAACCTCGAAAAATCATGATCACTGTAACTTTACCCTCTAAAGAACGAGAATTAGAAACGTATCTAATGAGTATGTAGCACCGTCTACTGAATGTTTTTGTAAAATGACCGTTCCGCTATTACATTTTTTGGTTCCATCCTCTTGAACGCGGTCGAATGGAATGAGTAAAAAAATACACTAATGTTCGTGGAATACATAAATAATTATGTACGTGTAACTAATAAATAAAGTAAAATGCGCAACACTGACTAGCGGCGCAAGGAGTTACTTGGGGCCAATGTCACCAGTTGACTGTTACGTTGACTGTTACGTGGTTCTGCATCTGCGGCGGTCCCAATCCTAGCTTCCTCTTCTAGCTTCTTTGCTGCATTTTGTTTCACGGGAGCTATAGTATCCTTCATGAACATTAGCGCTGCAACAGCAAGAGTACCAATGAAGGCGACAAAAAACCAGAGGCCGGCCTGGTGTCCTTTGGGCTGTAGGGGCCCACCATGGTTCTTTTCAACACTGACTTGGATCGAGGTCATAATAGCAATGTTGAGGGAGCCACCAAGTTGCAATGCACAATTGAAGATCCCGCCTACCATTCCGGCAATTTCAGGTGGCGTGATAGCAAATATTGCAATACTATATGACCAGCACGTTCAGCGAAGCATTGTTTGGAAGACTGAAATACACACTTGACTGTTCCGTACACAATAGTGGTGCCAGTTGCTCCAATTAACATTCCAGGGAAGGCAAATCGCCAATAGTTCTCAGCACTCAACGAAAAGGGTAGGAGAGTCGTTCCAATGAGAAGCAAGAACAATCCAAGAGATATGACCCATTTCAGCCGATAGTGCTGCTGAAGATATCCAGTCGCGATTACCACTGGAAACGCCGTCAGACCAATAGGAAGGCTGTTTAACTGTTTATCAACCAGGTACTTTGTCAGAAATAAACTTTGCTCACAAATGCACAGCTGCGTTGAGTGGAGTCCAATGTATCACATCCTGCCAAATCCATGAAAACTCGAAAAAAACAGAAGCAAACCAGTTGAAAGGTAGTAGGGTAACTGCAAGCAAAATCGTGAAATTCTCGTATCTCCACATCTTAACGGGACTAGAAAGGTTTCCAAAGTGTCAGAGGAGATTATGGTGAACTTCCAGATAAGCTCACATTGCAGCAAGATCTTGCGGTATTTTAGCTTCCCATACGAAGAATGAGACGAAAAGAACTGCGCTAAGAACTAGAGGTGCGATAACTTCCGCTGTCTTCCATCCAATTGTCGATCCAGAGGTTACGGCGAAGATGAAAAGAATGAGAGCAGCTAAATATGTCTGTCAATATATTGTTTTTAATGGAGTGTGTCGAGGCTTACCTGTGATTGCCGTCACCCCGATTAAATCAAGCCTCTTGATTCGCTGAATTTGTTCTTCCCTACTTAGTCGGGGCCTAGCAATATTGGGAACGAGCAACAAAATGGAGGCAGAAACGGCAAAAGAGAGAATTGCGTTCACATATAAAACCCAGCGCCATGACTTGAAGGTTACTATCACACTACCAATTACTATGCCAAGTACTAGAAAATTTTCGCTGTATCAGCACTGGCAATGATGTGGATAAGTCTCATAAACATACCGTTTGAGAGGCCTGCTGCAGCTCCAAACATTGCAATAGCTTTTGCTTGATCAGCAGGGTCAGGATAGAGATGCACGAGCATGTGGAGTGTAGAAGGGATGGTTAATGCGGCCCCTTTAAAAATTACTACATCAGTTCTATATTTCTTTCCGAGTTGCATTGCTATCCATACCTACACCCGTAATAGCCCGTAAGATGACGAAGGGAATAACCTCATTCACAAAGCCTGAGCCGAGAGAAGCTCCGCCTAATGTGATGGAACCACACAGAAATATTGTTTCTTCATGTTGGTTAGTTGCACATTCATGTAACTAGATGATCCACGGCAGATACTCACTAGCATCGAAAATGTCACTTAACCGACCACTCTGTGGGATATTAATCTTTAGTTCAAGAATTTCAAATTTGTGATTAGTCCTTACGACAAGTAGCAACGAGGCAAACGTAATTTGATAACCACTGACGACCCAGACAGCCTGACTGGTCGACATTCCAATACCTGCTGATAAATCTGGAATTGCTGGGAAGATGGCGCAATTGTTGAAGATGTCAAGACATTGTGTAAAGCAGAACGCGCATAATATGGATATTTTGCGTCTATGAGAAAGCGTTGCTAGAATCTGGTATCCGTGAGGACCAG
This sequence comes from Floccularia luteovirens, assembly GCA_009739215.1. Taxonomy (NCBI): domain Eukaryota; kingdom Fungi; phylum Basidiomycota; class Agaricomycetes; order Agaricales; family Squamanitaceae; genus Floccularia; species Floccularia luteovirens. Next base: position 3,001,808 of record VSJF01000002.1, read on the forward strand.
CCTCATTGGCTGATAAAGTAGTATCATGAGGAGTGGTCTCTTTGAGTTCCGCTGACACCATCTTTGAAGAATTAAAGGGGGAAGAAGGGGAAGAAGGGGAAGAAGAGGAAGAAGAGGAAGAAGAGGAAGAAGAGGAAGAAGAGGAAGAAGAGGAAGGGGTAGGTTATACTATGGCGAATGAGATCTCCCGTGTGTTTAAATACGCCTCTATATCTGCCAAAATGGTGTCTCCATATACTTGAAGGGATCGTACAAGACACTGCAACATATCGAAATGTGATGAAAGGTTCGTTAACGTGCATTATTAGCATGATGCGTCAGCTTCACTAAAAAAAACATAAGTCGCGTAAATGTTAGTTGATGGTCACATCAAGTCAGATTGATGTTTTAACCGACCGATTTGGACAAAATTCTGCTGAATCTTGACTTCCACCCGAGCAATTGGTTGTTCCTAATGTTTTTGGTGGACTGCCTTGATTTATATTTACCGAGCACTGCCTCCTGGTAATAAATTGATCACTTATTACATCGTCAACAAATCTCCACCCTTCTATTATTATCAGAATTGTTGTGCTCGGCAGAGCCCTACATGTGTGTACTACTTACTTGGGGATGAAAGAGAAAACGAATTGCACTGCATAGTATTTGGAAAGAGCTGTAGTGGGGTGATGGATAACAATTAAGTAACAAAGGCCCACACATGTACTAAGTAGTGGGGGACATGACCGGCCATTGAGCCAGAAAGTGCCCAGCTTTCGACGCCCAACATTCAACGTTCAACGTTCAACACAACCTGATATCAAAAACGCTTAGCAAACAAAAGAAATTTAAAAATAACGTGTAGCTGTGCTATTACTACGGTTACTGATATCAGTGACCTTATATATTCTATGATAGATACACAAAACTCGGAAATTACCTCCGATAACTTTCATTGTTTCCCCTGGTCATGCTATCGCCTTAGGGAACTTTATAATTACTCTTTAATCAGGGTTAAAGCACTGATCTAATAGCCTGAGCATAGCCCCTGTGCCCCATTAGTATTAGCTACAGAAATTGAATATAAACTTAATAATAGCATTGATGTACAGCTGGTTTTTTCAACGTTTTCGTATCATATTTAAAGTGAAGTTAGGAAAATAAGATCAGTAAGTTCAATCCCTCGCCCTCTCAATATTGATATGATTAGCGTACACAGATTATTATATCATTGCAATCTAAATCATTGCACAACATATTTCCGTCAAATTCGAAAATGAAAATTTTTACACCTTTGCATAGTATTAACTGAAATTGGCATGAACAAAATGAGGACGCGCTGGATGAAAGGATCGTGCATGATGCCGGCAAAGGAAATGATGAGGCGGTGAATGTCCTCAGAACACAATAAGAGACGACGACGACATGTTCAAAAAAACCACTTGGAGAGGACAATGATGTGTTAAAGCTTTTTATAAGATGATATAACAGAAGTCGGACGCGATGAGAGATCGACATCTATAAAGATTGTTAATTTATTCATGATGATGAAGGTCAAAATTAAATTTTCAAAGCGTTGGCAGCCTGCCAGAAGGATTTTTAAAAAGGGAACAGCGCACAATCGGAAATGACATCCTTCGGCCTTCTCTCAATATGTTGACAACCCTCACTTTCACGGGAAGCGGATTGCCAGAACGTTAAAACGTGAAAATCAAATATGTGCGCTATAAATCGGACCCACTATAAACTAAAGTAAGTAGGTGGAATTTGGAGCTTGAATTAATACTTATCACTTGCTTATCACAGCTCTTTTTATAACTCATATTTTCGCCAATTATAGGGAAAGTCTTCTGCCTCAATCGATATCCCGTCTGAATGTTGAATAACAGCTTTCAGTACTTAAGTACATAGATCGTTTGAGTACGCAGCTAGAAGTATAGACAATTGCTTACATAAAGAGCAGTTCCCTTGGAAATAATATTGATCCCCGCCAGGCGCTTGATCCTCCTCGTGCCCATCGTCGTGCACGACGAACAACTTTTGTGTCTTTGGCAATGTCCTTTCATTCTCATTCTCATTCTCATCACATTTCTATCACTTACTGATCTTCATGAGCAAGCCAGAGTCAAATTCGAACGGAATATTTACACGCGTGCTTCGCAGTATTAGAAATCGTAAAGGCCGCCCAGAAGTGAATGACGATAACTCCGAAAATTATGCCGCATCGTCTATATCAACTTCACCAACTCCTGTTTTGCTACATGCCAACGGATCTTTTGACCTCACGAAACATGGCTCTTCGAACACCAAACCGAGATTTAGCTTAACAGAACGTCTGAAAAACATCGGAAAAGATATCAGCAAGTTGGGCAATGTTTCTACTCGGAATTCAAGTGATCCTGTTCCATATCATCCATCGACACCAGAATTGAATAATACAAAATCGTATCCCATTGCTGGTCCCTCGCGCATTCCTTCTGACGTTCAGTCGAACTTTCCGGAAAACAGTGGCGCGTCTCCTAGCAGAAATGAACAACGACTCTCTGACACAGATGAATTCTCTGGATCACTATCGCTTGCACAGAGAATACAGCGGCTTGTATCCTCCTTGCCATTACCAGGCCACGCCGTACCAGGAGTACAACCTGAATCTTCGTTCCAAAATCGTTCTACAGGACCTGTTCCACCAGATGATACGAAATTTGATGATCCGAGATTACTCGGTCTCCTATCAAATACCTCAGTCATGAATGGTGAAGGGGGGCGGGATAATGTCAGTGTTTGGAGCGCTCTGGAAAGCATGGGATCACCTAAACGCTTGTCCTTGGATACCATACGAAACGAAGGAGGATCAGAAAATGGACCAAGCGAACAGTATTCTGATGTGTTTTCGGACAACTCGAGTGTGATGATGTACTCCCCTCTATTTCCTTCTCAGAATGATTTGGTTGAGTTGGCAGAAACCGTACCTTCTGCACCGGAAGAGAAACCGGAAGATACTGAACCATCATGGAAGAACTCCTGGACATCCATGTGGCCATTAGCATCCTGGTACACAAAGGTCAATCAGCAAGACCAAAATTCACGTCCCTCAGAAGATATATCTGTTTCTAATCCTGCCAACGACGAACCTGATCGCACGCCTCGGATTGTTGAAAGCCATACAGTTGGTGATATTACAGTTCCTCTCCAAATACAACGATCTTGGGTTCCCTCTAAGACCAAGTTGTCTGTGCAAGTTATGTGGTGGGGCTATCGTCTGTAGGCCTAACTTTTCTAGTTATTATCAATTGACATCTGACCTTCGTTAGTTACCTACCTCCACCTATACTAGAAGTCCTTGATGACAGACAACTTGAAGCGACTAGACGTGCAGCAATGATTACTACAGCGCTGACATGGTTCTTCAGTAACCTACCCATTTCCGCTCTACCCCCAGTAATTCAACCTGCAGTTCTGTTAATCCAAAGGCTAGCTCCTTTCTTGGGTTATATTGGTACATTCATTTCCTGGAGTTGGGGTACCATAAAAAGCTATGATATAGGCAAGTTACTACTCTTATTCAACCACGAAACATATAACGTGAGCTGGGCACAGGATATGGTGTTATTCTTACCGCTACCTGGCTTCTTCCTGTCGCGTTAATTCCAGGAACCTGGTATGAAAACGAGTTCCCGAAATCTCCTGTTCCTCCATCCTTGCCTCTGCCCGTAGATACCAATCTTCGAAGCCCTCCAACCTCGTATCGGACAGTTGCAAGTCCAGTGGCAAGTACATTTGGACTGACACCTGCCCATTCTGACACCCCTTTACCAATCGGACTCCTGTCTATTTCCCCAAGTCATTTAACTATGAGTCCAGTAACTCCAAGCTTTATGGCAGTCACACATGGATTCGTCATGCAGAGCCCCTCAACCCCGGTTCCGCACAACTTCTACCCCCTACCTCAACCTCAACCGCAATCCCCCTCGCCATCTTCAATAACTACTCCTACGCTCACTTTTAGAACTGCTCCCTCTACCCCTCTACAGTTCTCAAGTCCTATTCCACCCGTCGCTTCACAGCCTATCGAACTTCTCCCAGTACCTCCCCCAGTACCTCCTGGATCTCCACTAGTTTCTCAACTATTACGAGGTCCCATTCTATACAACATACCTCTTCCTGACGTTGAGGAGGAAATGACCACTAAGCGCTCACAATAACGAAATGTGAACGCTTTTTTCATTGCACAACCCGAGTGAGCAGCTTGTCTAGAGGCGTCCACAACTCCTAAATTCCAAGCCATCTTTTTCACCTTCTATGAGTAGTTGTTCGCGCCACACTGTACATGACCGTTGATACATTGATGTGACGATCGGATGTTTCTACAGGATATTAGTCCACCTCTTGATGATCACAAGAAGCTGTTACTCGGTGCAAACTCAAAGAGCTGTGGTGGTGGCATGCATCCCTCATTTGTGTTCCGCAGTCCTCGGATAATTAAATGAAGCGATGCAGAACGGTATATGGAAGCATTCTAAAGATAATGCCGGATTATCGGCTGTGATTGGACAAGGTTTTGTCCTGGATATCAATTGTATCGTGACACCTTGTTTATATCTCATTGTGACTTGTAGCAAAACACCGCTGTGATTGTGATTAGTGGATGTGGTATAGCAAAGGGTCGGATGCATTTCGTTCGATCCAGTACAACAGCACTTACTTACATGTTACTTGTATTTATACACACGACAATAAAATTTTATTAATTATTTTTTTAGCTAATTAAACATCTGATTTAATTAAAAACCTACTTGAACTGTGCTTAATATTCGAACTACACCCATTTCGCCTCCAAGATTCCAAAGTTATTAGAGACGAGACATGGATTATTTGTTGTGAGTAACAAGCATTTACAATGATGATAACTCCCATTTAATCAGTATTTTTGAAAGATCAAAATGGCTTCTTGGCTGGGGATCTTTAAAAATACCTAAACTAGACCTGCTAGTAGAAATTGACAATGAGTTAACATTTCTTTTAACGTTAACTTCGACCAAAAGTGAGATGGTGTGGCGATACATGTCCTCGGATCTTGGTGCCTTTGTTACAGCATACATGTGCAGCTGATGGCAAGTCACATTGCCCGCCGACAATTCTTTCAGCCCAAGTTTATTTGCTGTGCACTTCAGGGACCAATGTTCATTGTCACCGAACATTCGTTTTCTATGCCTGCGGATATGTATTGGTGACTTGTCCAAATATGCTTCGAAGTCTAGAACATTCCGTCCACGTATTGGAAACCAGTGCCAACAAGCGCGAGTATAAGACCTGCTAATATCCTACAGCCAATCACTTTGAAACCCCCGCAAATTTTCACGTAAGCAGACTTGTATATATTTTTGTTATTATCTTACTCAGTTGCAGGTATTTGATCACAGTAGATCGAAACCTCATGGATCAAACCCAAGCAGACGAGTCTTCAAATTTAACACCGGAATTTATGCAATGGTACGAAGAGTTCAAAAAGGAGGCTTCGAGTAACACTGCCGCCATTGACGAGGTCATACAATCCGAACAACGATCTATGCAAGAACTTGCTGATGAGGATCCCAGAAGACGCTATCATCTCTACACCATCTCCGCCCTACACGAACTGAAGTATCGCAAGCACAGAAAAATGGTTGACCTGAAGAAGGCAATTGTCGCATCTCGAGAAGCTGTGCTCGTGGCTGCAAAACATTGGGATATCGAAAATTTGTGGCATTATATCTGGAGTCTCGCAAAAATTTACATCACAGTTGTGGAGGATCTCGACATGTCAGATGAATATGCGCGTGCTATGACAGAGCTCCGCACAGCCGCTAAAGAGGCATCTGAGCTCGAGGGTGCATCTGAGACCGAGCAATTCAGACATCTGGCTGCGATAGGTTTTGTTTTCATGAAGCGCTTCGATGAATTGCATTTGATGGATGCCATCGACCTCGCAATATCGACCCAAGACTCATCCATTAATGATGTACCCGAGCTGCACATTGACCCTAACGACATCTTCGGTTTGAGTATATCTAGGAAGGGCCAGGCATTGATGCATAAGAATGATTTGGATAATTCGATCGAAAAACTTCGTCAATCACCGGAATATGTAATAGGTCACAGTGGGCGTGCAGAATGTCTGTGGGGAATTGCCGTCCTCCTTATCTCCAGATATCGTTCATTCAACGATGTCAAGGACCTTAACGATGCGATCGATAACTATGACCTGGCGGAGGCATGTTGTACAGACGAGGTTTTCTTGCCGAAGTTACTTTCAAGTTATGGATCTGCCTTATGGCGTCGATATGGCCTTACTGCAGATGAAGCCGATATTGAGAAGTCCATACTATTGCACCAGAGAGCCGTCGAACTTACACCAATAGACGACGAAGCCAGGCCAAAGCGTCTAACGACTCTCTCCACTTCTTATATCGCTCAGTATGTCAACCTTGGGCACTCTGTCAGCACCAATCTTCATCATTCAGTATGTGCATCTCGGGAGGCGGTCAAACTTGCGAAACCCGGTCACGATTATCGAGCACCCGCTTTGGCCACTCTCGGTGCCGCCCTCCAATCTAAATACCATGAAGAATGGGAAGTACCCGACATCAATGAATCGGTAGAAGTCCAAGAAGAAGCATTGACTCTAACAAAACCCAATGATCCCGACTACACAAGGTTTGCTTCCACCCTGGGGGCGACTTACTCAACCAGATACGAGCGAACACATGAACGCTCAGATATTACCAAAAGTATCTCATGGCAACGGGAAGCAATCAATCATATACGCGAGGGCGATTCAGACAAAGCCATATATCTCAGCAACATCGGCGTCGCACTTTCGATGAGGTTTTCACTTGAACAATCACAAGCCGATATCGACGAAGCAATAACAAACATGGAGGAAGCGGTATCTATCTTGAACAATGAACATCCCTCGAAAGCATTAATTCTTTGTCAACTTGGCGATGCCTATCGCGCAAGAGGAGACCATTTTGAAATTGGCACAGACATTGATAAAGCTGTGAAATCCCACCAAACAGCAGTCATAATCGCTTCTTCGACCATGCCTGAAGCTCATTTACTCCGTTATCAACTTGCGTCGTCGCTGATTTACCGCCACTTTCGTGATCGAACCAAAGGGGTCCTTAACTTGGATGATCTATCATTCGCTATTTTAATTGCTGAGGATGCATTGATTGTAAATGGGACGGGCCCACCTTTCAAGTACGATATCATGCGACTCATCGGCGGAATGCACAATGTTAGATACAACATATTGGGGCTATCAGACGACTGGGACCAAGCTTGTAAATACCTCCAAGCTTCTATCGACGCCATTCCACCAACCGAAGAGCAGGAAAAGATGCATTCCCTTATTCTTCTTTCCAATACTCTGTTATCGAATTTCAGGACGCGTGGTGTTGCAGCCGAACGTGATGCAGTCAACGCAGGAATCGAGAAGGCGGAAGAAGCTATGAAACTCCTCCCAAAGTCCCATCCATCTCGAGCCAGTTATTCGACTTTTGTTGCTGACCTCCACTTGTTCCGATACGATAAATTCCATGACGAGAGAGATCTTGACAACTCACTTGATTTATACCATGTTGCGATGCTCCAGTCGATCGGGGAAACAAGATTTTCCGCAAGTACAAACTTGGCAAGAGCGGCACATAAATACAATCGAATAGAGCTGGCATTGGAAGGATACACCACGGCCATTAACACTCTACCCACGATGGTGTGGTTAGGGCTACAACCAGAAGCAAGGATCTCTCGTCTAACGGAGCATTTGAAAGGGCTGGCCAGCGATGCAGCTGCATGTGCACTAGAACTGGGGAATTCCAAACAAGCAATTGAGCTACTCGCAAAGGCTGGGAGTATTCTATGGAGCCAAGCGACTAATCTGCATATTGATCCTCCTATACTTACCGAACTACAAAATTTAAACCCTGAGCTTGCCAAAGAAATCACGAACGTCGGGAAAGCCTTACAGAAACACAATTGGCAACAGTTGGATCCCACAAGTTTGTCAGACAGTGGAGGAATTTCAATCCTTACGAGCAAACGAGGAGTGTTACATCGGACTGGTAACAATCCTGAAGAAGCTTCCCAGGTTTATCGCCAGTTGGTAAGAAAATGGGAGAAGCTGGTCGCCACCATCGATCAACAACTAGAGGCAAATGGTTCTCAAAAGTCGAGTCCTGTAGTTACCATGCAACAATTTTTGCAAGAATCGAGGCATCGCGATCCTGATCACTGCACTTTCGAAAGTATGACCGTCGTAATCGTCAATGTCAGCCAATTCAGCGTCAATGCGATAATATTAGGCGACCACTCGGAACCCGCCATTGTACCCCTTCCGAACATCGATATCACCACATTGTCAGATTTATCATCAGCTATCCTGAAAAATCGTCCCTCCCTTGATGCCACCCCGGACGAACGTAAATACTATACGAGACGTTATCTGCGCCCAGCTCTGAAAAGAGTCTGGAAAGATATAATGGTTCCAATCTTTACTCAGCTCAATATATCGACTAAGTACTCTGGCTCGACAGAACCTCCGAAACATCGCATATGGTGGTATCCAACTGGTCCGCTCGCCTTCATTCCTATCCATGCAGCTGGTCCCTATGACAAAGTTAATGCTGTCGATGTTAGCCGCCTTGTTGTTTCATCTTATGTGACGAACATTTCAACTCTCGCCTACCCAAAACCAGTTACCAGTGATGCACCACAAAATCTTACTCCTAAGATTCTACTGGTTGGGCAATCAAACACCGAAGGACAGAGCGCTCTCCCTCGTGCATCGGAGGAAGTTGAGAGAGTGGCGAAGTCGATAGTAGCTGCTCTGGGATCAGAAGACTCAATAATACGACTTGAAGGTGACAAGGCGACAGTCAAGGAGGTATCCGCTGCATTATCAGGCGCACCCGTTGCACACTTCACCTGCCATGGAGTGCAGGATTACGATCTCGGCATGAGGAGTGGTGTGTTGTTGCATGATGGGAAGTTGCAAGTGAGCGAACTGGTGTCAAAAGCAGCAGTGTCGCGTCAGTTGGCATTTTTATCCGTATGCCATGGTGCTTCTGGGGTTCAAGATCTTCCAGGTGAAGCGATGCATCTAGCAGCAGCATTCCAATTTGTAGGGTTCCCAAGCGTGATTGCGACGATGTGGGGTATCATGGATCAAGATGCTCCAGAGGTTGCGGAATTCGTATATCAATATATGCTGCGGGACGGTCGTCAATGGATCGAGCATAATGAAGCAGCACTCGCGCTGAACAATGCTGTAGCTGCCCTGAGAAAACGGAAGGAGGTGACTCTGGACCGTTGGTCATCGTTCATTCATATTGGTGTATAATTGTTTGTAAGTTCGTCAACTTCAGTTATTGATAATTCGCTGACGAAGATTGGGTGCACAAACTACCCAGCTCCTGTTCTATCAGGATAACTTCCCGCGACGTATTTTCCTTCCTCTTTTATATGTCCCCAAACAAACTTCCTCATCTTCATAGTCTGGACAATGGATGATCACTTTTGAAACTCCAATCATATAAACTATGTATCGATATAGCCCGGACATTTTGTTTAAAGTTCTTGGTGTCGTAATGACAATTACTACTCATGGATAGCACCTAATGCCAAGCTATATTTGATATGAATTACCATAAAGACGAATTACTCTTCAAGTTTCATCCTCGACACCATGAAGGTATCATCAGTTAGGACTGGCAAATCACACTTGGGGGTATGGGCCATTGCTCTGCATGGCATATCCGAGTCCATTTATTGGAATATTACAATTATCTACTAAACTCATAGCATGGTATTTAGGTCATAGAATTTTAGTTACACACTTAGCAAAATGTACAGTTGTTTTTTTAATCTTGAAAATAAGCATCTTTGAACTGCCTCATTTGGATATTCATATCATAGTTGGATTGCATAATACTTAAGATGTAGATCAGCTAGTTAAGGGACTAAGCAATGCACATAAGGCCTCATTAAAATCATATTATTTGTATTCTAAGATAAAGGAAGAATGACAATGACAACAAGGGAATACTATGTATGTTAACAGAGCTTTAAAATTGATTTTTTCCTGCATGAAAACATATCAGCAGTGCCATAATAACTTACCAATTCAACCAAGTCATAGTCAGGATGAAATGCGAATCAATCCAAGCATAGAAACACATCAAAATTGTCAAAAGGAACTTAAATCTGCAAAGAGACAGTCAAAAATGCAAAGACATGAAGGAAAATATACCATTTCTCACCCAAAACTTGTCCAAATCTTTTAGCATCAAATTCTACATCTTTCAATCAACTAGAAGCGTCTCAGATCTGTGAGATTATGACAAGTATATGTCTTAATAGTAAACACACTAGCTCAGTGTTTGTGTGGTCAAACGACTGTAATATTATTTACCTTAATAGTAAACATGCTAGCTACTTTACTATTAGTATAAATTGTAAGGAAAGTAAAGAACATTCTCACCTCAGTGTTTGTGTGGTCAAATGACTGAGGTGTTCAGAAAATATCAAGATGTTTAAATATTTAAAGAGCAGATAGGCTATATGTTTTTGAGGTAGTGTAAAAAGAGAAAACAAATGAATCTACTTTTAAGTGATCAAAGGAGGACATGAAAAAGGAATGGTATAATTATTGACACAGGTGTTAATAAAAGGAATGGTATAATAAGATGAAGGTGCATTATGTCAAATGAATTTGGGTGCGCATTTGGACTTGCGCGTGCTTGTTATTTCAACACTCCCCCTCAAGGGGGTGCAAGTCTGAATTTGGAAGCAAAATGCTTCACTTTTGCAGACGGGAGAGCTTTAGGTGAGGGCATTGGCTAGTTGTTCATCTGTGGAACAGTAGATAAGTCGAAGAGAACCATTTTCAACAATGTAACGAATGAAATGAAAATGAATGTCAATGTGTTTAGTGTGCATGTGATATTGGTGATCTTTTGTGAGTTCTATCGCTGACTGGTTGTCTGAGAACAGGGTGGTGGATTTGAGTGTAGTGCCAAAGATTTGAGAAAGAAGGGAATGAAGCCATAGGGCTTCTTTGGATGTGTGCATTATTGCAACATATTCTGCTTTGGTGGTGGACAGGGCAATGATTTCCTGTCATTTAGCACTCCATGAAACAGTGCCACCATGAATAAGAAAAGTGTACCCAGAGATAGCATGCTGATTCTCAGCCATGCTACCATCTGCATCCATATATCCAGTAAGTTCTCCCTTGTTTCTCTCATATGTCAACCAGAGCTCGATCATCCCTTTCAGATAACGAAAAATTCATTTGATGGCTTCCCAATGTGCAGGGCCAGGTTTTATTGAGGAACAAGACACTGTTTAGACAGCAAATGCAATGTCTGGGCATGTACCAAGGGCAGTGTACATCAACAATCCAACTGCTTCATGATACGGCACATCACGTATCTGGGCTATTTCATTTGTAGTCGATGGGGACTGGGCTGTGGTGAATCAGGCATTCGGATCCATGGGGATTGAAATAGGCTTGAGGTCCTGTAAGCCATAACAACAGAGAATAGAGTCGATATAAGAGCATTAGGAAAGGTGGAGAGTGTGTTTAGTATGATCACATTTGATTTCAATGCTGAGGAGCCAGTGAAGTTCACCAAGGTCAGTAATTTCAACATGCTTGGTAATCTCAGTCTTGAATTTGGTAATCAGCGCAGTTGACATTGCTGCTATTGTGCAGTCATCAACGTGTACAAGAACTATGATTAACACACACTCGTTTCGATGAAAGAAAACTGCCTGATCAACATCAGAGCACTTGAAACCAAGGTGAGTGAGCATGATTTCAATGAGTTTCTGGTACCAACAATGTCCAGATTGTTTCAGGCCATACAATGTTTTACGAAGTCAACAAACGAGACTAGTAGAATTGGGTGTGTGATACCCAGGGGGCTGCTGCATGAAAATCACCTCACAGTTTGTGAGTTCACCATTCAGGTATGCACCTTTTATGTCGATTTGATGTAACTCCAGGTCTTCAGCAGCAGCTATGATAAGAATGGAATGGATTGAGATAAGTTTTGCAACAGGTGTGAATATATCAAAATAATTGACTCCTGGGACTTGCGAGAATCCCTGGGCAACAAGTCGAGCCTTGTAATGTACAACATTTCCAGCAGTGTCCTTTTTGGCATAAAAAACCCACTTTGAGCCAATGATATTAGCTCCAGGTGGTGCACTGGTAAGTTTCCAAGTTCCTGCTTGTCGAAGTGTTGCTAACTCTTCCTGGATTGCTTTCTCCCATAGTGGCCAGTCAGGCTGTTGCTTTGCCTCTGCTAAAGTCCTTGGTTCGAGGGCTTCAGCATCGCTCATTTCGGTTGCCATTGCATATTCGTCAACATAATTGGCCGTCATTATCCAATCAGCCTGTCCCTCCCCCTCAAGTGTGGCATCCAGCACTTCTTCAATGACTGGGGGACTTTGCGAGGGTGTTTGTACACCTTGTGGAAGTGGGGAGTTTGAGTGACAGCTTCCAGAGTATCCATGACCTTCTAGAAGGTCTGCAACGCATTGACTTGGCTTTTGAATCCGATTTTGAGCAGGTTGAGGAGGTGTAGGAGCAGGGGAATCAGTAAATAGAGGTGAAGGTGTTGTTTTAGACATTTGGGGCAAGTTGGCATTCTTCTTGGTGAGTACTACTTCCTCCCCCTCGAGACAAGAGGCTGACGAGGTTGTGTTGTTATAGTGAACATTTCGTTCAACACTCACTGACATTTTGTCTGGCTAGTAGATTTGCACTCCCTTTGCTTTCAGTATCAATCCCTAGCCACTGCCCTTCTCAAACATGTCCTTCTAGCTTGTCTCCATCTTCAACGCACACCCAGATTTTTTCTCCCTATTCCTGAACATTCTGGAGATCGGGTTTCTTGCCAAACTGCAGCTTTAAATGGTGTCTTGCTGTTAACAGCCTTTGTAGAGGTACGATTCATCAACTAGACAATGTGGCATGCAGTCTCTTCCCACAAATTTTTAGGAAGACCACTGGCATGCAGGAGGGCTCAGATGCATTCAATGATGGTTTGGTTGCATTGTTCTGCTATGCCATTTTGTGGGGGTGCATTGTGAACAGTAAGTTTCTGTTCAGTACCTTTTGATTTGAGATATTGAATGAACTTCTTATCTAGATATTCTCCCCCTCGATCCAAGTGGAGGATTTTGATTGTTGCACTGAGTTGATTTGCACACCATGCCTCATACTCTTTGTATGATTGGAAGATGTCTGACTTGGCATGAAGAAGGTAAATGTGGGTGAGACGAGTACAGTTATCTGTGAAGGTAATATAGTATCTTTGTTTTCCTTTGTTGTGACAGCAACTCCACGTGATAGATTAGTAGTCATGTGATTAGTCACATGCTCGTCAGTCATGTGTTGTAGACCTGATAAGATAAGATAAGGTCACACCTGTATATATGACTAAGATGTAATGACATACACAGTCTAGAGCATTCTAGAGCTTACTGCGGACATGCATATGACTCATGTTATGGAACATGTATGACTCATGTCCTACCCGGAGTAGACACGAGGTGTTTCATATACATGCTGGTAACTACATTAGGTATTACACAGCCACACCTATAATGTATATAACAAAGGTAGTAACATCAAATATACCTTGTCCAATTTACTTGGTAGTAGTCAGTAGTAGCACCCTCTAAGCAATAGTAAGAACCCCAGATAAGGTAGTTCCCTATCACTGTGTGTGACAGGCACTGCTCAACAGGTTATGGGCCCCGGTGCTAGTCTCTATGGTGCATTTATTGCTGCCTAAGATGACTTGGAACTAAGCTCTACCTGGATGGTTAAGTGTCTCTGGTACTCACTCCACATTGCATTGAGCTTGTATTATTGACCACTCTACTATCATTGGCAGATCTATGTATCGAGACGATGTCTCTTTGCTACACCTTATGTCTTGATTGTTGATATGAACGTTGAGCTGACACTGTCTTTTACAGCCCTCAACTTCAAACAAACTTTTAAGCATGTCTACATCATTTGTCATCACTGCTGTCTCTTTCATCTTCGCTAGAAACAAATGGTTTGACTGGAAGTCCCTGTTGCGACAGCAACAATCACATGACTGATTACATAATTGATCATGTGATGGAGCACGTGACTGATGACGTGTCTCATACTCATATGCTCTATGGCATGTGATATCCACTGAACATTCTACAAGGTTCTATAACCTTCTATATGTAGTCACATGATATGTTAGTGTACCTGCGCACGGACCATTGTACAAAGCTGTACAAACAGCAATTATGTATATAAGTAGAGCTACTGGACCTTATGTCCTTTGTCGAATTTCATTCGTAGTAGTCAGTACTAGAACCATAAGCTCCTAAGTCAAAGTAAGCTCTAAGGTAAGATCAGTCCCCTCTACTGTGTTAAACAGGGTGCTGCTCAACAGTCCCAGATGCAGGCATTCATGATGATCTCTGGTCTCTGGATGTATGTGTTGGGAACCAGACTCTTCCCTTCTGGGGATCCCAACAGCTTCAATGAGTTTAAAATGAAGCTGGCCCTGGAATTTGAGGAGAAGAACATTATGGCATTAGGATGTTTGAGAATGCAGATCTCCTCCGACATTTGGGCACTGGTAAAGGACATGACAACAGCTAAGGAAGTATGGGATTTCCTCATTGCAAGATATGAGAAAAAGGAATTGGGGACAATTTTCGAATTGTACAAAAAGCTAAAGGACTTTAAAATGTCTGGAGGCAACCCCAAGACTGATATTCTCAGACTCCAGTGAAGGGAAGGTAAGTGCGAGCAGGCTCAGAAGCCTAATGGGGAGCAGCACGTCCATCTGCTAATTCTGAAGAAAGTTCCTTGTTAAGAACTTAGGTGGTTGTATTTAAGGAGTGGACTTATGGATTAAATGATGGAGTGCACGGTGGTAGCGCACAGGTGTGGAAGAATGCGGATGAAGTCCGCATTAGAGAAGCGCAGTTAGATGTGCATGAGCACATTATCTTGCAGAGTGCGGGTGTGCTTGGTGCATGAGAGATATGTAGGTTGAGAGTGGTTTTTAGATTTTAGATGCTAACTGATTGGGATCGTAGAAACTTGTTCCTTTTACTATCTAAGTTACAATCTTTTATATCTACGGGTGTTGCGGAAAGAGTACTAAGTAATCGGAGAAATGTACTAAATTTAATGAATGATAACAGTAAAAAAAATCGCAAGGGGCATCACTAGGAATATGTGCTATACTGGTTATAGAATTGTGAAACTCACAAAAGAGAAAGAAAGGCTAAACAATGCTGGAGGGCTATCTGGTCTGCCTTGCGGAAACACAGCAAGGCTGAGTGTTGCTATGCGCTCGCATCACACATGACCAAGGTAGTCGTGATCCTGTGCACTAATATTAGCAGGAGTGCTGTTTTCTTGGTCCAAAAGGCAAATCCGCATGATAATCCCGATTAAGACCAATGATCAGATAAGTGATGGCACTGATACGGGGGTTTTACCAGCTAATTTTAGGAAACGCGGCAGCCAAGGGGCTTGTGAGCTAAAGTTGATGGTTGATGGCATCAGTGGGCCACATGGTCCTCATTAAGCTATGTGGTATCTGGAAGAGTATGCTGTGGGAATTAAGAATGGGGGTGCATGTCCTGAGCGGGGCATTTGTGGCATCTGGGGCTTTGCAATATGAAATTTGGGTAGTCGATTGCATAAGAATTACTGAATGTTGCGCTTCGCGTTGTGATTGGTTGGGGAAGTTCTCTGATGCGCAGTTAGGCTTAGACTATGTCTTGGGCTTACCATATCCGTTCCGAGGTAGTAGGGGTTTCCCATACCAGGAAATTTGTAGCCATATGACTGAAAATGATTGCGCTATCCCTGAGTTGCTCCAGGCATTGATCACCTTGGCAGCTATCCCAGATAAATGGAATGTGGTTATAACCACACTGCTGCAAAACCGAGATGTGCAGACCCTCCACCTAAGTGATGTAGCCGACGCCATGCAGCATCAGTACACTGGTGCTAACATTCAGAAAGCTACCTCGAGTAGCGCTGCAGGCAAGGTGAATAAAATGTCAAATGTCAAAAGTAAGATGCAGAACCCCCAATATAAAGACCAAACCCAAAGCAAAAAAGAAGACTCTTCTAAAGATGGTCAGGGGAAGAAGTGCACCAGAGGTGGTCATGGGAGAGGAAAGGGTAAACAAGAAGAGAAGAAAAACGCAAAAACAGCAGACGAGCCAAATGAGAATCAGGCTCACTCACATGTAGCTTCCCTGGCTATGCCAGGTCCATCATGCATCCCATTGGAAGAGCAACTCTCCAAAGAGCCTCCGCCACCCTTCCTCTGGGAAAATCCCCATAAGTTTTACACTCCGCCCGTTGCTAGTACTTTCACTGGCATGGGTGCCAAAAAACACCCACAGACTCCGTACCCACAAGTACGTTATAGTCGTGAGTTGGTAGACTGGGCTGGTTTTCCCTGCACTCCTCAGTTCTTAAAAACCTTTGAGGAATTAGCACCAGTCTGGGATAGAGTAGGGGAGTCCTCTAGAATAGAGAAAGTACCAGAGGAGGTAAGTGAGCGTCCAGCAAAACGACTCAGATCTTCTGACCTAGAGCCGGTTCACTACCTGGCTCAGTCCGATTCAGGTGATTCTATATCTCTTGGATTGTCAGAGGATGACAGAGACTATCCATTGTTGAGCAGCACCCTGTTTAACACAGTAGAGGGGACTGATCTTACCTTAGAGCTTACTTTGACTTAGGGGCTTACGGTTCTAGTACTGACTACTACGAATGAAATTCGACAAAGGACATAAGGTCCAGTAGCTCTACTTATATACATAATTGCTGTTTGTACAGCTTTGTACAATGGTCCGTGCGCAGGTACACTAACATATCATGTGACTATATATAGAAGGTTATAGAACCTTGTAGAATGTTCGTGGATATCACGTGCCATAGAGCATATGAGTGTGAGACACGTCATCAGTCACGTGCTCCATCACATGATCAATTATGTAATCAGTCATGTGATTGTTGCTGTCGCAACATCCATGTCCCGCTAACGGCTGGACAGAGATGGATGTTGACACGGAGATTGCGGATGCTGCAGAGATTGAAAGGGTCAATGCAGCTTTAGCTGTAGACACTGGATATCAGAGTGAGAGGCAAGTACCTATATTTTCTAGAAGCAAAAGTGCACAAGCTGACTCAGACACACAGCGGCCTCTTCTCAGAGTAAAAGCCAGCCGTGTGAGCCCTGGAGGCTCTGGACTTTTTAGTACCATGTCATTTGTATCACTTGGCCCCGGATAGAGGCAAATAAATAATCATTTTGCCATTTGCTTGAAATATAAGGGAAAAGCAAAGGATCCTAATCATACTTCATGGATTATGGATTCTGGAGCATCAATGCACTTTACACATGACAGACAGGACTTCATTGAATACGAACGTCTTGATCACCCAATACCCATCCAGACTGCCTCTGAACAGGTGGTTAATGTCAAGGGGGTGGGAACTGTCTTAGTGAGCCATGAAGTAGTTATACCGCTATCTGGAAACAGAAGGTGAAGAACTCGAAAAACCACAAGGATTAATCCAGTTTATTTTATCCCTGGATTGAGTGGTCATTTGCTATCTATAGGGAGAGTTTCTCTTAAAAAAGGGAACTTGAGTTAAAGGTGAACAGTCCCTCATTAACATTGTTGATGATAAAAACAACCCTATTCTGTCTTGTGAAACCCACATTAAAGGTGACACTATCTATTGGTGCGATACTCAAATTATTCGCAAGCCCAATGCTAAGGCCTCTGTCATGGTTTACAAAGCTAACTATGACATCTGGCATAAGTGTCTTGGACACCCTTCTAAGAAGGTACTCCAGAGAGCCCCTGAGAATACAGTAGGCTTCCTGGTATCATTAGAGATGCCTAGTGAGACTCCCATTTGTCCAGGCTATCTGAAAGGAAAGCAACATTCTAAGTCTTTCCCTCAAAGCTCTTCTCGAGCTTCTGCACCATTTGAGTTAGTTCACTCTGACTTAAAGCAGTATCCAATCGCATCCTATCATAAATATCGCTACATAATAACCTTCCTTGATGACTTCTTGTCTCATGCATGGACCATGAATTTGCACCACAAGGATGATTCAAAGGCTGCAATGCAAAGGTTCATAGCATTTGTCAAGACGCAATACAACTGCTCAATTAAGCAGTGGCGTTTTGATAGAGGGGGTGAATTCCAGCAGATGGAGGTATTGCTGAAGGATATGGGTCTCTTCACAGAGAAATCAGCGCCCTATACAGCACAGCAGAATGGTCGCGCAGAGCGTCTTAACTGCACCTTAATGAATAAAGTGGAAGCTATGCATCATGATGCATGTCTGCCTGATAGCTGGTGGGAATTTAGCGTGGAATATGCAGTACACATCTATAATTGTTCTCCAATGGCACACCTGAAATGGCAAACTCCATATGAAGTACTAAACAAGGAAAAACTGGAAGTTTCACATCTAAGGGTATTTGGCTGTAGAGTCTATGTTTACCTCCCTGAAGAAAAACGGGTGAACAAACTCACTCCTAAATCAGAGCTGATGGTATTCATTGGACACCCTGAAGGAGTAAAGGGTTATCGCTTCATGCGACTCCATAACAATAGCATCTTTGTTGGCACTACTGCCATATTTGATGAGCTCCTCTTTCCCAAATGTCCAGATCATAACAAAAGAGGTGTAACCGAAGTAGAACAGAATCCCCCAGTCGACGCTGATGATAGCGAAGACTCTGAAGTCAGTGATGATGGTGAAGAAATGGTACCTCTACTGGATCTCCCTCTTACTGCACCATTTGATGATGATAGTTTCTATCCTGAGTACATTCCTGAGGAATGTGAAGGAGAGTCTAATCCTCCCCCATCATCCCCACCTGACCATGAAAGGGAAGATGCACGTGACGGTGCTGCAGATATCCCGCCTCAATCACAAACAGGTAGTCCTATCATACCTCCTGGCACGGATATTGTACCACGCAATCCGTTTATGCCTAGAGAACAGGACTATGAGGAACTCCGCAGAAGACGGTGGGTACATGACTATCCTAAACAGTCCTACCTAGGTCCCCCAGTAGTGCCACTACCTACAACAGCACCTTGGGAGTGGACCACAATACTGGCTCCTGTTGAACCGAGACACTCACATAGAGAGAGGAAAGTGCCATGCCGTGAAGGCAATATCTTTGGTGAAGATGTTCCACCTATAGAGCAAATCCATAACCAGGATTCAAATTGCTTTTGGAAAGAGAATGTTGAGCCTTTCTATCCTAGTAGAACTCAACACCAAGAACAGGTTCCTGTACCTAGTTCAAGTGCACCTCTTCCTACTACCACTAGCAAACCTGGTAGAGAGAACTAGATGGCACATGGAAATGCATGGGTCGAAGACAACATGGAAGTTGACGACAATGACATTTATGTCAGTGAACTGGCACAGGAAGGGGGTGTAGATTTCATGGCTTATCTGCTTGCCAAAGGCGCTGGAGCTGTGAATGAAGTTCCCACTCAATTTAAAGACATCGTGCGGTTAAATCCTGCTGCTCAAAAGGAATGGAAAGTAGCATGTGTGGAAGAGATGGAGGCTCTCCGCAAACATGAAGTATTCTCAGGTTTAGTAGACCTACCCCAAGGTCAAAGAGCTATCAAAAACAGATGGGTGTTTAACATCAAGTCCAATGGACATAAAAAAGCACAACTCATTGCAAAAGGTTTCTCCCAAATCGAAGGATTAGACTTCAAGGAGATCTTCTCACCCGTTGTAAGATTTGAAACGGTGCGCATCCTTCTCGCCTTAGTGGCTTTGAGAAATTGGATCATTACTGGTCTGGATGTCAAGTCTGCCTTTCTTTATGGCAAACTTGAAGAAGAAATCTATATGATTCAACCTGAAGGCTTCATAGTCAAAGGACAAGAAAAGAAAGTGATACGACTCCAGAGAGTGCTGTATGGATTAAAACAAGCTGCTAACTCTTGGTATTGTGAACTTGTGGCATCCATGAAAGAACTGGGCTTTTCTAAATGCCATGCCGACTCAGGCATATTTATCCATTGGTCAAAAGACTGATGCAATTGCATCATTGCTGTTGTCTATGTTGATGACACAATATGGACTGGGTCTAACCCTGGACTCGTAAACCAGAAGAAGAGGGAATTTATGAAGTGCTGGGAATGTCACAATCTGGGAGATCTAAAAGAATTCCTAGGAATGTGCATTGAGCAGAACAGTCAAACCATTAAGATCGACCAAGTAAGCTACCTGAAAAAGGTATTGCAGTGTTTCGGAATGGAGAATGCGCAACGCGCTGATACTCCTCTACCAGCAGGCTATAAGCCTCTTCCAAATGAAGGTCTGTGTACTCCACAGCTGCGCTCAGAGTTTCAACAAATCATAGGGAGTTTGCTATACCTTATGATTGGAACTTGACCGGATATTGCATATAGCGTAATCTGTCTTAGCACTTTCTCAGCAAACCCAACACAAGACCATGTTAATAAAGCTAAGCACATAATGCAGTATTTGGTCAGTACCCAGGACTATAAAATTGTCTATCAAGGCAAGTCCAGCAAAGGGTTATTTGCATATACAGATTCTAATTGGGCTAGTGATGAAATATCCCGTAAGTCCCATACAGGATTCTACATGATGCTAGCATAGGGTGTCGTTGCATAGCAAAGCCGTCGACAAAAAACTGTTGCCTTAAGTTCCACAGAAGCAGAATATATGGCAGGCTCTGATTGTTGCCGCCAGCTAATGTGGATGATAAATGTCTTTGATGAGATGGGTTTACCCTTCATAAAACCGATACCCATCTACATGGATAACCAAGGTGCAAATTTTATAGCCAGTAATCCTGTCACCAAAAGGCACACAAAGCATATCGACATCCGGTATCACTATATACGAGAGTATATCGAAAACCGGAAGGTTGAGGTTTATTTCGTTGAAGGGGTTAACAACCCTGCAGATATGCTAACCAAGCCTCTATCTCACGAACTATTTGTTAAATGCCGTACTAATCTAAAGCTTGAGTTTCTTGCTTAGATGGTCCACCAAGTGCACTTGAAATAGCTGCACTTAGTGAGGGGGTGTGTTGCAACAGCAACTCCACATGATAGATTAGTAGTCATGTGATTAGTCACGTGCTCATCAGTCATGTGTTGTAGACCTGATAAGAAAAGATAAGGTCACACCTGTATATATGACTAAGATGTAATGACACACACAGTCTAGAGCATTCTAGAGCTTACTGCAGACACACGTATGACTCATGTTATGGAACATGTATGACTCATATCCTACCCGGAGTAGACACGAGGTGTTTCATGTACATGCTGGTAACTACATTAGGTATTACACAGCCACGCCTTATAATGTATATAACAAAGATAGTAACGTCAAATATACCTTGTCCAATTTACTTGGTAGTAGTCAGTAGTAGCACTCTCTAAGCAATAGTAAGAACCCCAGGTAAGGTAGTTCCCTATCACTGTGTGTGACAGGCGCTGCTCAACATCCTTTTGTTTCAACAGATGCAGGATCCCCACAAGTCCAAGTGGACTTTATCACTGAATTTCTTGGCACGCTTGCCTTCACGAGCCTTTGGGAATGATTTTCATGTTGCTTTTGCATACACGCATGATTCGCAGAATGGAAGTTCATTGTTTGAAGTGGATTTGAGCCATACACCAGTAATGAATCTGTCTTTAACAAGACGTTGAGCTACACCTGCCGAAATGTGTCCCATTCACCTATGGAATTGATCTAGAGTGAGTACCTCTTCTGCAGAGCCTGCTGTTTCACACTCATCATAAGTTACACAATAGAGTCCTTGCTTAGACTTGGGAATAGTGCCTATATGCTCCCCTTTAGGTTTGCAAATAGTGCATTTGCCACTGGAAAAGGTAAGTTGGTAGCCTTTTTCATCGAGTTTTCCAATTGATATGAGTGTGTAGCCCACATCAGGAGAGTACAAGACTTCGGTGAGTCTTAACTGTGCGAAACCTGCACCATTTGGTACTTTTACCATCATTTCTCCCATGCTGGTGGCTCTCATGCTTTGTTTATTTGCAGCACGAAATGATTTTGAAGGAATCTCAATGAAGTTTTCAAGGGCATCTTGATAAGGGGTAAGGTGTTTGGAACAACCAGAATCATAAATCTCGGTTCGAAGCATATTGTCACTGTAAGTATCAACTTCTGCAGCTATTTCTTCAGGTTCAGTGCCAACTGAGTCCAGGTCAACATTGATAGTTGAGGAATACTTGCACTCATCAATCCCAGATAACTTCTTAGTATTCTGGCCACTTTCTGCCTCGTTTTCGCTGGCTTCAGTAAACCAATTGGTTTCACTTTCGTTTTCGTGGTCTATAAAGAAGGCCCCTTCATCCTCCGAGTCCAAGTCAATTGCAGCATTGGCAGCATCACTTTGTTTTGGTGAGTTCGTTCTTCTTTTTTTGCAGTTTGGGACACTTATTTTTATAATGCTCTTTCTCTTCACAGTGCCAACAGACTCCAGTGGGTTTCTTTCCTTTTCCTCTTGACTTTTCTGATGATATGGCAGCTAGAGCCTCGTCCTTTTCCTCGGTTTTACTCTTACCAGCTCCTTCCTTATGATGTCTGGCATGCTGTGCACTCTGATAGTCATATTCTTCCGAAATCAGCGAGATTAGGGAATCCGGAGCAATGGTTCGTGAAGCAGCATACAAGCGTGCATTTGCAAGGAGACTTGAGGCATAATTGGAAAGGAAATTGGGTAGGGATCCAATGATTGTGGAATGGTAATCATCTTCATTTATTTCAACACCTACTGTGGCTAACTCTTCTCGTTTGTTTCTGAGGGTATCAAGAAATTCACAAACGTTTCTGTGGTATGGGCATTTTGAATCCATGAACCATTGACGTAAGTCTGTCTGAGCATATGCTCCTTTTTCCATATAGTCCATTTTAATTACAGCCCATCATTTGGTGACAGTTGTTTTCATTCAGATACACATTAGGGCTGAATCAGGAAGCCTTTGTGTTAACAGAGTCTTGGCAGAGCACTCATTTTTGTCCCATTAGTACATGGCATTGAGTTCAGCTTCAGTAGGTGATTTGCTAGTATCAGCTGGTACAGGACATTTTGAGGTGCCATCAAAATGGCCCCAGAAGCCTTTTGCCTCAACAGCATCTTGAAAACGGAATGAAAAGATTGCCCAATTAAGGCCAGACTAATTGAGCTTGGGAACGGAGTTGGACAGAGTATCAGAAAGGGAAGTAGCAGTGGACATGGTAGGCAGGTCATTAGTAGGGGACTTGCACAGTGGCTAGCAGGGCCCAATAACCTGTGAGATTATGACAAGTATATGTCTTAATAGTAAACATGCTAGCTTAGTGTTTGCGTGGTCAAATGACTGTAATATTATTTACCTTAATAGTAAACATGCTAGCTACTTTACTATTAGTATAAATTGTAAGGAAAGTAAAGAATGTTCTCACCTCAGTGTTTGCATAGTCAAATGACTGAGGTGTTCAGAAAATATCAAGATGTTTAAATATTTAAAGAGCAGATAGGCTATATGTTTTCGAGGTAGCGTAAAAAGAGGAAACAAACGAATCTACTTTTAAGTGATCAAAGGAGGACATGAAAAAGGAATGGTATAATTATTGACACAGGTGTTAATAAAAGGAATGGTATAATAAGATGAAGGTGCGTTATGTCCAATGAATTTGGGTGCACATTTGGACTTGCGCACACTTGTTATTTCAACAAGATCCACAATGTACACAGCAGGGATCACAGAGGAAATGAAGAAAACATGAAATCCGAAGTTTAAAATGCATTTTCCCATGGTCACAATACTCACCACACTCACTACAATAATGCAAAATCAAATCAAGCACAGCTTTTCTGATCGCATCAAAACACGCATCAAAGTATTTTTAAGCAGTGTACAATTCAAATTATGCAATGTAAACACTCTACAGACTGCATTTCTTGATGCTACCTTTCGCAAATTTGCATATAAATTCTCCTCAACATCCTCTTTCGATCTATACCAAATGCAAGCATTTCTGTCCACTCGTTCTCTTTAAAATCGACATTCATTCAATGAAATGTTCCCTAACTAATCACCTACATTACTTTACATACACTAATACTATCATATGTTACAATGTACCTACTTCTCTGATATACACATATTCCCTATACAACAAACCTCCTGCCTTTTGCTCTCCCCTCTCCACAATCTGTACCTTTTTTACACTAATGTATCAGATACAATATAAAATTAATGGTTTTGAAGACAAGTCAAAACCACTCAACCAACATTCTCAAAACAAAAACAAAACAAAAACAAAATTTTTCCTAATCTTCTTCCCAATGAACCATAGCAGGTTTTGTCATGCAGAAAAGATAGCCTCACGTCCCTGATATATAGTAAACAGCACATTTGTTACCGTTTAGGGTTTAGGCATTGTCGTGTACTGGTCTCATTGTAGATAAGTCCGGGTTAGGGAACAGTTGGGTTTTGCTAGTCAGATTTCCCTAGTGCGATGGTAGGTTACGCTACCACACAGGTTACAAACTACCTGTCGGGGTCTCTCTGAGGTCAGTTACATGTTGCGTCAGCACAATCACATGATGGATTACATAATTCGTCAGGTGATGAGTCAGATGATATGTCACATGATATGTCACATGACTACACTCACATATGCCCTATGCCCTATGCATCACGTGCAATATGACTAAACATGTTCTATAACCTTCTATAAGGTTCTATGAAGTAGACATGTGACTATGACGGACATAGCACGGACCCTTATGCAAATATGTACATACAGCTAGAACTGTATATAAGGACACTCTTATGCAGAATAGATCCCTAGTCCTATTCTATAGGTAGTAGTTAGTAACTAACCCGTAAGGTGTGATCTAAGTAAGCACAAGGTAAGACTTTGAGTTCCTCCACTGTGTCTTGCACACATGGCTGCTCAACATTACAGAGGTGGGGACAGCCAGGTATTTCAGGCTGTACGGTGTCGTCCGTGCCGTTATTTACAACAATCTTGCCGTCCTAGACAAGGGAGGGAGAGTCACTTAGTTGTCACTGAGGTAACAGAATAATCGCTCATGTTAAGAGGTATTTGAAACTAAGATCAAGCTGAAGCTTGACTGTAGTTTCGCACTACTTAAATACAAGTACACTACTTCTAATAATAACTATTGCATGCTTGCTCAGTAAGCTATGAGTCAACACAGAGTCATACAGAAGTGTCTACCAGTCATTTAGAAGCGTGTGCTAGTCACTACGAGTTTAATAGAAGCAAAGCGCAAGTCAGATACAAAACAGTGTATGAGAAATAGGTAAATGAGGCAGGAATGCGTTGTGCATGCGTTCTAAAGTCCAGGGAGATAGCACGTATCTGGATAAGGTCATAACAACATTGTCTGAGGGACACACACACTTCTCCAGCAGAACCATTTTTCCCACATCAAGCTTGAGACAAACACAAAATGTGTATGCCAATTTTCACGTGCACAATTTCCCACGTCAAGCTTGAAACGAACAAAAAATCCCGGTTATAAGACCGACTCCTTACAGACTAGGAACCCTAGGTATTATAAGGATCATTCCATTTTTTTCACTCCTCAACATATAAATAACAAGTTGCCCGACATTCACAATTCCACATGTTAATTCAAAAAATTGTCTTTTAACATCGCTCTCATGTCTTCTTACGGGTACTCCCGGATGAGTTCTTATGTTTTCTCCAGAAAATGATGTTACCACTACAAGAAGCGCAGGATAACAAAAAATGTTGTGATAAATCGTACCAATATTCCGTTTTGCAATTCAAAAACCTGTATCCACAGTCACGCCAACACAAGAGCCCGATGTACACCCACATCCATGTTCTTAGACCACCTATTCCACATCAAGTATGGAGCCAGTCCTTTGGGAAGCAAATTCAGGATTTTGAATAGAAGTGTGCATCAACACCCAGGGTCATATATGTAGCGGGTAGATGGAGATTTATATGATTAAGTGGAAAATAAGATATATGGAGTATTTTCATAAAGATGTATTTTATGTGTCACGAGTAACTATATAAAGTAGATAACGGGTCCTGGCTCTTTCCGACATATGTCCAGCTGATGGCAAGTCACATATTTGCTGTGTACTTCAGGGACCAATGTTCATTATCACCAAACATTCGTTTTCTATGCCTGCGGATATGTATTGGTGTGACTTGTCCAAATATGCTTCGAAGTCTCCAACGTTCCATCCACGTATTGGAAACCAGTGCCAATAAGAACGAGTATAAGACCTGCTAATATCCTACTGCCAATCACTTTGAAACCCCCGCAAATTTCTACGTAAGCAGACTTGCATATATTTTTTGTTTTATCTTACTCAACTGCAGGTATTTGATCACAGCAATATCAAAACCCATGGACCAAACCCAAGCAGATGAGTCTTCAACATTAACACCGGAATTTATGCAATGGTACGAAGAGTTCAAAAAGGAGGCTTCGAGTAACACTGCCATCATTGACGAGGTCATACAATCTGAACAACGATCTATGCAAGAACTTCCTGATGAGGATCCCAGAAGACACTATCATCTCTACACCATCTCTGCCCTACACGAACTGAGGTATCGCAAGCACAGAAAAATGGTTGACCTGAAGAAGGCAATTGTTGCATCTCGAGAAGCTGTGCTCATGGCCGCAAAACATTGGGATATCAAAGATTTGTCACATTATATCTGGGGTCTCGCAAAAATTTACATCACAGTTGTGGAGGATCTCGACATGTCAGATGAATATGCACGTGCTATGACAGAGCTTCGCACAGCCATTAAAGAAGCATCTGAGCTCAAAGGCCCATTTGAGACCAAGAAATTCAGGCATCTGGCTGCTATCGGTTTTGTTTTCATGAAGCGCTTCGATGAATTGCATTTGATGGATGCCATCGACCTCGCAATATCGACCCAAGACTCATCCATTAATGATGTACCCGAGCTGCACATTGACCCTAACGACATCTTCGGTTTGAGTATATCTAGGAAGGGCCAGGCATTGATGCATAAGAATGAGTTGGATAATTCGATCGAAAAACTTCGTCAATCCCCGGAATGTGCAATAGGTCACAGTAGGCGTGCAAAATGTCTGTGGGGAATTGCCGTCCTCCTTATCTCCAGATATCGTTCATTCAACGATGTCAAGGACCTTAACGATGCGATCGATAACTATGACCTGGCGGAGGCATGTTGTACAGACGAGGTTTTCTTGCCGAATTTACTTTCAAGTTATGGATCTGCCTTATGGCGTCGATATGGCCTTACTGCAGATGAAGCCGATATTGAGAAGTCCATACTATTGCACCAGAGAGCCGTCGAACTTATACCGATAGACGATGAAGCCAGGCCAAAGCATCTAACGACTCTCTCCACTTCTTATATCGCTCAATATGTCAACCTTGGGCACTCTGTCAGTGCCAATCTCCATCATTCAGTGTGTGCGTCTCGGGAGGCAGTCAGACTTGCGAAACCTGGTCACGATTATCGAGCACCCGCTTTGGCCACTCTCGGTGCCGCCCTCAAATCTAAATACCATGAAGAATGGGAAGTATCCGACATCAATGAATCGGTAGAAGTCCAAGAAGAAGCATTGACTCTAACAAAACCCAGTGATCCCCACTACACAAGGTTTGCTTCCACCCTGGGGTCGACTTACTCAACCAGATACGAGCGAACACATGAACGCTCAGATATTACCAAAAGTATCTCATGGCAACGAGAAGCAATCAATCATATATGCGAGGGCGACCCAGACAAAGCCATATATCTCAGCAACATCGGCGTCGCACTTTCGATGAGGTTTTCACTTGAACAATCACAAGCCGATATCGACGAAGCAATAACAAACATGGAGGAAGCGGTATCTATCTTGAACAATGAACATCCCTCGAAAGCATTAATTCTTTGTCAACTTGGCGATGCCTATCGCGCAAGAGGAGACCATTTTGAAATTGGCACAGACATTGATAAAGCTGTGAAATCCCACCAAACAGCAGTCATAATCGCTTCTTCGACCATGCCTGAGGCTCATCTACTCCGTTATCGACTCGCTTCGTCGCTGATTTACCGCCACTTTCGTGATCGAACCAAAGGGGTCCTTAACTTGGATGATCTATCATTCGCTATTTTAATTGCTGAGGATGCATTGATTGTAAATGGGACGGGCCCACCTTTCAAGTACGATATCATGCGACTCATCGGCGGGATGCACAATGTTAGATACAACATATTGGGACTATCAGACGACTGGGACCAGGCTTGTAAATACCTCCAAGCTTCTATCGACGCCATTCCACCAACCGAAGAGCAGGAAAAGATGCATTCCCTTATTCTTCTTTCCAATACTCTGTTATCTAAATTCAGGACGCGTGGTGTTGCAGCCGAACGTGACGCAGTCAACGCAGGGATCCAGAAGGCCGAAGAAGCTATGAAACTCCTCCCAAAGTCCCATCCATCTCGAGCCAGTTACACGACTTTTGTTGCTGACCTCTACTTGTTCCGATACGATAAATTTCATGACGAGGGAGACCTTGACAAGTCGGTTGATTTATACCAGGTTGGAATGCTCCAATCGATCGGGGAAACAAGATTTTCCGCAAGTATAAGATTGTCAAGAGCGGCGCATAAATACAATCGAATAGAGCTAGCGTTGAAGGGATACACCACGGCCATCAACACTCTACCCATGATGGTGTGGTTAGGGCTACAACCCGAAGTAAGGATCTCTCGTCTAACGGAGCATTCGAAAGGGCTGGCCAGCGATGCAGCTGCATGTGCACTAGAACTGGGGAATTCCAAACAAGCAATTGAGCTACTCGCAAAGGCTGGGAGTATTCTATGGAGCCAAGCGACTAATCTGCATATTGATCCTCCTATACTTACCGAACTACAAAATTTAAACCCTGAGCTTGCCAAAGAAATCACGAACGTCGGGAAAGCCTTACAGAAACACAATTGGCAACAGTTGGATCCCACAAGTTTGTCAGACAGTGGAGGAATTTCAATCCTTACGAGCAAACGAGGAGTGTTACATCGGACTGGTAACAATCCTGAAGAAGCTTCCCAGGTTTATCGCCAGTTGGTAAGAAAATGGGAGAAGCTGGTCGCCACCATCGATCAACAACTAGAGGCAAATGGTTCTCAAAAGTCGAGTCCTGTAGTTACCATGCAACAATTTTTGCAAGAATCGAGGCATCGCGATCCTGATCACTGCACTTTCGAAAGTATGACCGTCGTAATCGTCAATGTCAGCCAATTCAGCGTCAATGCGATAATATTAGGCGACCACTCGGAACCCGCCATTGTACCCCTTCCGAACATCGATATCACCACATTGTCAGATTTATCATCAGCTATCCTGAAAAATCGTCCCTCCCTTGATGCCACCCCGGACGAACGTAAATACTATACGAGACGTTATCTGCGCCCAGCTCTGAAAAGAGTCTGGAAAGATATAATGGTTCCAATCTTTACTCAGCTCAATATATCGACTAAGTACTCTGGCTCGACAGAACCTCCGAAACATCGCATATGGTGGTATCCAACTGGTCCGCTCGCCTTCATTCCTATCCATGCAGCTGGTCCCTATGACAAAGTTAATGCTGTCGATGTTAGCCGCCTTGTTGTTTCATCTTATGTGACGAACATTTCAACTCTCGCCTACCCAAAACCAGTTACCAGTGATGCACCACAAAATCTTACTCCTAAGATTCTACTGGTTGGGCAATCAAACACCGAAGGACAGAGCGCTCTCCCTCGTGCATCGGAGGAAGTTGAGAGAGTGGCGAAGTCGATAGTAGCTGCTCTGGGATCAGAAGACTCAATAATACGACTTGAAGGTGACAAGGCGACAGTCAAGGAGGTATCCGCTGCATTATCAGGCGCACCCGTTGCACACTTCACCTGCCATGGAGTGCAGGATTACGATCTCGGCATGAGGAGTGGTGTGTTGTTGCATGATGGGAAGTTGCAAGTGAGCGAACTGGCGTCAAAAGCAGCAGTGTCGCGTCAGTTGGCATTTTTATCCGTATGCCATGGTGCTTCTGGGGTTCAAGATCTTCCAGGTGAAGCGATGCATCTAGCAGCAGCATTCCAATTTGTAGGGTTCCCAAGCGTGATTGCGACGATGTGGGGTATCATGGATCAAGATGCTCCAGAGGTTGCGGAATTCGTATATCAATATTTGCTGCGGGACGGTCGTCAAGGGATCGAGCATAGTGAAGCAGCACTCGCGCTGAACAAGGCTGTAGCTGCCCTGAGAAAACGGAAGGAGGTGACTCTGGACCGTTGGTCATCGTTCATTCATATTGGTGTATGATTGTTTGTAAGTTCGCCAACCTCAATTTTAGATGAATTCGCTGACGAGATTCAGGTATACAACCTCCCGGCTCAGCTTCTATTAGTGTATATTTTGAATCCATTGTGGGAACGTTGGTTCATCCCGCAACGTGTTCTCTTTCCTCTCTCATTTCTCCCCATCATAACACATTAGATACCCCATTATCCCCAGGACAACCCGAATAATGGTATGTAGCATATGGACCACTTTTGAAATCCGACACATGATCTGAACATGATGGTTTCTAAAAAATTGGAAAAACATTTACTTAAATCTGTGGGTTTCGTCATTGTTACCACCCATAGATAATCTCAAGCTGTATTCAATACAACTTCACAGATACATAATTATGTCTAATTAAATAAACAGTATGTAAAAGGGGTAGTAGCTAATCCGACACGCTTATTAGTTGTGTCATATACTGAATAAAATCGTTCTAAGAACGTGTAACCGCTGATAAATTCCAGACCATTTGTAGGGGGGCCGAGGTCACCAATAATAAGGTATGTGGCATCTGAGGTACCACCGATATCAGCGTTGAGAGTACGCGGCCATAATTGTGCATTTGGGGTTATCTCATATGTAACCTGATGTATAGATAAGTAATTCAAGTGATTAAGTTTCAAACCGTTGAAAGTTGAATACTCACATCACCGACACGAAAAAATAAACTCTGCAGTTTCTCATACTGAGCACGTGTTACATGCAAGAATCCAGTGCTGTCGTCGAGTACTGCACCGGTAGCATTAACATAGCGATTATAAGCTTCCGTGGTAAAAAGGATTAAGGTTGTGCCTTGCAATGACTGAGTAACAGGCAGCTAATCATAGTAAATGCTACTCACCTGTGTCAAGAATCCCAGCAGCCGATTCGGCCAATATCGGTTGGGAGCTTCCATATTGTACGGTTTGGTTAAACCCCCAAAATTCACTAACACCCCGTGTCGTGCTGAGTGGTCTGTAGAGTTGCTTAACAAATACGAGCAGAACAACAAATTGA
Source organism: Floccularia luteovirens (assembly GCA_009739215.1). Taxonomy (NCBI): domain Eukaryota; kingdom Fungi; phylum Basidiomycota; class Agaricomycetes; order Agaricales; family Squamanitaceae; genus Floccularia; species Floccularia luteovirens. The sequence goes on from VSJF01000002.1 coordinate 3,033,305, forward strand.
ATCATATTTACATGTAGTTTATTTCTCCAGTGAACTTAGTGCTGTCGACACCACCTGAAATAATAATAATTTGTAAGCATGTTTCTGTGAACACTATCTGAAATTACTTACCCCATGTGATTTCCCCGTTTAAACTCCCATTAACCCTATTTGTTGGATTGTATGATATTCCAAACAAGTTTTCGGAGATGGTACCTTGGGAGAACAAATTATCGGTGACAGTGGGTGTAATTGATGTATTCGCAGGAAATAAAGTCCCTAATAACCCTATAATTACCGTAAAATATCAGGCATAGCGTTGATGTCATACCCTTGGTCAGGTCAGCAGGTCCGAGTCTGGTCATCCTCTTTTCAGCCTGATACTGTGAAAGTTTTTAATGCAAATCTCACCCCAAAATTCCATCAACGCCATCTAAACCGGTGCTCTAGTTGTCATTTTCATGATAAGTTGATTATAGTTATGAGTAGTTGTAGGTGAATACCTCCAAAGCAACGCCAATGGACTGATTCCTGATCACCAGATTTGCTCCAAGCGTCACCGTATCTAAGAACTCAGTTCCTTGCATAGAACTCTCATAAGAGTTTTGGAGAGAAGGAAGAAAAAGGTCTTGAGGCTTACCACTGACTTTGCCTGATCCATACCTAACAGTCTAAAAATGGGGGTGTTAGAACTAAATAGATGCTACGGTATCAACTTACGAAGTTGTCATTTGTTTGGATACTAGTTTTAGTTCGCACATACGGCTGTGCAGCCCCTACCCAAGTGTTTGAGCTATGTATGAAGGTATGTCAACTAAGTTTGCAGGAAACAGCGACTAGTAATCTCACCTTCCAGTGTCGATGATGAGTTGATCTTTCCATTGGGAGTTGTGAGAAATTCATAATAATACAATATGTTACTCACATGTTGTGGCAGGTTCTCCAACCCCCACCGAAGCTATGTATGATAATAATTGGTTATGAACGGCTACATTTGTTCCATTGGACCCGCAGGGTATGCTATTTTCCGAGCAACGATTGGTTTGAAAGGTTTGAGCTCTAACTCGATCACGCTCGATGAGCTTACGAGCTGTATTACCATGGTACCGTCGAGTTAAGGGAACGGTGACCGGTGAACGCTTCACTGGAACTGACCTCGCCGTTACATTCAGGGCAACGACAGCTATGGTCAATATGAAGGATAAAAGCGCTTTTGGGTTCATTGAGGATCGTTTTCTGCCAATTTAACAGGGTTGTTGTGAAGAGTCGAAAAATGCTGGTTTTCACTGGATTGTACATGATATATGTATTGAGTCGGAAGGATTGAAATAAGTAGCACAGCTAGGCGATTTCTGTTTTTATGCATAGGTAGTTCTGTTCAGCGTTAGTTGATATGACTACTATTATATTTATGCTCATCAACGCAATTCTTACCTAAATTTTTGCATCGCTATAATTACGGACATGCATAACAACATAGCCATCAAGACCCATCACGATGGTACGGACGAGTGCCGAAATCACAGAATTACAAATCATCAGCGCGTCAACGCGTCAGCTCCAGGCTGAGGAATTTTTTTGAGAACCTTTGAGAAATATCACTTCGGCTCGTTGGAGATGGAAACTCAAGAACCTATTTATCTTTTCCTCGAAGGCTGGGGATAACCCTAATTCAGAGAGCGGAGCTCTAGATGGTCTGTGACCTCCACAGCTTGAGTCTATACTCCTGAAAAGCAACGGAGTCATATCATGAGTATTAATCAATGATCTAGAGCCGAATGATGCAGTCTGCTAATAACTGGGATTGAGAGTGGGATTAATGTGGGATATCCCTACATTCGTCTTCGGGTCTTTAGTAATAGGGTGGTATATGTCTACATGTAGAGTAAGCCGTCAGTGCAGTCGTGATTTATCAGTTAAACAATGATCACATACGTATGATTCAGGGATTTCTTACTAAGATACATACATATCAGTCAGTACTCAAGAAGTCCGACTTTGTCCCAGTATACGTAAGCATGGTGCTTGGTGTGGAAAGATTCCCATGTCTTTCCATCTCAACATACAATCCTTGAAATGACAGAAGTGACAGGAAACTTTTCTAGCATCCCAATTCTCGACTACAGTCACCTAGCCCACACTGAACGTCGTAAAGAATTCATAGCTCAACTTCGAAACGCATTGATTAATGTTGGATTTCTTTATCTCTCAAATCATCCTGTATCAAAAAATGTCATCGATTCCTTGATAGACTATATCCCAAAATTGTTTGCGCTTCCACAACATGCAAAGGATGCTATTAAAATGGCAAACTCAGAACATTTCTTGGGTTATTCCCGATTTGGAGCAGAGTTAACAAGAGGGAAGATTGACCAAAGGGAACAATTTGACTTCGCAACAAAACACCTGTGCAGGTGGAAATCTGAAGGAGATCCTGATTATTACAGACTATGGGGTCCTTCACAGGTTGGTATCTTTACTTTCTGGAAGAGTAATGCTCAATTCACATGTTCGCCTTTGTAAGTGGCCTGATGAAAATCTAATTCCTGGTTTCCACAAAGTAATGGAAACATACCTCGAGCAAGTTGAAGCTCTAAGCTATAAATTTATCTCGCTATTGGCAGAAGCATTCGGACTCGCCCCTGATGGCTTGGCCCATTTTTATGATATACCCGAACTTATGCAACATCGCGGTAAGATTGTTAAGTACCCTGTGGTGGAGGGAGGATATGATCAAGGAGTGGGACCTCATTACGATGCAGGGTTCTTGACTTTCGTGAGTTTGCAAAATCTTTTATTGTAAATCACTTTTGACATGTAAAATCCGCAGCTCCTTCAAGCATCCGAACATAGGGGCTTACAAGTGCAAAATCTTTCTGGAGAGTGGATCGATGCACCGCCTATACCTGGTACTTTTGTTGTCAATATAGGAAAAGGTAGACAAAGCAGTTTTTACTAATACCTGAACATCTTAAACATCCTATCAGCTCTTGAATTCGTCACTCAAGGTCTTGCCCGTGCTACATCACATAGGGTAATTTCGCCAAGGGGGACTACGCCTCGATATTCGGTGCCATTCTTCCAGAATATAGGACTCAATATCCGCCTCACTGAGCAAATCGTGAAATGTGGGTTACTTCTTTTCGAAGTAGTGACGGACTGAATTTTTTTTGTTCATTCAGTCCCCCCAGAAATCTTGGAGCTAAGAGATAAGAGAGGAACCGTGGCTGCTACGGACTGTAAGCTCATTGTTTACCTTAATACATAGTTCTTGACTCCATTTCACAGCTGTCAACTTTACCGAATTCGACAAAGAAACTTCTGGCAGAGTGAACTTAATAGGTCGCGTAAAGTAGGTGGCGCCGCAGTTCAATTGTTGACCCAAGCCAATTGAGGCTGTACCTTTCAGGAGTCACCCAGATGTTGCCGAGCGCCATTACCCAGAACTCTTCAAAGAGATTTTCCCTCATGGTATCCGGGGTCTAGGAAGCGCTTATTAAAAATTCCTCTTCAATTCGCAATGCGCAGTCTATATAAAACAACAGCAATGAACTCTTTATATTTGTCATATCTCCCCTCTGAATGTATTCCTTTGAAAAGTTTTTTTCTTCGCAACATAGAAAAACACGTGTTGAACCATTTGACAAGTCACGACAACCTGATGTGGAGATGATCGACCTGTGCTAAACTTTACGAAAGATTGCACAGCATGTTGTGATAGAATACAGTTGTTGACAGTGCCATTTGGTACAGATCCGGCATGACTTATTGCTTCTGTGATCTCAAGGTCAGATCATCAAGAACAATTGATAAGGAGCCATTATAGAAGAATCACCTTGTAACAACCGACAAATTTCGTCTCCCACATACTAACCCCATGGCCCCCTGGCCGTTCCGGAAGAAAAGAGATCCTCGACTATTCGTCGAACTCTTGTTCCAAGCTTCGTCGATGTACGCTAATTTACCTGCCAGCACTCTAGATCTAGGAGACTATGGTGAAATCAGCAAGAAATCCGGAGAATTCATCAAGATGGGCAATATATTGAAAGAATATCCCTCGCTTTCCAGAGAGTTGGGCCTTGCAGCTCAGAATCCTGAAAATATGAAGTCACTTTTCGCATCTAGGAAGGAGGGTAGTGCTACGAGCCTTGATTTAGATGGGTCAGTCGGAATGTTTTACCCATAAATTCAAAATAATTGCTCATGAAAATATAGATCGATACCAGGAATAGTCGATTGCTCTGTTAAGCTTGGGTGGGATATTCAAAGCGACCGACATGCAGTGCTCGTGATGATTGACCCTGTCCTCCACGAATTCTCATACGAAGGCCGCCTCTACAAGTTCATCAAAACACAACCACATCTCAAAGAAAAATCATTTGTTACCAAAATATATCGCTGTTCCACCTACGCCCGTCTCCTCACAAACGGATCTTCGGGGAAAGTATACATCGGCTTCCATGTAGGTGTACCTATTCCCACCCCATTTCCCGTCCAGGTTGGTGGTGGCGCTAGCAAGGGGTGGCTATCTGGAAGCCAAGTAGGAGATTGGAGCACGGGCAAGTTTGATCCTCAGACCTATGTATACACGCCACTCGTGAAATTACGCAAAATCAAGCCTGATATTCCCAGCGATGGCTGGCGTGGAACTTTACCACCGCCCATAAAGGATGAGGATAGGGAGGGAATGACAGACTCATTCCCACCATGGGGAGAGTTAGATGAAGACGGGTTTGATATGGATGGGGATGAAGATGAAGATGATGAGGACAAAGACGAACGTGATAATGTCAGTGACGATTCGGACCAATACTATTCTACGTAGAAGCTCCAATTGTCTTTAAAACCAGCTTTTAACATTGCTATCATGAATATGAACAATGTTTTCGGAGTCGTCCAACTCAACATTCGACTTCTTTCCCACATGAGGTACACAATGTTGATGGCCATCGCCCATTTATTGACATGATCCTGATCAGTCCCGAAGAGGAAATGCATTTTCACAATCTAATGAGAAAATTCCAGCTCGATAATGTGTTAATACATCAATCGTATAACTCTGTAACTAGAGATCAAAAGCATCATAGCAGCCATAGCAATAAGAAATAAATACTTCAATCCGTTCCCTCGGAAGACAGCTGGATGTTAACAGATTCGTATCCGGGGGGGCCTTCATTCTGCCAGCTATTGTCAAATGCAATAGCATCTGCGAGTGTTGGGAAGTAGACAAGGACGTAGCCATGTCTAGTAGCCCGTTGTGCCATGATATTGCGACTACCAGTATATCCGTTGGGTAGCATGTTCATCAAGCCTCGTACTTCTCCTTCGATATCTTCACCCCACTGAATGGGTCCAATTTCGACTGATACGCCATTTAAAGCTGTTGGAGTGCTACCTTCATCAGGAGCTGCAACAGCCGCAGGGGCGAGTGGACCAGCAGAAGCCGCCTATATGTAGTATGGTCTCAGTTCGAGCTACCCAATCGAAAGGATTCATTAATTTAAATTTACACACCACCCGGTCGAGTGCTTCGTTGAGTAACTGTCTATTCTCAGCCCTCTGTATGACGCCCTGCGCACGAAGATTAGATTCCTATTAATTCAATGGAGAGGGGTGGCTATTACCACATAGCGTGCAACGTCATTCTTGAAAGCTATAACTTCCTTTTTGAATGTTTTGGTTTCTCTGAGAGACCCGTTTTGTCTAAGCGTCGTTAGCCTAACACTTAGCCTGGGATGATAGTAAGTAGAAGTTTAAACAACGAAGAATTTCTTCAAAGAACATACAGATGACAGGTGGTCAAGATCTGATTCCATTTCTCATCCCCAGCACCAATCTGGCGGGCGTAGTTCTGAACTTGTTCTTCACCTATGCGGAAGATCACAGATGCTTCGTCAAGGACCTTGGCTGGCGAAAGAGATCGTGAAAAGTTGGAAAGTAATTCAAAGATGCGGGGTTTTGCAATCTGGATTGATTCTGACATGTTTTGGATAAAGGTGTGGTAGAGGTAAGAGATATGGAAACTGTGGGTTCAAGGGGAAAAAATATGGCCTTTTATCGATGGAAAGAAAAAGACAACAGAAACTGAATTAGGATAATCACGGCAGCACTCGCCGTTGGGAACATATTGACAACCAATATCCTTCCGTATTTGAACTGAGTGTGTGGTGCATATGCCGATATCATTGAGAATGGCACCCACAAAACCAAAAAGCGGAGTTTTGCTGACAGAACGGCGAGGTCGTCAAGGTCTCGAAAAAGACTGCTATTGTTCCCTTCGAAAACTCTATCAATTGAGAGTCCACGTTTGTTACGGAAAGGCGGGTGACAGCCTGAATCAAAAAAGGTCCAAGTTTGCATAAATTTAACCGTGCAGATTTTCGATGTATGTTCCAGAGTTGGGATAATGAGAATGTAAGATTATGGTCTTTGTGGTAGGTGACACAACGTCGAACGTAGACTTCAAGTATCGTAAAAATTTCGGCCAGTAGGTCCGCGATTATTTGTGGGGAACTGTGAGCAAGCTAGTGAGCAATGAATAAATTTTTGAAGTAGACTGGTAAAATTTTGTCCAGTTGTAGGTCCAAGTTTGGTCCAATAAATGATAGAATGATATCAAAAATAAAATCAAAAACTTCTCACCCGACTGTAGAGATTTATGCTTCTCAAACCATCAAGTCAATTGAATTAAAACGGCTGACGAGAACAAGGAAGCATCCGGATTGGAGTCTTGCAGGCAGATGAACAAGGTTTACTTCTTCAGCAATTGTTTGTTCAACACCTCTCTTGTTCTGCTGGATGTCAAGCAACACAATTCACTAGTCACGGCAGATGATCCACGTTCAACATTGATGGTAGCATTTGACAGTTTAAACGTTGACATCTTGTTCCGATACAAGCAATTTTAGGCTCCAAGATCCGTCGCGGCAGTGCGATTATTGTCATTTACCTCCCGGACCACTATCTCACAAAGACGACTCTGTACGGGTTGCGAGTTGTCAATTCATTGTCGAACACCGTTTCGCTTGAACACTGATGCCAGAGTCATCCTGGGAGATCTCGCATGCAAGGGGAGCAACTTGGTGTTTCCATAGAATTTTTTGGTTGATATTTGACAATTCGGTGCGGGTGAGCCTCCACTTTCGTTAAGTGTATAACCTATAACTGATTCTCAGTCGGTCACCATTCTATAAAGTCTTCCGCTGTCCAACACGATCTGTTTTCGGATACATACCTTCTCAAGAGCCCCTTTTTCCAGATGTAGAATCCGCCCCAGAATTCTACAATAATCGTGTGCCCAATTATATTTACACCATCGCTGCTCGTTAGAACCTGACGATGGGGGCTGTATATCTCCCTATCAAGCTCACTTGAGATCGTTCTTCCTTGCAGGATGATACACCTTGAAAAACATGGGACGTCGGGAAAAAAATCGTTCCATAGCATAGTCCTCGTTATCGAAATCTCCGGCTGGCGTGTGTAGATCCCCGTGATTACACAGATACTGTGGTGATGTGTCTGGTAGACCTATTGGTGGCCACCAGATACCCTATCCAAGATGCTCTCAAATGATAGGCGTTCGTTTTTAGCCTATGTTATCTGTCAGCCGAACATCAGTCACCTCAACGAATTCTCCTGGAGACTTCCCTATCCTCAGGATTCCCGTATAGATGCCCCTTCCATTACTCAAGCGTCCGCAGCACCCCCGTTGCCGTTTTATTCAACGAGTGCATCCACCTGCACATGAATGACATTATGCTATCAGTATATGAGCCAGAACGCAACCCCGTGGTTAATAACCACGAGGAACGCCGATCCAACTTCTAACGTGTATGCAAGATTATGCCTTGGTGATGAACTATAATCGTGTAATCATCATGCGATGGCTTGACCCATGAAACTTACCAAAAGGAAGTCGACGGATGCGCTTTCTTTTTGTTGGGAGCTGGAATGACAATGAGTCCCAGCCAAAATACCTTAGGTACCCATCTTCAAGTCTGTTTCTTCAACCGGGCCACAAAAATCCGAGTTTAAAACTTTTCGAGGAGAGTTCGTGGCCTTTCGAATCGAGATCGCCTACATTTACCACAAGTATCGAGTCTGCCTCCGTCTACCACCACCGACAAGTCCAGGAGGTTTCCCACCACTTGAGAATACGTTTCGAGCAAAAAGAATCCAACTACAAGGCAAGGGCAAGGTGTGAACTCGAGTGGCGTGGTGAATATACGGCTCTATGATCATGGATCAGCAAGATTGAGCAAGATTTTACACGGTTCGCGGGGTTACAAAAGGAAAATGGACTCTTTCCAACTTGGCAACTGGAAGCTACGTGCATGTATAACCACGAACCTATATCATACGTCCTTCTGCCTATTCATCGTGTACATGTAGGAAGATCGAGCGAATCGGCAGCAGAGACACTCTCGGAAATAATATTCGTTTCAAATTACGCAAGGATGACCCGGATGAGTGTGCAAAGGTTAGCTCACAATGACTGTGCAGATGGATGCATCGTTACCATTCAACGCTTATGAGTGCATTTTGTCAAAAGGATTAGCTTCCATCCAGTGCTGATCTTATGAACAGGTATTGATAATGTTCAGTACATATACTTAATTTTTGAATTATTACTTTCTAATTTAAAAAATGTTCGCAAGCCGTTATCATAAATACACTTTCATATTTGCTTGAATATGAAACAACATAGCTGAGCTGGTTGGGGTATTACAGGTATGCAACGATACATATGAGGATAGACGCGTGTATTCTAAGTTACAAGGTATTTAAAATCGACTTCCCAAATGTTCCACATTTGGTGAGTAGAAGTTCAAGACACAGTTGGAGCTCTAGGTATCCCATTACTCGGTTGTTCGAACGATGGAATATCACTCCAAGGAGAAGATTCTAATGCATGATCTGCTGTGACGACCGTTGAATTGAATCCAGAAGTAGAAGAAGAATGCTCTGCCGTTTGGATTCGTTGATTTTCAGAGGATGTCCTTGGAGATATTAATTCTGTGTCGTGGGGTTCAGATTCAGGTTCAACCTCGGATGACAATGGGGATGATGAGAGTGGAAGATCCAATGAACCTGGTCGAGATTTCATGCCAACTATAGATGATGAAGGGGTATGTGATTTGAATGATTTTTCTGGCGAGGCAGTAGTCTGCTCCTCCGTCAATGGTAAAGCATGGGGTGTATCTTCACCAGAACCCCTGAGATGAGAGTTTTCCCCTTCAATTAACTTCAGGGCACTGCGGAGGGCTTCTTTCTCAAGTCGGAGCTCTTTCAACTCTTCTTCAGTATCTGCAAGCTTCATTCGTTCCGTAGCGACCATTTTATTTGCCTTTTGATACAAAACATTTAGTAAACCGGAAGAATTGACTGTAATGCAGAAAACTACCTCTTCAAATAAAGCTTGCGACAACGATTCGAGTTCAGCTTCCAATGTTTCTTTTTCTTTAGCAATAGTTTTTCGAGCAGCGCGTTCCTTTTCTAGCTCTGCATTCAGTTGTTCAAGCTCTTTGTTTGGCTGCAAGGGTAAAATGGGCACGGATGGTGATGAAAGGTTAGGAGGGATGGGTGACGCCTGGATAGAAGGCGTCCCAGGTTGACTGGAAGGACGCGAAGAAGCAGATGAGGAGTCACCAAATCTAAACTTGAAAAATCTGTTATTTTGAGTGGTTTGCGACATCCCAGGGGACGGCGTGGTGGTGGAAAGGACAGGTGAGCCGTTAGTCGCAGGGTCAGGAGTTGGAGGGTTGTCCATGGAGGGTTTACTATCAGAAGATGTGCGATAATCACCAGATTCTCCTTCCCTTCCTCTTGTCCTACGCCAACCGACATCTCTCGAATGACCATTTGTGTCGCGCTTCAGAGCATCTTCCAGCATTTCATTGTTGGATATAACAAGTTGCAAATTCGACTTGGCTACGTTCAACTGGACCTCTAAATCTGCTTGAGTTTTGTAGGCTTCCGTCAACATGGAAGACTATGAGATTGACATATTTGCAAGATTAGCTGAATCATTTCCCAGCCGAACAAACCGATTTTTTCGAGACTTACAAGTTCAGTAACTCTATCAATGACCATTTTCATAGCAAATCGTAAGTCCTCTTCCTGACCATGAGCTTGAACCCTTCTTGCATCATGCAGTTCCTCCTCTATCTTGAGAAAGAAAGGGTCTGATGAAGATTTCTGCTGGGTTGCATTCAAGCTGCCTGAGCGACGTGTAAAAGTGCTGGAACCATTGCTGCTAAGGGTAGACGGGAAATGTAACATTGGATGAGCGGAAGTTGTGTTGTTGTGTCGTTGTAGGTCGACAAGGAATTCAAAAACAAAAGAGAGATTCGGTTGGTGAGTGGGTCACAGCTTGCGCACAATGACAGCCCTGTCACTTTATCTTACTCAATAGGTCTCAACACCAGACTCACAAGCTTTTGTAGTACTGGACTTCCGGCCTTACGTTTTATGTTGATAGCTACAGGACATTGGTTGCCGAATAACTGATCATTGGATACCTCAATATCAACGGCCTACAGCCGATGGCAACTACACAGAGTCCCTAAACTACTTGATCCCAACACTGCCTCGCGTTTGACATACCGCTGACGACAGACCTGGTCCCCGGTAAGTTATCCTATCAACGGGAATCATAAAAATGTTTAATCAATACTGTAGAGAGTCTCCTATAAGGCTGTTGAGGATATTTTCACATAGGTCGTTTTAATTTTTCATGTTCCAAAATTCGAACCGAAGTAATGGCCATAACACCTGCCCAACCATCGTGCATTCATGAATGATGGTATCCCTCTACTAGTCGGCTCCATCATCCCAGGGGTTGATCTAAGAGCTAATCCTTCCCAGCTGAGATAAGAAACTTGGCTCGCTGCTTCAGATACTTATTGGTAACCAAAGCTCTATAGGAGGGTGTCGGCTTTCATGGTTGGTATGCCCATATGCATCCTAGCATGGTAGCATAATATCAATATGCTGGATCGGTATTGTTTACCTACGATTTCCATTCCCCGGGCGAACCGGCTCCGGGAGTTCAGCGTTCAACGTTCAATATTAATTGTCATGCTTGGATGGCATGAAAGCAAGAATGATATATCTCGCTGTTCATCGTGTCTCCAGTCTATGATCCGGTTCAGGGGCCAGTGACTTTCCTCACCCTGCAAGGTTCAAGGGCAATAAGAACCCCAGTCTCTCGAGAAATCAATTTTGTTATTGAAGGTGATGGACAGTGATAGAGATACTGCTATATCATACACAGGTGATAAGAGATGGAAGGTAATAAAACTACGATCATGAATGATTGTAAAAAAAGGCGGAAGTATAAGAAGAAAAAGAAATGACAATAACAACATGATTTCTGTAGCTAAGAAACAAAGCAAACTATTACACGTAGCGGGTGTGTTTAGACCCACTGGGCTCTATCCCAAGCCGGATCTTGTAGAAATGCGCACAAAACTTTACTTCCGGTCTATAAAGATAAGTGAAAATAAACCACGGTCCTTAACAAATAGAAGGGAATGCCCCGCACCTGCAACAGGGGGTGTCCAGCTACAATGCTTAGGAATCGCTCAAGACCTTCACGCCTGCTTTCGATGACTTCGTCCGAGAATCGATTGGTAAAAACTTTGCCAGGGAGAGGAGGGATGTTAACACGGGTGGACTCGTGTTCCAAAATATCACGAAACGCTTCGAAATCGGAGTAGCGCCTGCGCACTAGAGAGTGCCGCAGTTTAAATGCAGGGATGTTGGTCTAACGACCGTATACTGTCAAGAAAAACAAAACAATAGAAAAAGATATCAGTGCCAACCTTACAAACAATCTCATAATCGGTGTACATCTTCCTGCCAAAACCTGGAGAAGGTGGAGTTTGTAATCAACAAAGACACAATTGCATTGACAGAAACTTTGTACGAACCATGCGTTTGTGGATTTCTAACTTCAATCTCAAGAAAACTTTCGGGTACGCTGTACATTTCCTCTATCTGAAATTGGTCTGTTTGTGTTTATGGCGCACAAGGAGTACATTATGACAGAGGGGGTGTCTTACGGTTTGCTCACGGCCAGCCAAGAGTTGCTCTTCAAATGCAGTGCTACGTGCAAATGGCGATACGGTAGTCATGACGTTGAAAGAGACGGTATAAAAAAGTATGGAAGAGTTGAAGATTTGAGTCAAGGTATCGGACTTGGAGACTCAGCATATCAGTCAAAACGTGACTAAATAAACACGTGTCAATCACATGAGAGAAAAGGTAAATAGAAATCAATTATAAGTTAATAACAATCATGACTTGAAGCAATTGCATATATACATGTCACTAGCACTACAGACTATCAACGTTCTAGCACTATGACGGTTGGTAAACAGCAACACTATATATATTCCAGTTTGCGACTGAAAAAAAAAATGTTATTGTCAAACCAGAACACAATTAAAGAAACATACATCTGTAGTTGGATAGATCAGCAACTGCTTCTGCACAAGTACCAGGGCAACCATCTGAACCGTAACTTGCTCCAGCCCAGTCTCCACAAATAGTGATATCAAAAATCAAGCTGTGGTTCGAGAAGTGATCACTATTGCAAGTCTCAAACGACCAAAAGGCCGCAGGCACACCCCAGTTAGAAGGATCAGGATTTTGATTGGTGATATCATCGGGTACAGTGTTATTGTCCCATCGCCAAATAGCGATACCTGCCCCATTCCATAAGTGTGCGTAAACACCCCCTCCTTGCTTGTTAAATTCGTGTCCGAACGAAGAAGTGGAGGCATCAGTGTAACTACAGCCGTTGTTATTGCCATCGCTGCTTTCGCACTGCGTAGTGACTACATCACTTAGCACGGTTTTCTGGGCAGTAGACAATGTACATCCCGGGCTGGTATGAAGCGTCATGTGATTCTGGGAGTCCAAATTGACTCCTTCAATGATGTCGATTTCACCTAGTAAGTAAAAGTAAGCGCTCAGCTGACACAAAATAAAATCAAGTAACCACGAACCTGAAGTTGGCCAATTAGGTCCGACAGACCAATATGCAGGCCAAAGACTACAACCGTGTGGTAATGACCCCACACTAGCTATAAACAACCCACCACTGTACGCCTTATTCGAACTAATCCTGACCCTGGAATAAAATGTGAGCTTCATGAAAGAGAACTTGATGTGGTACTTGCGATGCGCGATTGCCCCCAACAGGAACTTTTGAGGTACTATCGACTGACAAAGTCAACGTGCCGTCTTTCTGAACGACAGCGAGGCCCTTTGCAAGTGCGTCATCCTTGCTTTGGAAATCAACATTTCCGTGTGTAGGATCTGGGCCGGTGAAGAAATCCCATTGCCTGGAAATTATCAAGTCAATATTGAACAAAGAATAAATGATTATTGGTTGTATACTCGAGGAAGTCTTCCCCTTTGTACATATCTTCCAAAACGTATTTTGTTGACCGAGACTCTACCCAGGAAGAGTTTCCAGTGGAATACGAACGGCATGAGGTAAGGCCTAATTGTGAACGTGGGACATAACATGTGCGCTCGGCAGAGATTAGTCCCATAGGCAATAGATAAATGCAAAGAAGAATACCCAAACGCATCAGAAATGTTTTAATTTCAAAACGAGGAGAGAAAGAACAAAATCAGAGTAAAGAGAAAGAAAAGTAAGAAGAAGGAGAAAAAGAACAGCGAGTGTAAGATGGTTCTAAGAATCAAAAGTAGGTGGGGATCCCACCGCTTGTAATTAGCAATATATACGCACCAGTGGGAGGTTATTCATAGAACAGGCTAAGCCAAGCGATGAGATGTGCCTGCTCATCAATCTGCACAGGTATTAATTTAGGACCACCTTCAATTATGTTACTACCAGGTCCGCATTACTACGGCTGAGCAAGCACTGAAGAGAAGGCCTTGTGAGATTGTATTGTTAATTAAAAATAATCCCTCCAACCTGTAAATCCAGCCTGCCTTCAGTTGTATCCGATGATACAGATATATTTTTGGACAAATTTTGAGATATGGTTGTAGACCTCGAAAGCGTTTTACAATCTCCATTCTAATTCCCACATGGCTAATACGCATGTATCGGCAGGGTATTTAAAGATTTTGATGGCTAGATCAGTTTTCTTCTGATTGCTTGATTCCCTTCACGACGACGACCTTCGGGGGCTAAAACATTCGCTAGGATCTTATAACTACTGTACGGAGATTCTTTCAAAAACTCAACTATGATCATATATTCCGTCCAGTACATGCAGTTCTTATGAAAAACAAAAATCATCATTGATTGCGATCAAGTTGTGCCGTGCTATGTATAAAATTGTAAGTTCAGTTAAGTGGACTACTGGAATAGGGGGAATGACCCAATAGGGAATAGGTCACATGAGCACGGATTAGTCAGTATACTACTTAATGTAATGTCACGGAGTCACAATAGTCAGGTCTTCTACAATGTAACCACGTACATGCATGCAGACGGACCACTCCACTACAGCTAACGTGGTTGGAAGTGCTTTGCCCAGCGTTTATAAATCATATGGTTGTAACGCAATGCACTAGTATTCAATATTCAATAATATTCACCTGTTACCAAAGTGAACGTATTTATAAATATTGTCCGGGCCGCTGTACGCACCATATAGGGGTAGGAGCAACCGTAGTTCATGATAGTGGTACAAAGTTGCTACTTAGCTTGAGTTTGTTGGATAGACTCCATTCTAATCACCGCGAACAATATCTACGGTGCTGGCCGTCTTGATCGGAGAGGGTTTCTGGTGACAGACTGATGGCTGATAAAAACACTTCCCTTCGCCCCGTCAAAGTTCAATCACCCACAATCATACATGGACATTGCTACAGGAGATACTCTTGTCGTTACTGACATCTCCAAGATATTCGATGGAGCATATTATGGTACGAGGACTCCTTTACTTGCCTAATATCACTTTTGAGAACGATAACTGATGTTGTTTACTTTGATCAGGATTCATCGTATCAGTCTTGTAAGTCGACATCATATTTCGGCACCCAGGCCAGCATGCTTCAAAAAACTCACGTAACATAAAGCTTGCTCGGTATTTCCGTTGTTCAAGCATGGACATATTTCAATCACAATTCAGATAGTTGGATTTTGCGTGTTATGGTAAAATTTAAAAGATATATAAGATCACCTCCGTTTATTCTTCTTGTGTTAAGGTTTTCATGGTGCTGTAAGCAACCATACTATGGCTACATTTTGGAATGGAGATGGACTAGCTAACTTTTCTTGTCCACCTAGATCCCTCAACATGGCAAAAGCCTGGGCAGATAATGGCATTATCCATAACCACCTTGTAAGCTAAACCTTGAAGGAGACCTCATCGTATCCTTTGCTAACTATCCAAACAGGTTGTTAATTTCGGCAATGTTGAATTACCCGCAATAGCACCCCTTACGTATGAAATGGTTCCCCATCCTCTAAGGAGACAAATGACACTCATCTTTTAATCCTATCTGCAGATTATGGATCGTGGACTTCATTATTTCTGGCATCGTCCTACTCATGTATGCTATATATATTCGTCATTCGGGAGGGGAGGATCTTATTTAAAACTGACGAATTACCTATCATTCAGTGTACATATATACTTTGCAAGTCGTATTTATCTCCGTAAGCCTGATTGCCTCATTACATTCGGGTTCTCAATATAACACTGGCAGTCGGCGGTGGTTTTGTAATTCCTGTTATTGTCGTCAGTCATATCCCTCGTTTCACCTCATTTGGTAGAATATTCACTTACTCCTCAACCCAGTGCTTATTCAGCATAGGAATGCTCTGTTAGCAGCTCTTTAATTTATCCTTATCGTTACTAATATCTGCCCGCTCTTACAGTACTCGGCCCACGTATGTTTTCTTATGGTTTCCCGAGAAATCCAACATTTAATAAAGATTGAATCAGTGTTAGCCGTCAGTACCAAACCTGTTAACGACGCATTATTGATACCAGCAAGGGTGGGTTTTTGTTAATCTCTAGATGCCTGGTTTTGTTCACCATATAGTTGGTATTTTACAGCTCGAAGTTACTATATTCCATGTCTTCGCTGCGATAACGGATATCATTGTCACACTGGGATTATGCTATATACTCCACAAGTCCAAGAAAAGAAGCAATATTATAAAGTATGTACAGAAAATGATACTTTATGATAGTGCCGAATACTGACACGATACTGGACAGGACTCGAAAGATCGTTGAACGACTCCTTATTTTCTTGGGCACCCGTGGCTTAATTACAACTTTCGTAGAGATTGCGCATCTCACTATGTTTTCCCTGCGGCCCAACGATGCATCCTTCTGGTGTGGATGATTCTCAGAACCCTCGAGCCTAAACCTATCCTGATAAAATCACCATTGTTTCCAGGTCATCATTGCACTTCACATTATCACACATCTACGCGATCACCGTCTGTGAGTATAGTAAATACTTTCACTCTTTACTATAATTCTCACTTCTACTTATATCTATCCCGTTGTTCCCCTAGTGGTTGTGTATGTTTTTATGAGTTATTAGCTGGAGAGGATGGAGACTAACAAATCACCCAACTTAGACTCAATGCACGGCCATCAGCAAATTCTGATCGTCATTCGGAGGATTTCGTTGTCCAAAACAGTGGCATCGACTTTGCCCATACTACCGCAACGCAAGAACCATAGATGAATTTTTACAATGATGTCTGAATACTTTCGAGAACTAAAACGTACATCTAAGTGTTACACCGTTCTATATCACCAGCGTCTTTCCGAGACCTACACTCTATCCGTTGTATCTACAATCATATATAAGTATCCATCCTCTTGTATTACCGCGTAAACCATTGGAAAACACATTTATGACATCAGATAGCAATTTTGATTCAAATAACTACGACGCGGTTGTAACAGTAACATTCACTGCTTCTCTTCATAAATGCGTCTCACCAACTCCCTCACTTGCATAACATTCTCTACGTCAATATTTTGCTCCTCTTTCATATTCCCACCAACTCCCTCCCACAGCCCACATATACCCACAAAGTCGGCATACGCACTAACTACTCTATCCCCAATGTGGCCCAGTAATACACGAACCATTGTAGGTTCTGTGAGGTATAACTGCACCAAACGCACACGGGCACGTAGGTCAGACTCTAATGCGGCAACAAATGCTTTTGATATCGAGCTCGGTGGCGGGAGGCTAGTTAAGTCTGCTTGGATAGTGGTGGGTGAGGTTATGGGATTTTTTTCTGTAGAGATTGATACGGGTGGAGAGGTTGCAGCGTTGACTTGATCAGCCCATACTCTAAGGGATTCACATATAGGGTCAATACATTGGATTATGACATCCTCACACGCGTGCCGCAGTTCATTATCAATACCCTTGTTTTCACAATTGTCACCATTTTTGTACGAAGTTTATTTTTGATTTCGAACTTACGAATTTAGCTCCCTTTAAATTGTCAGCAGCAGGGTTGGGACCGCCGCGTATTCCTAGCGAAGCAAAGAGTGATTCGGGAAGAAGGGAGGTTGTACGGTTGAACATATTCGTCAGTGTGTCGATACTTTTGTTGGCCAGGGAGTCTATAAAGCAGTGTAACTTAGGTTTGCTAGAGCAACTAAGAAACGAACTGAGACCCACCAGGAGCACCTCCACCTCTTAATTGAGATTCTACATTATTGAAAAAGCGATTTTTTGCCTTGGGGGGTTGGGCAGCATCATCAGAACTTTGTACATCCATCCCTATCTCGTTTGCAAGGTCTCTGAGTATAAGGAGATGTCGGACCAAGAAGAGTGCAGCATCCAGTTTCTTTGTCTCAAGTGAAGCCGAAGAACCATTTTGATTTATGTCGGCATTGGTTTCTTGTTGAGTACCCTTGACGTCCGGTAGAGATTTGCCTTTCATGGATTCTGCAGCAGAAACGAGGGACATACGGCATAGAGTTAGCGCTTCTTGTGCTATGTCTTCGTATATTGCAGGCTAAACAAGATATGAGTGGTTGAAATGAGCTAATATAGTGAACGGACTTTAATAAAATCGTGCAGCTGTTCCAGAACCCACTTCGTTTTTGATATTGTTGGATACCACGTGTCGTTTTCTTGTATCGAAGTAAGCTTGAATTTCATCTGGTCCTTCTCTGCTGTAGTGGGATGTTTCATACTCGAGTTCTTCACATCTAGGATGTCCTATTACACGAGTCATCATCATCCATGATAAGCAACTACTGACCAAGCAATTTGGCAGGATAATCTAAATCTTCATGCTTCGGGAAATAGTTTCTCACTTCGTTTTGTATGACGCTTTGTGCTTTGAAGAACAGCCTAGTCTGAGCATCCTGCAATACAGTTTGCAGAAGGCGGGAGATTTGAAGACGGGAGAGATTATTCGTATCATGGGAATTCAGGTCAAGGTTTAGCTCATCGTCATCATCCTCAGAGTCACTAGCATCAGATCCTGACGAGGATTGTTGCGACAAGGGAGGAGATTCAGAGATATCTATTACCATCAAAGCTTGAAGGATCGCACAGACCTCGCACAGAGCCGGTAAGCGCTGCTCGTGGAAGATACGCGGACGTAGATCGTCGTAAAGCAAGTCACATAGAATCTCAAGGTATTCACTATGAACATCAACCCATATGAACATCAAGAAAAAGTGGAAAGACGTACTATAACATATTGTCATCCGTACTGAAAAAGCTACGGTACAAATTGAATTCATCTGTACATAGCTGCCTGATATAGCCACACCCAGCTCGCGTCTAGTGATGGATATTTATGGCTGGACCAATTAACATGATTTAAAAAAATTACTCACTAGTTCGACCACATCAGTCTTTATAGGGTTAAGTATCTCGATTTCTTCCTTGAGACGCGGAATAAGGAGTCGCTTCCGAGCAGTAAAGTATGCAGTGCGGCACTCAGAAAGAAGGAGGAGAAACTCGTCTGGTTGTCTCCGAGCGCGTGTTTCCAGTTCACCAAGGAGGAGAGAGATCTTGGAAGAAACGGTCCGGAAACGAGGATACAGTAAGTGATATTGCGCCATCTGGGATAAACTCTTTACACATATTATTAGTTACAAGTGAGGATGTAATGCTGGACACAACCTTCTCGGATAACCGTTTTGATACGTCAGCTGTGAGTGCCCATAACGAACCAACAAAGTTCATTTTTATCAGCGTCATAGAACGAGTCATGCATTGCTGGAATCGGAGAAGATAAAGCTCGGACTCTCTATAATGACGCTAAGGAAGAATTTTAACACTAATGTGAGGTCGAGTTTGGCATACTCACATGAGCCTTTAGAAATTCTATGCAAATATCAACCCTCTCGACCATCTCCAAAAATTCTGGCTGAAAGATCAAAGTGTCTCCTGGCGCGTTCAATATCCGCACAGCACTTTCCAACTCCTTGAAGTATTCCAATCGTTCCTCGATTTCTTCCGTAACAGTCAGTAAAGCTTCTCTCTCCTCCAGGAGTCGTTCGCAGGCCTCTTTAAGACTCCTCCCACTCTCCTCAACACCACGCCATCCTTCTTGCATGCTCTTGACTTCTTCCTCTATCTCATTTATTCGTTGTAAAATGAATTGGCATGCTTCGAGGTGTCCTGCAACACCAGCGACGTGTGCTCTGAAATGGGATTCCTGGCTATGTGCCACAGACCGCTCAATAAGTGAGAACCAGTCGAAAAACTGTTGTGGTGTCTGTACTGGATATGCAGGGTGTAGAGCTTTCAGAAGGGGATTGTTGACTGGTGTGGAAGGCCTGGAGGATCCATTTTTTAGGGATCTTGATATAGCAAGTTGCGGAGTCCCGGGACGTGATGAAGGACCTGCTTCGGAAGTTCCATACTAACAATATGCAGGCTAGTATCCAAGCACGCACAATAAAGCACCATGTGGTACGTACTTTGGATGGTAGAGGTTTTTGCTCGCATGCAAGTTTGACTGCATTCACGCTTCGTAATGCAATGTCATCGAGAGGTGCTTTGTGCTCCCATTCTTCAACGCTTATGACCGGCTTGTTGGGTTGCATTGACAGAGCAACAGGTCTTTTTGAGTCCCTTGAAGATGCCATGTTGTTATGAGAATAAGAACTCTCGAAATATATGTGGTAGTCTTGGGTTGTTCTACAGTGCCATGCGCGTATATCCCGAACGGGTTTGCAACTACTACCATAAATTAAATTTATCAGCACCATCCATATCAAACAAGTGTAAATAGGTGTGTGCATCGTATCAGTCAACTATTCACTTAATTCATGCATGTCAGTATTCCGTCTAATAACATGTTCTCAGTATCAGAAAACAGAATGCTCACGACATTCGAATGGTATTGTATATAATATTTTCTACGATAACTTTCTGTTTGGAGATATTAAATAAAATATATAGTACGTCATTACAGGTCGTGCAAGAGATACTTTCATGTCCGTTCTCTCAGCTAAACTCATTTCAATCAATGAAACGCCCACAAGATAGAAGCACTGCGACGACGACAAATGTTTCCAATAAGCCAGCTTGTATAGCCGCTGTTCTAACGTCGAGTGCCAAATTGCCCTGAAGATTTGTCACCCTTGCAGTAAAACCTTGTGGGTTAGAACCAAGGGCCGATATCTACAAGGAGATAAAGGTATGATCGGTGGAATCCAACAATCTAAAATCAAAGGAAGAAACATACGTGGATTCCATCACTGCGTTTCATACAAGTGAAGACGGAACAGCCTACGCGCATTATTCGGCTGCTGTACGTTTTTGATTGTGGTTTAGCTACGGATCAATTAGATTTGAATACAAGACGACAAACCTTCTATCTGTTGAAAGCCCAATCCATTGGGCGGTAGTCTGTCTGGGAACAACGGTGCCGATTTGAATTATTGGGTGTTGCTGCCACTCAATAACAGCGAAAACTTCTCCAGTTGGTCGTGTAAAGGTCGTTAATGAGGTCGAGCCCGAAATATCTGTCCTAATGTCGTAAAACTTCTTGCCTTGAAGTGTCACAGAAGTACCCGTCAACAAGTCACTTTGTGGTAATAACTGAAACGAGAGGAAGGATGGCGAAGACGCAGAAGAGAAGGAAGGAAGTGCGCCAAACGTCGGTGGCTGTGCGTTGTGGCTGCCAGAGCCACGTGTGTTGATAGAAAGAGGGTTCTCGGGGTTGTACCAGCCCCCTTGAGCATATGGGTTGTTCGTGTACATAAAGAAAAAGAAAAAGAAGGTAACTAAATGTCTTTTTCTAAAAAGGAGTTTGGGAGAAGGTGAACTGTTTGAAAAACAAAAGAGAAAATAAAAGAAAAGAGAAAATAAAAAAACTCAAAAGAGAAAATTCGAAGTGAAGACAAGGGCAATGAGAGGAACATTTCGCAAAACGACAACCCATTATATATGACACCTGAGACCACTTATTTAAAGGTATATATTTTTCTGGAAGCGCCATCAAACAATCCGCTTACAGCGCTAACACCGAACAATTTAGCAACGGAACAACAGCCAAAGGATTGTCTGTGCATGTGATGACTGTGATTCGAGGAAGCGCTCCTTCCAAAAAAGGCTGGGATGAGGCTATGATGATCGAATTTGGATTATTCATTCAACAGGCGGAGCCACACTGCTCTTGCCTTGGGCATTTCGGCTGACCTTTTGAGGCAGTGTTTCCTGACGGGGCCGCTGCCAAATCATCACAAATAACTCCGGTTCATCCTGTCGTGTGCCCAGGGGCTCTGGTGCCAGAACGAAAACACTGATTGAATCTGTATTTTTCTCTCGTTGTTTTGCATCTCAAATCTTGTAATATTTGAACTCATATTCTTACGAATCTCAATTTTACTCTCTATCAAGCCAAATAATTGAAATGTCGGTAGCTTCCAAACATGGACATGATTCCGGCAAATGACGTTTGTTACGAGTACCTCCCCCTCCCCACCCAAGTCAAAAATTAGCGTTCGATGGTTACCTTGCCACCTTTCTGTTCCTCACTGGTGATTCAAATCCTACATGTTACCATGAACATTGTTGGTAGTATCCGACTTTTGCAACCTCTGGAGTCAAACAGGACAAAAAAGAACACCAAAGCACTGGATAAGGACAACCACTATTACTTTTCGTGCACCTTGTGCAGCACCCACTAAAACCATAAAAATACGATGTAGCGCCCAGGCTCGAGGGGAGTTTGAAGTAAATATACTATTCTCTATGCTTGTCATTAACTCATCGAAGCTGATTGATGATCAGTTTCAGAACATCGAGTAAAATTTCTTCTCTTTCATACCAATGATGAAGGCAGTTTTGGATGTCATGTTACGGGTATGATTGGTTTATCCATCTACAAGCCGAGCGAAAAGGAGACTGACGTGATGTGATGTGTCATCACGGATACGTAACGATATCTTAACGCTTATTTACCTTTTTACTTTCTGCACAGCAATCTCTGGCGTTTTTAATAACGTAATAACATGACGCAAAAAAAAATAGAGAGATGCAGGATGTACGTGTTGTCTTATACATGTGTGCTAGATCGTTTGATCCACTTGCGTCTCCACTGGTTCTCTTACAGGTCGATGTTCTATTAGAAAAAATTCAGTGTCAACCAGTGCCGATGACTACATTTTATTGAAAATGTTGTGGATTCAAACGTCATTCTGACAGTCCGAAGTTTTTTTTGATGACAAGGGTGACTCAAGACTGAAAATAAAACGGTACCGCCTTGCGAAACAATATAATACAAGCCAGTGCAGACACGGAACTAAATGCTAAACATACTCCATGCTTCGAATTGTGACAGATCATGACTCGCCAATTGAATTGGATGAATAGCGGGAAGACAGATCCTTATGCCTTTCTCAGTCATCTATGGTTAAAAGGAAAACGATGACAGTAAGTTGATGATGTAGATGATCAGATTGTTGAAATCCATACCGAGGCAGAGCAATCAAAATATTCCATCTATAGTTTTAATAACACTACACTAGAGGAATAGTCAGCGAAAGAAAAAAACCATCACTGCTTACTTGTTTCAGTAATACAAAAGCCAATTCCTATACGACTCAGTGTTCATTGCATTGTATTTAATGGTCTCCTGTGTTACCCGCAGAAACTTCGAGGGAGACAGCATAGCCTCCAAAGTAACCACATACATTGCTCAAACCACCCCCTTTCCTGTGCAGAGCTCAACCGCTTGAATAAATGATCGATACAATAAACAAACTGTACATTTTCTGCAACATACATTACTCCCCAGCGGCGTAAGATAAAAAAATTAAAATCCGAATATCTATAAATAGAAAAGGCAAGAGAGCTCTTATATACTTATATACTTATAGGTAAGGGAAGAGGGGTTTGGCTGTTTCGTAGAGGCGGTATCCAACTCGTAGCATATGATAATATGACAATGATACTTAGACCAGTGACGGAAGCAAAAAACATACATAAAAAAAGGAAGATGCGATGCCATTTCATCGGAACCTCTTTTCATATATTCAATCGGATTAGTCAGTGTATTGACTCGAAAAGTGAAACCACCGAAGTTGTCAGGGTGGGGTTTCTGAAATATTTTCCCCACCAAGAGCATTGATCTGTTACGAATTTGATTAAAACATAAAATAAATGCTGCGCCGGAGATAGTAGGCGGAAGAGTATAGTAAAAGATTATATATGAAAATGGTAACCATAACTAGATAATTCCAATGGGGCTCTTCTGATACTATCGTTGGCCAGCACCTCGATCATATTCTAAATGATTTGTGTACTATCCAAAGGTGGTACAAAGTATCTAAGGCATCGGTGCAGGGGATGTTGATATATGAGGGGGGGACTGGTGACCGAGATGATGGTCTGACCTCCGTGCTGGTCAGCAATAATACATGCAGTTGGCAAAAAAAAACCACAATGTGATATTATCAAGGTCGTTGCTAGATACACTCCCAATCCTGATCAGCAGCTTATTTATGAGATATTATCAGAAATCAGAACAAGAACAAAAACAAGGGGCCGGGGCTATGACCCCAGCCTCCTACTTGAGACACATCATATACATACTGTGGTACACAACATCCGCCTCAGGAATTTATCCTGAACCACCTTCAAAAACCATCAACTGAAGTCAGTGCTGTGTTCGTTACTCTTGATTTCTCCTTGGTCTAGCGTCTAATTCATGATAGTTGACATCAAGGAAATCAAAAGA
The DNA here is from genome assembly GCA_009739215.1 of Floccularia luteovirens. Lineage (NCBI taxonomy): Eukaryota > Fungi > Basidiomycota > Agaricomycetes > Agaricales > Squamanitaceae > Floccularia > Floccularia luteovirens. The sequence goes on from VSJF01000002.1 coordinate 3,057,477, forward strand.
TGCGGTTCAATTAATTGATTGAAAAAATCACGGAGATCACAGGGGCTGTTTCTTTAATCAAACTTGGTGGGCTATGGCTAAGTAGTGGGTGTGAGATTGTTTTATTCGTCTTGCATAGGAATTAAATAATCAATTAGCAGAGCATTGGTTAGAGGAATGCCAGTGCTCGAGCGTTAACGTTCTAACATCCCTTGTTCTTTCTTTAGAGGGGTGAACTACAGAAATGGTACATGTTCAAACGGTGTTACCGTAATGTTTGAATCCAAACAGGGTAGTAATAGGGGAGCTTTCCCCTGCCTGGTGCCTGGGCGATGGTGTGTCAGCAAGGTGTGTGATTTCCTTTTTCGGTGCAGAGTTCTCGTTCATAGCCAGGAAATTTGTTTGATGGCAGGTATTATCTTTTTTGGCTATAGTAAATGTAAAGAGTACGTGTAATGACAGTGGATTGAAGGAGTGCGGGGAAACGGAGAGAGGGGTTGGGAAAATTCATGTCTGACAGTTACTCTGAGCTCCCCGAGTAAGCGGATAGATGCATTGATTGTAATCTAGGGCCTTCACTTTAACTTACATGCATAAGTACGTATACAGGGACTTTCTATACCCCATGTGCTATTCTTCTTCTCCGGGTTTCAGATTTACAATTCTCCCACCCATCGTGCAAGAATCATGCTTTTTTTGCTTAAAGCAACATACCCCTAAGTAACTAGACAAAGAGAAAAACTACCTACTGGAAGTATAAAAGCCAAAATGGAAAGAAGAAGAAATGGGTGAAGAGAATAATAGGAAGGAAGAAAACGTAGAAGAAACGTTTACAACAACAATAACAACAACAAAAAAGGTGGTGGTGACAAAAGGATATCGATGATGGGATATAGGGACAGTAGTAACGAGTGTGTATGTATCTATGCAAGTGGAGCTTTGGCAGAGAAGATAAAGATTAAGTATTAAAAAATTCAGAAACCTTCAATCAACTAACCACTCAAGCTCCCCCTTCGACAGATTCTGCATTGGCTCCAAGTACCCATAACCTTCCCCATCCTCGTCCTCCGATACCTCCAATCCAACCTTTCAACCTCAACCTCCCTCCTTCACCATCCGCATCGCCACCCTCACGTTCCCCAGTACCAGGCAAATCCAATTCAGGTGGTGCACCCAACCCTTCCACACTAGCAAACGACACATACCCATCAATAGCTCTACACTGTGCAGAGGCAGTTCGGGCATTGAACGTTGGGGATGGTGGGACAATGTATGGTGATTGACCTTGAGCACGTGGGGAATTTGGCGCACATGAAGAATGTGATGTGGGTTTCGTTGGTGTTTGATTTTGTGAACGCGAATGCGACTGTGAATTTGAATAAGGTGAAGGAGAGGTAGACCCCTTAAATGCGGACAAGGAAAGCGGATACCTCCTCGGTGTTTTAGGTGTCTGGGGTCGCGCTGGAACGTCTTCCCTATCACTTGCCAGATCATAGCAAGGTGGAGTTGGCGGAGGTGTAGGTAGACGCGCGTGGTCTTCTTCTTCGTCATCTTCGTCATCGTCATCATCATCCACTTTATCATTTCTCTCTCGTTCGCCACCCTCACAGAGCACACCGTCTGCATACACATCACAATCGAAATACCCATTACCATGTGCGCGCGTGGCTATCTTGTCACGTGGCGGTGAAAGCGGCGGTGTCGGATGTACACGATGCGGATGAGGATAGCAAGGCGGAGGTGATTTGAACAGCAATCTTGGGGCTGGGATAGGGGATGTGTTATTCGTACTCATCCTCATCATACTACTATGTCGTGATGAAGGCGATGAAGTTGTCGTGGTTGAAGAAGATGCTGAAACAGAATGTGTACTCCTGGTACGTGTAGGGGTTGTTGCCGTTGTTGATGTCATTGTCGTCTGACCTGTTGAATGGCGGGGGCGCTAAGGATAAAAGATAAGTTCGCGGTTATGTTATAACAGTTGGAATGAAATAAGGGAAAGGGACGAACCTGAACACGCCACGGCCATGCGCCAGCCTCGTCCTGCACCTCGTTGCCAGATCCTGATCCTGATCCTGAACCGGAACTTCTAGAGCCATGCATCTTCGTTGAAGTCATCTGGGGAATCCCTTCAGCCGGAGCCGTGCCCGTTGTAGGCCGCGTTGATGCCGCAGCAGTCATTGCACTAGTCGCAGATGAAACCGCGGCTGCTTGACTATGCCTTCTCCTATACGCCTGACCATGTCCCTGCCCTTGCGATTGCTCGTGCCCTAACTGGGGTCACCCCGTTGTTTCAGGTGCTGGCGAAGGAGTCTCTCCGCTTCTCTACCGCGCAGTTGGTCGTCCAACTCGAGTTCTCGCTCTAAGAGACGGTAAGCTCCTGTTCTTGTGTTGCTCCCATTGCGGTGTCCCATTTCGGAAGAAATGTCAAGACTCGCATGCCGTCTCCTTTCACGTGCTGAACGTACGACTGGTTCTTCCTCCCTTTGGTACCCAACTCCTGGTGAGTGAGGGTGGTGCGGTGGCGGTGTAGGACCGACGCCCCACCCAGTCCATCTCCTGCGACCCTCCGTGTTAGGGTTTAATTGCGAGTTGGAGTTGGAGTTGGAGTTGGAGTTGGAGTTTGAGTTCGGGTTGGGGGAGTACTGAGGAGAGGTAGAAGAATGCAGAGAGGTGGAATCCAAAGCGCGGTGTAGCCTTGCTCTTAATAGTTGTTCGTGAGGAGAGAGATTGGATATTGACGGGGACAGGGGTGTATGGGAAGCGGAGTGGGATGGAGAGGAAGGGGTGGAGGAGCAGTGGGAGTGGGATTGGGATGGAGAGAAAGACATAATTTGAGACCAACTCTTGCTCTCCCCTAATATGTATTAATATTTATTTATTACAACAATTATATTGCAAAATGGCAATCTCCGTTTGTTTTTCTGTCACTCACTTGTGACACAACCCCCGATTTTTTATGATCATCTTCATTACCAAATCAAGCACTATACGCTACTCCGGTGTTATGGGCGAATATCGCTCTTCAGATACAAGGTTATACTGCTTACATTTTGGCTTCAATAACTCTAATGCGCGACTTTTGCTGACAACCCGGATCCCTTGCAGCGGTTTAAGCTATAGCTAAAGCTGCGTGTCCATCGCGTGTGACGTCATTCACATATGACTCTCCAGGTGCGCGATTTCTGCCATAATTTAAAGCTAAAGACTGTACATGGTTATAGTTATGACAACACCTCTCCAGGGATGCATCCAAATCCCGGCCTTCCTTTTCCCCAGTCTTCTTGTGATCCGTTTGCTGTAATTTCTCGACTATCCTGCACGTACGTCGCTATCACGTACAATCGCCTGCCTGTCATTCCTGCTATGTATGGATATTGTATAGCAAGTGTCTCTATATTCTCTTGTCCTCAGAAAACTTGCATTCTTTTAACATTTGTTACTTAGTATCATATCCTACAAATGAAAATTTAATCCCCGCATTTCTATGTTACTATATGACTGCCGTCACACTCGCTTGTATCAAAACTACCCCAACAGCGTTTACTTATATATACTCCGAGGGAATTTCTAGACAACTCAACAAAATCTTGTTATATAAAATGGGGGTGCTAAAATACGTGTTACTATAGTATAACCGGGGTTACTATCAAGAAAGCAACACCCCTCCCCTCTTTTTGATCCCTCGGCATACCCACGCACGTACATAACTCAAATAGAAGGAAAAAAGAGAAAGTAAAAAGTAGCGGTATCTATGTATCCACAGCGTCTATCAGGAGTCAAGCTAGTCAAGTGCTCTTAAAATTTCCCCTTGGTGCAAAACAAGGCACCGGACATTAAGTCTAGCGAGGACGCTTTTTCAAAAATTTCACTTGCGGAGCCGCCGCGTGCTTTTTGAAACAAATAAAGCGTCATGATCAATGAAATGACGGTGTCATGAAATCATGAGAAACTAACGAAACACTGATACTCTATCGCGTGATGCAATGGAAGAAAGGAAAGTGGATGTTCAGCTCAATGTTGATCCCCGTCTCTGTCTTTGTCTTTGTCTTACACGGTTCTTTGAGAATCGCCGTGTGGGAAGCGTGAATAGTGAGGATTTAGAGAAGGAGAAGTGATATGTTGTGGGGCTTTAAAAACTCAGCGTACAGCCCCCCCTTCTTTACGCGGCGCGGCCGCAAAAACGACCTTGACATGTCAATATCATTTGATACGCGAAGTATATAACTGTATGGGCGGATTCTATTAATTTTTCTCGATGTCGAAGAAGAAGGGGGGGAGTAAGCAATTCTCAAAAATCAAAAATGTACACGGTCCAACCTTCCATCGATCGGTGGATATGATACCCGAATACCTAGCCAAAACCTATATGAACAGAAAGAAAAAAGAAGTCTTTCCCATTGCATACTACCAAAAATTTTAGAGCCGAGGTTTATTTCCAATCATGCAGATTATGTTAAAATGATTTGGTTCCTGGCTTGGGATTATGACGATTCAGGCTCTATGATTACCCTAAAGTCATTGACTCATTTTGTTGATAAGTATCTGCTAAACCACAATTAGTGGTCAAGAAAAAGAAATCAATGTAAACAAAAGAAAAGAATTGGTTGGGGGGAAACTCGAATTCGAATATGCATTCAATCATACGGACATCCCGTCTCATTCCTCCTCCAATTAGCTGGTCTGTCATTGTTAAAAGTCATTTTCCTATTGGAGATCTAAATCAGAATGCCTTGAGTGTGTTTCACTCCCCAGACCACGATGAAACGGTAAACTTTATGTTTTCGATGCGATCATAGAGAAGTGAGAGGATCATGTATTCCTTTAGCAATATATGAATAATTGCTATTCTTGGTAGATATCAGAGCAGACTGTTTCTAGAAATAGGTTAATGTATAATTTCGGTTAAGTGGGGGTATGGATCAATCCCGTTTACGAGAGAAACTCACGAGACTTGAAGTTTATAGTTAATATAATCTGGACTTTTTGTCACATTTTGTTCCCGAGTAGTGTCCGAGTCATCTCCATTCAATTAGTGGTTCGAGGTGTAGTAGTAAGGTACATGCGGATGCAGCACGCCCTTGCCACCAATTTATCGGATTATCGATGAGTATGAATAGGGTGGTAAGGAATGCGGGAAGGGACTATTTGCGGGATCTTGGTAATATCCATCTTTCCAGTACGGGAAGAACAATGCAGGGTTTTGAGGAATTTCGAGGGACTTGTTACTGAAAAGGTTCTATTAACCGGAAAAAAGCCCTAACTGGACATCACTATGCGGAGAATAATTAAAGACCCTGATATCCTGAAATTAGAAATCACAGTCACCACTTCAACCGATATATCTTTTGTTTCCTGCGACTCGTCGATCTTTGCGTATGTACCCATATTCGAGGGTCCAAAAAAATCATGCCACAATAATGAAACTCGATAAGAGGCGTATACGTAGAGATTGCATGTGACCACCTTGTTTGAATGACATGGGATCCCACGGAAGCTTCCTTGTATACATTCAGCGATCCATTACAAAGCACGAGGCCTGTTCCCAGAACATTCGAATCCAGGCCAGACAGAGGTGTAAGCTCAGATGATAAGAACCACGCGTGCGTGCTGAGAGAGCTAAGATTTCAGAAGAATTATTGAATGTCATAAGGTAGTCAACAAATCAGGGACCCTATTTTCGCAGTTTGAATTAAGTTATCTATATGGCCCAGATGACGAGAATCAAATGATAACACATCCCGAGAAATCGAAGACATGCTAGAACAACTCCATCAGAAGCCTAAGGGAAGCAAAAGCCTGGAGTCCATGTTGCTTGCATGGACCGAATGCCGGGCTTGCTGTAGTTAACACAGATAATAAGAGTGCGGTATTATTCGACTGTATCTGCTGCCATTACCCTGCAAAGATCATCCGCGTCCCTTCATTATTGGAAACTATCAAAGTTGTATATCTGCGGGGCTAAAATGAATATACCCACAAATCCATGGAGAATAGACGGAAAACGCACTGGTCACATATCCAACCACAACACTAAAACATTGCATTATTACTACTTAGTGGGTGAGATTCATTTGATACAGGACGGCGCATGCCGACCTCTGAATTATGTACCTGTTCCGGGTATTTCGACATATCTCAAGTTATTTCCGTCTCCTGATACAAATGAATGGATTCCAGAACCACGGCTCTCTCAAGGAAAGAATCCTGACAGTTAATATTCTTTTGGTGTACTTCATATGAAAAGCAACAGGGTCCAACCTTTCAGCATTCGAGTTCTCAGGCCATCCACGTAAAATGCAAGAGACGAGAATACATTTTCCCGTCAACACCCCAACTTCACGTTATATCTGATTTTCCATATCAGCGCCAGCTGATACATCGATATTCGTAGAGGTTCATCTTTTTCGTTCATGGGATTTTCCGCAAATTGAATTCTGGTGTAACGCCGGCGGCACTTGGCAACACTGTCCTTATCTGCCTGGTAGATCCGCACTTTGCCCGTTAGATTAGACTGGAGTGACATTACGAAAATTCTGTCTTTTGCGTAGCCAATTCCCCACACAATCACCTCCATTCGCAGTCATCCACGCGGCGCACACACAACTGATCAAAAGATGTGATTGTACTGGGGATAATGTACCCATAGCTGTCCTTGGTAGCTTAAAATACCGTGTTGTAAAGCAGCCCAAAGATGAGAAGTTCCACACGTTCCGTGCGATACAGTACGGCAATTCGGATTCCCATTGCTTACGTCCGATTTTGCAATAGAAAATGTGTCAAACGCGAAGCCGCAGGTTGGGGTGGAAGGATTGGGACTCCGCGACTGCCCATACAAAAGAATCTCGTGATTTCCAGAGATTGACATGGGAGGTTAGACTGGAATTCCAGGCTTTGAATTACAGATCTAAACGCTATTCAGTTTCTTGTGACAGGTGGTTAATGCTTCCTGCAAGTTGAGTTCCAAGTTGAGTTCTTGACACAGAGGCATAAATCAGTTTTCAGTATGTAGAAAATAGCATATAGTCGTCATACACAAGAATTACAGAACCATTTGTTCGGTTCTTTGGAGAATATATCGTGTCATGGGACAGAAGTGGGTCTTGGTAAGGTTGATCGACAGAAATATGGGCATCCTTTAAGGAAAAAGTGGAGTTTGGGGAGTATGAAGATGTGGTATTCGCTTGTTCTGGTTCCTGCTTTCTATATAAACTCGATCCTGTGGTATGTACAATACATCCAGATGGAGTAGTTGCGGCAGGAAGACAATGGATTGTGGAATGAGTGTGATCTGTAAACACTGATGTTGCCATAAGGGTAATTACATTGGCAACGTGTTGGTGAAACTAGGGGATCTTTGAAAGCTGGAAGCTCGATGGTGTTGAAATAACAAGCGCGCGCAAGTCCAAACGCGCACCCAAATTCATCGGACATAACGCACCTTCATTTTATCATACCATTCCTTTTATTAACATCTGCGTCAATAACCATACCATTCCTTTTCCATGTCCTTCTTTGATCACTTAAAAGTAGATTCGTTTGTTTTCTCTTTTTACGCTACCTCAAAAAAGGTATAGCCTCTCTGCTCTTTAAATATTTAAACATCTTGATATTTTCTGAACACCTCAGTCGTTTGACCACGCAAACACTGAGGTGAGAACATTCTTTATTTCCTTACAATTTATACTGATAGTAAAGTAGCTAGCGTGTTTACTATTAAGGTAAATAATATTATAGTCGTTTGACCACGCAAACACTGAGCTAGCGTGTTTACTATTAAGTTTCTTGTACGAAACTCTACAGATGGTTGATACAGAAACTTGTAAAGAGAATCATATACGGTACATTATCATCTAGAGGATGTGATGGTGGCAGATGTTAGGTTCTCTAGAATTTACGACTGTTTGGCCGATGATTTAGTACACGCGCACACCACATGCACATCCTTGCATACTTTAGTAGAATGGCGCTAATAAGATGGCAACGGTGTTGTCATCATCACGTTCGGCGTCTAATAACCTTTCAATTTCATGAATGTCCTCGTCAGCAAACCCGAAATCCGAAGACAAAAGTCTATTTAACGAAGCCTATGAATCGGCTTTCAGTTCTGCTCAGCTTTCGAAAAAGCAAGAACGTATTGATAAATATGGTGAGTAGCTGCATGGATATCCGGTATATAGTGTGTTTAATATTTCATGCAGAGGACCAAGTAGCAGACAGATCTGGAGTTCAATTCGGTGCGGCCTTTACGCAGGATAATCAGGACACTCTGGGCACCTCTGTTTCGGGGCTGGGGCAAATTCTTTCGACAGAGAGTAAATCTATCGAAGACGCGATAGATAACTTCTCGGAAAAGGCAGCAGTCGTAATAAAAGGTCTAGATGACCTCTCCAAACTTCACCCATTCATTGGAGGTGACTATTGCGGCCCTCAGTATATCTACGTTGCTAACAAACTAAAGTGGCTGTCATTGCTTTTAAGCTAGTTGTCACTCTGGAATTGAAGCGTAGGGACAATAACCGGAAGGTTCTAGCAGTGAAGGTTCAGATGCAAGATATGGTTTGCGAATTATTTAGGTATATATTTCTGTTCTATTGATGATCACATTGACCAATACTTGTTGCTTAATTCAAGATTGCGTAACGTCAAGGACCCGGAGATAATAGCCCCGAATGGCACGCGTCTCAATTCTTTGCAAGAACTGATGAAAAACATTGCAGAAGACATTCGAAAATGTGGATCAGCATGTGATGTTTATATGAATAAACCCTTCATCCGTGGGTTTGTTAATCTTAAGAAATTGACACACCCAAAGACCTTTCATTCCAGGCAAGCTCCTCAAAGCCCCTTTCTACGAATCTCGTCTGGCAGCTTTTGGAACACTCTTTCAGGAGTACCGGGAAAAGGTTGCCTCCATGTTGTCAATCCACACAACTTTGGGTGTTGATCGTCTGAATGAAATGGCTGATAAACAAAGTGAACATATGCGAATTATTTCCCAAAAATTGGACATGTTACTAGTCTTTCGCGATCTGGATACCCCACGTGAAATCGAAGTTACCAAATTCATTGAGACTAACGGAGGAGCGAAGGCTTGTGTCGATAAGGATGATTTATTGGATAGCCTCGTGAAGTTATCCAGCGACAGCATGGGAGGCAGTTCAGGCGGAAAACCTTTGGCTGTAACCCGTAATGAACTATTACAGGAACTAGCGGAAGATGTTGATGAGATTATGAAAAAAAATCTAGTCCTTTTCGAACGAAAGCTTGACATCCAGAGCGAGCGGATTGCGGATGCTGTACAATTGCAAGGAAGGACCATTATAAAGGCATTTTCTGCAGGAGCTCATGAATATATCAGGAATCCGGTAGGTTTCTTGTTATACCAAATTTATTTGTTTCCAACATTATATGTCTTTTTCAAAGCATCTCAGAACCATTTGGCAAGTTATGGTATATCAGATCCTCACCTACACAACCTCCGCGCTAAATCTATTATAGAATTGGAAAGCTAGCGTTAAGGCCAGACATTTTGTTTTGGCCCTTCGCGACTACTTCACTGATCAGTTCCTGGATGATAATACCACCAACGTAACTCAATACCATCATTTTTATTTTCAACACCTTTCAGAAGGTGTTTCTCCCACGAGTGACATAATCGCTCAAGGCCATAAAGTGGATGACAGATGGGCCCTTTCATACATCAATGTTGGATATTTAGAGCCGATTCTTGAAGCAATAGATGATGATGGATCAGGATTTATTAATATCAAAGAGGCCAATACCTTCGCCCTCAGTTGTCCACCAGACTGGAGGTGCGCATTCATTCTTTACTGTTCTATTCTCCAGATTTTGATGTCCTAATTTTAGTCTTCTACAATGGGTTGCATATTGGGCTGCAGGTAGACCTTAAGACACTGTTTCTTTTCTCTTCCGGATATTAATGATCCTCTGCAGGCTGGCATTTGAACGTATCCAATTACAAGGGCAGAATCCACTCACTCGTTAAAGAGATGTTCGGGCTTCTCGATGAGGTTTTACCTGACAACCGTAAACTTGTTGATGAATATCTTGATCATTGGTCTTTCGTACAGCTTGAGCACCTGCTTCACTCAACAAAACTAGTAGATAATACCATCCGACAAAACCAAGATCTTGTCAACTTCGCTGAAACGTTCGCTAAAGCTGAAGAAGACAGATTGGAGCACAACATTCAACGTGTATCGTACAATATTGACTCTCCTAACACCGTCTCTCTGGTCACTGGTCCCGGAAGGATAGAAAGAGTGCGTCTTAATTCACTAAGTCTCGCGAAGATTCAAGTATCTGACGAACTATAGTATATCTATCCTCTATTGTTTCTTCTTCTCAAACAACATCTGCTTGTCATTGCTGCATCACGTAAACATATCCTGAATATTCGAGAATTTTATGCAGCGAACACCTCGATGACGTCCATCTTCGAAGTATTTGGAGAAAGGCTTCAACATCTTCAAGGTATGTAAAAACAATAGGCAACGACTGAGTTTCGATTAACAAATGAACAATATTAGCAAATTTCAAACAGATGCATCTTGACTTGAAGACTCAGCTGGAAAGTTTTGCTTTTGGCATGGTATGTGTTGTTATTATTTTCGCATTATCATTTTTTCTTACGACGGTCAAACATAGTTCCTGACTACATTTCATGGTGTCGAAGCCGTTCCATCCGAAGACACTTTTCTTACATATACTGATCCGGTTACCAGCTATGAAAGCAGTCTACTTGTAGATGAAGCTGACAAGTCATCAAGGCTTGGAGTCGAGGACGACTTCTACTTCGAACTTTACAATTCCCCAAAATTCCCCGAACCATCTTCCGAAGAAAGGGCTAGAAGTCTTATGGAAGGCTCGTGGACTGGTTTATTCTACCAGGTTGATATACCGGGAAGACGAAAGATTGCGTCGGAAGGGTTGATGAATTTCTCAATTTTTCCCACCCAAGGACCACATTTTGAGGGGGAAGGGGAATACTTCAAAGGCCTTTTCACTGTCCGTGGATTTCATACCTCTTCGGAAAAAGACGTCCAGTTTACTTTGGAGTTTAATAACGGGAACCTCTTGCAATGTAGTGGGCTCATTGACACCGGCAACAACGTTATTAATGGTCATTGGAATAATGGTCAAGATTTCATGTTTTGCTGCCGAACTCCTAGTGATTTCTGGAGGTATAATTATACCATGGAAGAATTCACTGAAAATCCTGCTCGAGCTCGATGGTCATTCCTACGCTCAGCAATTCGTCACCTTGTCCAGCGTCAGATGTGGTCCTGGTCGTATTTCAAGACCCGCTTCGCTGAACGACGTCGCTACCTAGATTTGTGTTTTAGAACCATGACGAAGTCAATATTTCCCTTGCGATACCATCTTTCACCGGAGGAAGAAGATGAATGGATTAAAATTGGCCTTACCTGGAATCCGGCAGACACGAGATTATACCACACTCTCATGGAGGACAAATTTTTCAGATTACCATATCGATTGTAAGTTTTGTTCTTTTTCTGGTTTGTAGTGCGTATTGATGCTGTGATATAAAGAGGAGCAGTATCATGTGTGATGTGTGCTGACCCCATTGTGGAAGCAAGGTTTATTTGTATCACTTGTGTTGAAGATAGGCTGATCGATAACGTTGACTTGTGCACAAATTGCCGGGACTTTGGGATCCCGTGGGAGGAATTCAATCATTTCGCATCACATAGTCTCATCAGGACTGACTTGTATATTCATGAGTCACAACGAAAAATCATTTATGCAAATGCAAAGAATATCTCTACTAGCCTCAAGATTGCTCTTCGCGTCTATTCGTCCCCGACCTCATTCTATTCTGTACCTGTTATCCCTGCCCCAAAGTCAAGTATTGAAGGAATTAGCAACGGACCATCCCGCCAAACCAGCATGTTACATCTACCACCAGAAACAGATGATCCTCCACTTGCCACTTTACCAACGCAAGCTACTTCTACACCACCTCCTGAGCTGCCGCAATCCCAACCATTGGAGGATGAATCGCACCAGTATATTGACAATGAGCGAAACGGAATGATTTCACCGAGACTAATTGCTCTCCCTGATTCGACTGGATCTAGGTCTCTTTCACCGTCTTCTCGATCGATTGCCACAACACGCGGCTCGGACGCAACCTCTTACTCTATGGTTCCTCCCTGTATATATTGCAAAAAATCTGTGTCTGTGCCGTGTTGGGTGTGCGTTACCTGTCTGGGTGCGTTCCAATTTTGATCAAGTGTACATACTCGTACAATCTCTGCTTAACAACTAACTCATCGAACAGTCACACCATACATTATCGTTTGTGACGACTGCGATTTCAAACGTCCGAAATCGCTTCCGGAAGAATGCCCAAGCACCCATAACATATCACACCTACTCATGAGGATCTCCAGTACAGATGAGGACACTACAAACTATCCACAACTTCCTCCCCCGGCTCTGGATTTCAGGTTCGGCCAACTTGCATTAAAAGTGGATACCCTCGACCAGAAGATTGATGAACGATTTAATGAACTGGAAAATGTAATAAATAACCGACTTTCCACGTTGGAAGATTTGGTTCAGAAGTTCATCAGTGATTCAGGACGAGGAAATAATCCCAGATAAAAGCACTTTTTTTCACACAAAGTTAGCTGAAGTTTTTGTATACAAAATATGCAAATGTTTAAAAACTTTTTGTTTAGAAGGAAATGTTGCCAGCGGAATGCAAAAAAATTCTGCTTGCAACTCTAGCAACTGGTAGCTATCACTGTCTCCATAAGAACTGGGAGTTGAAGCATTGCGCACGAATGTCCAGTGCTGTTGTGTGTACCTTGTTCCGAGTCCGTAAGGAGTCGGTCTTATAACCGGGATTTTTTGTTCGTTTCAAGCTTGACGTGGGAAAATGTGCACGTGATAATTGGGACTGACATTTTGTGTTCGTTCCAAGCTTGACGTGGGAACTCTGCACGTGATAATTGGCCAAGGCAGTTTTCATTCGTTTCAAGCTTGACGTGGGAATTGTGCACGTGATGATTAGCATACACATTTTGTGGGAAAAATAGTTCTGCTGAAGTGTATATGCCCTCAGACAATGTGCTGTTTACTTTATATATGGGACGTAAGGCTATCTCTTCTGCATGACAAAACCTGCTATGGTTCATTGGGAAGAAGGTGAGGAAAATTTTTTTTTGTTTTTGTTTTTGTTTTGAGAATGTTAGTTGAGTGGTTTTGACTTGTCTTCAAAACCATTAATTTTATATTGTATCTGGTACATTAGTGTAAAAAAGGTACAGATTGTGGAGAAGGGAGAGCAAAAGGCAGGAGGCTTGTTGTATAGAGAATATGTGTATATTAGAGAAGAGGTACATTGTAACATATGATAGTATTGGTGTATCAAGTAATGTAGGTGATTAGTTAGGGAACGTTTCGTTGAATGAATGTCGATTTTAAAGAGAACGAGTAAACAGAAATGCTCGCATTTGGTATAGATTGAAAGAGGATGTTGAGGAGAACTTATATGCAACTTTGCGAAAGGTAGTGTCAAGAAATGCAGTCTGTAGAGTGTTTACATTGCAAAATTTGAATTGTACACTGCTTAAAAATACTTTGATGCGTGTTTTAATGCGATCAGAAAAGCTGTGCTTGATTTGATTTCGCGTTATCGTAGTGAGTGTGGTGAGTATTGCGACCGTGGGAAATTGCATTTTAACCTTCGGATTTCATGTTTTCTTCATTTCCTCTGTGATCCCTGCTGTGTACATTGTGGATCTGAGACACTTCTAGTTGATTGAAAGGTGTAGAATTTGATGCTAAAAGATTTGGACAAGTTTTGGGTGAGAATGGTATATTTTCCTTCATGTCTTCGCATTTTTGACTGTCTTTTAGGAGATTTAAGTTGCTTTTGACAATTCTGATGTGTTTCTATACTTGGATCGATTCGCATTTCATCCTGACTATGACTTGGTTGAATTGGTAAGTTATTATGGCACTGCTGATATGTTTTCATGCAGGAAAACATCAATTTTAAAGCTCTGTTCACATACATAGTATTCCCTTGTTGTCATTGTCATTCTTCCTTTATCTTAGAATACAAATAATATGATTTTAATGAGGCCTTATGTGCATTGCTTAGTCCCTTAACTAGCTGATCTACATCTTAAGTATTATGCAATCCAACTATGATATGAATATTCAAATGAGGCAGTTCAAAGATGCTTATTTTCAAGATTAAAAAACAACTGTATGTTTTGCTAAGTGTGTAACTAAAATTCTATGACCTAAATACCATGCTATGAGTTTAGTAGATAATTGTAATATTCCAATAATGGACTCGGATATGCCATGCAGAGCAATGGCCCATACCCCCAAGTTTAGTTATTTGTGCCAATACATACTGTTATTGCTGTGCATCACCAGACAAATTTGCTACTGACATGTTAATCTTAAGACCTTTGAGCACAAATTTTTACAATGATTCTATACAGTATCAGATGGGATTAGCGACTACGTGCTCACCAGTTGGGGCATTCAACCATAACGACGAGGCAAGGACAATCTATGATGTAATTTGTGCTAACCGAATTTGTTTTGGTTCAACGTGTCTACAGTCCAACAGTGGCGAATTCACTTTCTAGCAAAATCACCTCCTTCTCAAACCTCTACAAAGACCTTGCCTCATGCCCAACGCATGTCGAGGACTCCACAGCATGATCATGCTGAGACAATATGAAGGTTCTCAATTGTTCTCTTCCAGATCATCCACACAATCCATCCTTCTTATGCTTTGAGCACATTGCTGTTGCAGCTGTGAAATTTATCGGGAAACCGCAAAGGATCTTTGCATCTTATATATAACAGACTCAAAAATCCATACAATAATGGGACATCCTCTATATCCCACCTGGTGATGTTTTTGCTGCTCGTCATACTCTATCTCGCCTCATCTCATCCACATGTTGCCTCTTTGCCAGTCCAGTTTTCGCAGCACCTAACCACTTCGGATACCCACGCAAATAATTTCATTAATCTCACAAGCGTTTGTCCTGAACCGGGGAGTACCCGTAGTAAAGCAAAACTCATACAAAGCTGCTTTGCCACCATATTTGCCTGTACTTGGGTCGCTGTGCATCCCGATGTCCCTGCGCCGGGAGATACACCTTTAGTCATCGTACGACGCCGATTGCAAATTATGTTCTGGGCGTTAATGGCACCTGAGGCTGTGATATTTTGGGCTATGCGCCAGTGGCTGGGTGCACGTAAGATTGCATCTGCTGCCCGAGGTGCGTTATTTAGGAAACCGAAATGAAGTCACAGTTTCCTGACGCAAAATATTTTGTCAGCACATAAGTGGTCACTTACTCACGCTCATTTTCTACAAATGGTGGTTTCATGTTGTATGAGAATGATCAACCTCTGAAGACCCTCGTCTCGGATGAACTGTTCCAACTCCATAGTGAGGGCAGAGTCGAATTTCCTGTTATATGCCAGAAAGAGATTGAAGACCGAAGTAAGGGAGATCTGCTCGCAAAATGCCTAGTCGTCATTCAGACTTTCGTGGTTTGTTATACAATGCATCGCACGCGGAATCCAGGGGCTAGTCATCACTGAGCTAGAAGTCGTGACGCTTGCATTTGCAGTACTTAATGGGATGATGTATTATTTCTGGTGGAACAAGCCTCTTGATGTGCGCTGTCCTGTGCCGGTTTTCATCAAGGAAAAAGGAACTTCCGGAAAACTGCAGATCATTACCAAGTCTGAATCTCCTCCTCCTCTACAACCCACAGAAGAAAATTTTGCTTCTAATGTTCTTGGGATCCTTAACGCCGCCTCGTTGTATCGCGAGACCTCTGTTCAGAGAGGGCCTCAAAGAACCAGCTTACAAGATGAAGAACCGCAGAGCTCAATCACCACTTCAATGCACACCACAAACGAGACCCCTTATCAGACACTAGAAAGTGCGCAGGAAACGGATATTGTCAATGAAGAGTTACTACTCTTGAATATCCTATCAGGCACAACTGTACCAGCTGCATTGAAGAATGGCTCAGGCTCTGTAGCTACTACTTCTAATTGTCCGCCACAGACGGGCCAAGTCCTAGGACCATTAGAAGAATGTCGCAACGGGAATGGAAACGTTACGGTGATGGTCCCGCTGAACACAGCCCCACTTCGACGACAGCCGGAAATTACATTTGGCCAAACACAAAGGAAAGAGAAAGGAAAAGGTCGCCAGATTAACGGATCCAAAGGGGTAGCTGACAGCATTATGCCAGAGGCCAGCACGTCAGAGATGACTTTGGACATAGAAAGATATGCTATCCCTCAAGCCAGCTCTCGCCTGGATACAGAAAAGGCCGACAGACCTATCACACCCGATTGTGCCGATACTACTGACTGCCCTCCAGCTAACAACAGTTCGCAAGAGGGGGAATTGGAGATGGCACTGAGCCATGATCAAGTCGACGAAACCGACAGCTTTTGTGAAGCTAATTTCATCCGTGGGCCATGGCACACAAGTCAGAAGAGAAGAGGTGGGTTTATCTCTCGACATGTATACGATTGGGAGATTCCTCACGTTGGACGACTATTGTGATGAACATGACAGGTTACCAGAGTGTCTGCCGATGTCAGAATAAACAATAGTTTTGCTTTATATGGAAGATCAAGTATGAAAATCACTGAGACTTGACCATATGCGCGAGTCTGACTTTCCTCGTAAACAACATATTTTGTATGGAGACTATCAGGTAGAAACTGACTCGAGTATCCAAAAATAAAAAACTAGAGAATGATTCTAAAGGTTACAAGCCAGCAATGCGTTCAAACCAACGGACAAGCATGGCTACTTTCTTAACACTCGGATCACTTTCGCCCAGCCGAAGGTCAGGTCGCAACTTGATATCACTCCGCATGTATGGCATAGTACGGTAGCAAATCGTGAGCTTCGATTTGAGATAAGGTGATGCTGAAAGTTTTGGAGACGTAGAAACTTCTGAAGTAGCCAAAACATCTAAGCCCAGTTAGGCTTATCACCAGCCTGTTGTATACAGGAGAAGAAACTACGTACTTTCCAACAATATAACATCTCCTCTCCTGACACCTGTAGAATCTCCAGAGCCGCCCCAAGTTTCAGCTGTTTCTCTCCAAGCAGTTAACTTACATATATTTCCTTCGTCATCGCCCAGTATCATTTTCAAAATCGAGACCTCTTGACCAGCATCCGGTCCCTTTTTCACTCTGATCATCTCTGGCCCTTCGATCTCCAATGCCGCAAATAGCATGTTGACCTTTTGTGGTTGGGGAGATATGGAGGAAAATGGGGTCAATATATGGAGACTAAAGTGAAAAGTCGGGAAACGCGCAATAGAGGATGCGTCAGAGTAGTTGTATGATATTGACTCCTGAGTATCTCCTCTAGAGTCTGAGCTAGAGGATGAGTCATCCAAGAAAGAAAGCACTGTTCTATGCAAGATATTCCCTCGCGTATCTTCGGTTGGGGGCCAGCTTATCATGGTGGTTTGATCTAATGCCATGCTCGTCGTTTAAGACCTGGATAAACGTATAATTCTGTACCTCTCTTAGAAACCATTGCTGAATCTTGTTCATGTCCTTTAGTCAAGTCTACTTCATCTAGACTGTCGTTGAATATAATATTTTGATATATGACTGATATCCTGCGACTTGCTGCATCCAGGGTTGCAGAGGGAAGAATTACAGATTGTGATAGGTGTTTGTCCTCAGATGAAACTGTCTGCCAGTGGTAGAGAGAAGGGTCTGCATCGACCTCTCGCTTTGTTGGTGCACCGAGAAAGACTCGGAACATTTGTAGTTGAAGTTGCGTTGAAATTTTGAAATTTTTTGAAAGCACTGCAGCTTATGTAAACTAAACCGTTTCTTGCCCGCATCTCATCGAGTAAATAAAGGGCCCTCAGGCTAAGTAGCATCACGGAGCCCGGATTTTCACACTAACGGCGCTGTCGGCGTTTCGCTAACAAAGGACAATGAAAGCGATCGTTGTGGCCCCTAAAAAGTCTAAGGGACCTATAAAATCTCTCAACCGCAGTTCCAAATAGTTCCCATTAACATTATTCACTTCTTTCGAGTACGTCAGATAATATGACAACGACAACGGTCCAGCTACCTATTGATTTGGAGCGCTTGATCTTCGAGTGTACTGTTCGTCTGTATCCGGATTGCTTCTCCTCCCTGGTTTCAGTGGCATGGCGCGTGAAGGCGTGGTGTGTAATTTCATACCAAGCCAATATGTTCATAGGTTTAATGATATGCTATATTCTTAGGCTCGATCCTATCAGATATCACACCCTTGCGCTTCATGATAAACAAAGATACGATGCGTTCGTGGCGGTGCTGGAACATTTGCCTCCATCCTTGATTGGAAAGCATGTGCGAAATTTATCATGCAAAGGACTTGACGCGGTCCAACAACTCAAGATCCTCTCTATTTGTACCCAAGTCGACAATCTGGCATTATGGCATTCAGAATGTCATCCCTCACCATTGTTTCTCAAGGCCATGAAATACGACAGCACCTATTCCAACTTGAAGAGATTCACTGGCGATATTTCAATATTCAGCTTGCCAGAGTTTGGTACTCCAATGGCCAGTCTTTGTTTCCAACAATTAACACATCTTCATGTCACTACATTTGGTGAATCCTGGTCGAGATATAACAACTGGAATCTTAATTTTCCGAATATGACCCATCTCGCATTACAAGAAGATACTATGCGCGTAGGTTGGCCCAGAGAGACATCCAATTCTCTGCGACGTATCCTATCAAGCTGTCAACGTCTTCGAGTCTTGGTCATGTTTGTTGGAGCTGAGGAATACGAGGTCATTACGTTGCGGACCCGCCGAACGTTTGGGGATATCCGCCTTGTTGTTCGTAAATACCCTCGAAACGTCAACCGTCTTTGGTTAAATGGTGCATGTGGAAAATTTGATTTTTGGGAAGAGGCAGAACATATTTGTTACAAAACGACTAAAAATTAGGACGACGGAATGGTATTATTCTAAATATGTAAAAGGAGATGACGCGCTGATTATACCCATTCGAACGTGTACCCTTTTAATTAGTGGAGTCGACTAATCATAATTAACAGCTGTCAATATGGGGTGGTCAAAGTTAAAGTCGGCCATGGGTTTGTTTTGGGAGAAATCAATTTCCAATGAAAACCAACACACGGCTGACCATTCTGGCTCCCTTTATTGTTACCACCTAGATTATTATAACAGGTTCCATTATAGAATTATACTTCCGGACAGATTCATACATGTGGCCTTAACTAATTCGATTCTTTGTTTGGTTAGCTGGAGACAATGGTTATTCAAAGGTGGCCGCTCAATATTCCAGGTACTTATATGAGCACCAACAGCCGGAACTGTAAACCTGTCCTCCATCCTCAAATCCCTACAGGTAGGTATACCTTACTGGTAACGACCTACAACTGGGTTTAATAATCATTCTTTTTCCAGGAAAAAACCGATATATGAACAGGACTCGCTATGACGAATTCTACCAGATGCAGCACGTTTCCTCAAGACATAGAAAGAGAGATTTTTGAAACCACCATCCGATCTCACCCGAAGAGCTTTCGTCACATAGTTCTTGTGGCTCGTCGTGTTAAGACCTGGTACGTGGACCTATCTTTCCCGTTAGTCCCTCATTAAAAAATGTCGTAGGATTATTCCAATAGTGTATGAGACCCTTATACTTCAAGGCGAGCGAACTACCCACTTGTTGGAAAAGGCACCTCCCGAGTCTTTTGCTAGATACGTGAAGCATCTGTCATGGGGAGATAGACGAGGTCCAGATCGCGGCATGAATGCACAATTCCAATTCAACCTTTTGGGGGACTGTTCGAACCTTGTCGACCTTGCATTGTGGGATCCTGACTACTTCGGATTCTACATGAAAGGCTCAGCATATGCGAAATTATCCACGGCTTTCCCCAATCTCAAGAGATTTACCGGCGATGTGAGAGTTTTTAATTCCAGAGCTGCCGCATCTAGCTCTTTGGACAAGATATGGGATTGTTTCGCCCACCCTATATTCGCCAACTTGAGTCATCTGCACATTACTTCGGAGAGGCATTCATGGCTGTATTTTATGGATTGGGATGTCCATTTATCACGGTTAACGTACTTGGCTCTATACGAAGATGCTGTCTTTCTTGCAGATCATGCTTTGATTGCTGATGTGCTTCTAACCATTCTGAAGAGGTTGCCATCCCTAAAGGTCTTAGTTATATTCGTCAAAGTATCTGGCATGTACTGCTTAGGCAATTGGGTACAAAGATGTTTCAACGATCCTCGTGTTGTCGTCACATCTTATCCAAGGGATGTCGTAAAGGACTGGGAAAGTGGTGCTCGAGGAGGATCTGATTTTTGGGTGAGAGCAGAGAAAGTGGTCTCTCGACGACGCGATTACGAAAGGAAATGGCAAAAGAAGAGTGAACAATTGCTTGCTAGGATTTTGATATCTGCCACCTCAAGTAATAAGTGTGGGGTCTTTAGAGAAACGATTGAACACCATTTAGATAGTCGTTATGCACATCATCATAATTAACTTGAAACATTACTTATTGTACTATTGACATTATTAACAAACATATTCAGCAATTCAACAAATGAAATCAATATGTATGTACCAGGAAGAAATTAAATCAGTAACATTCGAATTCAATTCGTTGTGGGAATACTCTGCTCATGCCTAAGCCCCTAAGTAAACACTAATTTTGTGACATACTCGTTAAGCTCATTCAGTGATGATTGCGAGTTAACGCATCCACGTCTTTCCAGCTTTTTACTAATGTTCTTCTGATGCTAGCCATACCTGGGATACTAGACTTATCAGGAGTCTCATACTCAGATTCGTCTTTTGTGAGCTCGTAGGCGTTGCGACGGTCAGCAGGAGCCAAAGGTTGGTTCCTGTTAAATGCGCTTAGTACGGCTGTGTGATAAATTTGAGAGACACATTAGACGTACCAGACTGAGAAGATGAATTCTGATGGGTGTGGGTTGGGGTGCTAAAATAAATTATTTGAGTCTACATACAAACTTGGAGTTTCAGAAAATTTATAATTACCGCCGTAATTTGGTTGAGCTCCCGATGAATAGCTTGGCAGAAGTAGTCAAGATCTAAGAATCGGGAGTCAGGAGTGGTTAGGTCGCAAAAAAGTACAAATGAACTAACCAAGATCGTTCAAGTCATAGTTGAAGGGATTTTCACTGAATTTTATTTATTGTTAGTATAGTGCTAAATTCTGATACATCCAACTCACATTTCTTGTCCGATCTCAAGGAAACCTAATAGTAAGAATGAAGCAAAAGCAGTTCCAGGAATAATCAAGTAACCATATGCAGAGCTGTAAATTTGGAACTATAAACATATGTCAGCATTGAATAGTCTTTGCGACATGGATTGAGAATTTACAGGAAGGAAGAGCAAATAGAGCCAAACGGACATCCTCAAATGAGCTTGGTATGCGAAAGGAAGGGGCGTATTGCAGATACGTTCAAGATTAGAAAGCGTGTCGGATAATGAGGTAATGTTATTTGTAATTGCGACTGCCACCGATGGCTGCAATAATCCAGAAGTCATTGCAACTATTGAAAAAAGCATTACTGTCAGCGCCAACCACCCGGAAAAATACACCCATTGACATACAGTAGCTATAGCTAATACGGATGTCAGTGTTTGATCGAGCCTATGCATATGCAGAGACACTTACTTGGAAAGGAACATCAGAATTTCGACCGGAATTTGACTCTCAACAATTTCGCTTGTTTTAACCTTTCTTCTCCTTGCCTCTCCAGGTTTAGCACGATGAAGGATTTTCCTGATTGACCACTTGAAGAACCTGAGAAGGGGGACATAATCAGTAGACTGTAGTCTCAGGTGGGTTGCGTGCAGGTTTCAGGGGACGGTCGCTTTCAACTAGGGCCAGAGCTTTCTCGGGATCATAACCTTCACGCCTAGGACGAGGTGTGTGTACCCTAGAATCTCCACGCATCCAACTTGCATCAGATCTACCATCGTTAACAATGGTGTCCTCTTTTGAATGGGCTGGATGCCCGGACCTACCCCTCTTGATGTCGTAATCAACTGACGAAGGCTCTATGGGATTCGAGGGGTCGTGCCACAAAGGTAATGTCTCGTCTTCGGATTCTCCCTGTTGGTTGGCGTATCGGGGTAAAAATGACACAAGGGGGTATAAATCCTCGTAATAGATCCCCTGCTCTGCTCGCAAGAAATGCTATAATTAAACGACTTTGGTTAGTGACAGAGAATGTGTACTTTAGATTTATAACAAACCTTGACTGAGACTGAGAAAGCATGAATCTTGGTGAATATTTGTTAGTAACACTGAGTAAGTAGGTAGAGAACAAGATTTCATACCAGGTTGATAATCGTCTTTTTTTCGACAACACTGTGAAGCTCCGATTGTTTTCGTTGAGCGCCTTTGTTCTCTCTGGTATTCGGGATATGGATCCAGATCTAGAGAAGATGATATAATTCGTGTTGGTGATCAAAAAGATAAGTTTGGAAGTACATACCAGAAGGGAAAGGTTTCGAGATATTGTGGCAATGTTACTCCACATTTTTCGTCCATCTTGATATCTATTGAAACTATGAATAAATACTTAGTGTGGAGAAGAATTGAGCAAATACCTCTCGTATGCCGAAGATGTTCTAAAAGAAATGACCAAACCGAGAACAGTACCGAGCACTGTTAACAGTGTGTTTGGAATGGCGAGAGTATGGGTTGTTAGCTTTGACACAGTTGCAACCACTATTCGTTTCCATAAATAAATGTTGTTCGAATCCACTTGAATCCAAGTTGAATACTCACTAGTCGCTATTAAGGAGAAGAAGAAAACTTCAGGCCATATGTCATTAATGACTGTTGCATTGAAACGGTCTATACTCCAATTTCGAAAAAGTGGATTATCAGCTGGCATGTTTGAAAAGGAAAAAAGTAGAGAAAGAGAGCGTTCTGAAGAAAAGGGTGGTTGGTAAGGAAAGAAATAAAATCAAGCGAATCACGATTTTTAAATGTAAAAAACAAGGGATCTGGAGAGATCTAAGGGTTCAGAAATAATAAATTACACATCAAAGACCCAAAATAACTCGTACGTCGTGTTGGAATTGTGACTATAGCAAATGTTTAGATTGATCCGAACTTGCCTTGTCAGATATTTAATGGTTATGAATTCTTGCTACGCTAGTCATCACGCATTCGTGTGGTTCATCAACGGACATCTAGTAGAACAAGTTGTTGCATACACGACTTGGAAAAGTAGAGGTTTCTGTTACACTTGAAAGGGTCGTCAGTCACGTCCGTCACAATTGGATGGGCGATTGGACCAATTCCGAAAATAAACCCCAATTAGCCTTGCGATAACTCCTTTACCCCATTCCATAGCTTCAGCATCTGAGAAGATCACAAGGGAGGCCCAAACTTAGAGACGAGCGCTCTCGGGAGTTATTTGGATTAGAAAGCAGAGCCAAGGACACAAAGACCTGGACTTATCGTAATTAAGCATCACAGCTTCGTACAGGATTATATTTTGATGAGAGTTTCAGCGATAATCTTTAACATATGACCAAGTTTGATGAATAGCCATAAAACCACTGACAAGGTCTAGGTCAGGATTTGGATGAACATGAATTATAATTGTTGTGTTCTAGTAAGGGTGGATGAATCGAAATGTTATGGAGTGCATGCACATACATACGCGGTCTACTAATATTAATAGTATCATGGTACCTCCAAGGTTATGTATAGCTATACATCGTCTTAAATGTATTAATAACTAATTTTTGTTTAAGAAGATTATAAATACCGTTCTGCTGACTGTTCACTGTAGTCGCTCATCCTCTGAATCTCCGGTTTCTGAGAAGTTATGATAAGTCGCGGGAGGCTTCGGATCATGGTGCTGCAGTTGCATTTTCGACAGTTTCGATCCTTAAGTAGGGTGCCAGAAAAAGTACTGTTCACTGGTTGCGATGGCTACTTTGAGTTCCTACTTCTACATACTGTAAAACAGAACTTTGGATTTTAGCCGTGATAAAAGTGGTGAAACCTGTGGTTGACTTGGTATGTAAGCCTATCTTTCTGCTATATCGGTCGTATCTGATCATTGTTGGAGAACACGTATTCATCGCCACATCTGAAGGCTATACAAAGGGTCAGAGTATGTGTTTGTATTTGTGTTTGAATAATCAAACTTTTTTTAAACATAATGTTCCAGGCTGTCTCTTGGAAATAACGTGTACTTTAATGATTCAGAAAACATAGACGGGGTTCCGTTTGTGGTTGGAATTAAAATCTGGGTAGAGAAAACAGGTCAAAGCGAAAAGCTAACTTGACGATGTTCTATGTAGCACTAAACATCCGTACGGAATATCATGGCATGCGATACACAAGGCGCGGCGTTAGGGCACCCTGTAGTTAACGTTAGTGAGTGAATAGCCGCGCTGTACCTTGTACCCCTGGATACCATCCAAATTGTTGAATTGTTGATGGTGAGTAGATCCGGACGTCAATTAAAACAAGATAGGGTCGAGTTCTCAATGTGATACTATGAGGGATGTCATGATCATTATCCGTTCCAGAAATGCAGAACAAGCCACTGATCCCTGACATAAACAAACCGCTGAAAATACCGATCCGGATGTTTGCTCAAACTTACAAGTTACATCTATAACTTGATCATCTTTTGTTCACTCATCAACTGAATTCTTGGCCACATTCAGCTCTTTGTAATGGCTGGGATTGCACTTACAATCGATGTCGCCCTTGGGGTTGCCATGCAAGGGACGACTAACCAACCAAACAGACCAACAGACGCCCGTACCAGAGTCGGCGCTTCCTGCAAATCTTCTTCTGTCGAACTCCAGACATTTGGTTCCGGTTACAAATGACAAAGAGAGATGTTTCAGTGATTGCAGAGCTGTGGTGTCTATCTTCATTTTTTCATGCTGCTTGAAAGTCTTCAGTGTGGTGTCGAAATGTTGGCAAGACACTTTGGCGACAAACAATGATTAAGGGTCAAGTAATTGAGTCGGGCCAGTGATCATGTCACAAGTTCTCCTCTTCAACATGCTGTTTTTCTAAAGGCTTCTCTTTTGCATGCACTGTGCACTTTGCACTTCTAAAGGGTCCGAGGGTTCTTTGTACTTGGTCTAAATCGGGTCTACCTATTCTACCCGTCATATAAAAGATGTCTTGGAACAGGTTGAAATTTCCTATTGGCAACCACTCATGAACATGACATCCTTACCAACTCCGGACTCTGGAACTGGCGATCGACAAAATCTACTGAATGAAGCATATTTTGCAGCAAACAATATCAGTGATCTTTCGAAAGGACAGCAGAGATTCGACCAACTTGGTTTGTGAAGGTTTCTCTGTGGGCCACTCATATGATAATGATCTTGCGATATGCTTCCATGCGCTTTCTCTACAGGAGATCGCATAGATGGTGCCCAACAATCTTCTACCAGCAAATTCATAAGTGGATTTGCTTCCTCTAACGAATCAATGATTACCGCTGCTGTCAATGCTATCACAGCGTTCGACACTGGGAATGGTGCTATCAAAGACCTAATCAACGGCTTTGCGGAACATGCTGGTGTCATTATGAAGGGTCTAGATGCCCTTGGACAAGTCCATCCTTTTATTGGAGGTTGATGTTCGGCATATAATATTCAATGTTTTTGTTCTCATATCAACTCTAGTGGCCGTTGTTGCCTTTAAACTTGTTGTCACCCTCGATCTCACTCGAAGAGAAAACAATAAGAAGGTAATTGCTGTTAAAATTGAGATGCAAAAAATGATATGTGTATTGTTTCAGTGAGTAATTTTTTCATTCCTAGGAAGTTGTTATAATCAATGCAAAATTGATAGACTACGTCATGTCAAAGATCCAGAAGAGAAAGGTCCTGATGGGACGACGATCAAGGACAGAATACAAACTTTATTGGAGATAATTGCAAAAGACATCAAGGAATGCGGATCAGCATGTGATGTCTATATGAAAAAGAGCTTTCTAGGTGATGCAACTTATGCTCTGTTCTTTGCTTCCGTTAACAGATTCTTCAGCAAAGACTGTTAAATCGGTGGTCTATGAAGGTCGTCTCGCGCAATACGGTGCTCTGTTCAACGACCACAAAGAAGCACTTAAATATGCCTTATCAATTCACACAGCCTTGGGAGTGGATTCCGCCAACGCTAAACTAGACTCACAAGCTCTACAGCTACAATCCATCGAGGAAAAGCTGACGAAGATTTTCCGAGAGCTGGATACACCACGTGAGAAAGATATTCACCAATTTATGGATGCCAATGGAGGAGCGAAAGCATGTATCGAGCGAGACGATTTACTGAAACAACTTGTCTCCAAAACTGGGGAGGCGATAACTAATATATCTGGACACGATTCCCACAAAAGAGGAGACGAGCTTTCAAGTGCTAGGAAGGTCTTATTGAATGAAATTGCAGAGGATTTAGATGAAGCACTCAAACGTAATATGGAGATTTTTAGTGGAAAGTTGGAAATTCAAAGTGAACAAATTGCCGATGCAATTAGCAGGGAAGGCCAAGTCATTATTGGAGCATTCTTTTCAGGTGCACATGAAAGAATACAGGATCCTGTGAGTGATCTTCCTGCATTTCACTGAGATGTCGTTCTGAGGGCGTTATACAGGATTTGCAGATCATATGGAAAGAAATGGTATATTAACATAACTATATTTTCAGACCCGATATCTATAACATTGCTGCAGGGTTGGAAAGCTAGTGTCAAAGCTCGGCATTTTGTTCTAGCCCTAAGAGACTACTACACAGACCAGTTCATGCTAGCCGCCGACCCATCAAATATGCAGGGACCGACCACATTCTCTTATCCTCTTACCCTACCTTCTGCTTCCACTCCCGGAATGAGCCCACCACCACCAAGACGCTCCAAAGACGAAGAATGGGCACTTGCATATGTGAACGTTGGGTATTTGCAATCGATCCTGGAAGCGATCGATGATGATGGTTCTGGTTTCATCAATATCAAAGAAGTTAATGAATTCATCTCAAGTAGGCCTACAGGGTGGACGTAAGTCTAATGTTACAGCCATTTACATTCTCGAGATTTATGGAAATACGTAGACTTTTGCAGTGGATTGCGTATTGGGCAGCAGGTAACATCTCGCATTTTCTCAGGCACATACAATTCACCAAACGTAAAAACAGGCTGGCACGTTAGCATATCGTCTTACAAGAGCAAGATATACGCACTTGTCAATAAAATGCACAAGTATCTCGACAAAGTTCATCCAGACAATCGGGTTATCTTTGACGAATATCTTGATCGATGGTCCATCACTCAAGTAGACATGATCCTTCGGTCCATCAAGCCCATCCCCCCAACAGTTCGGATAGATCCAGAACTGAAAAGAATGACTGAGCTCTACGAAGATACAGAAGAGGCTAGGTTAGAGAAAAACTTGAAAGCTGTCTCGTTCCATCTTGACTCGGCTGCAACTGTGTCATTGGTCACCGGTCCGGGAAGAATAGAACGTGTAAGCTTCAAACTCTCCATGTAATATTGCATTAACGGCTGTTCTTTTGTAGTATCTTCTTCCCATTTTCTATCTTCTTATAAAACAGCACTTCCGTGTTTTCGAAGCTGCGGTGCACCACATTATAGATGTCAAAGAACTAGTAGCTGCAAATGAATCCCTACTTTCAGCATTATCAGTTGTGGATGAACGAATTTTGGATATCAAAGGTATGTGGTACTTATTGCAGTATTTTCATATTTCATATTAATAAATCATACCTAAGCAATATGCAGGCATCTCCATGTCGATGTAAGTGCTCAGCTGGATAACCTTGCCTTTGGAATGGTATGGTTTGATCATATCTAGACCTTTGGTGCTCTCACTTACGGAATATCTAGTTCCAAGCTTATAAAACGGGGTACGATCCATCCGAGGCTTCCTTCCTGAAATTTAGCGATGAAACGACGGAAAATGAATTGGCGAATATGAAGATCCCAGCTCGAGACGATAAGTCACCTCTGTCAGCTCTCAAGTACGACATATTGGATACGTTCAAATATGAGTTGCACGATATCCACATCCCTCCACCACCATTAGAGGTAGCTGACCAAATTTGCGGTGTCTGGGGAGGATATTGCTATCGCGACCCACAAGACGATGAGATTGTGGTGCATGAAAGTCTGTACCAGCTGAAGATAGTTAGAGGTGACGAGAAAGGTTCGATTAAAGGCAAAACGCAAAGTCGCCTAGATATCCTCCACCTTGTCGGTACTGCGGTGGGATCTGAGGGGACTGAAGATATGGAAGTTGATTTCACGATGACGTACGACGATGGGTACTGGGTGCGGTGCAAGGGAAAGTTCAACTCTGGAGCGGAAACAATCACTGGAAACTGGTATAATCACTATGAATCTGGTGAAGAAGACGCGAAGGTTCTTCCAGAATTCGCTGAGGGAACGTTCTTCTTCTGCAAGACGCCTTGTGATATATTTCGATATCGGTATACCGAAAAGACTTTCGGAGAAAACAAGGCCCTTGCCCGGTGGACGTTTGCATGTTCTGCTGTGCTCCACAGAATAAGATGTCGGCATATGTCGTGGAAGTATCTGAAGAATCATTTCTCCGAGCGTCATCGCTTTATGGAATTATTTTTTCGCTATGTGACGATCTTTCGCAACTTGGCACCGCAACAAGAAATATCGAAAGAGGAGTCTAAAGAGTGGCGGATCCTTATTCGAAACATAGAACCTCTGATTGCACGACTGTATAGCTCCATTGTATACTTCAACGTCAACAGGACTCCGTGTCACGCGTAAGTTTCATCATATCATTGTCAGGTAATTCTAGTACTGACGGCCAAATACAACTGGATCAGTTCAATAGAGTGCGATGGTTGTCGTCGACGGCTAATGCGGACGAGGTTCCTATGTGTCACTTGTCGTCTTCCGAACCTAAGCAACGGAGTCGATCTCTGTGGCGACTGTATAGAGAAATCATGCACGCAAAATGATTTCATACATGACCCGTCGCATAGCCTGATACGGGTTAGATATTTCCTTCAAGATTCTTCAAAGGCTTGGCTTGTTCCCGAAGCGCGTGTTGTCTCAGAACGTGTTAAAGCTGCTTTTTTAGAGCTTGAGTCGGGCCATACTGCGACAGAACCTGCAGAAAACAAGGAAGAGCACATCGCTTCTGAGACTCGAGTTCCAACAAGCGCTACCCCAATGCTTTGTACGAGCTGCGGGAAAGTAGTTAGCACCCCTTGTTGGGTGTGCGTCCTTTGCAGTAAGACATGTCCTTTGTTTCACTTGTGCTTCTGTTGATTGAGTTATAATACATAGCACCGGACACTTTTGTTTGCTTGGAGTGCGAATCAAAACAAGTTCCTCCACTCTCTGATGGCCCAAGTCCTTGGCACACATTAGACCATATCCTAATGCGAGTTTACAACAGTCAAAAGGTTGAAATTGTAGACAATGATCAAATAAGCCTTCTAAAGAAACAACTCATTGAATACGAAGTCAAGGCAGAAGAACGATTCCGCAAGAGTAAAGAAGAATCGGAAGATCGGCTTGTTACATTGGAGAATACTGTAGACAGGAGAATGACGACGCTTGAAAGGGAAGTGGAGAGGCGATTTTCGTTAGTTGAAGAAATGCTTCGAAAGATATTAGAAACTGTTCAGACAGGGAAAAGTGTAAATTAAACAATCTGTCGTTGATATTCATACTTACCGTGTTGCATTGAACATCAACTTCATTACACGCATTGGAAGAGAAGGTATACTGGCTTTTTGGTTTTCTGTACTCGGTTATTATCATGGAAATGCAAGATCATCATATGTACAGTGGCGCGGCTCTTCTTGGCATTGAAAAGTCTTGTGTGTGGTTTGTAAGAGCTTTTGCTACTGACCCAGATCTGGGTGACTCCTGGGCGTAGTGGCTAGTGATTCGTTAGATAATAGAGTAGTAGCTTGCAGGACTGATCCGGCACGGAGGTTTCTTTCTCTAGCCTTAGCATGCCTCCGTACTTTTCCAGACATCTATTGCATCGTATCCAAATCGTTCAAGCCGGAATCATCGACAAACCACTTCCAAGCTAAGTAACAACCAAGAACCAAAGTGGGAAGTGTTAGGAATACAGGACTTGCACATGCGACCAGATCCTGTTGAAGCTGAAGGATACGACTCGGTTATTATACAGTTGGTCTGCCAGAGAATAAGTATGTTGGCACCTAATTTGATGGAACACAGCAGAACATGAAAACGTCCATTGGGCAAGGGCTTTGCTTTCATTAGAAGTTTTCCACTGCACGGATACAGAAAAACATCATAAGGCTTCTTTCACAAGAAATCTTCCCTGTCGGAGTGAGTAGTCTTCCCAAACGAGATTATACCAGTTTCCGATGATGATTTCCCCTTCAGAGTTAAACTTTCCTTCGCATCGCACCACAAGCCCATCACTGTATGTCATCGCGATATTTACTTCAGTCTTGTCTTTCTCATCACCTCTAAATTTATTCAATAGAATAAGTATTAACAAATTGGTTTATCTAAATTCAGCCATGTGTCTGTTAGCTACTATCTACTCAGGATATAGAAAGTAAATGAAATGGGCCCACGACATATATATCGTACTACAGGCAGTGTCACTTACTGACTTGTTCTGACGCGGGTGGCAGTGTTAAATACGGGCGGAGTCTCAAATCTCAAACAGGAGTGCCCCACAACGCCGTCGATACGACTTACCCTTTACCACCACCTTTCAACAGTTTATACAACACTTGACTTTCGTGAGTTCTACTGCACACATTCTTGCACCATTACATTACTGATCGTCTTTAAGACAAAACCTTACAACTACACATGAAACTTACCTTACTTCCAGCTCTAATCACTGGCGCCGGACTACGTAACTATTATATCCACACATCTCATTACATTCTACTAAGTTCTTTACTTTCTACCAGTCCAAGTCGGTGCCGTCCCCCTTCGGGTATTGATAGTATCGAGCAGCCAAGGAGTCTCGGCACCTACCAATATCCGTTTCGGTCATGCTGTTTCCGCAGGAAATTCTGGCAACGTTGCAATGCTATCAGGCCCACATACAGATGGACCTTTCGGAAACCGACGCCCATGCGGCCGTGGAGGACGATTCCGTGAGAAGAGCATAGAGATCTCCAACATCTTCCGGCAGGCATTGGGGTTACCTCTCATTGAAACGAATCCCCATCCTCACCATCACCATCACCACAAGGACAGTGATATGATCAAGGTATTGCCTTGGGTCGGTACACCCCCCAGCTTCATTGAAGTCAAGCCTGGTCCTGAGCCTGCTAGAAACGACAATGTTAGAATATATCCAGTTTCGAATCTTCCTCACCCCCACAGCCATCACATCAGTCATCACCACGATGAATCCACATTAATAATGAGGATCCAGGGAGCAATCGCATCCCTTGGATTATGGGAGGGAAGCATTGTAGCCTTCGTCCTTGGTACGTGTCCTTTTGATTAGCGCCGAAACTTGATGTTCTGATACGCATTTGTTACCCAGGATGTGGACTCGGAGTTCTCATTCGTATGTTCTTTGTGTTGACCGTAGTCGTTTTTCGTTCTATTCGAGGAAAGAAGGAGAGCGATGAATATACCTATGTCAACAACGATGACGACTACGACACTGAGGAAATCTTAGTGCCCCCTCCTTGCTACGTCTATGTCGACACCAAAGTTCCGGTTGTCGAGGACGCAGTCCCCAAGGCTCCTGCCGAAGAATCCAAGTAGTTTTCTCATTTCCAGTGCGCGTGAATTCCAATACAATCTCTTTGTGAATAAGTGAGCATCATCCCCGTGTTAAAGAGTACATTGTAATCATATTTATGTAGAGGCAATTTCCTCGCTCTTTAACATCAGTTCCACGTTTTGGTTTGTTATAATATATAAAAACTCGATCCTTACATTTTCACCTTTTTTGTTGTGATTTGATATGCAATGTGTTCAGAGACACGATCAATGGACATAATGGTCTTTTTTCAATGGTCATGGAGTTGTTACCTGTACAAGGTATAGCATTATGACTCGATTGTTAAATCTGCCGATAATTAATTGTTGCTGGCCAAACAAATTGAAAATTTGAAATGTGAGCAAGTGAATACAAAAACAGCAAGTATATACAAGCATTATCCTATGTTGTTAGCCTAAGAAGTGGAGTAACATTCATTTAGTGGCACCTAGCCCGAGCTTGGTCGTTTTGTAAATAGCCTTCAAAGGGGCGTCCAGCCCACCAGTAACACCAATTCGGTCACCTTCAGTCCATCCCATGGATGCTAACATCTGGAATCCAATGTTTGACTCTCCAATCTTTGGTGCAGTCTACAAAAATGGTGAATGTAAGCTTTACAGTAAAAAAAATTAACAATAAAAAAACTGACTTTTCCAACTTCCTCCCCATCTCGATGTCTAGGAAGGACATACTTAGGCCCACCAGCCTTGCGATCCACGAATGCTGCATCCCTACCACTTCCTGCCCCGGTTCGTCTAACAATC
Organism: Floccularia luteovirens; assembly: GCA_009739215.1. Classification (NCBI taxonomy): domain Eukaryota; kingdom Fungi; phylum Basidiomycota; class Agaricomycetes; order Agaricales; family Squamanitaceae; genus Floccularia; species Floccularia luteovirens. Next base: position 3,090,111 of record VSJF01000002.1, read on the forward strand.
TTCGCCACTTTCGCTTCATCCACCCGATTTCCCGTCCTCGATGTTTTCATTAAAGTAGTATACCTTGCATCTCCGTACCCCTTACTTACACTCTTCAAGCCGAATGCGAGAGCCATCTGATGAACATTCGCTCTCGTTTCTTTATTGGTCGGAGGGAGTGCCATAGAAGAAGGTCCCCTGAGATCACTGATGAATCGTCGGATTTGTTGCACAAGAGTTGTCATGTCGATGATGCGATTCGGGATAACTGTGATAGTCGGGTCGAGACGCGAAGCAGTAAGCATTGTTTTGCGACCTTTCTTACCGCCTTTTTTGCGAGATAGTGGATCGGTTGCTTGTATTAGTCGCTCGATTTCGCGGTCACGCCTTCGAGCCGCTTTCTTTTGTCGGTCCTTCTCCCATTGGATCTGAAGATCAAGTGGCAGTCCCTTGCCCTTATTCTTTCGTTTGGCTGCAGGATAAAAAAATGATTGATGGGTTGATGGGTGCAGAGATTGAATAATATATACGCACTTGCGGGTTTGGTGTAATCAACATCGTCAAGATAGTCGTCCCTGGGGGAATTGAAAAACATTTTCCTCTCTTTGCGGCTGCTGCCATCCCATAATTCACCATTTTCATGCACGATGTCCTATATAAATTCGAATCAATATCCTAGTTTTTATTGTATAAAGAAAAACTTACATCGATCTGGGCAATAAATTCTTCATCTTTATCTGCCATGGTCATATATCGCTCAAAAAGGTCGTCGTCGTCGTCTTCATCTTCATCCTCTCCGTTCATATCAGAGTTAAAGGAATCATCCCGTGCCTTCTTTTTTTGCGACATGGTACGCAACGCTTCTAATCTGGCACGGAACTTTGTCCTTGGAGTTTGCCCTTCATCACTGCTATCGTCTTCATCAGATGGCCCATCTATCTCGCCATCCTCGAGATCTAGATTCAACACGTCGGCACTCCGTCCTGGTTCTGCAACCAGTGCAACTTCTTCTGCCTCAAAAACTGCCTCAATCTCTCCATCTTCAACCTCATCTTCGTTATCGTCATCATCATCATCCCCTTCATCCCCTTCCTCTTCTCCCCTTCCCTCCTCCCCTTCCCCTTCCTCTCCATCACTATCACCACTACTACCCCTGGACATTTCGGCTTCTTCGTCTTCGCGTGTCAATTTATCTGCGTCGGATATGTCTCCCATGGTGACATGTGTTCCTGCATCTTTACCAACAAGACCACCCACGAAACGCTTCATTGCCTCGATATCGAGCTCCAGCTCTGGATCAACATCCATACCTTCCGCTCCATGGGCTTCCACTGCTCTCTTCGTTGAACCGTTACTAGTCTGACCAGTCGATTCCTTCTCAGCATTTAGGTCTTTCTGCATTTCACCACCAGAATCTCCCCAATCCAAATCAGAATCCCCCCTTCTTCTTTCTGCCCACCTGGGGTCTTTTACCTTTCCACGACGTAGCATCACTTCTTCTCTCATCGCACCGAACGTTCTAAACGACCCTTTTGCTCTTCTATTCCGTTTCCTTTCCCAAGCTGAAGCCACTTTGGCAGTCCTTGGAGTAAATATGGGTGGGCGTTTTCGTGTAACAGATACAGGCGTGTTCGTTGCAGAACGAGATATAGATGTGAACGAGACAGAATTGAAGGAGGGAACAGGAGGTACATTTTGTGAGACAGTTTTTGAACTAGACGCAACGGGTTCATGGGTTGTGGTTTCCATTTCTGTAGTTTCATCATCCGGAGCTTGGGATGGGAGAGCTGGTAGGAAGCTGCTCCGTACATAAGGAGAGTATCTTGATTTATCTTCACGGGATAAGGGAATTTGTGGCGGTTGAGTCGAATTTCGCGGATGCGGTGCGACATAAACAATGATTTCTTCATCGGACAGGTCAGGAAGGTCATGATGTGGGGATACGGCCGGAAGTAATGTCGAGCTAGGGTTTGAGTCATAGTAAAAATGTTGGTTGGGAGCGGACTGTAGACTATCCCCTGGTTTATGGTTTACTGGTTGTAACTCTTTTGTGGATATATCGTCAGTGTTGATGCTAACGCTGTCTAGTTTTCTTTGAACAATTGACATTTCCGTACTTGTGTTGGAGGGATGGCCGCCCTCTATATGGGCCTGGGTTCCGATGTTGGTATCAACACGGAAGCCAGTAAATCTTTCCTCTGTTATCCGAACATCCTCTCCTTGAGCTGGGATATCTAATAGTTTGGCGATGTCATTGAAATCGATTTCTTGCAAATTTTCTTGGTCGTCATCGGAGCTAGAGCTATCTGCCGGAAAAAAGTTGCCTCCACTGAAAACTCGCGCTACACGGTCACCTGTTGGTACATGACTTTTCCAGTTATCTGTGGGATCTGCCAAAAACACCATCATCATTGAGTTGTCTAGCTGGAAGTAACAAAAAACCTCCATACCGATGTCCTCTACGACCGGCTTGAGAATCTCTTCGACCTCTGTAAATAGAGTTTTCGTGTGGACAGATGGTACAAATTTTATAGGCCGAAGTAAAGGTCTCTCCTGATAGAGTAGTTCAGACAGAGGCCCATCTGGCCTTAGTCTCGACCCCCCCTGTATGCCACCTCTCCCCCTTCCTCTGCCTCTCCCCAGTTGTGAAAACCCTCTTCTGGTCGGAGTCTCGGATCTGGAATTTGAAGAAGTGGGCTGACCAAAACCACGTCCGCGGCCGCTGACTCTGTCAGATTGGACTATAGCTTCATGGATCACGAGCGGTGGTGTCAATGACATGGGAGTAACGTACTGTAATTGTACGCCTGGAGATTGAAGTCAATCTCCGCATCTAGAATGGTTGGACCCCCCCTTTCCCGGCCTCCAAATCTTCCAGAGCCGCGTCCACCACCATCTCTTCCTCTAGGAGAACCTCTATTTCCCCGACCTCTTGACCGATGACCTCCCTTGGGCATTCTACAGGGATTGTGCGCTAAGCACCTAGTGTGGCGTAAGGATGTTCAATCTGCGGCACTGCAGTGCAAATACTTGCAGATAGCGTCACTCAGTTTGTTCTTGACGGTTATGCCAAACACAACAATGCTTTTCCGTTTCCGTGTAAACCGAGTGTCAGTCACTGCTTTTCAAACGTTTTCTCTAAATTATTCTATTCTTCATCATGACTTACGCAAATCAAATCCAACATGACGAAATAAATGTTGCATCTTTAGTCAGGCGACTGGAGAAATCAATATCCAATCAGAGTGAATGGGACACGTCTGTACAGTCCAATCTCACTTGGCTGAAAGCACAAGGGGCGTTGCAGGTATGTGTGGTTTAGATCAGTGTTTGGTGTAGGGAGAGACTGAAATGCTTACAGAAAGTGAGATTTGCAAAGAAACTGATGAAGAATGTCGAGTTACATGATGTAGAACCGACGCCGTGAGTCTCTGCATGAACGTAGTTTAGCGAATGAACAAACCGAACGTCGCATTATCAGGACCAAAGCGAGTTCACGTAACGAAATGAAAACTACATTGGAGAAGATAGAAGCCTTCTTGAGTGATATTGAGAAGGTTTGTTTTTACTCTGAAGCAATAGTCGACTGTATTTATTAAAGTCTGCTCGAAGCGCACCGCAGTCACTCCAATCCGTCCTTCTTCCATTCTTTCAAGGATACCTATTCCTCTAGCAGAACCGGAACCAGAACCAGTTCAAGTACAGCCTGACGTCGAGACAGTACCAGACGATGAATCAGCAGGTTTGAGCAACCAACCACTGGTACCGACAGACAACCTACTACTCTCTCCCACCGAAACGTCTCCTTCCTCATCTACAGGTCTTATATCATCTATACCTATCCAACAATCCACATCAACCTCAATATCAACAGCCTTATCCCAACCCACCTCTCAAGCCACTCCCCGCAGGAACATGCACGCTTCTTCTGCGCTACAAGATGAGCTAACAAGCCAACTGGCACAAATGTCTGCTCAACTGAAGCGTAACGCTATCTATTTCTCAGACTCGCTAGAGAAGGATAAATCTGTGATTGAGGATGCCCAACAGAAGATTGAGGGTAACTTTGGTTTCATGCAGACGCAGCGATTGCGTTTGAGAGACCACAGAGGGAAGAGTTGGGGAACTACAGGTTTGACGGTGGCCATTGTGTTGGTAGTTGTACTCATATTTTTAATGATGGTCTCGGTGATTAGGTTCTCCTGATTTATATACTATGCTTTTTCCTCATTTTCAGCTTGTTCGCGCCTTGTAGCTCGAGTTGGAGGGACGGAACAAGAGATGATCTATTACAAAAACATGTTTATAACTGACATTTAAGGACACATTTGATGTCGAAGCCATTTAGCTACAAAGCCCGCTTTTTTATCCACACCACACCCTCGCATTTTGGAACAGCCTGAACCAAGGACCAGTACCCTTCCAAGTATCAACAAAATCGGGTGGGAACCAACTATTACTTTCTAGGGTAACGACTCGTTCAGGATGTGGCATGAGTGCCAACACCCTGCCGCTCGTGGTCTGCACTCCAGTGATTCCACCAGGGCTCCCGTTTGGATTCAACGGGTAAATTTCTGTCGGTTTACCTGAAAAATCCACATATCGTATCGCAACTAATCTGGCCGACTCGAGTGCTTGTCTCTGGGAATCTCCTCCAGTGAATGATGCACGACCCTCCCCGTGGGCAACTGCCACCGGCAACTTCGACCCAACCATATCCCTCAAAAATACAGACTTTCGAGTCACGTCGTTGTCCACAATTTCTACCATAGAAACACGAGCTTCGAATCTTTCCCCCCGATTGGACTTGAAATCTGGCCAGTTTTCCGCACCGGGGATGATCTCCTTCAGATGGCTTAGGAGCTGGCACCCATTGCATACTCCAAGTGTGAACGTGCTATCCCTAGCGAAAAAATCGACAAATTCTTTTCTTGCTATGTCATTGAGAATAGCAGAGTTCGCCCATCCTTTACCGGCACCCAATACGTCTCCGTACGAGAATCCTCCGCAAGCAGCAAGACCGTGGAATTCACCAAGATTTACAGAGCCGGTCAGGATGTCTGACATATGTACGTCCACGGCATTGAATCCAGCAGCAGAGAAGGCCCAAGCCATCTCTACCTGACCGTTAACACCTTGCTCACGAAGTATGGCCACCTTCGGGCGATGCGTTAGATCCCGCGATGGAGATGAATATGTGAAAGTGAGGTCGTAAAATAGTCCACTATGCAGAGCGTCGCTAATCAAGTCAAATTCTTCCTTCGCAGTAACGTGGTTATCCCTGAGGGACTGCATCCAAAACGAAGTTTCGGACCACAATCTTTGCAATTCTGCCCGTGTGACATTGACTATTGGATTTGCTTTATGTATGATGGTGATGCCCTGTTCATCTGTCGTAGAGTTGACGCTCCCAATGGCATGGATTGAGGTGGAGGGAAAGCCAGCGTTGATGAACACAGTCATAAGTCGATTCAACAATGATCTTCGAACCTGTACGACTGCTCCAAGTTCTTCATTGAATAATGCCGAAATTGGACTTTCGATGTGATGCAACGCGTCCAATGATACTTCCATGCCGACACGGCCAGCAAAACACATCTCTGCCAAGGTGGTGAATAGACCTCCATCAGATCGGTCGTGATATGCTAATATAAGTCCTGGATCTGTTGCTTTTATATTTTGACAGGCGTTCAAGAAAGACTTGAGAACAAGAGGGTCATCGACGTCGGGTACCTCATCGCCGATTTCTTTAAAAACTTGTGCGATGGCAGATCCTCCCATACGTTCCTTCCCACCTGCTAAATCAAAGAAGACAAGACTCGTTGGCTCGTCCATATCTGTGCGAAGCTGCGGTGTCCACGTTTTCCCAACGTCCTCTATTGGTGCGAAAGCAGTAACGATGAGAGACAGCGGAGAGCTAATCTCTTTTTGATCTCCCTGATCACTCCATTTCATCGACATCGACATTGAATCCTTACCGACAGGAATTCCGACGCCTAGTATGGGACATAATTCAAGCCCAATGGCCTTCACTGCCTCATACAAGGCAGCACCTTCTCCCCCTTCCGACGCCGCACACATCCAATTCGCGCTAAGTTTAACAAGTGACAGGTCGCCGAAGAAGGCTGCGGTTAGGTTTGTAAGTGATTCTGCGACAGCCATCCGTGCAGATGCGGCAGCGTTAAGAAGTGCTAGGGGAGTACGCTCGCCCATTGCCATTGCCTCTCCACATATTACGTCGAAACCGTACGCCGACCGAGTTACTGCCACGTCTGCTACTGGTACTTGCCATGGCCCGACCATTTGGTCACGGGTGACAAGTCCAGTTACACTTCTATCACCAATGGTAATCAAGAAAGACTTCGACCCTACAGAAGGAAGGCGCAAGACGCGGCTCGCAGTCAATAAGATGCGATCTTGCAAGGTTTCCGCCAAGAGTAGATATGTTGTTAACGATGAGTCGAATGGAACACCAGATATACGACGTGTATTATCCTTGCGAGACATCTTGGGGGGCTTGCCAAACAACGTAGACATTTTCAGACGAATGACGTCCTTCTTGAAAAGCCGGTCCGTCACGACTAATTCCTGTTCAGTGGTTGCGACTCCTACAATTGAGAAAGGACACCTCTCCCTCTTGGCAATCTGCTCGAAAGAGGCGACCTTATCTGGGGCTATAGCTAAAACATAACGCTCCTGGCTTTCATTACACCAAATTTCCATGGGCGACATCGACGAGTCCGCAACTAACACGTCTCGAATCTCGAACGTAGCGCCTCTACCCTGAATCGTGCACCAATTCCGGGAGAGCATTGGACAGACCTCCAGCTCCGACGTCATGAATGCTCTCGATGGGATTTATCTCGTCCAAGCCTACACATGCATCAATCACTTGCTGACATCTTCTCTGCATCTCCGCATTTTCTCGTTGTACCGAGGCAAAGTCTAGCTCGGCAGAACTCGCGCCTGAGACCTGACTAGAAGCTGCACCCCCTCCTAAACCTATCAACATCCCGGGTCCACCTAACACCACCACTTTCGCGCCAGGAGATATGCTTGACTTTTTTGCAAACTGTGGCCTGACATTCCCATACCCACCAGCAATCATGATGGGCTTATGATATCCCCTCACTTCTCTCTGCAGACCATCCGCTGAGATAGGTATGCTTTCAGCAAATGTTCGGAAGTAACCTGCAAGAGCAGGCCTTCCAAATTCATTATTGAAAGCGCTCGCGCCAAGCGGTCCTTCGATCATTATATCTAGTGACGATGCAATGTGTGATGGTCGTCCAAAATTTGTTTCCCATGGTTGGATATGATCGGGGATCAGCAAGTTGGAAACAGTAAACCCTGAAAGCCCTGCTTTTGGTTTGGATCCTCGGCCAACGGCACCTTCATCTCTGATCTCGCCTCCTGAACCAGTCGCCGCGCCTGGGTAAGGTGATACTGCTGTTGGATGATTATGGGTCTCGACTTTGATAAGTATGGGCATGTCTTCTTCTTTGGATGTGTAGACAAAGGAATTTTTACCACTGGCTTGTACCTGGGATACGCTGAATCGTGGGGCGGAATGACCTTCCAGAACGGCAGCATTGTCGGAATATGCAGATATAGTACCAGCACCGCTGACCTTTTCTGTATTGCGTATCATTTGAAAGAGGGAAGATGGCTGGATTTCATCATCGACAGTCCATGATGCGTTGAATATCTTATGTCGACAATGTTCTGAATTGACTTGAGCGAACATGAACAGTTCCGCATCACTTGGATTGCGTTGCATAGCTGAGGAACCGGAAATATATGCTTCAATGAGATAATCAATCTCATCAGGGGCTAAAGCAAGCCCTAACTCTCTGTTGGCTATAACAAGCCTCTGCTTCGCATCTTGCGTTTCGGTCGATAGACCATAAAGATCGACCGTCCGCAGAGATTTTGCTTCATTGTGTAAGAATAGCGCAGTTTCGCTGGGTGGGGTGAGTTGAACGACCTGGGTCATACGATCATGAATGAAGTCTTCGAAAGCACTGATGGTATCACGAGAAAGTTGCTCGTTTCCTGGGGTAGTAAACACAAATGCAATACCCCTCTCCAATCGCTGAATATGTGACCCGAGATTGCATAGAGCCGAAATGTCTGTGGCTTTGCTTGACCATGGTGATACCGATCCAGGCCTGGGTAAAATAAAAGCAATATTATGACCTTGAGCAAGTTTCTGCAGGGTTCCTTCGAGCTCGATATTATCGCCATACGTCAATAGGCGATTAAGGATTTTGCGGGGAGCAGACTCCAAATTAGATAGTTCTTCCTCCGATGCTTCGGATTTACATTTGATAATATGAATCCAGATGGCATCAACACTCGTGATTTGGGAGTTTCTTTGCTGAATATTTTTCAAGAGGGCATCTCTCTTTGGCTTTGATATTGATGATGAGCCTGGCAGGATAAGCATACCTATAGATGTGATAAGAAACAACCCAGAAAACTATTCATAAAGGATTTACCGCCTCTCAAAGTGTACGTTGATCTATATGGATGGACGATATAGAAAAAAGAGATGACACAATCCTAACGTATTATGTTTCAAAGATCTAATCTCAATCACACGTCGCAGTTCATCACATGATGTGATAGTAGCCCCTGAATGTCACAGAGGAAGTATTAAGAACTTGACTATTGCTTATCAGAACACGCTGGATACCAATGATAACGAGAAGATGCAAAGTACATCCCATACACTACGATGTAGAAGTTTTAAGAAACCCACTAGCCGGAATTACCGGACGGCGAGATACAAGCCCTCCACCGCTACATTTGCCTGCCAAATACCTAAGCCTCGTACCACGCGGAGTGCAGGGGGTGCCGTAATTATAAGACATAATGCAGGAAGGATGAAGATGATAAGTGCCAGAGTGATCAGAAGTGTTATCGCTGGCTTTATAACGAGAAAATAGAACAGAGCCTGATATGATGTAGGATCTGAGAACTAGAAAGTGCCAATAGAAGGTGATGAATAGGATTAAACCATGCATCGCATTGAGGCATACCATGGCATAAGTATTTTTGTAGAATGATCGTTCTGGAATAGGACCAGTCCTTCCTGCCTCGACCTCCGCGGGGGTCGGTTCGCGAAATCTTGTGAATATAGGACGAGGGGGCTGTGGTAGTGCGTATGCCAGTCCCTTATGGAAACGCATTTGCAAGGCGAGCTGTGATAGAACGTGTCAGTGCATCAGTCGCGACTCGGGATAGTTACTACTGCAAATTCTTACTTCTCCTCGGGCAAAAGCCCGAGCTCCGAGCAAGTTGAGGAAGCATAGTACAGCACCGAGCGGTAGTGCCATCAATAAAGTTGTTCCACTCTGGAAGTCATTATGAGTTAGTTATGTGCATACAAATAAAGGTGTGAGGAGTGTGTCAACCCCTGATCATACGCAGCAGTTGATATTTATGAGAACATCCTCCCCTGAAGAAACGCAGGACAGGAATTGCAAACGAAAGCCGACCTACCAAAGTAAACACGAAAAGAAATACCCATGCAAGTAATGCATATGGAAAATTAATGAGTGTGAGGTGAAGTAGTGGCATGTAATACACCTTCTTCGCCAATGGCTTGAAGTACCATCTCCACGATTCCTTGGAAAAGAACCCTCTTTTCCTACTGCGGGAGTGTCCAGGAGGTACATCCTCTTGCTCATTCATCGACAAGAAAGGTTGGCGTTCTGATGCATGATGCGTCTCATCTTCGGGTTGAAATAGGGAGAAGACCGTCTGTGCTAATGAAGGAGTTGCAGAAATGGTGCTGATGTGGGAAAGCGACCTTGGTCGTCTGGAATGGTGTTGATGTGGTGAAGGGGGTGCTAAGAATGGGGTTGTCTCTGTAGGCTCCGCATCATCATCACCATACCCTCCAGGTGTTGTCGGAAAAGGATTGGGTGATATCGGGGCATCTTGTTCAAGAGATGAATCGGGCGGTACTACGTGGATTGATGATACTGTAATTCGATGAGCATGGCGCCCACGAGTAGAACGATTAGTTCGGGAGCGTCGTCCTGGTGATGGATATGGTGGTGGTGGATCTGACATTATGGGATCGCAAGCATTGAGATGTGGCAGCTGAGAAGTAGATTCCGTAAGTACATCGCTAGGAGTCATGAGTGTTGAAAGCAAGCTAGATACTAGTACAGCTCTTAGTTGCGTCAAATGTCCCAAAAGATTATGTAAATGCGCATTGACTCCGACTATGACTACGTATCAATTGGTACTAACTCCTATACCCTATATCTTAGGCTACACCCAACCATCGTACATGGTGTACCGGTACTTCGCTCCGGCCAAGTCCCTATACTTTCAATCCACCATGCTTTCAATGTGCCTCCACAAGCACTTTTCATCAACAATGTCTTGGCATCAATTATGGTATGTTCAAATGACACCTAATTTTGTTGCATTGAATACAGAGTCTAAAAGTTCATATTTTGTCATACGAAGTAAATAACATTCCCAAAAGAGTACATAACCAACATGAATAAGTATTAGAAGAACCATGCTTACTAAATATAACTGGCTTGAACTGTTGTAGTCTAATTCAGCCTGGTGGGCAAACAAAAACATTTGAACTCCTCTTGCAATCCCAAATAAAAGGATTCATATAGATAGACCTGGTGCCTAGTGGGTGTTCTGTACGAAGTAGTAGTTTGAATGCATTTCTTCCTGAAGAAACTGACATCCCCAAGCCAGAAACTTCTATTACGGACCTGTGCATATGATTACTGATCATGTGCCAGAGGCATGTCGGCTGGCGCTGAGTACAGAGTTTTTATCCGAGTCAAATGTAAACTCCTTGGTTTATCGGTGATAAGTAAGTACTTAGTACCAGTAGCTCTTTATTCGATAGCCTATTTGCCACTTTCTCTGGTCAATTGCAGTAGAAAACGTCGAAGCCATGATGTGTATAATTTGGGATTGGTATTTATCCACGGTGGCTAGGAATTTGATGCTTCGGTAAGCGCTTAGCATTTGACGCTCATTGAGCTTTTGAACTTTTCCACAAGCCCCATTTTCAAGTTACTACGCATCTTGCAGCGGGCGCGTGTTGGCGATGCTACATTCCACATCCTTTGCAACAGCTTTTGAGCTGTTGTTCCTGGCGTGAAGTGTAATGGTTTGGATACCAGTACTCATGTTTAAGGAAAACATCTCTCGGCATCTGTCAATTGCGTGAAATGTAATTTTCATCACCAAAGATTGTTTTCAGCGTTCAACGTTTCAAATCCTAACATTCATAGACTGTTCGCTCTCAACTAGCACAGGCGTTTCATAACAGTGGTGAGTAACCTGTGTTTCTGGAAACTAAATCCAAAACTATACTTACATTTGCTCTCACTTCGTCCAGTCATATTGGCCATGGGTTGCTTTCCGAACATCAGTATTTTTAGCTCTCTTATGTTGAATTACATTATGGCCCGGCCGCCGACTTATGAATCTCGGACGAAGTGTCTGAAAGGGCTTAAAACGACTCTGGCCCTGCCTCCTTCAATTGCTTTATTTTCATTCCTTTTGTATGGCAACATTCAGCTATAAGACTCTTTGGTTAGATGCATTACCAAATTCTTCTGAGATGTACGTTTCTTGTTATTACTTTCGAACCAGGAGAAGTAAAATTTTTAAAGGGCACCAAGTTTGATAATTCCATTCGTTGCTACTTGCATTTCAATCATTTTCTTTCTCTCAAACATTATTCTGAGCGAATTACGGGATCGGTTTTTTGTAAAAAAGAGGCAGGGCAAATAAATCAACCCAAAACAGTTTCGCAAGGTTTCATCGGACGCCATGGAAGCTATACAAGAACATTTTATATGGTTCTGAGAGCGTTAGGATGTGTTGGGTTATTGTGCATATCAGCCTGGCCCATCGTTCAAAAACAGACAGTTGAAGTGATGTCTCTCGGGGTTCCATCATGTATCACCTACGTAAGTTTATCTTCCGATGCTTGAATAATTATGTTTCGCCTAATATACTGTATCTAATAGCTCTACTTCACTATCCTTGCTATAACGTCAATATGGAGCCTTCGGTGGGGCATAATGAGCAATATTCAGCTCAATTTCTTACTTTTGGTCACTTTTACTGTTTACGCTTCGAGTGACTTGTCGCCCTTGGCAACTACAACAAAACATCCAATTGACTTGGATGATGATTCAAACCTTTGGGCAAAAATTTCGGTCTTGTTTGTCATTTCGATCGTCATTCCTCTTGTCATTCCGAGGAGGTATAACCCTATTGTCGCTGTGAGTAAATACCTCAAGCTTCCTTTGAATATTCTGACCTCAGGTTTCAGAATCCCGAAAGTCCCCCAAATCCGGAGCAAACTGCTTCCTTGCTTTCTCTTCTAACTTATACGTTTCTCGACCAAATTATCTTCACAGCTTACGAACTACCTCACCTTCCTTACGCCCTCTTACCACCACTCGTTGACAATGATAGATCTGAAGTTTTGACTAAGAATGGCTTTCTCGTGCGTGATACAGATACGACGTACCTCATAAACTAAAGTTTTGGTAGCATATTAACATATACTCTGGAGCGAAAAGACAACATCTGTTCTTCGGATTAATGCGCATATTTCGTAAGAAATTTCAGCCGATTTGGACCTTTCTTTGACCATTTCCTCTTTAGGTCTCGAGTATACGATCCTAGCTATAAGTGTACTCGGCCAAGTAGTTGGAAGCTTTACCTCGCTGATAGCTCTGAACAGACTATTGAAGTGAGTGGCATCTCAGCATGGCGACAAACCAGATCCTAAGTTATACATGTAGTTTCTTGGAAAACGATGGCGTCCGCGCGACCATCCGGCCCTGGTTTTGGATATCCCTACTCTTTTTAGGACCTATGATTACATCGTTATCGACTCAGTGGTACATGTTCATCTCAACTAGGACTTTGGTTAGAACAGAAGGATTGATCACCCAGTTGGTGTTCGAGCACAGTCTCCGGATTCGTCTAACGGCAGAGGTCCCGAAATCCTCAGTGGATGTAAAGCCAACTGCTGCTCCAACTGGGTCGACCGGTGCTGTCGAAAGGAACCAAGTTAGTCCAAAATCCAATACAACTGGTACTGCTACTGATATAGACAAGCCAACTGCATCATCAGTGAAAGGAATTACGGAAGAGTCAACTCAAGGAAAAAAGCCAACGTTAAACAACCCTTATCAGCAAAATAAATAACTTGGTCACCGTCGATTTGGGCAACATCGTTGGAGCTAGAGACTTTTTGATGTTTGGTAGGTCCTCCGGCATCTCGATCAATCATGATGAACTGAATTTATTAAATATCACTAGTCCTTTTTGTACCTCTATAAATTATCTTTTCCATGGTTTTTCTAGGAAAAGTTCTCGGGTGGAGGTAAGCTATATCACCCGTAATCACTGGTCGCTCAAGCTGTTGATATTCAAAACAGTGCATACTTTGGGTTTGCTTGCATGGTTGTATTGACATTCGCCTCTTTTTTTATTGCAAAACAAGTTCGGAGCATTGAAATTGAAAGGAAGAAAATGGTATTACGTTCTTTTTCGTTACATCACAAATTGCTTAGGATTCATATACAGACCGATGCCCGCGTACAAGTTGTGTCAGAAAGTGCGAGTCGTGCCTAGTTCTATCCTGCTTAATAGAAGTACTCGAGTTTCGTAGCGGTAAACATCCTCCGGATGATCAAATTGTCTGGTTGGGAAGATAAGACAAGTGATGTGATCCGAGGAAAACGTGAAGAGGAGCTAGTTTGGATCGGGAAACGTCAGGTATGTCAGCAGATCGACCGGCAATAGCGCGCGGCTCAAAAATCTTAGATACTGGACTTGTTGCTTGCTATCTCTAAGTATGTCGACATATTTCTCTTCCGATCATTTACTCATATGTCTCCGGTAGTTTCTCTGCCCCGATGATATCAATGTTGGTGACTTTCGCCACTCATACCATCGTAATGAAACAACCGCTCACTGGTTTGTGCAATAATACTGAAAATCTTATGTGATGTTAATATTTGTTCCAGCATCCAATGTCTTCCCAAGTATCACAGTGTTCATTACATTGCGCAAACATCTGCACAGAATGTTCACGGAATTAACTGCTGTGATTCAAGGTTTGTGTCCTGTTACAAATTGGATAAATCTTTCTGAACTGCCATCACTCAGGGAGAGTCTCTCTAGACAGAGTGAATGACTTCCTTCGCAGCACTGAATTGCTAGACTTTTTAACCATAGACAGGCAGGATGGGGCAGTGGCACCCAATTAGTCACCGCAACGAGGATTTCATTGGATTCAGGGACGCGACGTTCTCTTGGTCAACGGATGCTTCGGAGAGTGAATTCATGCTTCGCGTGGCTGGTTCTTTGGCTTTCAAGCCAGGGTGCATCAACCTTATAGTCGGACCCAAGTAAGTCATTCCAGCTTCTTTTCCGATCAAGTGAAATGACGATGAACTATGACTACCAGTGGCTCTGGAAAGACATCCATGCTGATGGCCCTATTAGGTATAGTTTCCTAGCTTATTGCACTTACTTTACCTATCATTTTCCTTCCTTAGGTGAAATGCATTATGTTCCATCTGGTTCAGCATCCACTTTCAATCTTCCTCGCGAAAAGGGTGTCGCATATGCAGCACACGAGCCGTGGATACAAAATGACACTATCAGAGAAAATATTATCTTCGGCGCTCCTTTCAATGAGGCCAGATACAAGAAAGGTAAAATCACTATAGTTTTTTTTTGTACCGCTTGTGATTAAATCCTCTCTGCACCAGTCATCTATCAGTGTGCTTTAGAGCCTGACCTTGCTATATTTGATGCTGGCGATCAAACTGAAGTCGGAGAACGAGGGATTACTCTTAGGTTTGGTTTCGCTAGCAACCTTTTACATTGTGCTAACGAGTTCACCTCAGTGGGTCAAAAAGTGGGCTGTACGATTTTTTCTTTTGGGATTAACCTCTGAATTGAAGATTAGGCACGAGTCACACTAGCACGAGCTGTTTATTCATCTGCAGAAATCCTTCTTCTAGATGATGTATTGGCAGCGCTCGATGTTCACACGTTTGTACTTTAAGATAGATGTTACAAACCGTTGCTGACTCTTGATGTCTTGAAGAACTCATTGGATTGTCGATGAATGTTTTCAAGGAGATCTCCTTCGCGAAAGAACCGTAATACTGGTGGTAAGTCGGCGTCGCGCGTTGTAATTGGCTGAATGAACAGGATTAAAATGCTCTTTTTTTCAGACTCACAATATGACATTGGCATTTATGGCAGGATTTGTGGTGTCGATTGATAAAGGTGGTGATGCTCATGCTCAAACTCTGGATCTCAAAGTGCTTTCAAATTGGGGTCGAAGCACTGAACTCGAGGAACTCGGATTTGTAGCAGATGAGGAAGAAAAAGAACCTGAATTAGAAAAATTAGTAACACAAAGGACCGGGAATGATGGAAAATTAATCGTTGCCGAGGAAGTAGTTGAAGGCCGAGTTAGTTTTACGACCATGAAGTTATGCTTTTCGGCTCTTGGCGGAAAACACCCGGTTTTGTCCTTGTTAGTCTGGGTTTGTGGTTTGTATGCAAGCGATTTTGCGCTCATTTTCCAATGATGGTTCCTGGGTCGCTGGAGTAGTCAATACGCTGATAGTCGATATGTTGATAATCCACTAGTTGGGGTTCCAGTGGTCCTGTGGGTAAATTCTTGTGTGCTTTCAGTGCTTGTTGCTTAACTTCATATTTTTGATATAGTAATCTTTACATATTTGCTTCGCTTATCACCTCCTCGGTTCTTTTTCTAACCTGGGATACCAAATTCTATGACTTATGCATAATTCGAGCTTCAAGAACCTTGCATTTTAAGTTCGTTGAGTCAGTGATGAGGTCAACTTTCAGGTGAGAAAGCTTATCATATTTATTTATTGGACAGCTATTTAAGAAATTGCATAGGTGGCTTGATGAGACTCCAGCCTCGCGCATTCTCTCAAGATGTATACGAGATATAAACGTGGTGGACAGTACGCTGGCGATTGCATTTTCCCAGTTTATAGTGACTTGCATCGTTTCGGTTGTCATAAGACTCATTGCCGTAGTACTGTTCACACCCGTCTTTATTTTCCCAACTCTGGCTGTCGGTATGCTTGGAGTATACACTGCAATCATCTACCGAAAAGCCCAGATGTCGCTGAAGAGGGAAATGAGGTAGGTGAAGAGGTATGGGGATATTATACACGCTGATACTTGGATCCTAGAGTTTTGCCCTCTGATGTTGATTGGGGTCAGAATGTATAATGAGCTAGAGATTCAGTCGAATAGGTGTGTTTTTGTTCTATCATTAAATTCGTTGGCGCTCAGTGGCGAGTTACATTGTCCCCCCAGTTTGGAGCGAATTAAAGGGTACATTAATATTGAACACGAACCCGAGCCCGTCGAGTCAGGCAGACCCCCTGCAACGTGGCCAAGTAGTGGTGAGCTTCGCGTGGAAAAGCTGTCCGCTCGTTTCTCCGAAGTCCGTAATATCAAAAATTCCAACACATATCACCGACTAAATTGGATATATACACAGAATGGCCCCAAAGTCTTGCATGACATCTCTTTTAATATCAAATCTGGCGAAAGGATTGGTATAGGTAACCTCATACTCATCTACATGAAAAACTATAAATTGAATCATATGGTAGTTGGAAGGACTGGTAGTGGCAAGATTCGTCAACCGCGCCACGCCCTCATTTTGCCCTTTTCTGATTGATCAAATGTACACACATAGAGTTCCCTTATTCTTGCCCTCTTACGTTGCATTTTGACAGAGGGAAATATATATTACGATGGACTTCCTACCAGTGCTATTAATCTTGATGCATTGAGGTCGAGCATCACCATTATTCCGCAGACTGTAAGTACCGTCACTGTAATACATGGAAGTTGCTCAGATTGACTAAAATAAACTTGACAATCTCTAGCCCGAGCTCCTGAGCGGCAAGTAGATTGAAAATCGACCTTTATTTGGCTTGCTGAAGATAGTTATAGGTACTCTACGAAGAAATCTAGATCCATTTGAACAACACGATGATGCCTACGCTAAATGATGCTTTGCGATCTTCTGGTCTTTTTACTTTAAAAACCGACTCAGGAGAAGACCACCTCACATTAGACACCAATATCGCAAGCGGAGGTAGTAGTAATCTGTCTGTCGGTCAGCGCCAGATTATCACATTAGCGAGAGCAATTGTTCGGGGAAGCAAGTTACTAATCTTGGATGAAGGTGAGTCTGTCTGCTACTCCTCATATTATGTGTTCGTGCTAAGCGCTGTCAATGTAAAGCCACTTCCGCCATTGGTACGTTCGTTTCAATCTAAGATATTGCCCTTTTCACACTGGAATTGTTCCCTTAGACTACGAAACTGAGGCGATAATCCAATCCACAGTGCGCACCCGATTGGGATCTGACGTGACAGTCTTGACTGTAGCACATCGCCTCCAAACTATCATGGATTCGGATAGAATTGTAAGTGTTTCGTACCCCATGCTATATAGAATTAACTTGGCTTCAGATTGTTCTTGATAGTGGAAACATTGTGAGTTCTACTATGAATGTTCTAGTGGTCTATCTGAGTGTTATTTTTATAGGCCGAGTTTGATACTCCCAAGGCGTTATTGCGGAGAAGTGATGGGTTATTGAAGTCGTTGGTTAATGGAAGTGTGGATAAAGATACCCTCTACGCAAGAGCTGATGCCAAGGAATAGTTATTGATGGTGGGATTGAGAGACTATTGATTATTCGAATATGCATGAAATTAGTTACTCAGGCTAGTAGTGGTGGCACGTATAGGTTGCGAATAATCAATCAACATGTTTTACATAACGCGATCGCAAAGGTTTTATGGTTCTATATTCTGGCAGGGGTGGGTTATTTTTACCCAACACCTGATATCATGCTGATGAGATCGAAAAAAAGTTGGGTTTCTGCCATCCAAGCGTCCGTACTCAGACTATAACGCAAGATTAACAAAGCACACATTCAGCAGAGTAGCCAGTGCACGAGATTCAAGCTTCAATCCCTATCGGAGAACTATATATGCCATTGGGATCATATATGTCCTTCAAATGGCGCAGTCTACCAAAGTTTGAAGCGTAGTGACGCTCCCTCCCTAGTCAAAAATAAATCTCTAGAACTTGGGACGATATTCTGTGAAATCCTCACGATCCGGCAAGCTATCATCAGCATAATTCAAATACGCTCTAAGAGTCGAGAAGCAGAAGCTCATGTATACTGCACTTATAGAATAGAATAAGTTCAATGCTTACACATAATTCCAATCTGTGGAACTTCTCTTTAGAAGACCATTTACAATCCCCGGATCCCGTTTCAGCACAAAATAAAAATTTGGAACGGGATTGATGGTAGAAGTGCCACCAACAAACTAGATTCCACCTGCTGGAAAATGTGGGCAGGAATTTAGTAGTGACAGTTAGAATTGTATTGTGAATAGCGAATTTCTATGGGAAAAGGCAGAAGCATTATCAGAGATGGAATTGATGACCGAATTTTGACCTCCACAGAGCTCGACTTGGACGATCCAGTCCTTTGACAGGAATTAACTTTATTTTTAATTTCCAAAATTGCTTGAAGTTCCTACGATTGATGATGAGATGCCTTTGTTGGAAAGGTATAATACCATGCTTCCACTTGCAGCGTTGGGAATCGGAGAATTTTCTGGGGTCATGAGTGATTTGGCATAGAGGGTATCCGGTTTGTCTCCCAGATGTTTTGTCGTCAACGTCCCCAGCCTATCCAGATAATTTAATGACTTGGTATAACTACCCCTCGTTATCTTTTTCCATTTGGGAGTTGGATACGATCCAAAAATGGTGCGAGTATCCCAGTTAATGTGTTTGGGGACCCATAACATGCTTCCAACTGAGTGACACTAACTCTGCCTCGCGAAATTCCATTGTAGAATTCGAGCTCGCAACCGGATTCGCGACGTAGATTGGTGACGACGAAATCTTGGAACTTCTGCAACAACGCAGTTGCGACACTTGCTTTCAGATCCCAGTTGTATTCAAATAAAGCATCTGAGGAGGGTACTGAGAATGTCTTAAACTTGATTGAAGTCATTGTACCGAAGGAACCCGCGGCACCGCGCATAGCCTAAATGAAGTTTCATTAGTGACTGGTGCTGTCGTGAATTTCTCTTCTATAACTACTGACCGGCCAGAAAAGGTCTGGGTTGCGCAACTTCGAAGCAGTTGTAATTGTACCATTTGCGAGGACGACATTCAACGATACAATAGTGTCAACAAGTAGCCCCCATATCCTGGAAGTGAATCCATACCCACCGTATCCTGGGAACAGTTCCGAGTCGTTTAGTTTTGAAAAATCTCACATGCGGTGGCAACAAAGTTGCATAATTGGCCTTACCAGAGTGGCCGCCGACTCCAACGTAAGGACATACCCCATGAGGAAGTGCTCTTCCTCTCGCATTAAGTGCCAGCGCGACGTCTCCTAACCGAATTCCTGGGCCCAATATTGCTGTATATGTTTCAGAATCCACATCTACCTGGTTGAAGTCGCCCGTATCAACAACAACCACATTGTCTTTCCCGCCCAGCCCGTTTGCGATATAACTATGCTATGGAGATGCAATTAAACCGTTAAAATAGTGTACTTAATTCACGAGTATGCCTATACGCATAAATGCGGGGTTAAGTCGCTTACCCCTCCGCTTCGTGGGACAAACCGCAGCCTGTGGCGGCACCTATTCTAACAATTTGCGACGTGTGTTGTGGCGTGCTTGGAAATGCTATGGCTGCCGGTTTGAATGCATATCTTAGGTTGTCTGCGGAAGCCAAAATGATACAAATTTATTTTCAAAAAGGAAAAGGAGGTTTTTGGAGAGAAGGAAGACTTCACGTACAAGCTTGGCTGGCCCGAGAATATCCAATACTATCTGGGAAATGTACTTCAAAGTCCCTCCTAGAGAGATTAGACCGCAGGTTCCCAACTACCACTTGAAAAAAGCGGAGAGTGTACAAGGAGAATGAGTGCTAGAGGCAGGGGGAAAAGATTACGCATCTTCGTTTTCCTGCCTTGGTCTGGTATCCCTTTATACTATGATACTGCAATGGTTTTGTATTAGAAACCGCATTATCTGCGGTATAGGAATATACTTTCTCTAACAGCCCCTTCGATTGATGATGTGTTCAAACTAAAATGAAAGCTACTAAGTTCTAAATGGCATCTTGGACGGAGCTTCACTGAGGTGCCAGATCGAAAGCATCTGCTTCTCGCATGTTCATTCGGTACGCGCTGCATGTATTGATGTAGTCTATCCGAACAACTACACATATAATAAGCAACTTCAAAGGAGAACCCAAGGCGTAAACGTGTTGACGATGAAAGTTGTCAGAAAGTTTGTTGATATGATTATCAATTACTTGCCAACATTAATTACGACAGAAAGTTTATACACCGTACATGATCGTTCTCCTTCTGATTGTTTCCTTCCTGTGTGGTTGTATTCCCTCAGTACACCTGTACACTGGTCGGAAACGAGAAGACGGAGTCTGGATCATAGCTATCCTTAATTTCTTGTAACCTGCGGTAGTGTTGACCGAAGTAAAGCTCTTGCCCTATTACAAACCAACCGATCAAAATGGGAAAAGGAACGAAGAAAAGAAGAACTGTAATACGTACAGTTATTGAGTCGATCATCAATGTAATTGGGGTAGGCTCTGGTAGTTCCATATATGAGTAATAAGATTGACCTTCATGATCGTTGGCCGTACCCGATATCCCAATCTGGTGGGCTGTTATCAAGAATACTTTGTACCATATCTATCCAGGTATAAGATTAGCAAATCCCCCTCCGCTTTAGGAGTCGTAAAACTTACCATCCAAAAATTCAAATCCACTTTGAGGGTATGGAGGTTGGAGGTTCGGAGATGACGCGTAGAATTGGAATGTCCATAATGAGTGCCTATGAGCAAATGCATTTGTGTCCGGAGCAACTTGGTTGATGGCAGAATTGGTTCCTCCATACAATTCTACATCTACAAACCATTGCTAGAAGGTTGATATGACCATAATTTAGTCAAAGTCTTATATTTCGAAAGAAAAGAAACAAAATGGAATCTAAATGGAATACGGACCGTAACAGACTCAAATCCTTCGTTGGCCAAAAAAGATACGAAAGCCGTGATCGTTTGGGTTGACAAAGGGGAGTTTTCCGGTAGTTATAAGGGATTTGGCATAAAATGTATCATGGGAGTCCGGTGTGGTAGTCGTATTCAGTGTCCCGTGACGACCGAGATAGTTGACGGTATCAATATATGATCCGACTGTGAGTTTGAAGCTGCCTGGCTTTGGAACTTTGTCCAAGAACGGCGCTAGAGTGTTATTTACTTCATCCGCAGGACCATAGTAACCGCCTGTGAGACCAAAGGTAACTTCTCCCTTTGCCAATCCTTTTCTGAGAATGAGATCGGCTCCAAATTCTTGCGGAACATTTGTCTGTACGTAGTCTTGGAAGGTTCCGAGAGCCTTCGCAGCGTCTGTGATATTGAGGTTCCAATGGTATTCGAACACGGTAACGGAAGGTGGAGCTGCGAAGGTCTTCACCTGCAGGGAAGTGACAATTCCATATGATGGTGAAGCCCCACGCATAGCCCTATGTAAATTCATACAAATTAAACTAAAGCATAGAATAAATAATAATACGAACCCAAAAGAGATCCGGGTTTTGGTGTTCAGAGGCGGTAGTTATTGTCCCATCAGCAAGGACGACGTTTAGAGACATGATTGTGTCCAGCGTTAACCCCCATTTCCGTGACGTGAATCCATAACCACCAAAGCCTGGTAAGATTATGGTAAAAATCGCTCAATGTTGTGAGAACTGCAAGGAAGAACCAATTTACCAGAATGTCCTCCAATACCGACGAAAGGACATGTTCCATGTGGTAATGCTCGGCCATTGTTGTTTAACGTTAAAGCAATGTCTCCTAAACGGCTACCAGTACCGATGATTGCAGTGTTGGAGATCGCATCGACGTTGATATTGACAAAGTTACGCATGTCAACTACTAAAACTCCATTCTTTCCGCCGAGACCGTTCGCAATATAGCTATGCTGTATGCAGAGATTATAGAAATGTAAATTGAGTATACACTTTGTGAATGATGGACGTACTCCTCCACTACGTGCGGCCACTTGGTGTGTATACTTGGCACCAATCTTCACTAATTCTGATATATGTTTTGGTGTGATCGGAAATGCTACCGCAGCTGGTTGAAAGTCGAACCGCAAATTGACTAAAAGTATTTGGTTGAGATGAAAAAAAAGTACGAAGGAAAAAATAAACACCCACATGCCTGGCTTGCATTTGTATAACCAGCGTCAGTAGGGAAAACGATGTCAAAACCTTTCCCAGAGAGTTCTGACTGCAGGTCACCAAACACAGAAAGGAGGGAGTTCAAGACAAGCGACAAAAACAACAAGCTTCGAGAATACCCCATATGTTCCCGTTTTCCCCTGAAAATAAAACTTTGTCCAATTGGGCTCAGTTCCGACTCATAGGAGGGTACATTCAAGGCACGTCTTTATAAGTTGATATAATCTGACGAATGGTTTCTTGGCATCATAAGCCACGAGACCTGTATAGTCTTCTTTTCGAATACAATCCTTGTCATCAGAATCTGTTGTTCACAGAAGATGTCGCAACGGTGAAGTTGCGGAATGAACGTAATTGCTTTTGTATGGTACTACTTACAGCGGTATTTACCGTGGGTTTTGATAAGATGGCACTTACTTTTTAAAGAATCCTCACCCACGAGTAGAAAAATATGGAGTAGAGTTGCAGACAACACCACGAATGACGACCGTAGTAGAGGTGGAGAGAATTATTAACAACTAGATGTGGGCGGGAAAGAAGAAAAATTAAAGACAGAAGACAAATCTCAATCTTTCCTTTAGTTCCAAAATATCAGAGCGCATCCGGATTTACATTGACGTGTGTACAGTAACCATCTGCATACTTAACTTCGGCAGTGGAAGATACAATCTCGGTATAAAATTCAATAAATCCGTCTGGGACCTACAAACATAATTTCAAAAACTTCTTTAGATATCTTCCTTTTCTTACATGGATGTGATGGATAGAGCCTTTCTGTGTTATTCATCGATGCATCATTTGTTAATCATTTCCCAGGTACTTCATCACCATAGAAGCGAGCAGCAATCACCATTGACCCATCATGACAGCACCATAAAGATATGACACGGGAGATTTCAATGATCATTGATCACAAAGTATATTACAGTCTGATCTTGATTAAGAACAAAGAAAAACAATAACATATTATATTATGTATAATAAAGGGTGGCGGTGATCATAAAAAGAAAAAAGAAAGAAGGAATAGAAAGATATTTGAGTTATAAAAAGAAAATGATTCTAACGATAAGTATGCAGCACGCAGGGTCACATAAAATGTAGTCAATAAAAAGGGGTACCATATGGGACCAACAAGAAAAGTAATAATAAAACGCCAAAGTTAAAAACAGACAAAATAGTATCAGTATACGTAAATTGCCATCTTTCCATCCTTTAATGAAAAGATTCTCCCAAGAACCCAACTGCCCAACTAGATGATCCGAATAGAAGTGTGTGTGTGGTGTGTGGGGATATGAACAGGTGATTAGTCGGCGTCGGGGTTTTGCGTGCAAGTGGAGCTATGGAGGGGTGTCGGTTTGTGAATTGGTGGATATAAAAATGCAATATAAAAAGAGGTCGGGCCCTCGAAACAAGTCGTAGCATCCTCGGGATAATTGGTACATTATCACCACCTCCTTGTGTTTTGTTATCGTACGAAAAGTTTTCCATGCGAACAATCAGTCGGAGAGTGCGCCACAGATATAAATAGGAATGCAATTATTTGGTTTCGAGATATATATGCAATTTTTTTTTTCATAATCCGCGCGGTGAGAGATTGATGGGGGTGCGTAGGTAAAAAACCTGACATACGAACACAAAAAAAAGTAAGAAAGTTAAGCCCCACAAAGAGAAGGAGAAAAAAAATAAAGATATAAAGTAAGAGGCAAGGCAAAGAATGTCAAGAAGGGAGAATCGGTTAAGTGTAATGGGTAACAACCGATTGAGATAGATAATAAACAACAAGAGGTCAAGACAAAAAAAGGAAACGATAAAGGAATGTGTAGAAGTGGAAGAATGATATGACTTTATGGGGATCAACTATGAGCAGGTAAGGATAGACATGATGGATGTTGCAGGTAATACACAGGGCAAGATATGAAGGAATGGACCCGATCCATGGAAGCCAGCAAATAAAATCCCACCAACCTACAGGAGACCACACTCCCGAAGGTGTAGCTGTAGTAGAATATCCTGAATAGCGCTCAGAACAACTGAGAATCAGGAACGAAAACAAGCGTGAGAAAAAATGCACAGGGATAGATATCAGTACGACTTACACTTGATTTGTTGTGTGTCAGTAGCACATGTATAATGTGCATAGATCTGTTTAGTAGCTGCACTCTGGTTGAGAGAGACGAAGCGGTGTAGAAGGAAGTCGCAAGCAGCATCATAATTGTCTCCGCCTGGGAACTCTGGGAAGTAGTCACTTAGTGGTGAACGTGGCAACTTTTCTGCGAACAGATCAATTTTGTTCAGGAATAGAATCTGTGGTAGACAAGTAATTAAAGTTAAATTAAAAAAACTGGAAGGACAAAAAGAGAACCATACAATTGATGTCTTTACAAACCATCGAGAATTGCATATTGAATCAAAAAGTGTGAGAGCTTCTTGCATACGGTTCTTGATTGGAGCATGAGATGAGGAACAAGGTAGGAAAAAAAAATTAGACTTACGACACTCTCGTCCTCATAGAGCATTTGGTCATACTCGCTCAAACTAACCAAGAATACGAGGGCTGTAACGTTCTCAAAACAGTGTATCCATTTTTTACGCTCACTCCGTTGACCTCCAACATCAAATAATTTATAGGTCAGCTCGCCGACCTTGAATGTAGTTTCTGTGATACCTGTAGTCTTAACTCGACTACGCAGGATATCTTGGTCCGTTGGAAGGTACCCAGGGGCAGCCATGCGATCTATAGAGTTGAAGTAGTAAACGGCCGAGTCGTTCAGCTGGAATTCGCGGGCACGACGAACGGCCTCCTTGACGCCAGGATCTCTCCAGAGAGCCCTAACAGCATCAACAACATCCCGAGGAAGAACATCTGCTTCAATCTGCATAGGCAAGGCCATGATTGTTGCACGACGTGCATCATTTTGAGGAGCTAGGTTAAGATCAAGCTGAGGCAGAGCCTCAAGGATAGCGCTAGAGAGGGAATAAGAAGAATTGGAGAAGATTATCAGAAAAGGAGACGGACCGCATGGACTGGATTGTATTGGAGAAGATGATTTCTTTATAGGAATCTCTTTCAGAATCATTGTATCCGCCATGATGGATGAGTTTCATTTGCTTGAGAACCGTTGACTGTGATGGGGGAAGGACTAATGAGACGAATGAGGAAAGAGAAAAGGAGAAAGAACCGCACCTTCCCAGACTCTCCCGCCCCCAGCAGCAGCATCTTGATCTCGTTCTTCGCCATCATACGGTCTCTCTTGAGCTGGTTCTCGATCTCATCGTTACCTGGAAGTAGAGAGAAGTTAAAGTGGATGAGTAAGGAAAGAAAAATACGCACGGGCCTTTGCCTCGTCATCGATACCAGTTGATTGTACGCAACCCATTTTGAATCAGGAGAAATAAAGAAATAAGAGAGGGGAATGAGTGGTGTGATGAGGACGGGAGAGAGGATGTCGATGGAGGATGAGAAAAAAAAGGATGACAGACTGTTGTTAGTGTTACAACTTAGTCACCTGTTTCACCGCCTTTCTTACAAATCTCTTTGTTTTTGTTTGGCTTCTCTCTCTTGTACTTAAATTAGCCAATCGTTTGATATACTCGTATATCACCATATGTAAGTGCACTTTAACATCTAGTGCATCGGTCATCGGACTACTTGCACCCCCAGGTAGATTATATGATTAGATTTCGTTCAAACATGTGGGGAAGCTCACCAATGCCATTTAGGCGTTATTGCGCTCCCATACAAATCACATATATATGTCTAGACTGTTATAACTACAAAGACAAATGGACCATGGCGATGAGAAATGAGAAATCCCTACGATACGATACGTCTTCACAAGTATTAAGCGGAGCAATGCATGCACTGATAGTACCTTTGTATCCGCCGATAAATACCTGCCATTCAGGTTCATTGGAATATCAAGCCTTTCAAAGGGTCGACCCATGTGGCATTTTTACATATAATAAAATGTCGCATTCTCCGAAAAAATCGCCTAATGACGACAAGCTTTGTATTAGTCCCTAAATATTCGCCATTTCTGCCAAAAGTAATAGAACGGCGGCCGTGTGTCTTGTTAAATTCGTTTATATGCGATTCCTAATTTCCAAGGTCACAAGAGGGAAAAAAAAAAGAATAGGCGCCACTGCGTGCCTGTCATCTTGTTGGATTGCCACCGCAGTGTCTTGGAAATCCCTAGGCAATATTGGAGTGGGCGCTAAAGGCGTTTAGGCGAAGCGCATAGGTACCTGTTTTGGTCCCCGAGGTTTTCCTGTTACTGTTTCATGAGTTTCTTTCGGTCATAGAATCATGAATTTGACACTTTGCAACAGATTCCACGCGGAAATTCTACACAATGTTCGGGCATGTCATAAAAATTGTTTTTCCTATCCACTATGAATAACCTGCCGACACTGCAACTTTCGTGGAAGAAAAAACAATTGAATGAAAGTATGTGAATAACAACAACGTGGTGTGAGAAGGCTCCCGAAGTCTTCGGGTGAAAAGCGGACCCGGGCTTAAGTGTATCTTTCTTGTATGTCTTCGGTGCCGCTACTCGCGGAGGCAATCTTTCGTGAGCTCAGACAGCTTGAATAGAATGACTTCAACATTGCGTGGATAGCACATGGTCACAGTGGTCATAGATGCTCCAGCCAAACAAACTCAAGGTATTGCTACCGTGAAATCTTCTCCATTGATCACTAAATCCGTGGCGAAAATTTGATATATTTAGTGATTGCGAGTACAACATTCGTCTTCCAATCATTTTAGCCCGATTGGACGTGAAAGCACATCGTTTGACTATGGAATTGACATTGGCTTTTTGTTTTGCGAGCTGCATTTCAGGGTCTCTCTAAAATAACTGGACCAGTGTAAATAGTTATTATTATCTCATCATACAGCAAGCGTTCTACATACTTGCGTAGAATTCTCCAAAGATCGGTGATACTAGGAAAAGCGAGTTCCCGATCATGTGCGTCTCTCTTCTACTCACAACCAGGAGTCAACTAGGGTTTTGAATTTGATCGAACATGGGGAGAGTCGGTATTCTTGGTCTCGAGGTTTACTTTGTCGAAGACGCGATAGCTGCAAATTGGTGCCGAATCCTCCATAGAGAATATAATGAAAATACAGTTCTAATTAGATTACAAACCAAAAGCACACATCCCCACCTTAGCCTCATCACACTCAGTCAGTACCCAATCAATACATATCCATAGTAGTCTTTCGAGCATCATCCAAAATGTCACTTAGCTATTCGGACAATGAATCTGATGCAGATTCATTATCTTTGTGGAATAATCAAGATCCGAACGAGTACATACATGTATCAGGGTGATGGTGTACTTATCTTGACATGACAGGTGCCTTATTTGTGGAGAGGTTGGCGTAAAGCTGTCAGGAAGCTACCCATCATATACTGCGTCATGGGATGCTAGCTTCTGACCCGTAAAATGCCTTGGAACTGTGAATGTGTATCGATGAATGCCTCGTTCCATTTGATAACGGTCAAATCTGGGAATGTATAGTCAATGATACAACCCATGTGGAAAAAGAACAAACTATCCGTCGTCTCCTCAACTTCCATTGTGGAACTGTGATGTCAGGAAATAATTAGAATGGTTGGAACCTGCAAGGGGTGTTTGAGCGGGTCAAATGGGATATATCAAAGGATCTTCAGTTTAACCCGCTGAGTGGGTGTAAAGTGAATTATCAGCCTAAACGAGACTTGTAAAACGGCTCTGCGAGAAAGAAACCCCCAATGAGTAAAGTTCTCGGCATCATCTTCGTTTCTATCATCTGTGCACACGTGTAATGTACAAAAACGACAATATTGCGATAGCCCTTCATTCGAAAGGCTAGAGAGGTAAGAAAGAAAGGTTTATTGTGCAACTGTAGTAAGAATTGCCGTGAGACGATATAAAAGTTAGTAATTAAAATCAAGGGGAGCTTCCCAAGCTTGTTTAGACAAAGTCTAGTGCTGCGGAGCAAGTACCATATCACCGGCCGTGATATGCCGCATTGAATGATCCCAAAAGTAGGTGTGAATGTGAATGAGAGAGTTGGATAGTAAAAATGGCAGAGGAAAGGCCGAGGAAATATTTCGATATTTTTGTGATAATTTGATCAACTGCGCAAAGACGAGAATAAAATAAACCAAGACTGGAGTGTGTCAATACTACCTAGGTTGGTTACCTAGACTATACCAGTAAGATGGGAGGAAAGTAACAAACTTGAACATTGAGTCGAACCTAAAGGGAGCGGTGTGCTCACGTGTTGGGCTACCAGGCACATCCACCGGTTCGGTGCTGACTTGCGTGGGAGTTGAAAGCTCAAAGGAGAAATGTCGAGGCTCGTGGCTCTGGGCAAATAACAGAAGTTTGTCGAAAACATCAGGTTTTCACTGTAGGTAAGGGCTGTTAAGGGTCGTACCCCTGCCAAACTTCGTAATTTGGTGATTGTCCAATTGAATTGAACTCAGAACGCCCAAATTTTTAGTATTCGCGAATTCGTTGCAATTGCTATGTTTTTGTCTCCACTTCCTTATCCTCCGACGTTTGCCCGACCTTCCGTCCTGGTCTTGCACTCGCCTAGGAGTCCCGCTTTCAGACGCGGTGTGTATTTTACTTGCCATTATCCAGATCCCCTTCACCAACTTATTGCATTACCTTAACTGATCTCTTGCTCGCCGGTCACCACCCGTCCTTGGCTCCTGCCTGGTTATGGTATGCTGTTTTGCCTGCTTCAGTTAACCAGATCCACTCGATCTTTTGATCAGCGGCGGCGCTTCGCCAGTTTTCTTCTCACTGGAGTTGCGATTTACCGTGGGCACAGAAGCCACCCTTTCTTTACGATATCCATACTCGCGTGGCCTCTAACACCTTGCAACATACAACAGTAACTTCACCCTGTTTAATCCACCCTGCGCAGTTCTTTTTCAATCTTAATCCTTGCCTGCGATGGTCGCCAGTGTCAATAGCGACCTATATTCTCCATTTCAGCATCCAATGTTCTCAGAAGATGGTCCTCAGTCTAGTGAAGAAAGTTCAGGTCTGCATTCTCCAGTTTTTGGTGCTCAGTATTCTACACATGGTCATAACGGTAAGTTGTTGCTATCGCACCCACTTCATGCCTAACCTGTCTTAAATATCTACTTCCGTCAATTAAGTCCGGTATCAACATGATCATTTAAGTGCTCAGCAGGCCGCGGGCATTCTTGCGCCGCAATATGACTACGCTCATCCACTTCCAGTTCAACAACCTCCGATACTTGATGCGACAATAGATCTCCATAGTCCAAGCGCCCGCCAAATCACGTTTTCCTCACACCCCACTCTTTCGCCTCGTAACCAGCTTGGACAAGACTTCCCTGTCCAACATTCGGTGAATTCCCGTATCCCCCCTACTGCTCATGGTGGCGTTCATATCGACTTCACTTTTCATATGCCTGAACGACGGTTGTCTGGAGCAACAACTTCTCATGCACCGTCTTACTCAACCCGAAATATTGGAAACCCGAGCGGTATGTCCATTGCTGGTGATCACAGGTCGAGTGCTGTCGTTCCCGCCGAACGTACAGAAGCATCCACGTCAACTGCGGCGTCCAACTCGAAAGGAACTCGAAAGGAAACGTCTCCTGTTGTCATAGCTTGTTGTCAATGGTATGTTTTCCTTCATTACATCTTTCATTAAGCCTTATAACGAAGTACTAACGGATTACGGGTTTCTTCCACCCTGTATGCTGTCGTAGCCGTTTGCGCAAAATTCGATGCGATTCTACAAGACCTGTTTGCAACAATTGCCTCCGAAGAGCTAACCCATGCGAGTATGATGCTGCACCGAAACGAAGAGGGCCGGATAAGCATCCTGGTCTTCGAAAGCGAGGACCTAAAAAGCGGCCTGCGCCTCCAGATAGTTATGTTCAGCCTGCCCCGAAACGTAGAAAATCAGTCCGCGATCCATCCGAGTCACAAGAAGCTCCACCAGAAGTGAAAGAAATCATGGGTGATGCAAAGGGGCCATCCTCGACGGCGAGACATCAGGATCGCTTGACAGAGGCTCATCGCGCCCAACCTTCTCAATCACCCACTGGCCTGCGTATAATCACCGAACCAGCTCTTCCGATCAGGGTAGATATAAACTACCAAATCACTATTGTATCTCTACAACATATTGATGTTTTTCGATACAGAATCCCCCATCTCCAACTTCTTTTCCTCGATATCATGATGAATCAGCATATCCCCCACATAGGAAATTTCCTGTTCCGAACTCTCCCGCTGTTGAGACGGAACAGAGAATATGGTGGGACAAGATCTTAAGAGGATACTCGTGAGTCTATCTGATTTGATGACGAATTTTCATACTGAAAAAAATTGTGTATTCAAGCATAAAGGAAATTGTTGAGGAATTCACATTTCTGTATGCATATAGTGCTTTGGATTTCCTTCACTACTTATCTAAACATAATTCCCCAGGATTGATAACACTGGACACTTGCTATCATTTATTAGCATCAATTTTCTATATGGCCGCCTCTCAAATACTGGGGAGCGGCTACGTACCCAGCCATCATTCATCCTGGCAGCTTTGGCGATGGCCAAATTGATGAAATCTAGTAGCGTAGAGGAATCTACAGCAGGTCTACAACAAGCGTTGAATTTGAAGACCGATGCACACACTGCGTTTGAGGATGCTTGGCGTGTTGGTTGGATAGATGCAACGCTTGCAGAAGCTGCATTGGTAAATTCACTGCCCTATATGAAAGTTGCCAACTAATGTATTTTCCCTCAAGATTTTGGCTTTGTTTGAAACATCAGCTCATCCTGATTACAGTCATAGCAGAGCGGCAGGCGCTTTACTCACTTTGGACGAAATCATGCGGAATATCCAGCTTACCACCAATGATATTAACGACCATGATGTTTGTACTTTTCCGCCTAACGCTGTGCCGACAATAATCATCGACTATGGTCCCGAGGATCCGCTTCACCCTCTTGAACAGAAATCTTGTTTGTGCCTACCACCTGATCCAGTCAACTCACCTGGGCCCTATATCACCCGAAATTATATCTTGCCATGGAACTCTTCTTGGGATCCGAATCAGTATCGAGATGAAGAAATTCGAAGACTTTGCTGGAGTTCACTTAGCCTGATCTCAGATTATAGTTCACAATGTGCAGCATTCAACAGGGAGCCTCCTAAATTGTATTTGACGGATCCAGTCAACGTAAGTATAAGTATAAACACTTTATAATCATACTCATGGAACCTAGTATGCGCTCTTATTTCCTGGCGAGGTCATTGATCGCGAAACTCCTACATATCGAGCGACCGGATCCATGTCACCCAAGGAGTCCGTGTGGGCCTTATTCTGCCGTAGTATGCTACTATGGAACTTTTGCAATCGCTTCCGACAAGACCAAGTTGCGACCGAAGACATTTCTGATCAAGTGCAAGAAGCATGGATTGAAGTCCAATCGATACAAGATTCTTTGGACTTGCATCGGTGTAACATTGACACCACAATCATTTATATGTGTCGTGAATATGTCTATAAGTAAATGGTCTATCTTCATATACTGTGACCAATTCTAAATCATTGCTTTTCGTTTTGTTTAACTAGCACACAGATGTTAATCACTCAAGCATTGCGCAGGTTGGTGCCTTTCGCACTTTCGTATGTTTCATTTCGGACCTTAAAGCCTTGCAGCTTACACGGTTTGGATAGTGGATTGACCACAACCCCAGGTCCCATTTTCAAACGAAAACATGCAGAAGACTGGCGTATGTGTTGAAACCTTAAATTATGCAAAACTTGTTCTCACACAATGCACACTAGTTTATTATCAAGATCAAGTGATTAGACGCGTACATTCTACCATACATAACTTGACAGGGCCAGATGGGCATCAGTTGACTAGGCGCCCATTCCGCGTCACTTGGTTCATCAATCAATTATCTATGTAAGATTGCTTATCGATAGAAGCACGTTCGTTTACTGATAGATCATCTACAGATGTCTGGTCTTGTGGAGTCATGATAGAAGCCTTCATGATGCGTTAAAATTGGGAAAAATGATCCTTCAAGCTGTTGATGTGATGAACGCTCTTTGGCCCTGTCCTGGTGTGTCTCTCTTTTAAAATTCCTTTTCAGACTCTTTACCAGATATATTTTTTTTAGTGAATCAACATCAAAGCGATGTCTTACGGCAGCGCATTATTGATGCGTGCACTCTGGTCGGGATGGACCTTCCGTTTTCTCCAAGTTATTCCTTACCTCCTTTCATAACAACCTCTTAACGGGACTAGTAATCGCCTGCATTTTCACGTCAGTCCATAATTATATATATATAGTTCTCCTGTTGTGCTTCGTGTAACATTTACTTGTACAACAGTTCTCCGAGTTGCTGTGTCACAACGACTAATGATTTGACAATATTGTAATGATACATACTCGAGAAACATTGTTGAATTTATAAGGAAGAGATCTCTGTACAACGCGTTGTTTAAATATCAATCCAATTTCAGACAGGTCCCGAGGCTAGTACGCTTATTTTTAGTTTATAATAATTCTGACAGCTGTTATGATAAATCAAAGGTGGATTCTCACTCACTGGAGCCTCTATCGCCTGTGATTCAGTAGTCTTCCAACTGTCCGGTGAAAATAAAATAAAATTGTAGCTCCAAAACAATTTAGGATGGAGTTGATAAAAGATAAAGTCAAGTCAGCAGATATGTGTAAATTCGTACATGTAGTATGATACTCGGTTGAGTTTTTAGACAGGAAATGGGTATGGATACAGATGAAGGGGCGTCTCGCGAAGGTGGGTATGATAATAAAGTCCCTGAAATGAAGACAGCAAAGGAAGGTTGAAATTGAAAGGAAAGTAGTCCGTGCAGTTTGTTCAAGAATGCATGTCTGTGTCTCCGAGGTAAACAAACACCGTCCTAACCACCCCAACTTACAGCAATGGCTCCTGATTCTTGTATTTTGAAATCTTCTGTACATGTTGATTCAGTAAGAGAAGGGGTGTTCTAAAATGGAATTAATTAGTAACTTCGCATCATATTGTTGCCTGGAAGCTTGCATTGCCAAATTTGTGCAAATCCACTGTGTCCTCTGACCCTTCTTGCGTTCCTTCGAGGGAATGTTGCGCGGGAGGCTAAAATAAAAATCAATATCATCGACCCTTCTCGTGAGACATAGAATGCAGTTCTCACTGATTGGCTTGAAAGGTATTCGCTTGTAGCAGACCTTTCGCCATTTTGTTGAATAGGTGACCGGTCCGTATCAGTGGATGTACTATCTACCCCAGTCCTCTTTTTTGTTCTACCTCTCCTAGACTCTGCCAGTTTCTTTGAAGGCAACCGTCTGACAAGGCGTACATTCAAGACAGGGGTAAGCGGATTCACGTCATTTACAGTAGTATCTCTTGACATAGACGAGGATGAACGGGAGGTGGAGGCATTCATGATAGATGAGAAAGGAGCTCCCACATGAGCTTGTATCTGTGTGTGAGAGAATTGTGCTGGTGTCGGTGAAAGAGGTGTTGCGGAGTCAGAGGCTGGAGACATTGAATCTTGCTGAGTCGACACCAGTTGGTTGGTCAGGTTGAAAGGAAGGTGAGTAGTTACATTGACCATTTTTCTTGGTTTCCGAGATATTAACTTAAGCCGTTTCAAATAAAAAATATGTAAAGAACACACCCTCCTGTTGAGCGAACAATGGTGTGCATTCGTTCTTTCATCCGACTGTGATTTTCTCCTATTATTTCTGGGAGGGCAGGCCTGGGTTGTATAAATCACATGGTAAATTAACCGGAAGAAAAGTACGCACGGAATATCTGCGGAAGCAGGTATGAGGTGCGATTGTTCACCCTGATGGACCTGAACGTGGAATGGTTAGATCTAGGAGCCAACAGTAATGAATACAGACAAGTTTTGAGGAGCGTTTACGTTGCAGACAGCACGACAATACATGGGTGAGCATGGTGTCGAGCATAAGGTAAGTAGCAAACCATATATTAGGGTTGGTTGTACGCGTAAGAAAAAAGAAGCATTTAAGCTATTTCAATCATTTCTTATGTGATCTCGTTATCTTTACGTTTATGTCACAAATACAAACAACAAATTCGTACAACTATTGACTGCTAGCTTTGGAATACTCCAACTTCCTTTTTTCATTAATTTCATTCAAGAAAATAACATCAGCATCACGTCCTTTGACTTCTGGTAGGGGCAGAGTGAAAACTACAAGCAAACTGCGTTAGATTCACATAAAAGACCTGCAGGGGGCATACCAATTCCCGCTATGCAGCAACCGAAGAAAACTATTCCAATAGTGAGTTTTGTGATAACAAATTTATATGAAGACCTACTCCATAATACAGGCCGGGGTTCCTGCATGCTTGCTCAGCGTGTTGAATGCAAGAGCCGATATGATAGCTCCCGACTTTCCTGCCGCTGCCGATATCCCATGGGCAGAAGCCCTATACCGTGTTGGATACACTGCCAAAATCCAAGTATCGAGTCATGTTCAGTCACTACTGAGCAGGAAATAACATACACTCTGCGGGTATGATCTTCACTTCCAATATAAGCACCAAAAATTACGGGAATAAGGCTGCTTCCGGCTTACATATATCGTCCTAAATTGAAAATCTTTAGCCGGTAATGGTCTTTGATAAAATCCTTGCTTGTACTCACATATTCGCCCCAAAGTTGAAAAAGAATTGTAGCAACGCAAAACAGACAACGAAAGCCGGTTTACTGAGGGTGTGAAACTTGCCAGCCAAGATCCCGACTGTATTCATCTTGTTCGTAAGTATGTTAATGAGATAGATGGCATGGAGGGGTAACATACGAAACAGGGCAGACATCATACAACCTTGAATCTGCAGCCACTTTCGTCCCAGCTTCTCAATGGTCAGAATAGTTGCGTAGTATCCTGATTTAATCAATCAGTCTTCGTGACAATAACATTGCAAGGTAGAAACAAACCTGGAATAAGCCCAAGAGCTGTGATGATAATGCTGCCAGTCGATATTTTGAACAACCTGTGCCATGGAGTCCCTTCGGAACCGTCAAACCCAATTTGTTGCAAGACAAAGTTCTGGTTTAGATTGACACCGTAAAACCTACAAACATGTCAACTCATTATAAAACATTAATCAATAATACGACGTACGCGACATCAACTAGGAACCAGCAGGCAGAAGTACAAATTAATTGTTTAGCATGCCTCCATTCGGAGAAATATTGTATCAATTCTGCGAATTCGTATCTATGAGGGTGACTGCATTCATACGTGCGGGATACACACACCTTTGACATTAGCTCTTTGCAAATGGGCCGGTTCTTCAATGGGGTGAAGACTTTCATCCTCAATATCTTTACGATCTTCGGAACTACCTTCTTCGCTAGGATTCCTGATACCACCGGTGACACCATGATCGTTAACTGGTTTCGATAAAAGGGTCTTCAACTTATGGGATTGTACAAAGCGCCTAGATTCAGACAGAGTCAAACGTTGATAGAGAGTACCGCATGCAGGGATAAGGGAGAGTCCGACAGCAATCCTCCAAGCTTTTAAACAAAAATGGGCGTTCAATTAGCCACTGCGTCCGTAATAGATTGCTTACCTCCGTCGACTTTGGAAATATGCCCTTCGTCATTCATGCTGTGTTTGTAGGCCGCAAGGATGATGACTGTGGCTAAGCCTCCAGCGAAATTGCCCCATCCTTGGTTGGACACTAGATATGCGAGGAATGTTCCACGCCTCTTCACTGTTGACCGTTCGCTAGCTATACTGGCAGACATAGGATAATCTCCCCCAATCCCCACTCCCATCATGATACGAAATATTGCAATATATATAAGGGAGCCGGAGGGAGGAAGTGTTCCAGTTGGTGCAGCCATGGTCAGTATCGTCGCAAGTATGATCAGCATTAATTCTTTCCCATCTGGAGAGGGTTTAGATACTATCTCACAATAGAGTAACATGAAAGGTTTACAAATGGCTTTTCGTCCGAATTTATCTCCCAGATATCCTATATGCGGGAGTTAACCGTGGAATATTGCAAAAGAAATCGAGGACCAGTTTACCAAATCCAACTTGACCGATTACATTCCCAATATTTCCTGCAGCCTTCATTAACCCCTCGAGGTTTGATGGGAGAGGATTTCCTCCATAAAGCCGATATTGGAGCATTGTGGCCACAGGCTAGCAGCCAATGTATAAGTGAAAGCTAATCTCTCCAAAATAAAAAAGCGTACGTTTATAATGAAGAGATCATATGCTAGGTCATTTATCAGTAATATGGAAAATTAAAATTTGAGTTGATTGTTCTCCTCACAATCGAGGAAATGTCCCACCTACTCTCCTGTCATAAATGAGGGTGATAATGTGGTAGTGACGACTGTACTTACGCCAACAATGCCATATAATTTAACCTCTGGCCATGTAAGTATCCAAGGCGGTCTCTTCGATTGAGCTGTTGTTTCTTGTAACTCTGCGATTGTAACTGGAAAGAGGTCCAATGAGTTTTTATCCGAATGACTTTCTGACATTACAAGTAAAACTTCTCTGTTAGAAGTGGGGAAACTTGCGGTGCATCGTCGATGGTCATTTTAAAGGACGCCGCCAGTCGCATGGGCTCATAGCTTGGGAATAGAAGCCAAGAAGCCATCCTTAAGTGCCACAAGAAATGCAAACGTTTGTCGATGCCACCCAGGTGAACATAATTAACAGTATTTCAAGGCATTCCTGCGAAAAGGAAGAGAATCCGTGTGGATGTATGCTGATTTGCTTCTGTCAAACCATTATGGTATAATTTCCTTACATCGCTCACTTAGGTATGTGGTTTGCATCGGTTTGAATCAAGTTTATTGTGCGCTTTTTTTGCATCCATTGTGGTGCTGTCGTGTTCAACTGAGATCCTATAGCTTATATACTTGTGGATTTTTCTCGATATCGACAACCAGGGAGGTAAAATGGAATAAAGAAAGGTATATGAGGTAAGTCGACAAAATAATGTCGTCGGAGTGAATGGGCAGAAGGCATCTGAGTTTTCACCATGTGAAGGCGCAGAAAGAAGATTCACAGGGAGGTCATACAACAAAATAAATCGTACGCATTTAAACCCTTAAGTTTACACCAAATGACGGTATACGTTTCTTGTAAGCAAGATTCGAAGGAATTTCATTATGAACATGATTAAAGGCGGGATTGTTGATAAGTGGTATGACAATGGACAGCATTGCATATTCGGATGCAATACTTCAATGTTGAAGGAATTTACATCATGACAACGGCGACGGGCGATATCTGTGCCAAGGCCAAGGATTGAAGGAACAGGAGACAAGGTAAATTTCGTCAAGTCGAACAAGTCTTCTCATGCTTCAGACATGGTTACATCTGCTAATATAGAAGTGTCTCCGGGCTGATCGGCAGCCACTTGTTCTGTTGGACCTGGATGTATATATTATTAAGAAAAGTGAAGCTAGAAGAAGTATGGGCACTGATTCAAGCAGACCTTCCGATTTCCCATTGAGATCTATTGCGGCGGTGCCCTCAATAACTGTCTCTTCCTTGGATACTGGGTCGCCTTTCACTGAGGCACCATTCGCGACGGCCCCACTATCCGAACCATTTGGTTTATTCGAGTTGAGGATTTGGTGCCATTTGTCTACAAGGGCTCTTGCCCTTTCTCTGAATTTGAACTCTTCGTCTCTCGGAACTTTACCGTCACTTAGGACAGCAATGTGTCGCATAACCTTGCCTATTTTAGAAAACTAGAGATGTTCTGGCGTTATTGGACATTATAATTCAGGAGAAGAATGCTTACTTGGAGGTATTCGATAGTAATCTTTCCATAATTTTCGACTGTTGTGAAAAGAGAATCAAGGGCAGGCATATCCTAGGTAAGGGATGAACTTTGGGACGATTCTCCAGCAGATTTGATATGATGTACCTCTTCTTTTGGTAGATTTTTGCTACTCAAAAAGGTCTTTTGGAGCTTATGTCGCCATTCACGAACCTTCATAGCTTCTGGGTCACCTACGAGCTTTGCTATAGAGTTTAAATGTAATCAGTTGGACAGATCCGTTGGGTGAATGGAAAATCGGGAGGGTATTGAAAGAAAAGATGTAATTTACGACGTACAATCTTCTGCATCTTCGTCTTTGTCGCGCTTAGCCTTTTTAATAGGGGGAGGAGAGGTGTTCTTGCTTGGACCTGCGTCGTCATCTTCACCTTCGGCCTGATCACCGTCATCCTCCGATTCTACCATGCTTTTCGGTTTGGTACCGTTTTTTCTGACTTTTGCAGAAGCAGACTTTCTTTGTGGTTCTGCGGAGCCTTTCTTTGCTCTGGGGGGCTTTTTAGTCTTTACATTTGTGGAATCTGATTCGCGTTTTCTCTTTTTGGGTTTTACTCGCTTCTTGGACTCTCCATCTTCATTTTCGCTCTCGAGTTGATCGACTTCTGCATTAGCTTCTTCTTCCACTGCCTCGTGAGAGAGAGCCTCTCGTTCTTCCTCCCACTTTTTTGGGTCGAGGGCGATACGATAGCCTGCGAGGAGTTCATTTGACCTTTTGAATGGTTCGTTGATATAGGATTCGATTTCGTGAGTTTGTAGCTTTGATATATCCTTGGATAGAAGCCATGCGCTGTGTGGGGGAAAGCAATGAGTATTGGACAAAAGGAGGTAACGATGGAGATGTTCTCACTAGTCACCGGTTGGGAAGAACTGCACACAGTAAAAGGTAGCTTTCTTTGCAGGCTTCTCCTCAGCGACTTTTGGAGGTACGGCATCTGGATCAACGACCTGGACACGAAAAGAAGGGTGAGATGGAGAAAAATGGGGAGTGGGATAAGAGAGAAGCTCACCATGCCTGGCCAAGGGGGAAAGCCGCGTACTTTACCGAGAACAATGTCTCTGACCTCGTAAGAGGTAGCTGGGGAGTCTTTTGTTGATTTTGTAGACTTTTTGCTCATAACTGTGGACAGTGTGCAGTTAAAGACTAACGAGTTCTGTCTTTGTTGAGTGTGGCACGAGACTACAGATCACGTGATTGTTTTTGCCACGAGGGCCCGTGCGTTATAACTTATAGGGAATAGTATTTAGTTAATTAGTATAATTATATAATTATTACATTAAAATGATAATTATCAGCCTCGAGGCAAAGGTGTTTTGTAAGCAGAACGATACATATAAGCTGACGCGTCAATCTGACTCGTTTCATTGCTGTACTTACTTGGTTAGCTATACCAATTGGTAGCTACTACCTTCCATTTCACCGGTCCCGGTACTACACCATCATCAATTTATACAGTTCTAATACCCACATCTTCCTTTTTCCTCACGGCTGTCCTTGACTCTTGCTTCAACATGGACGCTCTCAAGTCTCTCGTCCAGCCTTTAGTAGGCGGTGTCGGAGGTTCCTCTGTCATTGATGGCATGAAGTTGGTCGTACTTGGTGGTACTGTAGAGACCGCTCGTAGAGTATCTTCTTCTGCATGGTATGTCGTCCTCCCCCATTCTCTCTTCCCACACTCCTTCTAATCCCTACTCTCCCTCCTCAATCAAGGTCTCAATTTGTTAATTGTCAGTATTTCTCTCCACATTTACTTGTCCGCAGCAGCAGCAGCCGCTCTACCTCCAGTCAGCTGCACTGCATTATTATATACTCTCTATGGCAATTAGATGCTGAACCCCCATGTAGCCTTCTTCCTCACTGCCCACTTCAGCTCAGAAGACTTTCCCTATGACTGGCTCATGCTTTGGCTCTCCTCAAGGCCTGAATGGCAACGATCACGCGAGTTCGAGACAACAACACGCACATCTGGCCTTGGCGGCTCAAGCAATGCAATCGAAGATGAATGGAATATCGACTGCGACGACGACCGCGACCGCGACAACGACAGTGACAGAGGCTGGGGTGATAGTGAGGACGGTGAGAATCGCCAAAAGATGCGTGTTGTATTCCAGCCCACTTTCGATACCACCCATACAATTTACTACCGCGGACATTGGCTTCGGGTACGACGAGGCCGAAAACCTGACGGCTGTGAAGTCCTCTCAATAAGGTAAGTGGTCGCCAATCACTCCGCGTTTCATTTTGTCACTCACCCCATTTCCCTTATATAGTGTTGTTGCCCGCTCAAACACTGTCCTCAAGCAGCTCGTCCTACAGGCCAAAAAGGAGTACGAGGCAGAAGCTGTTCATCGCATACAAATCTATTTCGCTGATGCTCATGGCTCGTGGCGCTGGACCGATTCACGACACAAACGTCCCATGTCGAGCATTGTTTTGAATCCTGGTGTGAAGGAAATGTTGCTCGATGATACCCGCGATTTTCTCAAGAGTGAAAAGGTTGCCCCATAATCAATTATTCTCACGACTTTTTAATTAATTAATTATTATTATTATTTTCAAGTGGTACGCTGACCGCGGAATCCCTTTCCGACGAGGATACCTCCTTCATGGCGTCCCTGGTTCTGGAAAGTCGTCTCTAATCCACGCTCTTGCAGGTCAACTTCAACTCGACATTTACGTCGTATCTCTCTCTGCATCATGGATTTCTGATTCTACCCTCACAACTCTTATGGGTCGTGTTCCTGCCCGCTGCGTTGTCCTACTTGAAGACCTAGACGCTGCTTTCACAAGGAGTGTTAGCCGTGATGATGATGATGCAGACACAAACTCTGGAGACGCTAAAGCTGATGGTGAAAAAGACAATAATAACACAGGTTGGAGCGGTATGGGTATTAGCAGGAGGGGCAGGCGAGGCAGGGGGTTCGAACAGCTAAGCGACATCAATACCCTGAGCCTTAGTGGCCTTCTCAATGCCCTCGACGGTGTTGCTGCTGCAGAAGGACGTCTTCTTTTCGCGTAAGTTTTTCTTACATCAACCCTTCTATTTTATCTTTATCTCTCGTCCTGCTCTAGTACCACCAACCACCTTGAACGACTAGATCCTGCTCTATCACGTCCAGGACGTATGGACGTGTGGATAGAATTCCGCAACGCGAGTAAATGGCAAGCAGAAGCCCTCTTCCGCAATTTCTTCCCGTGCGAAGAGGACGACTTGCTCGATGATGCTGAGCTAGCTAGCGTAAACCTGAACGTAGAAGAGTCTGCTGTCCCTTCATCACCTACCCTATCATCCTCCAGAAACCCACAAGTTCGGGTACCCACTCCATCGCTTGACCAGAAAAAGAATTCTTCATCTCTATGGTCAATATCGTCGACCATCACGTCTTCTGCAACTTCATTATTCTCTGGATCATCATCATCATCACCATCGCCTTTCGCAACGTCATCAGCGTCAGCATCAGTATCGTCGTCAACCTTGGTCACGGACAAAGATCAATTCGGTGCATCAAATACCTCATACCTACCTCCTCCTCCTGCGCCAAATATTCTCAAGAATAGACATTCGGCTCCACCCCTAGATAAGAAGACTCTTGCCGAACTCGCACAACGGTTTGCTGATGGCGTCCCAGAGGAGGAATTTAGCGTTGCCGCATTACAAGGATGTACGCTATGCAAATCATTTTCCTTGTTATGTTTTTTAATCATATCTAAACCAGATCTACTCAAGTATAAAGCCCAGCCTGAGGCTGCAGCCAGCGGTATTGGAGAGTGGGTTTTGCATGAACGCGAGATGTGTGAACGTCTAAAACGGGAGAAAGAAGCGCGAGAACTGAAAGAAAAGGCGTTGGTTAGTTTTATATCCTTGATTGTTATAATCCACTTCTTATTCGTGAACAGCGCGAGAAGAGGAAACGTGATGCACAACAGAAAGCACAAGAGAAAAAAGCTCAAGATAATAAGGAGGCCGAACTCGAACGCCTGAAACAACGTCTCGCAGAAAAAGAGAAGGAGGAAGAGCTTGAGAAATTGCGTAACCAACTCCGAGAGAAGGAACGTGAGGATGCAGAAAGAATACGCAAGGACGAGGAGGACAAGAAGAAAGAGGATTCATCCCCAAAAGTGGAGGAACCTATAAATGTGGGGGATGATAGCGACCAGGAGAATATTCCCCCATCGGCCGTAGAGTCTTCTTCTGCCTCCTCATGGGGTGAGTTGTGACTACATGAACCTACTATACATATCTCAGTCCCAACTTTAACCGCACATTTTGCATTACCACCAATCGTGACTTTGCGCTGGCTTGTCGCAGCTTTTACTGTTCTTGCAGTTACTTTAACACCTCTCTATCATCTCATCCAAGTGTATATACTTCATTTCATTGTTTCGCTCTTGAACTATGCGTATTTTGGGGGACCTCCCTGATTTATTCCACCAATTCGTATTAGAATGTTTTTTTTTCTGAGAAATAAACAACCGTTGAAAAAGAGGAAGTCAAGTGAATAATAATGGAACTTGACAGCTGATTCGGAAAACTTGAGACTGCCCTCCCCCCTCCTGATTCTTGGAAGCCGAACTAACATATGGACACATCCGCCCGATAACGGGTTCTGGAACTGATCCTCCACTTTTGATGTTCAATGACATATCATGGCCGATTTAGGAGAAACTACACAAGAAGCTGTACCGAGAGCCAAAAAACAATTGGTGTCTCAAAGAGCGGTAAATGACTGTAGGTGCGTAGAATTTCTCGGAAGAGATCTGTTCGATGTTCTTTTAAAATAATTTGCATGTCAGGCACACGGATAATTTAGGTCCGAAATCAAGTTTGTTTCTACACCTTAATCCACACGACTATAGATCTGATGGAGTTATCTCGTGGTCGTTGTAAAATGTTGGGAAACAGGGGGTTTCAAGTCTCGCCGGTTCATCATAGTTGTGGTCTTTTAGTAAAAACATAGACGTGAACCTTGCCCTTAGGAGATGGCACAATAGCATCCCCTACCATCTTAAAGCCCAGCGTCTCGTATATGAGGACCTAGATGAAAAATCAGCTGTTTTGAAGTGCAGTTTTCGGAGTGCATTGCTCACATTCCCAGGGTTTGAGGTCGCGACGCCAGCGAATGATCCTGATTCCCTGGCCCTCGTTGCCTAAGACAATTTTATTAGTCTATATTTCCAACATGAATGAAATTCACTTGCCTTCTGAAATCCTATATCCATCAGAGCTGTAGCAAAACCCTTCCTCTGGTGAATAGGATGCGTCGCCAAACTGTAGCACCACCAGCAGCTTTTCATCTCCTATGGCATGATTCATGTTAATCTTTATTTGAGTGAGATGATGCATACCTCTGGACTGAATATTTCATTCGCAAGTTTTCGGACATACGAGGGATACTAAAATATACATTTTCATTCGCCAAATCCTTTAAATAAAATGCTGCTAAAATCACATACAGTATTCTCTAGCCAGTCTTGCATCTCTGTACTACATTTCTTTAAAAAGTCGTAAAATCCCAATGATCTTTGTTCCTCCCTGTTAGACGAGTATTAATTATGATATGATGTTCAGATGTAGGGAAGACTCACGTTCCAAAGAGACTTGTCCCGGGAGCAAACCAACCAGCCCAGCTTGTGATCTCCTGTTGTTTTCCTTGGCCGACCATTGTAACCCAGAGCTCGCCTTCCAGCAATGTTGCCCGAAGGACAGCACTCCAGTAGTCGAAACTCAAGCTCAAGTCTCCTCCCAGCATAATTTCAGTGGAGGGATCTGCATGCTCCTGCGTGATTACCTGGCTTATCATCTGAAGGATCTTACTTACCATCTGCGAATGCCTTCTCGTTTAGTTTACAGATATATTTTAACTGATCATCTGAAAGTGGAGAATGTAAAAAAACGAATGGGGAGTAATCCCTGAGGCATAAAGAGACGAACCGGTGAGTCTCTCGAGGCGTTTGAGAGTATAGCGTGACATGGTCAGAACTCGGTGAGAGTTCAAGTTCACGCTGGTTTTATTTACTTTATCTTGACTCCCACAGTTCCGATCAATGGATAGATCAATGGACTTACATGTTGTAATGAAGGCCGGTGAATCTTGTGTGAAATTCCTGACACAGAGGGATCAACCCATTCATGACACGGAGTGTTTCTCAATTAGGCT
This sequence comes from Floccularia luteovirens, assembly GCA_009739215.1. NCBI lineage: Eukaryota > Fungi > Basidiomycota > Agaricomycetes > Agaricales > Squamanitaceae > Floccularia > Floccularia luteovirens. The sequence continues at coordinate 3,134,536 of VSJF01000002.1, forward strand.
TGTGGCCATCATGTATCGACATGTGAGAATGAAAAGCAGGCGAATGAGATGTCGATATGTAAGAATTTCCATTTGTTGCAGACCCAAGTCCCAAAATGTGAAACATCCCCATGGAGCGCCAGGCGAAAAGGAGATATATGAGAATCCAATCGCGCTGTTGTGAGAAGGTTTTACTGAAACAATTAACCAAGGACTGGTTAAAAATCAATATTCAAATCATACCGTGTTCCTCGACATTTGGTTACGATATGTTGGTGATCAACGGTCTTGAAGCTACCCAAGTAAAATTTTATTTCATGGTTTGAGAGTGAACATCAACTGTCTGCAGGTTCATCGACTATACAATAGATCAGGCTAAATTTGGTTAAAACCCTCATACAGTTGCACACAAACAAACATGGTAAATTTGTTATCTTGTGAATGAAAATTTTTGCCACAAAACCAACCTGAAACTTGTAAGGGCAACTGGGCAGTTTGCATGATGCATGTTTCAAAGTGTCACAAGGGGACTTCAAAACAGGAGTGCATCAAACTGGACAGAAAATCCAAAGTTATTACATTGTAAAGTATACATGTTCTATCTACTCATCTGGATAGGAAATCCAAAGAGAAAAGTCTAAGGATCTCTGTCCAGGGGTGTTGCTATATATGTAGATAAAAATAGAAAGGTATTGAAGGGGGTTTACTATCTTAGATGGGTGGCAATCTTAGTAACTATATCTAAATATATAACTCCCTGATAGTAAGTATATTGAAGTTGTATCGAGGGTAGTGGGAAATGGTGTCAAGGTATTGCTAAGTGGTTTTGAAGGGTTTAAAAGATCAAACTTGTGGTTCTTCTTACAAAACTTGGACTCTAGCAGGTTGAAATATGTAGAAAAATGCTTTCTTTGGAATTTTATAACAATTATTTGAAGTGGCCAAAAAATTAAGTGAGGAGCCAAAGGTCTCAAAGTGGGTTGGCACATCAGCAAATCCTGAGTCTGCTATGGCTTGCTATGGAGCACTCTATAGCACCATAGCAGCTGTAGCAGCTGTAGCATGGGGTTATAAGCTGCAGAGTGCTCCACAGCATCTGTTATGACCTTATCTGGACTTACAATATCTCCCTGGACTTTAGCACATGTGTCTTCAATGCACTTTCCTCATGTTCCTCTTATTTAGTATCTTGACTCTTGTGTTTCACACTTTGACTTATATGCACTTCTATTTGACTCAACACACCTTCTTATGACTTGTAGTGCTTCTATATGACTTAGTAGATGACTATAGGATTAGTAACATGCCTCGTTGTAGTTATTATTAGTAGCACTCCTCATGTATTTAAAGTGAACGAAACTATAGACAAGCCTCAGCTTGATCTTAGTTTCGAGTACTCCCTAACATAGAAGATTACTCTGCTACCCTTATGTGTGACTCAGTGATATCCCCCTCCCTTATCTAGGATGGCAAGCAAGTTGTAAATAGCAGCACACAAGACAGCATATAGCATGAAATGCCTGGCTGTCCTCTCCATCGTAACTGACCTCAATAAGGCCCCCACTAGTGGCAAAAGTAACTTTACCCTCTGACACACTAGGGAAACGTGACTAGCATAATTCTCGACTCCTCAAATATAACAAATATGCATAGTGGTAACAAAAGATCAAGCTGATTGATTGTCACTTCTACAAGTTCAACAACCCCCAATTCCCTTAACCACCGCACTCATTTATGAGCAAAGACTACCAATTAAATTTCAGACCAACCTCCCCTTCTCAATCCAAAGGAACTTACTCTGTCTGGTCCCCATCCCCTCCTCAATCTCAATAACTAAATCCAGCATTTCACCCAACATAACCGCCAACACAACCACCTGCATAACAGACCTCCTCTACATTCTCCAACCTACAATAAAGGCTTGAAGAAGCTGCAAAACAACCAAAGAAACCAAAGACACCCAAACCACCACCACCACCACAACTAGAAGAAGATGAAGAATATGAGGAAGACAACAAGCAACCCACATTCGAAGAAGCTCAGCAATCACCACTGCAACAACCACAACAAGAAGACTCAGACGTAGAAATATCTAATGGCAGTGCCAAAGAAATCAATGTTAGCAGACCGACCCCATTCAATGGAAAGAAAGAACATGCACAACCATTCTTACAAGATGTCCAAATCTACCTGGATATAAATGAAGAAATCTACAACAATGACAAGAAAAAGATTCTATTTGCACTTTCATTTATGAAAGAAGGAACCATGGCAACTTACTGCTCAAATATTATAGAAACAGCCAACAGAAAATATGGAATGTGGACCAACTTCAAGAAAGCATTCTTAGAAGCATTCCAAGCACAGAATGTCACAATGCAAGCAAGAACTAATCTTGCCAACTTACAGATGTCCAGCAATAATATTATGAAATATATTTCAGAATTCAAGATATTGTCCTCACAAGTGGGCATATATAAAGACTCCTCCCTCATTGACATATTCATGAGAGGACTGACTGATGAAATGGTCAAAAGATTTTACAAATTGGATTTATTTCCAACAACAATGGAACAAGCGTATCAATATGCATTCCAGTTTGCAGACCACATGTAATGCATGAAAGACTTTCTGCAATCACAAAGAAAGCCCTTTGTAAGACAAAGTCTATTCCCCAGTAGAACACTAACAAGAGATCCCAACACTATAGAGATTGACCAACTCAACACTGAAGAACCAGTTCTCAATATAGAAGAACTCAAGGAAATAAATAGAATGTCATTCGAGGAATGCAACAAACATTTTCTAAATGGGCTATGCTTCATATGCCATCAGAAAGAACATCAATCTAGGGACTGCCCTAAAAGAAGAGCCCTAAGGAAAAACATGCTACAATTCAAATACCAAAAACCCAAATCAGCTAAAGACTTAATGACAGCAATCAGAACAATGACAGCTAATCTAGAAGATGATGAACAAGAAGCATTCTTCCAACTAGTGGAAGAAGAGGATTTTTTCTTCGATCAATAGTGACAACAGCTATTGAGTATCCAATCAGAGTTCTTATTCCCACCACTATGACTCAAGATTCCCTTTACATCCCTTTACATGGGAAACGACACTATTGGAAAAGAAATTATTGTAACGAGAGCACTCATAGACTCAGGAGCAATCAAAAGCTTTATAAATTCAGAATTCCTACTAAGACTAAGAAGAAGACCAAGACCAATACTTGGAAAGAAAATCACAGTAACTAATGCAGATAAATCCCAAAACAGACAAGTTACGCATTATATCCAAGCATCTCTCATGCTCAAAGGAGAAGCAAACCACCAGATTACTCTATACATTGCAAATATAGGAAGACAAGATATAATACTAGGAATGGATTGGCTAAAATGCCTAAACCCCACAATAGACTTGAAGAATGGCACCCTAGATCTCCCAGAAAGATTGCTCTTAGCCCAAATAACTACTGAAGAAGCAATGCTTTGGATAATTCAAGAAGATCATAATGAAGAACCTCTTGACCCTAATGAGATTGCACACTATCTCGAGTCAGACTCAGAGTCAGAAACAGAAACATTTCCCATACAGGTTAAAACTACCCAAGCATAGACAATGGCAGCCAAAGCCAAACCTAAAGAAGAAACAACTATAGAAGAAAAACTCCCAAGAGAGTTTCATCTATTTAAAGATGTATTTAGTAAACAAAAGTCTGACAGAATGCTGGCAAGAAGAACCTGGGATCACAAGATTGATCTCAAATCTGATTTTAAGAATAAGATAGTAAAATCTATCCTCTCAACCCTATAGAAGACCAGAAAATGCAAGAATTCATCAAGGAAAATTTAGCAAAAGGCTACATTCAGCCTTCAGAATCAGAAATGGCATCCCCATTTTTCTTCATCGTGAAGAAAGATGGAAACCTTAGACCATGCCAAGACTATCGCTACCTAAATGAAGGAACAATAAAGAAACCGTACCCCTTACCCCTAATTTCAGAACTCCTTACCAAACTAAAAGGAGGCAAGATCTTTACAAAACTTGACATCTGATGGGGATACAACAACGTCAGAATCAGAGAAGGCAACAAACCAAAAGTGGCCTTCAAGACCAGAATGGGACTCTTTGAGCCCACTGTTATGTTTTTCAGAATGTGCAATTCACCTGCAATATTTCAAAACATGATGGACGATATATTTAGAGACTATCTCGATAAAGGATAGCTTACCATTTATATGGATGACATCTTAATATTCTCTGAGATACTGGAGCTCAAAAAGGAAAGAACTCTAAAAGTCCTAAAAAGACTAAAAGAACATGATCTCTATCTAAAAATAGAGAAATGCAAATTCAACAAAGAACAGATCGAATATCTGGGACTAATCATATCCGAAAATAAAATAGCAATGGACCCAGTCAAATTCAAAGGAATAGAAGAACTAGCCACTGCCCAAAATGGTCAAACAAGTTCAAAGCTTCCTAGAATTTGGAAACTTCTACAGAAAATTTATACACAAGTTCTCAGACTTAGCACAACTGCTAAATGAACTACTGAAGAAAAACAAGAAATTCGACTAGACCAATGAATGCCAATACTCATTCGAGAAACTAAAGAAAGCATTCACAACCGCACCAGTATTACAAATGCTGGACTTCAACAAACAATTTTTGCTAGAAATGGACACATCTAAATATGCATTAGGAGCAGTTCTAAAACAAAAGGATATAAATGGGCAATGGCACCCATGTGGATTCATATCCAAGTCATTTACAGAAACAGAAAGAAATTATGAGATCTATGATCAAGAACTCTTTGCGGTTATCTGCGCCCTCACAGAATGGAGGCACTTCCTCCTCAGATCAAAATTCCCAGTCATTGTAACATGTGACCACAAGAACCTTACCTACTATAGAGCATCCCAAAAATTAAACTGAAGACAGGCCAGATGGAGCCTCTTCCTATCAGAATTCAACATTATCTTGATCCATACTCCAGGATCACAAATGATACAGAGCGACGCACTCTCAAGAAGACCAGACTACATACCCAATGAGGATTATGATAATGAAGACATCACAATGCTCCCCAAAAACATGTTCATCAGAGTCATCAATACAGAAACCAGAAAAGGAATACTCAACTCTCATGAAAAAGATCCAATGGTGCAAGAAGCCATCAACACCATAAAGAAATTCCCCAATATGAAATCTGCTTTGCCAGATTAGAAAATAGAAGATGGACTCATCTTCTATCAGAATAAATGTTACGTTCCTATGAATAAAAGCCTTAGAAGGCAATTACTCCAGAAATACCATGATTCAGCACCAATAGGACATCCTGGAATACTCTGCACCCTAGAACTTCTGAAGAGAGACTACTAGTGGCCTGGTATCTATGTGTTTACCAAGAACTATGTTCAAGGCTGCATAACATGCCAGCAAACCAAAATTAACAAATACCCAACAACACCACTATATAATCCTATTGGAACTCCAGAAAATAACAGACCC